>OX638068.1:29529580-30155372 GCA_951804385.1 Trifolium dubium
TTAGCTATTGGGACTATACTGTGACATATTGCTTTCAAATATCATTAAACTTTATGTTTTCCTGGTCCTACATGATCCATGTCCTTTATCTTTAATCTTATTTGCTTTTAAATTTTGTATATGAATGTTATGTAGAATCATAAGACATGTAGGATTTTGATAGTCTGGAATAACACTCTTATGATTTCAACACTGTTCTTGCAGGCACTTGCAAAGAAAAAGAAAAGTGAAAAAAAAAATTATAACATGAATCAAGATATATTCTTGCTATTTTAGTTATATTTTGATTTAGAACCTTGATTTTTGCACTTCTCCTGTTTCATTAAATCCTGACAATCATTTTTTTTTCATTTAAAGATAAATCGAGTTTATTGTCTGCATCTTTGAAGAGGAAACGAGATGTGGCAGGTGGTACCTCACAACAAGTTCCTGGGCTGGTTACTCATGATAGGAAATCGACAGCATCCTTGTTCGTGCAAAATGTTTCTGCAAATGTGACGACCTCCAATAGTGAGTACTTGTTGGAGATGGCGAGGAAAGACATGGAGGAGCTGCAAAAGTGGTTGGATGATCTTGGTGATGCTGAGCAAGAAATCAGAGACTTGAAGTCAGAGAATGAGAGGTTGAAGATGGCAAAATGTACTGATGACAAGGGTTTAAAGCTGCAAGTGAAGGGTCTAGAGTTCGAGGTGGAGAAGTTGAAGACACACAATGCTTCCTTGCAAGAAGAAGTGGTCAATTTGAAAAAGACCAACATTGATCTGGAAACGGCCAATCATGAATATGAAGTTAAGGCTGCTGTTGACTTTGCTGCGGGTTTCGCTGAGGCGATAGCTCAAGTTCAAGTACTAGCTCCTGCGGTAGATGTCTCTAAGGCGCACTACACCAAAGAGATCCGAGATGGCCAACTAGTCATAGTCAGCGGTAAAGATGAAGGTGGTGGTGATAGCAGTTAGAAACTTGTTGATGTGCAAGATGACCAAATCCACACATGACAAAATTAATCATAGTTGTGGAACACAATGTGATTAAGATCTTCCACTTGATTTTGTTGGATAATCAAGTTAACGTATGCTTGGTTAATTGTTCTTAATCAACAATAATGCATGGGTGTCTTTTTATGTTTTTAAGTCTACTCTAGATCCTAGCACATACTAGGCTTTGTATCCCGGCCGGTTTAACAGGGATTTGGAGGGTGATGAGTCTAGTCTAATTGTTGGATCGAATATGTTATTGAACCAGTCTAATTGGAGGGTGACGAGTCTAGTCTAATTGTTGGATTGTTGAAATTTATCCTGAATAATAAGATATTAAGTGGAACAATTCATCTTAGAGTTACCTCTAAAGTCAACGGATATCTCATACAAAAAATAACCTAAAATATTGTTTAGATAAAAGAGTTGTAGATATTTTAGTTGGTGAATTTTTAGTAACAAACTTTTATTTGTTGAGTACAATATTTTATTGACAATTTTTTTGTATATTACTCAATAGATAAAATTGATTTTAAATATAAATCATATAAAATTATGACATGGCAATCAAATTTTTACTTTAGGATTGTTTTTTTGGTTACATTATTGTAGGTATTATGTCCAACAATATGTAATATTTCAGCAGTTTTTTTTTTTTTTTGAACAAACAAAAATGGAGTATATTAAACAAAAATTTAAATAGGGGACCAAAAAATTAAGTTTTAAAATAGGATGGACCAAAAAATTAGTTTTTATATAGGATGATTAAAACTTTAAAAAATTAATAAATGGGGGTGACAACTGCATTTAAGTTTTTTTTTCTTTTCTTCTTTTTTTTGACAGTTTTTTTCTTTTCTTCTTAAGCCTTACAATTTCTGATTCCATTCAATAAATAAAAAAACAGTTCCTCACAGAATCCTAACAAACTAGATAGATCTTCATATCTTATCTCATCTGCTTATGTCTCTCTTTTTTCTGTTACAATCTTAAATTTTCTTTTTTATTTATCCTTAAATATGTATAAACAAAAACAAAACAAAAAAATAACCTTAGTTATATTTTTTCTAATTCAGTTATAATCTTATCTTATATCTCTCCTATATAAACAACAAAACACACTCCTCTATCAATTCAGAAAAAAGCAATAATTAAGTTTCCATGGATAAGTGTTCCAGAATTCACAACCCTTTTGGGTCATCACTAGCAAGAACTATGTTTTTCCGAATATTACTTCTTGCTTCTGCTATGTCCATTCTTTCTCTTCTTTACTCACTACACACCATGGTGGATTTTGGATCAATCATAACTCCCAAAACCTCTTCATTATATCAAGATGATTTTTCTAAAGATTGTAAAAGTCTTAACTTTTCTAATCCTTTGATGAATCTAATGGAGCCACTCATGAAAGAGGAAAGACCATATGAAGACTATGAGAATAAAATCACTTATTTGCCTAAGTTTAAGGATGTTTCTTCAACCAAGATGAATTTTGTTTATGTTAACATTGGTGGAGGGAATAATTGGTTTCCAGAATCTTATCCAATTGATAAGGGATATTTTGATGTTTATTTTGTCCACCATGACGTTTCTTTTATGCTGTCGCATGTGACAGGAGCACGCGGTACATTTGTTTATTGTCCCGAATTGAATGAAAAATTCGAGGAACTTAAGGATAATGTGGTGGATGAGTATATGGAAGAGGAAGAGTTTGATTTGGTTTCTTGGTTTGAAGAACTTGTGAAGAATGCTGATTTTGTTGTGCTTCAGATGAATGCAAGGGAAGTTGAAATGAAGTTTCTTTGGGATATATATGAAAAAGGTGTTATGTGCTTTGTTGATGAGTTGTTTCTTAGTTGCTCAAAGAGTGAATATGATGAAAGTTGCATGGATATTTACAGTGACCTTAGAAGCAATGGTGTCTTTGTTCATCAATGGTGGAATAGTGAATTGGATCAAGTGAATGAAGGAATGTGATTGTGGTATTTGAGATATTGATTTTGGTTTTGTGAGTTTTAAGCATTATATTGGTTATAGAACAAATATCTAGTAGAGATGTATATTTTTTTCTGTTTAGGGTAACAGAATTCTTATGATATGATTAGGAAGCATTGAACATCTTCATACATTGTATACGTTTGAGTGAGTAATTGTAAGTAAATTTTCGTTTTCTTCATTAATATTTCTTATCTTTATTTAAATTTGATGCTTATACATGACAAAGTTATAAAGTTATATTAGAGGTTATTTATCTTATCGTTAACTTTGTTCTCAAAATCGAAAAGAATATCGAGAACTTTTTTCTAGATATTGAAAAAAATTCTCTTGGTTGAAACATTGTATGTTTATGCGTAGGGATTCAGATTCAAACTCTGGTACATCCATTATCCACTAAACATTCTAAAAAAGGACATTATAATTTCATAAAAGGAGCTTGAACTAATGCTTGGTTGATTATATCAAAGGAGGTTGTGACATCCTAGGTTGTAACATTAACATATATGTTAGTTGTTGTTCATTATTTATATTTTGGTTATTGGTGGGCGTCAAGTTTATTGATCCGTACATAGAAAAAATTATTTGCACATGGTTATTTTTTGTGGGTGTCATAGTAATTTTTTAAAATTTGATTTTCAAAAAGAATGGTGGATCCTTAAAGGGTCATAAAGTAATTAATCGTTTAAAAAAAGTCATAAAGTAATTAATCGTTTAAAAAAAGTCATGCTAGCGACACTTGATAAGAAAATAAAAAAGAAATAAAAGTAACATTTATATATGAGAAAAATATTTAGGGGGTTATTCAATTAGGATTTTGAGGGATTTTAATGAATTTTGAGGGATTTTAATGGATTTTAAAAGTTTTGTGTTATTCAATCAAGACTTTTTTTGTTTTTTTTCAATCCCACAAAATCTGTTGTTATTCAATGAAGATTTTTAATCAAGACTTTTTTTTTTCAATGCCACAAAATCCGTTGTTATTCAATTAAGATTTTTAATCAAAACTTTTTTTTTTAATGCTACAAAATATGTTGTTATCCAATCAAGATTTTTAATCAAGACTTTTTTTTTTCCACGCCACAAAATTTGTTGGTATTCAAAAGTATAAATAGGTTATATATCCAAATAATCTCATAAACTTCCAAAAACTTTTTGTAATGGCTAAAAAAATAAAAAGTTTGTTTTTTCTTTGGTCCGTATAAACAAAATCGTTGCTATGATAGTTGCAGAGAATAATACACAGAATAAAGTTATCTAGAGCTTAAATAATACCAATAGTTGATGCCAGAATAAATTATTGGTATTTTGATGGTTACGAAGATACAGAATAAATTATTGGTAGAGCTTAAATAATACCAATAGTTGCTAGAGAATAAATTATTGGTTTATTTTTACTAGGTTTATTTTCTTTGTTACGTAAAAATAAGATACCGGCAGAGCTTGTGTTGGCATGTGCAGGACTTCATAATTTTCTTCGCAAAGAATGTCGTTCAGATGAATTCCCATTTGAATGTATTGATGAGTCTTCATCTTCATCTTCAGTGCTACCAAATTACGAAGATAATAATTATGAACCTATTGTTCAAACACAAGAGCAGGAACGAACAGATGTTAATTTATGGAGGACTAGTATAGGTTCAGATATGTGGAGAAATGCTACTATTTAGAAAAAACATGAAGATAGAATCACTTTGTTATTAAAAGATTTGAAATTTCTCTTGTTATTGTTTCCTTTTATTCAAAGATTTGAATTTTTCTTTTAATTAATTTAATCCTTAGAAATCGTAAAAATCTGTAAAGTATTTTGAAATCTCAAAAGTCTGTATTATAATCCCATAAAATCTCACAAAATCCTGTGTTAAGAATCTTGATTGTTTTTGTCAAAAAAAAAAAAAGAATCTTGATTGTAAAATATCTTTTAAAAAAAATCTCTCAAAATTTCACAAAATCAATATAATCACACGAAGTCTTTTAAAATCTTCAAGATTTTTTTGTCAAAATAATCCCTCGAAATCCCAATCCAATAACCCCTCCTTATTTTTTAAATTCTAAGATATTGAATGCACTACTTCTAAAATGATATTTTTTTAACAAGTATTTTAAGAACACTTGTTACTATTTTTCTAAAACAAATAATGTGAGATTGTTGACTAATAATTTGCATTGTGAACAGTAAGATAAAAACAACTGTTTTTGCGGCATTTTATATTACTTCGTTCCATGATAAACGAGTTTTTTTTTTAATGGCAAATAAATTATTAATAAAATCAATTCTCTGTTAAAGATGAGCATAGAACGATAAAAGTAAAAGAGAGTTTATAAAATAAAAGTGCCGAATATAAACGGTACACTAATGAAAAACTTAAACCTACACTATTTAAGATAGGATAACTTCTAATCTTATTCTTAGAAGACATTCATCAACTTCTTAACCACCTCCGTTCAAAAAAAAACTTCCTAACCAGCAAAGAGCCTTCAATCCGACCCAAAAAAATGTCACTAAACACCAACTCCCAATCTCGAAGGAAAAGTGAATCAGCCAATCATAATTCAAATAACAACTCCTTAAGTCAACACTTGAAGGGGCAACGGTAAAAAAAGAAACTAATATATAAATCTCAGCTCGTAAGTCTTTTCTAAAACAATCAACATGATGACAAGGTTATATTTGACCGTTTCATATGAATTAAAAATAATATTGAAATAAAAAGAAACGTGCTTTTATCAAATTATTCATAATTATGGGTGAATTTCATTTGTTATTTGTTATAAATATAAAGTGGAGAATAATAAAGTGAAAATAAGGTAGAACAAGGAAAAAAAGGAGATTAGTGTTGTATTAAAATAATATTTTTAGAATAGAGGGAGTAATAAACAATAAGTAATGTTTTAAAACCCTAATGAAATCAAACTTAGTCAACTACCTTATTTTGTCACTAGATAGATAAAGTGGACAATAAATCGAACCAACTCAAACATAGTTTAAAATTTAACTTGAAAATTAATTCATCGATCTTAATTTGTAAAACAAATGAACTAAATATGATGAGCTAAAAATAGATACATAAGTAGTGATGAAATCGGGGGTGGCCTGGCTGGGCCACAACCCATCCCAAAATATAGAAAGTGATTCATTGTACTTTGACATAATAATAAAATTGTTAATGTATAATATAATTTTGTTTGCGTGTAAAAACATAATTTAAAAACAATTGTCTTAGTGGATAATAACATTCTTACCTTACAATAGATCCCTAGTTCAACTTCACGTACTCATTGTAATTTTAGCATTTTTTTTGGACAAAATTTACATGAATTTTTTTAGGTACTTTTCATATGGTTTTTAGCATAAATTCATTTTTTGTGGTTATAACTTATAACAAACGTTAAAAAATTCATGAATTTGAGAAAATCATAGTTTGTTATATTAAGAACCATACAAAAATACACCTAAGTTTTGTCCGATTATTTTTACTGCTAAAGCATACATGTCTTTGAAAAAAAAATTACTTTTCATATATATATATATATATATATATATATATATATATATATATATATATATATTTCATCAATACCTCTAAATTACTACTTCCAAAAATTCGAATACAAGATTTTTATAAATTAAAAAGTTATTTTTCAACCATTTTATTTAAAAGAAAATAATTGTATAAGAAAAACATACAATTTTACCGTCTATAAACATTATACTAATTTAAAAAAAACTTGAATATTCACTATTATTATGAGTAAAAAAAAATCAAATTTTGTGTTGTTAATATATTTGATAAAACTTATTTAGTTATTATAAGATTTTTTTTTCAAGGCTCTAATACCCTAATTTTAGGCCTCATACTCTCTTTTATTTTTTATTTTATCAGAAATTACAGAAAAAAAATTCTTCATGTTAAAAATTATTTAAGTTTTTTTATTCCACCTTTTATTAAAAAAATGCTCAAACAAAAAATATGCTTTCAGCACTATAAAAATAGATAGCTTTAAATTTTGCATTTTTATTTTCATTTTTATTAATTTACATTCTCATTTTATTTTTATTAGCAATTTATGTTTTATTTTGCAAGAAAATACAAAAAATATATTATAAAGCTTTTTCTCTAAGAGAACCAATCACATGGTGCCACCTCATCCATTCTACATCATACCTCATTTTCCATTTAAAATTAATACAAAAAAAACCATCTCCATTTGCAATTTACCATTTTACCCTCCACACCCTCATTTTATTTCAAAAAGAACCAACCCTAATTGAAGGAAGTATATAAGCCTTGCCTCCAATTGAGAGAAGGAGAGAGCTCCTACTGTTCACGGATTTTTGAGAAATGGCAAAATCCTACCGTTCATTTCTCCCATTTCACTCTCTCTCAATTTGCTCTCTCTCGCCCAAAACCCCATCACCCGCCGCTTCTACTCCCTTCGACCACCTTTAATCTCCATTGAAAGGCTAGACCGGTTTCCGACTGCAAAATTGCGAGAAAACGGAACCATATTTTCTAGTGATCCGAAGTTTAGATATAAAGCCAAAGATCAAGAAATCAAAGAAGGTTGGGTTCTGAGTTGTGTTCGAACGCTTTCTAGTTAGATTTATGCATATTCGTGATTATATTTCCATGTAATAATTGTTTGATTGTTCATTTGTATAGATTTTTTCCAGAAAACCGCGTTTAGATTTAGAATTTGTTTCATTCATTTTGCTGTTTTTTGGCCCCGTTTTTTATATTTTATGGGCCTTAGGCCTAGTGTGAAAATGACCTTTTGCATAAAATATATTATAATGTTTTTAGAAACGATGAATAAAACATGAATTAAATATGACAACTGAAATATAATCTTACTAAATACACAAAAGGAAATAAATAAAAAAAGAGACCATAACACTCAAAATTTAAAGAAAAATTATTGAAGTTTGAAATAATTTTATTGTTGAAAATTTTATAGAAATTAAAATCTTAAGAATAAAGTTTATAACAACAAAATCAGAAATCGATCGCGGGAATCAATAGCTAAAAAGAAGAAATGTCAATTTAGATTTTAATGTAAGACAAGAAGAGATCATACATTTTAAAGTTTTACTTGTGTGTTTTAGGTTTTAATTCTCAATTTTGTGTTTTGGTTAATGAAAATTATATGGTGTGAAAATGAAAATACTGAGTTTGGAGCGTAAAAATGAAATTATGTTGAGGTGATAAAAAAAATATGAAGAATTATTGGGCTCAAATTTGATAAATATTTAGATCCTTTTTATATTGTTTGTTATTTATAGCTCCTATAAAAAATAAATATTGTTATATATACTCCTACAAATAAAATTTTTGGGCCCCTTACAGACATGGGCTTTAGGCCATCGCACTCCGGGCTTATGCCCAGAGTCTGCCCGAGTTGTTTTGTGCTTATTACTCAATATGCAAAAACTGATGTTAGATTTGTGACCCACGTTTGAAAACGAGTTGAATAGACTATTTTGTTGATGGATAATGATTTGCGCACTGAATTTTAGATCCGAAACTTTTCTCGTTTGATTCGTCTTTGTTCTGCGTCTTTTTTCAATAAACTATGAATGGATTCGAAGTATATGTGAATTTTCGTGTGAGATAATGTGCTTAATTGTTAATTTTTGTATGGATTTGAGTTTTTTGGGTTTATCCATGTGCTTGCTTCTGTATTTCGATGGAGTTTTTACTGAGTCAATGACTCGGTCTTGTGAGGAAGAAGATGATCGGACACGTGTCAGCCTGCGATTGGCTGACACGTTTTATTGTTTTTTTAATTTATTTTTTGTTATGGGCAAGAGACTGGATCCGGGTCGGATCACACCATCCGACCCAATCCGGTTTGTTTGAAGAGGGTTTGGGCCTGATTTGGATTTTTAGACCTGAATCTGAGTTTTTTTTATTGTTGACTGGAATACTTCTCACACCTCCATGCGTTACTTTCTGCACCCCTCTTCTTTGCATGTGAAAACTCGGCTTAGGCGCATTCGTGAATTACTGTATGTACCCCCCGTAGTGTTGCACGCACCCCCTTTCTGTAATTTGGACTTGGGCTTTCTGTGCCCCACTTATGCTAATTCACACCCCCAGTTGATGTGTAATGGGCCTTAAGCCCATTTGATACCATGTGTAGTGGCGGAGCGACCATAGGGGTCGCTAGGGCACTAACCCGAATTGAGTCCAAATTTTTTGGCATTTTGGAGTTAGTTTAAGGTAAATTTTTAATGTTTAGCGATTAATTTAGGGAAAATTTAATATTTTTTTGTTCAAAATTGAGTATTTTCATTGCAAAACAATTATTTTTGATATTTTAAGGGTTAATTTAGAGTAAAATTGAGATTTTTAAAAATTAATTTGGTGTAAAACTAATAGTTTTTGTTCAAAATTGAGACTTTTATTTAAACTTAAGATTTTGTCTGGGTTTCAAAATATTTCTGACTCCACCACTGACCATGTGTGCATAATACTTCTTCAATTGTTTTTTTATATTTTGCATGTGAGTGTGTATGAAGAGTAAATTTTCGGATGCAAAATTAATATAGTATATAAAAGTTTTCAAAGTTGGGGGAATAAAGCTACACCCCTTAGTTGTAGGTGGATCCTCCTTTACTCCTATGGACTTTAGATGTGGAGTTGAATGTTTAGTTTATTAAAATATTGCCCGTAAAAAGATAATTATAAAGTCGATTGAGGGATACTCCATAAATTATGTTGAGGAACACGAGTGATTATATAAGAAAAAGAATGATAAACAGTCAACTTTTAAGCCGTATATGTAGGCATATTTATTTAGCAAAACCTTTTTAAATAAAATGGAAACACTACTTTACTTTATTACTTGCATTCATTTGTCAATCTTCATATATATTCACCGATTATCAAAATATATATATATATATATATATATATATATATATATATATATATATATATATATATGGGAATTGCTAACTTTGACCCATGTAGGTCAAAATTAGCAACTATGACCCACATGAATTGCTTCGTGCTCCCCCGCCCCCCTCCCCCCCAATTCCTACTCTGCGCGCCCCCCCCTCCCCCCGCCAACCTCTTTTGTATTTTTTAAAAGGTCAATTTTAGTAACCCCCTATATATATATATATATATATATATATATATATATATATAGGGGGTTGCTAACTACGACCCATGTGGTCGTATGGGTCGTAGTTAGCAAGTATGACCAACATGAACTACTTCGCGCCCCGCCCACCCTCTACTCGCGCGCCCCCACCCCAACCCCCCTACTCGCGGCGCCCCCCACCCCCCAACCGCCCTCGTCCCCGCTCCGCCCCCACTACTCCCGCCCTCCACTGCCCCCCCCCCCCCCCCCCCCCCCCCCCCCAATTTTTATGAAATTTTTTATAATTTTTTTTTTTATTTACTTCTTTTTGAAGTAAAAAAGTATTTAGATGTTTATAAAGCTTTATTTTGATTTAATTTTGCATACTAAAATATGTACTATAATTATAGTTAATTTTTCACAATTAACATAAAACCTATTAAGTGTGTCAAATGGTTTTGGCATACTATTAATATTTGACAATACTAATGGTGTATTGAAACCATTAGACCATACTAATGGTTTCAGTTTATAACATCTTGAAACCATTTAACAATACTAATGGTTTTAAAGTTCTATTTTATGATTTCAGTTATAATCATTATTCAAAACCATTTAATATTAATAATTTCATTGTTCTTTTACTTTATTAGAAACCATATCATCTTGTATAAATATTTGACTCAATTTTTTTACTATTTTTGGGGTATCGAAACCATTAGACCATACTAATGATTTCAGTTTATAACATCTTGAAACCATTTAACAATACTAATGGTTTCAATGATCTATTTTATGATTTCAGTTATAATCATTATTCAAAACCATTTAACAATAATAATTTCATTGTTCTTTTACTTTATTAGAAACCATATCATCTTGTATAAATATTTGACTCCATTTTTTACTATTTTTGGGGTATCGAAACCATTAGACCATACTAATGGTTTCAGTTTATAATATCTTGAAACCATTTAACAATATTAATGGTTTCAAAGATCTATTTTATGATTTCAATCATAATCATTATTTAAAACCATTTAACAATAATAATTTTATTGTTCTTCTATTTTATTAGAAACCATAACATCTTGTATTAATATTTGACTCAATTTTTTTTATTTTAGGGTATCGAAACCATTAGACCATACTAATGGTTTCAGTTTATAACATATTGAAATCATTAACAATATTAATGGTTTCAAAGATCTATTTTATGATTTTAATCATAATTATTATTTAAAACCATTTAACATTAATAATTTTATTGTTCTTTTATTTTATTAGAAATCATAACATCTTGTATTAATATTTGACTCAATTTTTTTTATTTTAGGGCATCGAAACCATTAGACTATACTAATGATTTCAGTTTATAACATCTTGAAACCATTTAAATTGTTAAATGGTTTCAAAGATCTATTACATGATTTCTGTCATAATTATTATTTAAATCCATTTAACAATAATAATTTCATTGTTCTTTTATTTTATTAGAAACCATAACATCTTGTATTAATATTTGACTCAATTTTTTTCTATTTTAAAATGATTAAAATAATTTATGAAAACATTCCACCAAAAAAATGGTTTTGATATTATTTTAGTTTAAAACTAACTACTAATACACGAAAGCTCTACTTTCTTCACCTATGTCGCTTCAATGAAATTCGTGCGAAACCTCAACACAAATCACAACTTCTACCTCTGATTTCAACGATTGATCCTCACACCGTTCTTACCCCAAGAACCCCTGTGACAATCGTCCAGCTGATTACCTCGTTGATTGTGTTGATCCTTCAAGAAACTTCTCGTTTTCGAATACCCGATGAGAAACCGATCCTTCAAGCCAATTCAACCCGATCACAATCTGATTCACCGCGAATTGTATCGAACGTTATCTTCCAATTGCACTAAGAACCCTTGATTGAACCCATACTCAACCTTGAATTGATTGTGAATTGAAAGAAGATGATGAACTTGACTTGAATGCTTATTTGATCCAAAACTTCCACAAAATCTTGATCAAAGAGTGTTTTCCAATTTCTCTTTCACAAATTGAATAGTTTCTCACACATACAACAAAACTTCATGATGCTATTTATAGAGAAAATAGAATGAAGCAAATTTAGGCACAATTTAACTGATTTGTATCGATACAAGTCCCTGACAGCGTACAAAATTTGTAGTTTTTCAGCTATGTATCGATAAAACGAGTTTGTATCGATACATACACCAGTAAATTGAAAACCATGACTGATATGTATCGATATGTGAAAGCAGGTATCGATACATGAAGTTCTCTCTAGTCCAAAGAGAGTTTGATGTGTATCGATACATGCAAGCATGATATACAGGAGCTTCTCTGTCCATGTGAGACCAGTTTTGTATTGATACAAAGAAGTCCTATATCGATACAAAAACTTGAATTTCAACGAGAACAAATTTCAGGACATTTGTATTGATACTAGTGAAGGGTGTATTGATACAAAATACCTATAATCGAGTTTTTAAAAGTTTAAAATAGTTTTTCGCTGTCAAGTCAATTATAATGTTACCAAAATATGTTTTACTCTATTTTTATGTGTTTTGACAATTATTAAAACATGAAGATGATCTGATGCACTTACAATTTTAATTTTGAATTTCTTAAATATAAATTAATATGAAAATATGTCATCACACAAAACCTTGACAGCACTAAAATGTTCACTTGAATTTGACCATCCAAAATTACTATGCACTCATATTTGGATCTTCTATTGTTGTCTGTCTTTCCTTACTTCCTTGTTGGTTGCCGCTTTTTATGTTTTTATCTATCTCATAACTTTCCTCTCATTTCTTGAAACAAATTAAATCGGTGATAAAATAAAAAATAGCAATCTCTGAATATGGATATGGCAGGAGGTAGTCCGATCTGCGAAATTGATATAGTGTAGTTGATTGCACTACAATCAGTATCCATAGACCGTCCGATCTTGATCCAACGGTTATAATTTTAAATTTAAATTTTAGGTTATTTTTTATATATAAAATTAAATTTTAAACCTAACCATCTGATCACATCTTGCAATGAAAAATCCAAATATGATTGAATGCACTATAGTCTATAGTAATCCTAGTCTATGATCTACTTCCCACAATTTCATTCAACATATGATGGATTGAGCAAAACTCAACCTTAATTTCTGATACCACCACCCATCTCTCTTCAATAAATGAAACCAACACCCTCATATCTTATTTCACACTCCCCAAAACTCAACCTTTTATTTCCCTTTTTTCAGGTCTTCTTGTGAAGCCTCAAATTTTGATTCAACACCACTAACTTTTTAGAAGAACAAAAACAGTTCCTCAATACACAAAATCCCAACAAACTATAGATAGATTTTCATATCTTATCTCATCTGCTTAAATCTCTCACTTTTCTGTTACCATCTTAAATTATCTTTTCATATATCCTTGAATATATATAAACAAAAAAAAAAAAACACCTTAGCTTATATATTTTTTCTAATTCAGTTATAATCTTATCTTATATCTCTCCTATATAAACAACACAACACACTCCTCTATCAATTCAATATTGATTCTACTCTATAGTTTTTATATTTATTCAGAAAAAGCAATTAAGTTTCCATGGGTAAGTGCTCTAGAATTCACAACCCTTTTGGGTCATCACTAGCAAGAACTATGTTTTTCCGAATATTACTTCTTGCGATTGCTATTTCCATAGTTTCTCTGCTTCTCTCACTACACACCATAGATTTTGGATCCATCATAGCTCCAAAAACGTACGATCATGATTGTGTTGTTGAGTTCGAAGATTCAAACATCACTTTAACACCAGGTCCAGGTTCTTACTTGTTTCAGAGTAGAATCTTAAACACTTTTTGGGGTTCTTTAGATTCATTGATTTGCAAAAAAGAAATCAACTTGGTTACAAGTGTTGTGAAAGAGATAATGGGTGAACGAATATTGTTGAATACTGAAGCAGAATCTCTCTGTGTTGGTGAATATTCAGACATAGCTGTTTCTACCATGCACAAACTTGGTTTCTCAAATGTCATTAACCATCCTTTGATCTCATTAAACAAGAAGAATTTTGTTTATTCGCTTGATCATTACCGCGAATCTTCGTTCAAATTTGTTTTGTCGAAGGATTTTGGAAAAGTTCATGTCCCTGCATTGCTTGTTCTTGAAGTTGAACGTGTTCTTAAACCGAACGGAATTGGTGTTTTGCTTTTGGATTTTGATAGTGATGGTGTTTATTCCAACAACAACAACAATATTAACATGATAAGAATTGCTTCACCAATTTCGTCGTTGTTGCGATTTTCAGCTATTGTTCATGTTGGTGTTGTCAATAATCATGGCCTAGTTGTTTTCAAGAAAAATTCAGAATCAAAATCAGAATCAGAAATTGAAAGTGAAAACAAAACATCTTCATTATATCATGATGATCTTTCAAAAGATTGTAAAAGTCTGAAATTTACTAAGCCTTTGATGAATCAAATGGAGCCACTTATGAAGGAAAAACCATATGAGAATAAAATCACTTATTTGCCTAAGTTTAAGGATGTTTCTTCAACCAAGAAGAATTTTGTTTATGTTAACATTGGTGGAGGGTATGATTGGTTTCCTGAATCATATCCAATTGATAAGGAAGATTTCAATGTTTATTTTCTTGATTACAATTTTACTATTATGTTGTCACACGTGAAAGGACCGCAAGTAACATTTGTTTATCTACCAGAATTAAACGAAAATTTTAAGAATAATGTCACTGATGCAGAAGATGAGGATCGTTATTTGGGCGAAGATGAAGAAGAGTTTGATTTGGTTGCTTGGTTTAAAGAAACTGTGGATGATGCTGATTTTGTTGTTCTTAAGATGAATACAGGGAAATTTGAAATGAAGTTTCTTTCTGATATAAGTGAAAATGGTGTTATATGCTTTGTTGATGAATTGTTTCTTAGCTGCTCAGATAGTGAAGATGGTGAAAGTGAAAGATGCATGGATATTTACAAGGGTCTTAGAAGCAATGGTGTATTTGTTCATCAATGGTGGAATAATGAATTGCATCCAAGTGAATGAGGGAATGTGATTTTGGTATTTGAGATATTGATTTTGGTTTTGTGAACAAGAGATAGAGGGTTTTTATTTTTCTGTTTAGTAAAATACAATCTAATGCTAATTTGCTAATGTTATGATTATGATTATGAAGCATTGAACAACTTCATGCTTAGTATATGTTTGAGTGAGTAATTGTGAATAAATTTTCTTTTCCTTCATTTATTTTTCATATGATTGTTGGATGGTTATATATGAAATTACTCTTTGATGCTTATTTTTTTTATCCTTTTCTTTGTTATTTATATTTTTGGAAAAAAAATCTTTTTTGTGATAATAACAAAGACAATGAACGAACTAAATCGATGTTTTTTGTTGGATGTGTCAAAATCGATATGACCGCGGTTCCAGATAGACTATAGTTTCTTGAATGAAAGTTAAATTGTTGCCATGTTTGGTTATTGGTGGGTGTCTAGTTTATAATCAAGATTGCGCGCAGAAGGCATTTGACACAGTTTAACGTAGGGGATCTAAACCGTTGATTTAAGATCAAACAGTTTCCAATTGCATAATTAAAAAACAACTATAAAAAATTTAGTTCATTCATTTGAGATTAGACGGTCATAATTTATTAGTGTACTGCAATTAGTGTAGGATATATCCATATCCCTAGATTATTGATCCGTACATAACAAAGATGGTTTGCACATGAATGTTATTGGGGTGTGTGTTGTAGTAAGTTTTACCAACTTTTATTTGCAAAGAATGGTGGATCTTCAGCATGCTTTGAACACCAATTATTATTCGAGTTTATAGGACAGAGGCCAACGCATGGGAATTAATTTAAGGACTTCTTTACCAGTTGAATAATGAAACTTTTGAGGGTATACTCTTAATTATAAATTCTTTAAGGAGCTTAAAGTGGACTCTATGTATCATTTATATAAAAATTAGTGTGAGATGTGTTGTCTAATAGTACTTTGCATAAAAGTATGTATCAAGGGTGAGGAGCTTTAGAAGATATAAAGCAATGTTTTGCAATGAAATAGGAAATCAAACTTATGAGGCCTCAATATTATGCTTCATAGTTCATTAAACCGTTCACTGAACAGTTTAAATCAGGTTTTAATTTAAGACATGTCATAAGAGTCTATTTGTTAATGTAATATTGCTATAGAGTTGTTGTAACCAACAAAAATAAACTCTATAATAAAGTAATTTATTTGTTGAAAGAAATCCATTCTTTAAACAAATTTTAATTACTGAGCATTAATCACTACATTTTGATGTGGAATATATCTTAATTTATCAACAAAATATATTTATTCTTGAAAATATTTTGGGTGAAACCTCACATAAGACGATGGGGATTGTTTAAAGTTAACCAATTTTACTTGCCAAATATGCTAAAATAAAAGTTGATAATTGTTCACGTATGTAAACACGCCAATGAGTTGCTCTCTAGGGTGACTTTAGAAAATGATAAAGTGCTACTAAGTTACAATACATTATTTATGCCCTAGTTCTCTCCTCATCTCTAAAGTCTCTCTTTTATAGTCTCCATTTTCTTGACTTAATGGGCCTCTCCATGAAAGTCCGGCCCAATAACCTAACACTACAACATCCATGTGTAGCTCGCCCGTACAAGACACGTGGAGCTGGAGCAAGCGAAACTAACGTCACTTGTCTGTGCTAGTCACGTAAAGATGGGGGCACGCGTAGCTTCGTCACTTGTCGGTGCAGGTCACATGGAAAATCTAAAGAGTGGACCACGACTCTTGCTTACACACTAACTTGTGATCCAGATTACTTGCAGGATTGAAGTTGCACTCAGTGCTTAATAAAGTAGATGACAGTTGAGCAGAGTAGGGTGACGTGTCGAGCTGAACAGGTCGACAACATAGTTTAATGACCTGGATGGTCAAGCTGAACAAACAAATAAGAGTTACGTGACCTGGATGGTCAAGCTGAGTTGGTCGGTCAATGGTCAAAGTATGATATGGTTCTCCATATCTGTCCACTGTCCACCAAGCGTCGATCATGTTAAGGCGTAGACGTTTGTTCCTGGTTAATTTAACATGTACTAGTCCACAGTCCACCAAGCGTCGAGTCTGTTAAGGCGTAGGCGTTTGTTGTTACCGAACCGACCTGTATCTTCATAATATATTTTATGTACATGATTAATCTTTTCAAACAGTAGTCTTTATCACATTAAATTATTTAGTATTGTCACATCAATTGTACTTCCGACTCACCTTTCTATATCTCACTCTTTAAATATAACTCTCATCTCCTTAATTTTTTTTCTACTACTTCACTTATTTACCACACCACTTTCATTTGTCTTCTTTTACTCTCTTGGATTTACTCTACCCCCAATCTCCAAAAGGAACAACTTTTTTTTATCACAGGTATTTTACTTGTATTGCTCCTCTTTCAAATATTGATCTGCTCGTCTATAATGGTTAAGAAAATAGAATTACTCTACTTCATGGGTAGACAAACCTCCTAAGAAGAAAATACTAAATTCTCATAATTTTTATAAGGCTTAAACATACATTTGGTCCTTGTACGTACACCAAATTTGCGTTTTAGTCCCTATATCGAAAATTTTGACAAAATAGTCCCTGTATCCCGCTTTTTTTTTTTACGTTAATCCCTGGTCGTGTTTTCCGTCCAAATTGGTCCAGGTGGCAAACGGTTTGCCACCTGGACCATGCCACGTGTGCTACAAACAGAGGCAAATGAATAATAGGGACCTAAAACAAAATTTTTGGCCGATTGCACCTTTTCATCCTTTTGAACCCTAAATCTCCAAATTATCATGTTAAGAACTCTTATAATTAGAATTCAAATTTTCATCACTCCATTTTATATGAGAATTTGTACTAAAAAACAAAATTCGATGTATATACTATAGTCTAAATTTCAATAAAAGAATTACATATTTTTTTTGCAGAAAAAAAAATTAAGAGGATGAATGATTGAATTTTGTTTTGTGACATTCATCTTGTGTTTGATCCTTACCCAGCCAACCTACCCAAAATCCCCTGTTTATAAGGCAAGAAAGTTTTCTTCTTCAAATCTTCAGACTCTGCTTTCTTCCTTGCATAATGTAATTCATGTGCAGCAACACCATTTTCCTTTCTTCTAGATTTCGGAATTGAATTCTCAGAAGTTCTAAACGGTGATGATGAACCTTTTCCTTCTTCAGTTAATTTCTTGTTATACAAAACAGGGTATTTTCTGAATGGATCTTTGCTTGTACCCCTTCCTTCTGATGCACTACGAAACAACAAAAACTCACGTAATCTCTATATCCTAGAACTCTTCGAACTTGGAACAGAATCATTATTAATTTGTGTTTGTTGATGTTGTTGTTGTTGTTGTTCTTCTTCTTCTTCTTCTTGAACCCATGTGTATTGTGATGATGTTCTGTATGGTGATTCGACGAATTTTCAAAAGCTGGTGTTCTATCTCTTCCTCTTGATGAGGTGCAATCGGCCAATAGTTTTGTTTTAGGTCCCTATTATTCATTTATCCAATCAGCCTTTGTTTTTAGCACAAGTGGCATGGTCTAGGTGGCAAACCGTTTGCCACCTGGACCAATTTGGACCGAAAACACGACCAGGGACTAACGTAAAAAAAAAAACGATACAAGGACTATTTTGTCAAAATTTTCGATACAGGGACTAAAACGCAAATTTAGTGTACATACAGAGACCAAATGTATGTTTAAACTTTCAATAAGTCAATACAAAATTATATAAGAATATCTCTTATTCTAGAATATAGATAGTTCAATATTTAATTCTACTTTGAACTTGACACTTAATTGGACTTTTAGAATCATTACATCTTCTCACAATTGTAGATCTAGAATTGTTAACTCAAAACAAAATTCATTTTATGAAAATACATGTGACATACCTTATCATTTTTTTGACAAGGACATACCTTATCATATACTAGTATGCTCCTACTCTAACATCAAACAATTCAAGAGCCCTTTTGAACACATTTGAGATATGGTAAAGTTAAAAATAATATTTAAAGTACTCAAGACATAAATCCTATTTGCTGTTGTTCTGTTTTCCATTTCCTTCTCACTATAAGCATCATCCTCCCATCTATTTCACTTGCTCATTCTTCATCAAACCTTCTACCTATTCTGTCCGGCCTCTACTGTTCAGATCTGTTCTCTTCTCAAGGTGTTGCTTAGGTGAGAAATTAAATCCAAACCATATCAGCAAAAACTATCTTATTTGTTATTTATGATAATAATATGTGAAGAAGTAATGGTTGTTGTTCACACGATGTAGTGTATAAGTGTTGTGATAAACATGTGAATTGATGATTGCAATTTTTAATAAGTGCAAAATGAAGTGTGATGTTTACATTTATTGGGTTGTATGTATGAGCTATATGAGTGTGGTATAATATGCATAAATGTATAATACGATAAAGTGTTTTGTGTGTTTTAGTGAAGCACACTAAGATTAAATGCCCCAACACTATTTTTGCCTCAAAACTATTTTTCTACCATGTAATGTGATAAGGCTAAAGTCGTATGTCATAGCCTCAACTATCCCCCGGGTGAGCTCCTCATGGCCGAGCTCTTCTAATTGCTTTCCACCTTGTCTTTGTTTTATGTGATTTTTCCTTTTTTGATCTTTGTTTTTTAGACTAAATTTTTCTTCAATTTTGCTTGTTGTTGTTAGATTGGAGAGGATCCAAGCTTCCTATGTCTCGTCAGTAGAGGCAAATAACTAGAGGAACGTGATCATATTAAAGCTCGGAAACTTGCCGGAAGCCAAGGTGTTTCCACTCCTATTGTTCATGCGGTCTCCAATGCTCCTCCTCCAATGAAAAGGCTCAGGAAAGGAAATACCGACAAGGGTGAAAAGGCCACAAAGCCTTCCTCATCTCACATAAGTCCTCATGTCAGTCCTCGACCTGTTGCTCTAGTTCCTATTCCCACTGGCACCTCTACTCTTCCAACTAATAATTGGCGTGATGTGCTGGCTGTTGATGATTATGGTGGTGAATCTAGCTCTGCTTGGGATGTGAAGTTTTCTGGTGGAAATATTGTTCAACAATACATTACCTCTTCGGACCAAGAAAAACTCAAAAATCTTGGCTTTGAGCAGTCCTTGGAAGCTGCTCGGACCTATTCCTTGTGGACAGCATCTATTGTCACCGAGACTAGCCACATACTTAAGGAGGAACGTTCTCGCTATCTCAGCAATATCACTGAATTGAGGAGCTCTTTGAATAAGGTTGAAGCTACTATTGCCACCAAGGATGAATCCATTAATTCTCTCACGTCCTCATTGGATACTATTAAGGGTAAGCATAAATCCCTCCTAACAGCATGCTCAAATTTGGAATCAGAGATGGAATCCCTCCAACTAATTAGTAATGAAAAAGATGAGCAGATCGAAGATTTAAACAAGAAGGTTGAGGAAAAAGACCAGCGGATTGAGGCTCTTGAAGAGTTTTCTGTTGACGAATTTGAAGCAGGAATTGAAGAAGGATTTTCTCAGTCTATTCAACAAGTTGAGGTGTTTCATCCTGAAGTTGACCTCGGCGGAACAAACTCAAGATTTAAAGTTAGAAATGGTCGGATTGAGGATCCTAGAACTAATTCTTCATTTGGTATTGTTACAGACCCCTGATCCAGTTAATCGGCTTGTTAGCCTTAGCCTGCTCAGATATGCTATTGTCTATTTTTATTTTGTTGTTATTTGTATTGTTGTCTTGTACTATCCGGGCTCTAATATTGTCACACCAAATAAATAAATTAAGTTGTAAAACTACATTAAGGGCGTATGTTAAGGAGACAAAAGTAAAAAAAGAAATTAGGACTTTCACCCTCTAGTTCTTATGAGAAAAAGACCTAGTAGTTCAGAGTTTGGAACAAGTTCTAGTATCAAATGGTTCTAATTCCCTCCCAAACACAATTGCGTATGATTATAAAATTACCATGAGACCAACTAAATGTTCTTCATTTTAACAAATATTCTACATGTAAGCAACTTTCTATATCTAGACTGTCATATCATGAATTTAAAAAACTTCAACATATAGCATTCGTAGCTACAAAACTAAAGACTGTACAAGTCAGATCAGTAAACGCATTACATTCACATGTGAAAGCAACCCCAGCCTTATACTTCCACGCCCTCAAGGAATAAAACCCTTTCAACTACAGGTCAAAATACTATACGTGCAAAATGAATTAAATTTACACGCTTAGTTTCATAAACTCTATAGTCAAACTTGTTGAATAATAATTCAAAGTAAGGTGAGAAACACATTAAATTACATTGAAGCCATTTAGAAGTTAGAAGTGAAATCAATCAAACAAGCATGGTGGATAGGAGGAGGCATTAGCTTATAAAGTCAGTTGCCATGCCATTGCCATCCAATCCATGTCAAACAGAATGTCATGCATATATTCCAATTTCTATTTTTATTTTATTATATTGGAAAAACATGAAAGTAAGTAAAATACATTAACTATAATAACATTTGGACTGTACAGGAAGCTTTTGTTGTCGGTAACAGTTTATCTTCTTCAGTCCTCAGGCTCAGACCCAACTTTAATCTCCAATAGCCTCTCAACTGGTTGTCTGCATATTGGACACCTATTTGTTTGGAACCTTAAAACCTTTGCACATCCGCTACACATACACTGCAACAAAGAAATGAATCGAGTTAAAGTATATCAAGGAGGATTCAAACTCTGATTAAGAATCTGTTTGGATTAACGGCAAATATATTAATATAATTAAGCAGGTCTCTCTACAAAAGATGAACAAAGAACGCTAAAAGAGGAACTACAAAACAAAAGTGCCGTATATTAGCGAACAACAATGAAAATTACCAAAACAGACACCACCTAATAGAGGTCCACTTCTAATCCATTATTTGAAAGACACTCCTCAGCTTCTAGACCACAAGAGAAGACATCAACCCGGCCCAAAAAGATGTCACACTAACATGTTTGGATTAACTTATTTAAGTTTATCGACCGACATTAACACTTGTGAGACTGTTTGATAGATTTTATGGAAACAACTTGTAACATTTTCCTAAGTTGTTTCGAGCTTTTTTTCATAAGCACTTCAAAATAGCTTAAACCTTATTTGGATAAACAACTTTATTTAATGCTTATAGCATAACTTATGAACATGTCATAAGTTGTTTTAATAAAATTTAAGCAAAACTTAAGGATTTTATAAATAGAATTTATATCTTGAAAAAAGCCTTTTCTAAACTTTGTAATAAATGGAATGCAAAATTTCTATCTTAGTGCACTAACATATGTCCTTAGGGCACATGTTAGCATTTCCCTAGAAATAATTAGCTTATATACAACAATTAATTAGATTGTTAATTTTAACAGGATATAAGTAGTTTTCAACCGTTTAGTTGAGCACAAACTTAACAGTGATCAGTTTGCTGAGATTGATCAGTGACAGAGTAACTTTAGGGTTAAGATGATAAGAAATGACATGAAATTCTCATCATTGATGAAATTTGGAAGCACCAAACATGGAAATCATGTAACATTTGATGTTAATAGCGCTGCTGTAGCGTAGCAGCGACCCCCCTCTCCGCCATGCCAGAAGGCCGCGAACCGCAATTTAGAGAAGCGGCCATAGCAGCCGCGAATAGTGGGTGAATAGCAGATCTGTGGCCGCGCGATGGAAGTTCCGTAGCATTTTAATGCCACTATCGTCTTTAGGGGGGCCAATTTGCTGAAAAGCCTAATTTTGGAAATTATTTTATTATGTTGGGGGTATTTCGGTCTTTTTCACGCCCCTTTGGGGGCGCTAATCTCTCAAAATCACTGTGTTCCTTCTTCAAGGTCATTGCGCCATTTCCCTCTTCAAGTTCAACTTGCTTTGCTCTGTTCCTTCTTCAAAGCTCTCTTCATGCATCGTAGCTCACTTGTTTCTCTTACAAGGTTTGTTTTCTTCATTTCTGTTTCTATTCTAAGTGTTCTGTTTCTCTTACAAGTTATGTTCCTTCATCGTTTTTTAGTGCTCTGTTTCCTCCTTTTAGTGCTTTGTTTACTTTTAGATTAATGGCTTGTCAATTTGTTCACTTTTAGAACTTGCTTTAGTCTTATTTTGATGGGATGTCAGTTTTAGTACTTCTAGAACTTTCTGGAATGTTAGTCTTCATTTAGAACCTATTTTATTTTATAGGAAATGACAAAGTTTATTATAATTATTAAGTATGAATGTCCCTTTAATTTTGTGTATTTTCTTATTTTTTTAGTATTTATGTATGTTTTTGGACATTATGTTTAATTTGTACATGGTTATTTAGTCTTCACTATACTGATCACCCCACTACCCGTTATAGCATTTTTCGGCGCTACACGCCACTATCTGAGATTAACAACATACTAACATAGATTAGTACTAGTAATATCACTGGCTAACGACAACATTATCCTGTTAACCAAGAAAAATAAAATCAGAAAAGAGAAGCTGTAAATACCATGTGGCGACAAGGAAGGACAGTTGTGTCGCGAGGTTCTGACAGGCAGATGACACACTCTTTTCCGGGGTCATTCCCATCCAAGTCACTCTCTACCGAAGTTCCAATACCGTATATCTCCTGCAGTTCATACCTCATTCCATTCACCCACAATATCTGCTTAACAACCTTCACACGAAATTCTCCTTTCTCCTTCTCAAACACTGCTTGAGTAATCTGAGAGTTTGTGTTTGTTTTATTACCAGATGTTGGAGTTTCATTTGATCCGTCGTCATTGCTGGCATCGGCTTTAACTGCTACAGGATATACATCCATGTCGCCCACTTTCAATAACTCGGATTCCTCAAACATTGAAAAAATTATACCAGTCCCAGAGGGCTGTCTAAACTTTTGGCCAAGACCTTGCTGGAAATTTATAGTAACTGGTGCAAGAACATTTTCCTTCGTCGAGGTAAGGACACAACCGTCGCCTTCTTTTGCAAAGAAAAGTACTGTGATGCTGTTAAGGAGAAAAAAAAGAAGGTAACAAACAGTTAGATCAAACGAATAAGAGAATTATAGCACAGAATATACATATTCACATGTGCATTAAACTCATGTTCACTTCAGTTTTTAAAAAATTGAAATTGCTCAAGTAAAACATGGATTGAATAGACTATTCAGAGACTTCGCAACGAACAGGTACTTAGTGTATCCATAGATCTTGCCACAGAAACCAGTTTTCAGTATTACTTGCTGCTGCTAACTTGGCCATGGTGTAAGTAGAAGTGAAACCAAAGTCTGTTTTTGACATTACTATTTCCCTGCCATCCAGTTTATACACTCTATGGCTTTCAAACTAACTACAGAATTACGGGCAACAGACAAAAAAAAAACCCACACACACACACACGATGGACCGCTTCTAAACAATGTTGATTATAAAATGAAGATAATTGACATGTGACAATCTTATAGAAGCAACTAACTTTGCTTTTCAATCAGGCTCCGGTGGCAAAGCCAAAAAATTTATAAAGCCTCAGCAAAATCTCAGTTTTAAACAAAAATCTTAGTTTTGAACAAAAAAACTCAGTTTTGCCTTAAACTAACCCCTAAAAATACCAACACTTTTGGTCGGAGCCTGGGCTGTAGATCCGCCCCTGTCAGGCTCCCCATATTGTCAAATGAAATTGAACCCTAGAAACGCATAGGTAAACTTATTCAGTAAATCACAGAATACACATGCAGCAACAACAACAAATTAAACAGAATAATGCTATTATGTTTGGGTTGACAACAAATTGAACAGAATTTCAGCGTGTCATCGTGATTCTGACAAAAACTACACTTCAAGGTATCAACAAAATCAAACTACTGCCAATGTAATTTCGTCAAAATCACTTCAATTCCAATCATGCACTAATCAAAACATTACATAAGACACAATTAATCATTCACATGATGCATTATTATTAACCAAAAAACAAATCAACTTCTTAACAACATAATCAAGTAAAAAAACACTATTACCTTCCAGAAACAGTGGCATCAAAAGTAAACGTAACAAGAAACTGCCCAGGATTTTCCTCATCAGGTTCAATCTTCAGTGTCTCCTTCTTGATATTAACATCATTCTTTATAGTAACCGCTTTCTGATGTTCAACATATGGCGCAGGTGGCGGTGCCGGATACCTTCCCCACATTGGGTCCATAGCAGGACGATGATGATGGTCATAAGGTGCCGGCAAAGGCATCGGAGCAGTTGCCGGCGGCGGAGGATAGTAATTCGGGTAGTTTTGATACGGCGTGGCACCAGCAGAGTAAACAAATCGATTAGTAGTAGCTTCAGGAGGTGGAGGCGGAGGAGGAGGAGTTACCGGTGGATGAACTCGACGACCACTTCCACCGCCACCGTGTCTCCGACGATTGTTAGAGCCACTGTTACCCATGGAAGTTGAAGAAAATTACCAAAAAACCACTGAGGTTTGTTTAAGTGAGTTGTTAAACAAATTAAAGAAATAGAGAGAGAAAAATTAGGGTTTAAAAAAGGGTTATTGATTTAGTTGTGGTGGTTCATGCAAAGTGTGTGTGTGTGTTAGAGAATTTAATTTAATGGAGATGATAATAATAATGATAGTGTAAAATACTACTAGTTGAAATTAAGGGATAATAATGGAAGATAATTGAAATTATAGAAATAGTGTGTTGTTTGGATTTGGATTTGGATGGATGGGAAGATGGAAGGTATAATGGGATTGCGTAAAGCTCCACCAAGTTAGAAACACAACACCATTGATGAGAGGTGGGATGTGAAGGTTTTTGTTAAAGTGTTTTGCTTTATTATAAATTAATTAATTAGTGTATAGTAGTAGAGTATTATTTTTAGAAAACACTTTATTTTATTTTTGCTTTGTTTGGTTTGTCATTTTCTAAACTTTTTCCATTATAATATAATACTATACTATAAAGTTTGATTCCAATAATTATTAGTTGTCTATTTATATTAATAAAACAAGTGTTTTCCTTAACAAAGTGATAATGTTTAAATGTGATCGGTGTAGTCAATAATAAATTAGTCTAAGTTGTAAGAATTTTAATATCTACAAATGTAGTTAAATGTGTAATTTTTGATTTATTTCAAAGAAAATTCAGTTGAGAGTGTACATCTTTTTAATATATTTTAAAATAATGATAATGTTTTAAGAATAAAACACAAAAAATATTTAACAATTTTTTGTTGTCTAAACGTCATTTCTTATATTTTAATGACATCATTTTGATTTCTCTTGGCTTAAATTAGGTGTGTAGTTTATATCCGAACTAATTCAAAAATAAATACAAACCAAAATAATTCAATCTGAAAATCGCAAAAAAAAACACATTTCTACTAAACCACTCAATTTAATTTGATATGCTACTTCTAATACAAAAAAACTGAATCAAACCTCAATACTTAATTTAACTATATCAATTTATAAAACTATTTTTTAGGAAGCTTTGTTAGCAAAACCGTTAGTTCTTAACTTCTTATCTAAGAAAGACTCGGGACCACTGAAATATATACTATTGGAGTTGTATCATCATGAGTTGAATTTGTATTGAAAGTCAGGCTACAAGAAAGTGTCGTGTCTTTCTGACCCAAGCAGTGTTCTTGATGATGTTCATAAGGCTACGAATGTGTTTCATAAATATGGTAATATGATTTGGGCTATCAAGCATGAAGCAACTACTTCTTAGAGATTGAATGGTTAAACAACTACTACAACATAGTCTGCAATGCATGATGGGAATGCGGCATTTCATTTTCTTGCTAAGAAGGGTGTGTTCATTTCATAGTGGCAATGGGTCGTAGTCTTCGTTGAAGCCCCTGACATGTTACAACTTACATGTACTAGAGCTTTTAACGGATGTCATATTCGTTGCGTTTGTTCGTTCAGTTCTAATTGGAATATCTTCTTGTTTTTTGTAACAAAAAAATTAAAATTGAAATAACTAAATAAAAAAAGTAATTTATATTGTTTTAACTTTTTAACCTTATCTAATATAGGACATCAAAGAGAGTGACCCGTATTTTCTATTTGCTATTGTCCAACATTTCTTTCGAAAATATTTTCTTCGGTCTTAAATATAAGAGAAATTTTATTTTTTAGATTTATTGAGAATCTAATGTATTTGCTTTATAATATAGATTATATTTATTAGATTATCAATGAATATAAAAAGTAAAACTTCTCTTATAATTAGGATCAAAGAGAGTATTATTAACGAAAAGCTATGTTATCAATCATTAATTAGTTCAGTAATAATAGGCGCTGAACATAATAAGGATAACCACAGTTCGATCCCCTGTAATTGCGATCAGGAGGAGACTATAACTACTTGATGTTAGAACTGATTTCCGAATCAAATTAAACTAATAGTGAAAACTAAAAAAAATGTTAACATAATTGGCTCATTTAATGTTAAAGTAGTTAGAGAGTAGAGACTTTATTGATGTATTTTCTGGTCGTATATGGGACGGATTCATAATCCAATTGAACGGGGGTTGATTATTTTTTTAATAAATAACACATAAAATTTAATTATAATTTATATAGAAAAGGATCAAATAACATCGATATAAAATTATTTTACATTGAATTGTTTAGTAAAACTATTTTACATTATAATTATACATGCAAATTATAATTTAGGCTTAGTTGCAGTTTTGATCCTCTTATTTTTACCATTTTGCAATTTTAGTCCTTTTATTATTAATTTTGACAGTTTTGGTCTCTCATCTTATTTTTAACTATAAACGGCGTGATGTATGAGTTAATGATGAAAAATATCAACATTGATGAAATTGTAAGAAAATAAATTTATAAAATATTTTTTCATACAATTTCATCAACATTTGTTTAAAATATGGTGATACAACATATTTTAAATGAAGGTTATAAATTTATTTTCTTACAATTTTATCGAAGTTGGTATTTTCTCATCATTAGATCATATATCACGGCTCCGTCAAATACCCCCTTGAAATTTAAAAATAGGCAAATACCCTGAAATTGTAAAACATCAATCAAATTGTCCCGGCTCCGTTTACTCTGTCTATTTTGATGACGTAATCGTTAACTATGTACGTGACACCTGTCAATGTGGCGGCACATCAATGAGAGAGAGGGTGTAAGAGGGGTAGTTGACTAAACTTTGCAAAATTAAAGGTTTAATTGACTAGAATACCGTTAGATTTAGCCACTGATTTAATAAATTTTAGTCAATTATCCATCCCGTGTCGTGTATCCTGATCAATTATCTCACCCTAATATGTCGTGGAGCAACGTTAGCAAATATCGCGTATTTGATTGACGTTTTACAATTTTACGAAGTATTTACCTATTTTGAAATTTCAAAAAATATTTGATGAATTTTGAAATTTTGAAAAATATTTAACAACTGTAAAAAAAAAAAAAAGAATATTTAACATTTCACTCCATAATACACAACACAACATAAAGCCACCCTTGCCACGGTGAGATTTAACATGGGAAAGTCTATTACTTTCCCACCATAGGAAAGTGATTTTCAACCATTAGATTAAATCAAGACTATAATATTATCATACTCCTTCAACACTATATTTATTTCACACTCTCTCTCTCTCAAACAACCTAAAACTCATTCACAAACAAATAAACCGCCAACTCAACAACACACCGCCGTGAGTCCACTGCTGCCGCCGTCACCACTGTCCATCTTCCCACCTCCGTTCAGATCGACACCTTCGTTCGTTGGCCGCCGTTCTGATGGCCACCACAATTTTCCTATTTCATTTGTTCATTAATTCTACAATAGATGTTATTCTCTTTTAAATCTAAGTTTAAAGTTTCTTAATCTGCTATTGATGAAAAAGAAAGTTGAATTCAGTATAAATAATGTAAATGGCCAAATGGGTTTAGACAGAAATGAAACTTAATTCCATGGGTTATGATTTTTCTAAACCCATTTGTATCTCTAAAATCCTTTCAATGTGCTGAATGGGATCTATCTAGCTGATGTCAGTAATAAAAAAACCAAATTGGTTCGCTGAAATTGAATGTCAATAGTTGGAGAAATGGGTTCCTCTACCATTGATAATAGGAGAAATGTTCTTAAATGACTAAAGTTAGACTTCTGCAAGTGATAGTTGAGAGAGACATATGAAGACATACGAGAAGATAATGGTTGGGGGAGATGGTGTGAAATAAATATAGTGCTGATGGAGTATGATAATATTGTGGTCTTCTTTTGATCAAATGGTTAAAACTCAATTTACCCATGGTGGAAAAGTAATGAACTTACCCATGTTAAATCTCACCCCTGCCACCCCTTGGACCCGTCCCTAGTGTCATAGAAATTTTAAAAAACAAGCATAAATTAGATATCGGATACTTTCATATGTTCGGTGGTTTGGCAAGGAGACGGCAAAGGTAAGGCAAAGTAACGCAATCTCATTTGGCTAGTAATGACTTAGAGTATTTGGCGGTTGATAAATAATGTCATTTTTAGAGGAGTTAGTGTTAGTGTTGCCAATCTGGTGGACTAAATTTTGTACATTTTTTAGTTTTGGTTCGTAAGCAGGATAGGACTTTATTCGTCAGTGTCTTATACTGATTGGTGTAATAATCTTTTAGATTGCTTCCTTACTATTTAAAGGGTTTTACTTCTTTGAATTGTAAAGGTTGAGTACCTCTTGTACTTCTTATAATTCAAATTTTGCTTATAAAAAAAAAGATACCGGATACTTTTTGCATAATTTATTTTTACAAAATTCATTTTTTGGTCCAATTAATTTTTTTTTGGTACGTTGGTGAAATTATTTTTACAAAAGTTAAAGGGGAGTATTTAATGAAAAAATATGATACTTATTTAGGTATAGTCAAAAACAAGGAACACACCAATACGTGCGGCTAGTCAGTCAGTCAATATATTAATTAAATTTGGATGAATTGCTTGTTTAAATGATGCGCAAATTATCTACGTGGGAAATGACTTGACTTTTATCCTAGGATTAATTCTTCCACCTCTCAAATTCTGCAAAACCTTTTTTCTGTCAATTAAGGTGTACGGCTAAATGTGTATCCCTCACTAAATGTTAGTTTAGTGCAGTGATTTGTGTTAGATTTGATTTGATAGAGTGATTATAGTTGGATTTATTGTAACTTTGTTTGTTTGAAAGGAGATTGAAATTATTTGATACTCTTTTTGTTTTAAAATAAGTGTTACAGTTAATCAATTCACGTTAGTCAATGTACAATTTTGATCGTTAATATCTTTAATTAGTATTTATCTTTAAAAATTATAAAAGTTGTATATCTTAAAAATATTCACCGAGACATGTCAAACTACATCTTAAATGTTAATATTTACATTTATATATTAGTAAAAAAATACGATCAAAATATATTTTACCTTATAATAATTCAACTGTGACACTTATTTTGAAATGGAGAGAGTATTATAATTCACTCCAAATTGGATTAATCAATTCAATGAGCCGAATACCGGTAGTAAAAAACATAATAAATTAATAAATAAATGTGTATCTCTAATTTGCACATGCTATTATTATTAAAAACAATGTCATGTAAACAAAATTGGTGCAATTAATTTAAATGGTTAATGAAATTTTCTAAATAATGAATTACTAGAGAATTAAGTTCGATTTTTAAATGCAATAATTTCTTAGAAATCAGAGAATTAATAACAAACAAAAAATTAATCAAAATTAACAATTTTTTTTAAAAATCAGAGAATTAATACTAAAAAACAAAAGTTAACGCATTGGATCTTATATAGTTTTTTATTTGTATTTCTAATATTTCGTAGGTAGATGGTAAAATTTCCACATAAAGTAATCAATTTTTTTTAAAGGAGATAAATTAAAACTTATCTACATTTTACACTATAGAGACTAAAAATATGCTTGTACATCAAATTTAATTCTTGCATGGTTTTGATATCAAAATCAAAACACTGTAAGATACACCCTACTATTATAATAGTTATTTTTAAATTTGCAATAAACTTATTAATTTTTTTGTCAACTTTATCACTTAATTAATACTATCTTGTCATAATTAATCACCACAATAAAATTTGTCTTTTTAAACGAATATATTTATTGATTGAAAAGAAAACTTGGTAGTTGAGATGTCGCTTCTACAAAATGTACTACTTAACTATTCTCGTCCCTAATTATAAAATTTTATTGAAAAAATTCTTTGTCCCTTTTTGTAAGACTTCATTTCAATTTTCAACTATATTTATTATTTCTTTACATGTATACCCCTATTTACTTTATCTTTTTTTCTACACCTTACAATAAATATTTTGATAAACTCTCTCTTAAGGGATAAACTTGTAAACAAATTCTTATATTTAGGGACAGAGGTAAGTAGTATTTGTCAAAAAAAAAATCTAGTCTAAGGGGGGTGTATTCAATTAAGATTTCGAAGGATTTTAAAGGACTTTTTTATGATAAAATAATCTTGTGGTATTCAATCAAGATTTTTATTAAATTTAAGAAAATTCGTTGGTATTCAATCAAGACAATTAAGATTTTTTTTTCAAAACAACGAAATCTAGCGGTATTCGATTGAGATTTCTCAAGACTTCTAAAATGTCTCTTGTTATTCAAAAATCTCAGGATTTTAATGGATTCTTTGATGGAAAGGATTTTGAGAGACTTTTTAGTTTAAAATACAAAGAAAACACTTTCTCAACAATCTCACCAAAATTCATGAGATTTCATGAGACTCTTGTTTATTTTTTTTTTTTTATTATTAGATATCATCCTTCATCAACTATCATATAATCTTTAACATCCTAATCAATTTTTTATCGTTTTTCATTGTTATTTGTTTTTCCTCTCTTCACTCTCTTCTTCCATATCCCCCCACCCCCCGCTCACTCTCTATCTTATGTTTTTCCATTTTTTTTGTATAAACGTCTATTGTTTTTATTTCTTGTGCTATATTATTATTATTATTATTATTATTATTATTATTATTATTATTATTATTATTAATACATGTTATCTTTATTTTTCTTGTGTATTGTTAATTTTTTTTTTAGTTATTGTGTTATTATTATTATTGTATTTTTTTGGCAATATTTGTTGTTGTTATTACTGAGTTAATATTTGATAATTTTAAATTGCGGTTAATAAAATTTTTTAAGTCAGCACGTTCATTTTTATTTAAGACACAAGCTGAGTTTGTACTGATATGTACAGAATTTCATAATTTTTTTCCAAAGAATATCGTTCAGATGAATTTCAAGTTGAACCAAAAGTAGTTAAAATAATTGAAATTTCTATTGTTATTGTTTCCTTTTATGTTTGAATTCATTGAATCCTTCAAAATCGTAAAAATTTGTAATATATTTTAAAATCTTAAAAATTTGAATTATAATCCTACTAAATCCCACAAAATCTTGTGTTAAAAATCTTGATTGTAAAAAGTCTTTTACAAAAAGTCTTTTAAAATCCCACAAAATCAATATAATCTCACAAAGTCTTTTAAAATCTTCAAGACTTTTTTCAATAAAATTGTCTTTCAAAATCTCAATCCAATACACCCCCCTAAAATTGTCAATTTTAAAATAGAGTATTTTTATAAATATATTTTTCATTTTGGATAATTATATTCATAATATGTCACAAACTAAGTCATTGGTTTAAATGGTTAATAAGTTTTAGTAAAGAATAAATTTTGAGAAAATATGAGTTCGATTCTTGAGTTAAATAGGAAATTGAGATAATTCATCCCTACAAAAGTCAAAACCGACTTATATGTTGAGAACTATCTTTACTTATAAACTCGTCCGTACAAAATCGATTTTTAAGATGAGAATTATCTTACAGAGTTATAGGCAAGATTTTGTCTCTTATAGAAACATAAATAACATTTTTCTCTTATAGAGTTATAGACAAGATTTTGTCTACTCTTGAGTCTTGTCCTTTTCCAACCTCAAGTTGTATACTTCAAAAGTTATCACGTCGTCAATTGAGACTTAGATAAATAAAAAAGAAGAAGAAATTAACAACAAGAATTCCGAAAGGAATTTGTCAAAGTATAATAAATGTACATAGCTTACCTTGCTAGACCATACCGTGTTTTATTCTTTTGTTCTGTTCCTTCAAACATGTCCTTTATCATCTTTTTCACACTTACACCTTTTCCATATATACACCTAAATTCAATAACCAACCAAATATCTTACTTTTCTGTTTTCTAGTTATGAAATTCTCATTTTTTGCTTGTTTCTCTCCTTGGGCTACTGAAGATAACAACATCAACAACAACAACAACAAAAACGGTATGTATAAATATTACCTTAATTAAACAATCAAATTATGTTTCTATGTCTCATCAGCTATGAAGCACAAACACTTCTTAGAGTAGGCGTATTTCAGTGTCGGACACACATTCTGTCCGACACTTCATAATTATATTAATTATATCATTTACTCAATTTTTTTTTATGTTGAAGTGTCGGTGTCCATGTCGTGATCCGTAGTTTATAACTCATCAGTGTCTTTGTTGCTTTCCTTTCAATTGTTCAATTTTTGTTCATCATGTTTTGATCTGTTTAGTTTATACACTGCAGGTGAGGGAGAGATTAATGATGGAAGCTTTCGTGTGTTTACTTATCAACAATTGAAATTAGCTACTAGTAATTTCCATAACAAAATTGGTGAAGGTGGATTTGGCTCTGTTTATAAGGTAATAATATATTACATTTTATTTTATTTGTTTGAATGACTTTGTAGCAAGAATCACAGTAATATTATTATATGTGAAAAAGTAAAAAATTGCGGGTTTACGTGATTAAGTCTTACACATCAAATTCAAATGTTCTTTCAATCTTTTATCATCTGAGTTATACTTACGGAATTAGGATAATTTTATTTTGAGTTTATGTGGCATTGAAATGAAGTTTAGAATGCAATTTATTATTATTGTAATTAAATTATGAAAATTAGTTTAGTAGTTATTTGTAATTATTATTGATTGATGGAAAATTGATTGTTGGGGTTGACTTGAATTTTAAAGGGGAGGCTAGTAGATGGATCTTTTGTGGCAGTAAAAGTGCTTAATGTTGAGATTGAATCCATGAGAGGAGAGAGAGAATTTGTGGCAGAGTTGGCTACACTAGCAAATATTAAGCACCAAAATCTTGTTGGCCTTAAAGGGTGTTGTGTTGAAGGAGCAAAAAGATATTTAGTCTATGATTACATGGAGAACAATAGCCTCCACTACACTTTCTTAGGTAATTCATATTATAATTTCAGAAAATCATGAAATTTTGACTGTGTATATTTGCTCACGTTTCAGCACAATAAGTTTTTGACGATGTTGTTGGGAAATGTACGGTGTTAAAATTACACGATTTTGTCCACCGTAGCATTATGGTTAGAACATTATCTACATTAGCTATATAACAACCACATTAAACTATTTCTCTTGTTGTGGCTTTTGAATGATAGGTTCTGAAGATAAAAGGATAAGATTCAGTTGGGAAACAAGGAGGAACATATCAATTGGTGTGGCTTCTGGAGTTTCCTATCTCCATGAAGAGTTGAAGCCTCATATAGTACATAGAGACATCAAAGCCAAAAATATACTCATTGATAGAAATTTTACACCAAAAGTTGCAGATTTTGGTTTGGCAAAGTTAATGAGAGATGAAACATCTTACATTAGTACTAAAGTTGCAGGGACATTGTAAGTGTGAACATTAAGATATACTATACAATGATTAATTATTTAAATCTTTTTTATTCATTGGCTAATGGTATTTTCTTATCAAATAATCAATAGGGGTTATTTGGCTCCAGAGTATGCTAGTTCTGGACAACTAAGAAGAAAATCAGATGTTTATAGCTTTGGAGTATTGCTTTTACAAATTATCACTGGCTTGGCTGTTGTAGATGCCTATACAGATATTGAACGTTTCATTGTAGAAAAGGTATGAAAATTGGGATCAAAAAGTTATTTTACCTACTAGCAAAAAGCTACACGTATGTTTGAGATCACGATGGATATACTAGAATCAAGACTATTTACCGTGATTTTCCAAAAGCTACAGTTTGTAGGTTATGTAAAATTACGGTAGATCACCGTAATATTGACATACTCATTGTAATACCAAACATAACCTACAAAATATTCAGCCTCACTTTGTGGAAAAAAAATACTTAATGATTGAAAACTAAACTCTTGGTTAGGAAAGTTGTTACCTACCTATCTAAAATTGTCTGTTATATATGACTAACCTGATCCAAGACTTTCAATTTTAGAAATTGTTTTAAAATGTGTTTGACTTTTAACTATCTGCACACAATCACACGGTCAAAATTCTGTGATGTTTGATGGTCCAAATCTCAAGCTCAATAATTTTCGTGTTTGCATGTGAAATGTTCTAAATTGTTAATTTCTTCTATGTGAAATGAAAGAGTTACAACAAAATGGTGTTCCCATGTTTGTGTGGCATGTATAAAGTTGGTCAAAAGTGATTAAATGTGAACTTGTTTGAACATGTATGCAGGCTTGGGCAGCTTATGAGACTAATGATCTATTAAGAATAGTGGATCCTGTGCTTAATACAAATTATTCAGCAGAAGAAGCCATAAAATTCCTCAAAGTTGGATTACTTTGCGTGCAAGAAACTTCAAAACTTAGACCACGAATGTCAGAGGTTGTAGAAATGTTGACCAACAACAACATTGATATGAAAGATGTTCACATTTCAAAACCAGGATTTGTTGCTGATCTCAGAAACATCAGAATAAAACAACACATGACAACAGAATCGCCGCAAGGATCTAGTTCTTCAGGAACAAGCTTTGCAAGCTCCGTTTGGAGTGTTAAAAATCTCGCTCGTTGATTTAGATCGATAAATCAAGTATATATATTGCTATATATGATTATTTTTTCACATTCGTGTAATATTGCACGAGTTTTTTACTAGTTTAGAAACAGGTTTGGTGTCAAATTGGTCACCATGTATAGATAGTAATAGGAAGTGTCCATAATCATTTTTTGTTCTTAGGATTGATGCATTTTTTTGTTGTTGCTTCCTATGTAGTAAAATTATTTTTTCTTGACTTGAATTGGCAAGTGGAAGGACATGCAATTTTCAATTTCCATTTGACATTGGATATTGATGAAGAATTTAGAACATGTACTATTTATATTCAATTTTTCAAGTTAGTTGAACTTGAATAAAGACATTTATTATGGAAAAGACATAACAGACAAAAGAAATCGTCATCCTGAATTATTTTGTAATAAAAAGTGCATTTTGTAGATAATGTTTCTTATTTTGATTATGATATCCCTGTCACTGCTATATACTGTCGCCACCAAAAATAAGTATCAACATGTTTCTTCTTTATAGACTTCAAATCTAATACCAAAAAATTTAAATTCAAATCTTTGGTTTAGAATACAAAATAACCACAAAATTAAATTAATTATTTCAATTTTTTTCTCTTAATTTGCTGGCCAATACAAAATTTATTACGATGTCATTTTTTTTTAATTGACGAAATAATAAATTATTACCGCCATATTCAGTTCTCAACAAAATATTTGACCTATAATTCCATTCTAAATCATATAAACTTTTGACAAGAAAAATACCAATTTTCCAAACTCACCGTTACAATTTTTTTCACGTTTTTTTATTTTTTTTGCAAACCAATGCTTTTTTTTTTAATTATTGAGTGTTGACATGGTATCTTTGTTTCATAAAGTGACTCGCCACATTGACTTGATCAAAATTGAGTTTTGTAAAAGAGGTTAAACATAAAGGGTTAGAAGTGTTATTTTGAAATATAGGAGGTTAAAATTGCAAAATTTTAAAATATAGAGCGCCAAAAGTGTAATTTAGCCAACTTACACAAGGGAATTATTAAACAATTCTAAATTTTTAATTCTCAAACCACCTCTATCATTCGGTTTGCATATGTTATCCCAACACAATTTCTTTCTATCTATTCCGCCACCCCACAAGAAAGAACATTGAATATTAACCGCCTCTTTTAACACACACTTAAGAGCTTTGTAAAAGGAGAAAAAATAAAGAGGAGTGCTAGAGAGTACCGAATTGATGAGAGTGACTCTTCCTCCAATAACAAGATTTTGGCTATTCCAAGAGCTTAGTCTTTTCTTCATAGAGTAAGATAGGTTGTCAAGTAGTTTTTCTATGTATATTCGCACATATCGGTATACTAAGAAAGCGAAACGGTATAGAATCCACCCTGCAATGAATGAAAGCTGAAGATGCATTTAACAAATGTTATTTTCAATACAAAAATATATTTAACTAGTGCATGATGTGTTTGTCGAAAAGAAAGAAAAAAAACTAATGCATGAGGTGCATTAGTTAGCATGATCCAAATTTTTAATCAAATTTCATTTACACCAACTTAATTTTGGCAAAGTTTCTTTTAAATTGTAGTTAAAAATAACATTTTTAGTCTAAAAGTCCTAGTTCAACTAGTAGAAAATATAAAAATTGCTATCGAACATATAAATGTTGGACAACACTCCTATCGAGCATGAGGTGATCCAATCCCTTATTACTATTAATCCACTCTACAATTATGCACTTATAAATGGTTGGAGGGTGGATGTTCAATATTGATTACATTCATCATCATGAACTATTTTAAAGTCAACTATTGAAGAACAGAAAAGAGCCACTTTGATAGACCATAGCTGAGGTATTTGTCTAGTTGAGAACTTTGAAACAAATCATTTTCTTATTTGGATATTTTCATGCACAAAAGTAGTAAATTTTAAAGTAAAAAAGTAATATTTTAAATTTTGAGTATTTTAATACAATTTATAAAATAAACTTTTCTCATTTAAATCTTTAATATATATCTTTTTTTTTTGTTGGTAACACTCTTTAATATATATCTTTAAAACACACGTTAAATTTTTTCTTTTCAAATTTGTTGAAATTTTTAGATCTTGGAGAAGTTGGACAACTTTAACAATATTAATCAAGTTACATCACTTTAACATGACTTTATATATCCCTTATAAGTTGAATAGAAACCTCACTTATTAAATGTGCTGGAATCATCAACCTACCTCTTGATTTAAATGCGTTGAACATTTGGAAAATTTGTAATAGAGGTTTGTCTTCCCAATGTCAAAAAGTCATCACTGCCGCTATCATATTCTCTATTGATTCTATTTGGTGTGCTAGAAATCAAGCACGATTCTGTAATAATATCCATTGGAAATCTGTAGTTTCTTCTATAATTGCCAAAACTCAAATTTCTAGTAATTCCACAATGTGTACCTCCACTGGAAGCATTAGAGATTTCTGCATTTTAAAAGCTTTCAACATTAAAATAAATCCTCCCAAAGCTCCTGATATTATTGAAGTCCTTTGGCAGCCTCCTATCCTTCATTGGTTCAAGTGCAACACCGATGGAGCGGCCTTAGGCTGCTCCAGGCCAAGCCTCTTATGGTGGAATTTTCAGGAATAGCAATGGTGACTGTATTGGCTGCTTTGCTGACAAGCTGGGTATTGAAAATGCACTTTTTGCAGAACTGGTTGTTGCAATGAAGGCTATTGAGATTGCATTCACTAATGGTTGACATAGATTATGGCTTGAAACTGATTCAAAGTTAGTGCAATTAGCTTTTCACTCTTCCTCTTTGATACCTTGGCAACTTAGAAATAGGTGGTCCAATTGTTTATTGATGCTTAGAGAAATGAGTTTTTTTGTTACTCATATTTATAGAGAAGGAAATGTTTGTGCAGATCTTTTGGCTAATATTGGTTTGTCCTTGAATTTCTATGTTTGGTGAACCTCTTTTCCTCCTCAGCTGGCCTCAGAAATAGCTAGAAATGTGTAATTTATTTTGACAACGTATTAAAAAGTAATTTTTAAATCATGTAGTATTTCTTTTTAAATCAAGGCTCTCTCAACGTGTACGGTAGCATTTTAACGTATTTTATGTCATATAGTTAGATTTTTTTATGATCACATTTGTATGCCTTTTTTTTTCTTCTGAAAAGACATTTGTGTGCTTATAACAACTTAATATTTTGATATATAATATGAATTATATAATTTGCATTGTTTTTTATAATTTTTTTTCAGCCTCATACTTAAGATTTTGCTAGCTAGCTCCGCCATTGTCAGTTGTTGAGTTTTTGTTAGGTAACCAAATACAATGATCAAAACACTATTTATAAAAAGAGTTAAATATATTTTAGGTTTTTATAAAATTATAATTCTTTTTGGTCTTTATAAAAAAATGGAATATATTAAACTTTATTTCTAAATATGAGATTTTCATTACATTATGTTTAATTTATCTTTTATAATTTAAAAAATTCATATTTAATTATTATTATTTTCAAAAAGTCTAAATTCTTGTGAGAAACTTTTTATGGTATTCCAAATATGCCTGAAAACAAATGTTCAAAAATTAAAAAATTCAACTATATAGTTAAACAATTTTTGAAATTTGTAAAAAAAAATAGTTGGGCTAAAACTGATTTTATGTACCTAGCAAATTGGTTGAGAGTTTGTACCTAGCTAATCGTGCGTAATTTTTTTAATTGATAAAAAATTTCACTAATTTATGAATTTGTTAATTTAATGTATCAGTACATTTGAATTTTTCGAATATATCGTAGAAGCTCTTTTAAAAAAAAAATATATTTTTAAAATATATATCATACTTTGAGAGTTCGAGAAGGATCAATATGAGTAAAATTTGATAAAATCAATAACCGTTTAAAATATTCAGAAAATCATAATCCTATTTGTCAAAAAAAAAAAATCATAATCCTATTATAAAGTGCACCGCAAAAGTCAAGAATAAATTTAGTGATTTACTCTCCATATCAAAATTATTATCATGTGGATTAAGAAATAACAAAGATTGATATATTAAGTTAAATCTCTTTTACCTTTACTTTATTAAGAAAGAGAAAGCATTTTTAATTAATGTTTTAACTTTTAAAAGGATATAAATAATAAACTAACATTAATTTTATATTGATTTTCGAAAACACAATTATTTTGGGACAAAATTTAAAAGTTAAGAAGACAGTAATTTTGAGACGGAAGGAGTACTCTGCTAGGTACAAACTCTCACGCAATTGGGTTAAGTTCAATCGAATTAGATAATCAAGATAGACACTTTCAAATGTAGAACGAAGGAAGTCTTAGATTCTTCTCTTTTTCTTGTAAATATTTCAAACTAAATAGCAATGCTCATATTTTTTTTATGTATATTGAAATGATGTTTCTATATTTCTGTGACCATCCAAATATTTTCCTTTCTGTACCACACTCGGCATGCATAACTATACAACGTCAGTTTAGGAGTCTAAAGGTTTAACTATTGATCTATTATTAAATTACCAAAAATTTGTAGTTTCTTCAAGTATTCCCATTTACAATTTTGTCGATTGAAAAACTGAAACATTCACAAAAAATTTGGTTACCATGATATCATGATATAAGTATAAACAGTAGCGGAGTTAAGGGTGGTTCGGTAGAAAATTTCTCTTTACCCCCCTCAATATTCTTTTCCCCTCCTAACTACCTCATTTGTCCTCATAAATTAAATTTCGGAAGCTATATACCGAACCAAAATTTGTGATCCACGTCTCGAAATATTGTAATTTTCCTCTCCAGGTGCAAAAATTCGTGACGAGCATCCCGAACTAGGATTCGAGATCCAAGTCCCGAAATTTTTCCAAAACTAACATGAAAAATTATTTGAATATATCTTATAAATGGGGTAACTCTTGGTAGTGTTTTTCTTCTTTTTTCCTTCTGGGGTGTTCTACATGTAGTAGTAAGATTACATTAATTTTGTGATGCTTTCTTGATTTTCTATTAAGGTTGCGTTTGGCTTGACTTTTTTTTGATCTATAAGTTACTTTTAACTTAAAATTAAAAAATAAAACTTTAAAGATAAAGTTAAAGTTGTTTGGTATTTATTATTTTTTTTCAACTTAATTAGTATTTTTAAGTTAAAACTTGTTTGGTAAAATATTTTGCCAAGACATGATTTTTTTTTATAGTGCGAATAAAATTCATAAATTATTATATTAAATTCAAAGAGTTTAGAACATATATTGCATTAACCTATAATTTTTTTAACACTTCTTATTAGTTTAATTTAATCAGATTTTTTTACTATTTAATATGTTTAAAATATAATCGATAATTGATAGTCCAAAATATTAATTTCACTATATTATATATTATATTTTACATTATACTTATTATTTTACTGTATATTTATAATATTAATATTTAATAAAAACTGATGGCTTGAATGTGAATATTCAAAAACTAATTTAAATTCCCATCCTCCGAGGTGCCTCCAATCTAGCGAGAGATTAGTCACTGCGTTCGGTGGTAGAGATACCCCGATCTCGATAAAAAAAAAAACTGAATCGGGTTTTTAATTGAACATCCAAGATCGAATCGAACCGCAAATACCCTATTATAAAATGAACAAAGATTATAGAACAAGTGGACAAAAAATTAACAAAGTAGATAGCAACATACATAATAATAATTATAATAATAATAATAATAATATTATTATTATATTATTATTATTTTTATTTTTATTATTATTATTATTATTATTATTATTATTATTATTATTATTACATAGCAAGAGGCACTGTGCAAAATATGGAGGAAAATACATTGGCAAGTGGTGTGTAAAGAAAGCATAAACCGTGAAAAGAATAAAAAAAATATAAAATGACTTCCGTGGGAAACGATAGGTGGACTAGGAGCATAAAACCACCGAATAAGTTGGTTCAAAGTTCATTTTAACATCTTATTTTAAAAGTCACTTATATGTAATTTTCTTCATGATAAAAAATATACTTTTTATTTTAAGGACTTTATTAAAATTATGTTTGGCCCTACTTTTTCTTAAAAAAGAAAAGAAGTAAAAAAAAAAAGTGAGGCTAAACACTACCTAAATTGGTTTGTGGACAAATCATCCGCACTAAATGGAATACCAAGTTAACTTCATGTTTCTGCTGATGCAAGTTTCACTCCTAACTGCTGCTATATAAAAAAATGATGTTATCAATAGAAGGAAACTTTTGTTTATACAATCACCCAAATGACACTTGTGTATTTATAATCTTAGACCAATATTTGTTCCTTCCAATATTAACATGTCGTATCTATCCTGTGCTGCTGAAAGAATACTTACAAATTGTGCCATCGGTGAAAAAGGTGAAGGAATTTGACAAAGTTGTTCTGGGGAGTTTGGGCTTTAATTCGGGTTTTGCGTCCCGAATTAGGGTTCGGGACCTATCTCACGAAATTAACTGGGGGTTAATTCATGCACTGATGCCTCTAATTCGGGACATGCGTCACGAATTGAAATTCGGGACCTATCTCACGAATTGGTTTTTATGCCCATTTTCAAGAGTATTTTGAAGTTTCAGGGGGGTTAAAGAGAAATGTGGGGGGAGGCAAAAGAGAAATTTTCGGTTCGGTAGGACTACCGCCTACTCGAAAAAATAGAAAATTACTTAGATATATTTATGTTTGTATAAAACTTTTTCTTTTTGGTCTTAGATGAAGTGGTAATTTACTAAAATTAAATAATTCACACAAATGTGAAGTCCCGAGTTCAAACCCAGGTCACGACGTCCAGTCTAGCAATTTCGGCATTTGTCATTTGAGTTAGGACTTCTAAACTGTTTGTATAGAACTTTATGGAACATATATATATTAGATGATGTAATAAAAATTATTAAAAAACATGGTTGTCTCAGTAGATGTGTTGCATGAATTTTGTCTAATTGTTAAAGGTTCAAATCTAAATATAATAAAAAAATATATTTTTTTATGATCAAATTTGTACAAGTATTGCTTTGAAATTATTTATTAATTATTTTGAGTCACTTATAGTACATATAAATATTATCTTGTGATATGCAGTTTAATTTTTTAATGATCAAATTTATTTTATGCGAGTAAACTTATGGTATTTCATTTTGAGTGATCTATTTTGTACTTATTACAACTTTAATTGTTTTTTTTTACTCATACAACTTCAATTGTTATATATAATTTCGTATTCAATAAGTTAGAATTTTCTTAGCAGCCCATCCAATTTTGTTTTCCTGACTCCGCCACTGGGTATAAAATTTCCATCGTCGTTAGCAATGACTAATCTCTATCGAAAAAAATGTGGGCACACAAAATTAACACTTAGACTATTCATCATTGGTAAAAAAAATTAATTTTGGAAAAATACTATGCATCATGAAAATTATGGGAAAAATTGTTTTTTGTTTTTTGGTTTTTGTAATGAAGTCAAATGAGAAGGAATATAAATAGAACTTTTTTATATGTATAGAAGTGAATGTATAAGTAGAATACCACAGAAGTGAAGGTATAAGGGTAAGTTTAAAATTTTCTCCAATCCCAGTTATTAAGCCCAAATGTGCATCTTTAGACCTTGATTCTATTGGGCCATCAATTGAACTTTCTGAATTTTTTTCTTTTTCCCATATTTCTCTTAAAAAATTATTTTTGTTCTTCATTATATATGTTAAAAAAGTTTGGAACGTAGAATTTGAACATTTAGAATCTTTAAATTTTAGAACCTAAACTTTTGTTTCATATGTGTTAATCATTTTTTTATATGAATGTAATTGATATTTAATATAATTGATACATTAACAATGACTTTATGTTAGCAATGTTGATTATTTTCTATTTGATTTAGATTTAACATGGATAGTTTAAGATTCAGACTATTATGCTCTACATTCTTTAGGTTCGGATTCTACGTTCTGAAATTTTGTAAATTTAAAAAGTTTGGAATCTAGAATTTTAATTTGGTTAAATTGTACATAAGTTTGGAACGTAGAATCCAGAACCTAAAGAATGCAGAACCAGAATAGTCTGATTCTCAAACTAACTAAGTTATTATTCATTACTTTGATGGTATACAATCTAAATGAATAACCAAAATGTAGCAAAAGTTTGAATTCTAGAATCCAAATATTTTAAATTTTACAAAAGTTCGAGACGTAGAATCCGAACTTGAAAAATGCATAATAATCAGAATAGTATGAATTTCAAACTATCCGAGTTAAATCTAAATAAAATTAGAAATAACAACATAACTAACATAAAGCCATTACTAATGTATCAATTACATTCATATCCAAAAAAATTATTAACACAAATGCAACAAAAATTCAGATTCTAGAATTAAAACTTTTTAATTTTTACAAAAATTCAAATTCTAAATTTCGATTTTTTGTAACATATATCAGGGCAAAAACAAAAATTTGGCGGTAAGAGCAGTGGCGTTGCTCGGACCCTAGCTCAGGGGGTGCAAAATTTTAATTAATACTTTAATAATTAATATATATATATATATATATATATATATATATATATATATAATAAAAAATTACATTGTACTCAAAATTTTAATTAATACTTTAATATCTGTGATATATATATATATATATATATATATATATATATATATATATATATATATATATATATATATATATATATACTTTAATAATTTTAGAGAGAAGTTTAGAGAGAGATTGAAAGTAAAGAATGAAACAATAGTGAATAATAGTTTGAGATTTTAGAATAGTGGTACAAAATAAAAAAATCAGGGGGTACAAAATACCATAAAATAGGGATATTAGTGTAAAAATTAAAATTCCAGGAGGTGAACCTGCACCCCTCAAACATGTACAGCAACGCCCCTGGTAAGAGACATATCAGGAGGGGAAGAGAAATTTTCTAACTTTATGACATCCATAAATCTAAATGTTTTCTGAGCTCCTTTACGTTTATTAACTTCTTAAACATTACATCTCTCAAAATCTAACAATTCATATGGAAAAACTTATTGTTAGTTATTGATGAGTAAATGTAGATAAAACGGTGTTGTCCTCCATATTGCATTAGACATGGATGATAAATACCTGTTCGATATTTAGCATAACATAAATGATTATAAAATAATAAAATCTTAATCAAAATAATTAAATTTTGAGAGAAATCAAATTAAACCTTTTCATTTGTAAAAACCAATAATTTAACACATTGTGTGTTTGAAAAGATACAATAATTATAGCACACCACACCCGAAAACAAAAATAATCGGCCAAGAACGTAATACCACACTCCGTTATCAACATTGGCCAAAACAAACATCAGCACAAAAAAATCACTAAAATACCCAAAAAATACGAACTCAAAATTCAATATATTTTAGAAAGATCCCTTAACACTCTTAACACTCAATGGGATGAACCAACCACTAGTTTAATAGTACATAATTTCAATATTTGATCTTAAATTTCAGCCTACAAAATGATAATAATTTGACACAATCAATCGACCATACATACAAATGACATATACCTTATATATATATATATATATATATATATATATATTGTTTCTTGAAGATTGCACTCTTTAAAGAGCGCAATCATAAAGACACTCTATCACACTAAACTTTACCACCAACATAAAGACGCCACAAAACAATATTCATTCAAACCAACTATAGAAAGATAAGAGTTTAAATTTGTAATGCCGCATCACATAAGGCTTTTCTTCATCATAATTCCATTTTATTATACTGTGATCGCCATCTTATTCCAAATAATTTTGATAGTATGATTAGCAAAATTTTAACGATGGATCCATCGTCAAAATTTGATAAACACCATTAAATTTACGTTATCATAATGTTCATTTCTCCAAACTGTTAAACTTAATTATTTTTCTGCATTAAAAAGTTATCTAACGAAAAAAAGTCCAAAAAAATATCTTCCTCCCAATAAAACTAGTTTCTTCTTCAAACCCATTCCCCCTATTCCTAACCATATAAACCACACACACTTTTTCATCAATAGATAACCTAATATATAATAATATTTTCTAAATATAAAAATACATGTATACATATAAGTGATGACCAAGATGTTAACTACTCATACTCAATTACAAAAGAAATGTGACAACAGAAGTAGGAAAACGATTGGTGACTTACGTCCACTTGAGAGTAATAATGATCTTTATACATGGACGATTACATAAGTCAATTATTAACCTCTAAACTTATAAAAAACAAGGTCAGAAAATAATAAAATAATGAAAACAAAAATTGTCATATCCTTGTCAAAAACAAAAATTGACATCATTACTAAATGGGATAGTAATTGTAAAATATATTTTAGAAAACAATTTAATACATTTCAATTCAAAAACATGAAAAACAACAATCAAAATCTAAAAATTAATTAAAAAAACAATATAACCACATTTTTACAACAATTAATTACTAAGTTATTACAAAGAAAAATAAAAATTATAAAAACCACCAATTCCTTAGTTAACTATATAGTACTTCATAAAACCTATATAACTTATCCAATATCTAATATCTAATCCAACCAAGTCAAAGGCATCTTGGACTAGGAAAATAACCTAACTCCCATGAGCAATATTATTGCATTATTAACTACTAACTATCTAGACACCTAATGAAAGAAGATTCAATCCAAAGACCTATTAAAACAAACATCTTTCACCATCCCTCCCCAAATAAATGTAAGAGAAAATTAACAAAATAAATAATAGTAAAGAATGAAATAAAACATGAAACATAATTAAGAAGAACATGCAAATTAAGAACAAAATCTTGTTCAAGATATAGAAAATATCAACAGCATGCATGGCTCCTCGTACGCCATTCATTAAAGTCATCAAAATTTTGATGAACTCTACAAATGGCATACAGGGAGCCAGGCACACTAAATGTAATTAGATTTATATCTAAACTAATTATTCTTACCATTGGTGATGCTTTTTGCTTCAACAAGAAGTGATTTGAAATCAATGAATTAGAGCAATTGAGGAGCAGCATATATATACATTAAGAATGTAAGAATGAAGAAATTGAAATCCCTTCCCTCCCCTTTCTATAGTTTTTCCTTCAAAAAGACAAAAGGGTCCCTCATATAGTTTCATAGCCTACTATTTCTACTTTGAAAAAAACCAAACAACCAACCAAGAATAGCTTTTAAGTTGATAATTTTGAAATGAAGTAAAAGCAAAATTTGAAAGAGTGAAGACCAATATCATGTCTTTTTCTCACACCTTTATAAACTATCTCAAGGTTAAGATGACTTTGTTGAAATTAAAGAATCAATAATAACTTATAAAAGTGTGTGAATGTGATCATGATGAAGGTGAATAAGAATAATAATTTATTTATTTATTTTTCTTGTGTTTATTATTGGATGATGCTATTATTTATGATGACTCTAGCTAGGGACTCTTGGGTGTTGAATTTTATTATAATGTTTCAATAACACTCTATAAAGGGGAATTCTTTAATTGATGTTCTGAATTATATTTGTCTTCAAGTGTTTGGATCATATTAGATTCCTATCACCCCACTATTGAATATCTTCAGAGAACGAGATCTTTCACTCCCTTGTCTTTTTCCATTTATACTTTGTGTTGTTCCTGTTTTTTTTAAATTTTAATTATTATTACTTTTGGTACACGTGATATTGTATACATGAATAAATCAACAATAATACATATCAAAGTCTTACCATTAGGAATAGCTTAGGTACGTACTTGTTTGTTCCTCTTCCTTTGTTTTTCTTCCTTTATGTCCCTTCTTTCTACATTTTTCTGTAAGCATTTCAAATCAATATTACTGCTAGGGTCACAATTCACAAATATTGTACTGTATATATATACATAAATAAATAATATAAATGAAACTAAAGTACATAGCTTATGAAATGAAACAAGTACTATCTTATGAATAAAGATTTAATATTAAATTTATGTTATCATTATTCAAAAACATGTGACACTTAACCTTGGAAGATGACACTAGATTTTTTTTTTTTTAAATTCATACCTAGAATGACAAGTGTCAAAAGGTTTAAAATATGAAATATGTTTTTATAAAATACTTATGTCTAATATATTTGATACAAAATTTAAAAAAAAAATGTTTGACAATTTAGATCTGTTTTACTAGTAATTTGTTACAATTGGATCTAACTGAGTAAGGTGTTAAGACATGTCTTGGATTTTGATTCAAAAAAAAAAAAGACATGTCTTGGATTGAATACCGAGTTTAACAAACCTCTGGTTATAGTTCAATACAATTAAAATAAATAAATAAAAAGTGTTAAAATGTAAAAATAAATAAAAGACTGTTAATCACGGTTAGTCGGATTCAATTAGACTCATAACTGAAGAAAATCATAAATTGGTTGATTTTTATGCCTTGAAGAGGATTCGAACCTCCACGTTGTTTAGCACGAGATTTTGAATCTCGCGTGTTTACCATTTCACCACCGAAGCATCTTCAAATTGGATTCAAATTTTAACATTTTTGGGACAATATCACTATTTTCACCTCTCTAAAGATGATTGTCCAAATTCCAGTCTTTAACCACTTTAACCACTTGTGTCCACCTATATGACATTGAATTTAAAAATTAAATTAAAGAAACTATTTTTTTCTAAATAATTTAATGGTTAAAAATTCTATTTTTAAAGTGAATAAATGAGATGTTTAGATTCGAATACGGGCTCTACATATATAAGTTAATGACCTTCAACATTTAGAGAAGTCGATTCGATTCCTTACTGAAACAATTATTTAATCAAGTTTTATTTGCCTCGCAGTTGTACTTTAGATCATTAAAATTCTTTTTTAGAAATCAGTCCAAAAAAATTTAAAAAAATATTAATGAGAAACTTAAAGCCAAGTGCATGCATGTACATGGAGGTGAATGCTAAAAGAAAAATTGCATACTATGAAAAAAAAAATAGATCTATACCATTCATTGGTTTACATAAATAGAAGTGAGTGGCAGAGGCACATGCAGAAAGCAGAGTGACCGAATAAAAAGGTTCCCTTCAAGTAAGACAGGGAAGCAATGTAGGACCATTGAAACAAAACAAGACCACTGCCATACACTTTGAACAAGAGTCAACAAAATACATGTAAATGTTTTTCTTAAACCTTAATTTTTGCATGATTGCAAAGATGAACTCCACTTTGTCATCTTTGTTTTTCCATTTTCATGAGAACTTAAATATTTGGCATTGTCTATGTGTTTGGACTAACCTTGTTACCCTTTGCATTGAAGATTCTATGCTTCTCTTGCTCTTGTTTTTTTCTTCTTTGTGAACTTTGCATTATTATTTTCTACATGGGTGGGGTTAATCAAAAGGTCAAGGATTCAAACACACACCTTTTATAACATGATGGACACAAATTTTTTCAAACATGTAACGTTAAAACTTAAAATCACCTTGTGGTCAATAACACCTTTTTTGTACACATTCATTGCCTCAATCTTCTCCTTGAATGGTGAAATTAATTATTGTATAATTGTATTTCATTATATAAAATCACTTTTGTTTTTGGTAGATAAATAGGGCTAATGCCCTTATATAGAATCACTTTTTTTTGTTGATAATTAAGGCAATTAATGAAATAAATTTGACAAATTATTTATTAATTACATATATTATAAAAATGTCTACTTAATATGTATATTAATGTGACTGTCAAAAAATATGTATATTATTGTATTTCATGTTTAGAATAGCTCATTGTCGCATGAACTTAATTCAATTGGCAGGACATTGCATTTAAGAGTGAAATTTTTAACCACTAATCTACTTGACATGTAAAAGGCAATATCCTACTAATTGAACTAAACTCATGACAATAAGCGATTCTAAATATGAAATACAATAATATACATATTTTCATGTGACAATAATCGATTCCTGATTATCCCACTTATCAACCTGAAAGGTGGAATTTCTAATCACTAACCTACTTGACAAAAAAAAAAAGAATAGCTTATTTATCCTTTTTTTTTTGGTCAAAGCTCATTTATTCATCTTAAAAAATAAAATTTTAACCATTAAACTATCTGTTGAAAAAATCAATTTGGTTGATAAGGAAAGAAAATATATTAGGCAAATAATTTCTTAATTGTCGATTTTGTTTATATATGTACATGGATTTGGATATATTTCTCCATTTGTATGGTAAAACATCTGGTGTTATAAAAAGTTCACTTTATTAAACGTTAATTGGTTCAGTGACGATTAATGCTAAATTTGATAAAGATAATCATGGTTCGATCTCCAGTAATTGCTTTTGGAAGAGGACTATAAACACTTGATGTCAGAACTGACTCTGGAACACATTAATTTAGTGGTGAAAATTAAACTAATCTATTATTTTTGTATCAAACCTATTAATCTTTAAATTATAAGGTACTTTGGACATTGATTGAATATCAAATATAAAACTTATTTTAAAATAAACAATAAAAATAATAATTTGACACTGAATTTTACTTAAAGTACTACATCCGTTCCTTATTATAAGAAACAAATCATTTTTTAGATTAATTGAATAATTAATGTACCTGTGTACCTGATTTATAATATGGACCAAATACATTAATTATTCAATGAATCTAAAAAGTGACTTGTCTCTTATAATAGGGAACAAATGTAATATTAGAGTGTTCACTACTATAATCTATCATCCTTCTTTGATCATCATATTTGTTCCAAACCTAACAGATCTCTAGAATTCAACTCACCAAAACTTTTTGCTAAATAGAATCGGTCAAAGTGAGTTTTATATATAGAATAATGACTTGTAATGTATTTTTGCTTCTCATTGGAGGAGTTATGATGTGGCAATTTGGGTAGGAAAAAAAATGGTTCAAGTATTTGAATCAAACTACTATATCATTAATTATTTAATGTTGATTTTTTAAGTGGGCTGATTTAAATAACTTCTATATAAAATATTTTAAGTTATATATAGTATCATCATTTTATATCATTGGAGCAAATTGTGTATGAGTTGCATAAGTATATCCTGATATTGTAGGAATATTTATTAGTGGTGTATAAAACTAACAATATATTCATTTCAAAAGCAACTAGTTAGTTTATAAGCGACTAGTTAGTTTATAAGCAACACCGGATCTTGAGTTGTCAGTAACTGATAAGCACCATTAACAGAATAACCCTGCTTTGGATCTTGCTTCCACTGCCAAGAATAAGCCCTAAGAGCCAATCTATTTTATAGTATTTGCTTTAGGAGTTTTAAATGTATACAAAGGCATTTAATTCATTGTGTTTGTAAGAGTTCAAAATAATGAAATCCCTAGAATAAATAGTCCGTTTAATATTAAGTGTGACTTAATCATGAGACTAAATTAAACATAAGGATACTATTCTCAAAAGTATCTGTAGTCGAGCTTTAAGGTGAAATTGGGATAACCTTAAAGCATAAAGACTATTATGAAGATAGACTGATGAACGCATCTCATGGATCATAGGATAAGGAGTTATCAAGTCTCGACATAAGTATAAAATATTAGGAGTAATATGTATACTGGATTGACCCGCCATAAGAGTACTACATGCCAAGTTATGCAAAGTGTCATAAGTTACTCTTATAATGATAATGGTGTAAACCGCCCTTAGACCTGAAACCACCCTTGTACCCTAGATGTGGAGTTAAGTGCTTTGTTGCTGATCTAACGTTGTCCGTAACAGGATAATCATAAAGGCAGTTAATGGGTACTTCACGAAGCATGCTATGGGGCAGCGGTGTCCTAGATGGAATTTGCCAATCCTGCATAACAGGATAAATGTCATGGGCCCGATATTGAACTGGACAAAGATGACATCAAGTATGCTTTGTGTTCAATATAGATATAAGGGGCAAAGGGGTAATTGTACACACACATATCATAGTTAAAGGTTAGGTTTAGATCACATGTAATTTCTCATGACTTGGGTAGCAATGATGTGTTGCTAGATACCGCTCATTGTTTATTATATTAAAGGAAATTTAATATGATTGCCAACATCATGGAAACCTACAGGGTCACACACATAAGGACAGTCTAATATTGAGATAATTAAGGAACACCGTAAGGTACGGTAGGTATGCAAAGTGATAAGGGTATCACGATAATTAAACAAACAAGATACACAGTAATGTACGGTGGGCGCGGGCGCATATGAGCATGTACACTCATGTGGGGCGCGCGCGCCCTAGGATATCTTTTAGGAGATTTTTATTTGTTTTATTTTTGTCCAAGATAAAAGATTTGTCTTGTTATACAAGACAAATATATCTATATATAGAACTCTTGGCAAAAGAAAAATAACAGTAAAAAGCATAATAAATTTAGAGTTGGAAACCCTAAAATAATCATTTTCTCAATATTCTTGAAAGCCTACATACTTAAGGGCTAGCACTCTTTTGAAGGTGACTGTTCGTGTGGACTAGCTAAAGGCGTCGGTGATCTTCATCAACGCTCGTTATCTTTTCTAGTTCGTGGCTTTGAGGGTTCTGTTCTACAAGAGGTAACAAACCCTAAACACATATCATGCTCATTCGTAAGGATCAATAAAGGAATTTTTTTGAAATTCCGCTGCTTTACTATAACAATTTTCTTTCAGTGGTATCAGAGCCACTTACGAAACCATGGTTATGATGTTTGTTATATCTTGTTAAAAATAATTTAATTCGATTAAAATACCTAACAAGATAAGAATGAAGAATTAGATTCTAATTGATCAAGAGATTTGTATGTGATACAAATTGAAAGTGTTGCAAATAAAATATATATCTGATATACTAGGGTTTATGAATAAAGGTATATTTGATATACTATGGTTCATGACAAAAGGTATATTTGATATACTAGGGTTCATGACAAACACAAGAGTTGTGTTATACTGAAAAACGTTTTCAGAATTCGCCGAGATCGTGGCATGATTTACGAAATCGCGCTACGACGTGCGCGAGAACCTGACGCGGTCGTCTGGCGAGCCAACTGGCGAGCGAAACAGAAGATGCTCGCCGGCTGGCGAGCCAACTAGCGAGCGAAACAAAACCTGCTCGCCGGCTGGCGAGTTCTGGCGAGCCTGCTGGCGACCAAAACAGTAGCTGCTCGCCGGCTGGCGAGCTCTAGCGAGCTGTGCAACCAAAAACTTGACAAAAAACACAATTTATGAAATTGTGATACGATTATGTCCGTTATGAACGGTATGATCAAGATCTAAAATTTGATTTTAAGTAACACAACTTTAACTAATGATAAAGTATGTTTGTTGAAGATGATTAGTTATGGCTTCCTTTTGATTTAAACCTTTTAAGAAAAACTCTCTCATTGACTTGAGAGAACCAATGCTATAACTATATGATCTTGTATATTGTTATTGCATATAAGAGCGTCTTGTATTTTTAACAAGCCGGTGAGATCAAAACTAAATAAATACCCCTCAAGAGACACATAAGAAACTAATAAAGAAGATGTAGGCTTCGCCCACGCAAGGTGCATTTTCTTTGTTGAGTAAAATATGTGAATATTAAGTTAATGCTTTCCAAGTTTTAGAACTCATCAAGACTAGTATCAAACAAATGTAGGTTTCGCCCACGCGGAGGTGCATTGTTTTACATTAGTAAGGTGCGATGGGATAATTGTAATATCCAACTTCTAAAATTAGGGTCAAACTTAACTAAACAAGTTAAAATAAGATTATACAAAGTTTAGAAGCAAGCGTTGGGTATAATTCATATGATGAACTAGAATAAGATGTTATTCACCCAACGGAGATATTTGAGAATTGCATAAGATGTAATTGGAAGGAGTTCCTACCTAAATAACTGGGTTTTGTGTAATCCGCCTACGCGGACTTAGAACAAAGTGAAATACGGATCTCGATCCACTAGAAAGTCTTTCAACGGGATTTTCCGAATCAAATGATGAGGGTCGTTTGTTTTGAGTAAAATAGTGGAACCTTTTAATAAAATACATTATTAAAAGATTTAATTATAAATACTAATATCTTACATATCTTTGAAAATTGAATACAATACAAACTTTGTTGTCCTTACAAAGGATAAGGATTTCAGAAAATAGTTTCTAAATTGGTACACAAATGAGAATTGTTCTCGAATACAAAATGAACTATAAGATCTTGAACTATGACCTAAAGGAACCTACTATAACTAGATTTAAAAGGGATGCTTGTCGGAAGTATCAAAGTTGACATCTAGATATAGAATATATCATACTTTTAAAGAATGAATGATGTGATCATTTAATCTCAAGCAAGATCTTTTTGAAAGAACTTCAAAGTATGATAAGATTTCTCAATAGATCAAAGAGTTGATCATAGGTTCAATTTAACAAATTATAATGGATAGATGTAGTCAAATTTATTTAATATGAATTTCCTATATCTACCGGAAATTGTTGAATTGAATGAGAAATAATTTGCACTATTAGAATTTGAGATATAATATAAATGAGATTTATATATTTCTCTAATTGGATAGAACGACAATGGGTGCCAAAGGAGAACGACTATTTTAATGGTTAGACCATTGATTAAAATGCCGTAAATAGTTCTTTGAAGAGTCAAACTAAAGGAATGAAGTAAGACTTCAATATTATACATATTGTTATAGAAAATCCAAGTTTCTATTTCTACATCAAAGGTATATGATACAAGATGTTGAATCTCAATTTTTCAAAAATAGAGATGTCTTAAAGAATTAGAACATTGACTATAATTTTAAGTCAACCTATGTCTAGAATGAAAATTGTTTCATTGACAATCGGAGCTTATGAAAATTGTTTCATTGACAATGAGAACTTATGTCTAAAATGAAAATTGTTTCATTGACAATAAGATCTTTTGTCTAGAATGAAAATTTTGTTCATTAGTGCTTATACAATGACTTAAAATCAAGTTTGAGGTGGAACACAATAATTGTTATTGAATTCTATCTAGTAATAGAAATATTAATTATATCTTGTATTGACAAGGTATGAGTTGTAGCCTTGAATAATTAGACAAGCAATTGTCCTATCATTTAAGAAAAGTTTTCTATACTATTGATCCAAGTCAAGTGATGGACTAGGGTTCCATGATCTTGGTGGGATCATCTATAACAATTAATGACAAGAACCAAATAAAGATTTGGAACTTATATATATATATATATATATATATATATATATATATCAAGAACGTTGTTTAGTACAAATATTTGATGTGTCAAATACTAATTAAAAGTGTCAATAACGCATGACCTATTTGAACAATATACATGAGATGTATGTCGACCACTAAAACATACTTGATATATTAAAGTTTATTTTACTTCATTTACATTAATGATTGAAATCATTAAATATGGATATGTGTGTGACACAAATTAGAAATCTTTGAATTTGTCAAAGAAAGTTCAACAATGAAGTAAATAATAACTTGACAAAAGTATTTAAATCATATGAATGAGTCATATTAGTAAATACTTAGTTAATGAGTATAATAATTATCTTATCACATCATGTTCGACATGATATTATTTAAGATAAAGTTTATTATAAACATTATTGACTCTTAAGATCTCTTTGCTTATAGTTAATCTTCACCCACAATTAGTTTCCCTTTTAAGATAATCATAAAAACACCATATGCGATATGGAGGTAAAAGCACCAAGCTTGTCTTTATGAGACCTTTTGGATTAAACTTTGTTAGATAAATTAAATCTAAGTCTAATGAATAAATATGTGGAAGTATTCTAAAGGATACTAGTCTTATATCACTCTTAAAGACAAAAGATGTTTTGTTTCTAGATTTGAAGCATTCCCTTAGTGGGAGTGTGTCTCTAAAAGAAACAGTGGGAGTGATATAGAACTTGAAAAGTTATTCAAGTACTTCAATACATATTTATTGGAAAGGGTACATAAACTGGTTCTTCAAGGATGTTGAAGGACCATTGATTTAAGTTGCACAAATTTAAGATAAGTCTAACATATCACATGTAAATAGAGTATGATTGGATCATGACTCAGTAAGGTGATATGATTTTCATGATAGATGAATATCTGACTTTCTTAAAGGTCGTTAGACGGTCTAAATTCTGAGAAGTGGCTAAATGCCATGAAATCTTAAATAGAATCCATATACACTAACTTTATGTAGATAATGGTTATGTCATCAAAATGAGTAAGACTCATACGATGAGAGTGAGTATTTTTATTGAACATTGATATGGATGGTATTAAGAATACCTTTTAAGATTTGATTGATTATTAAAAGGTTTCACGCAAAATCATAATGCATATTATGATGAAACTCTAAATATAATTAATCATAAAGCTTAAAATTTGTTTGATTTCTTTTACTAAATGTTGTAGTACATGTTTTGGTAGATGGATAACAAAGTTGCATTCCTTAATTGGAATGACCTCATATATATATGTACTAGACATATGTATAGGGTTTTGTTGATCCAAAGGATGCTAGAAAGGTATACAACATGTAGTTATCTAATTTTGATTAGATAAGAGATCTCAGAAACTTAATTATTCTTTGTTCCTATTATGAAGTTTTGAGAAAACAAATTAATAAGGACAAACCTATCTAATTTTGATTAGATTGATTAAGTTTGAATGTTTGTTCCTTTTATGAAGTTTTGAGAAAACAAATTAATAAGGACAAACATATCTAATTTTGATTAGATTGAATGAATTTAAATATTTGTTCCTTTTATTAAGTTTTATGGAAAACAAATTAATAAAGAACAAATATAAGTTGTGCACAAGGATTTAGTGGGAGCAATAATATTATATCTGATATTATATGTGGATGACATATTAATCATCAAAACATTTTCCTTATACATGTGAGACATGATTAAAGAAATAACTTTTGATGAAGTACTTAGGAAAGAATTCCTAAGGAGTTAGGAATTACCTAAGCATTTAGATGGAGATTCCTAAAGAGTTAGGAATAGCCTATGTACATAATTTGACAAAGTGTTCAAGACACTCAAGTAGTTAAACGTATGAAATTATTGCATATGTCGTAAAATTGGTTTTGTCTAAAGGACAATATCATATCTCATTAGATGAGAATGGGACACATGATAATAATCCATGTGCTTTGAAAGATGGAATGATCATACACATCATATTATGTACTATATCAGATACATCGTATGATTGTAACACAATCAGTTAAGTACCAAAGTTTGAAACTAAGTGTTGGACACTAACTGAACTTCAAGAATATGCCTAAGGACCACAATGGAACTAAGGATTTTCTTGGAATAGATAGGCATGGGAAAGGGTCATTATAAGAAAGTTATAATGATGGCTAGTTTCCATAATCAATGTATTGTATATCATGCTTGAATATAAACATTGAAGGCTATAAGATAAGCTTCATAAGTATGTTTATTTCAATTATAGAAGTTAAGTTCTTGACTTGGATTGTTTAATTCATGATTGAGCTAAAGCTATGTTTCCGGCGTTGTAAGTCACATTAATCACATTAGTGATGGTAATGGTTAAATCTTGCAAGAACACTTGAGAATAGATCTCACCGACGATTCATTTATACTTAGACACTTCTATATTTCGATAGAGATCGAAATAGAACGTTGGAAGATACGTAAGATACCAACATAAGGAATTGTTCCTTATCCACTATAATATTAAGCCTCTTGCGCAGTTGAAGCGTGATGGGCATACTAAGTCTATGGGTATTAAAGTAATACCAAATTGACTTTAGTGCTAGTGGGAGATTGTTGGAGTAAGCCCTAAGAGCCAATCTATTTTATAGTATTTGCTTTAGGAGTTTTAAATGTATACAAAGGCATTTAATTCATTGTGTTTGTAAGAGTTCAAAATAATGAAATCCCTAGAATAAATAGTCCGTTTAATATTAAGTGTGACTTAATCATGAGACTAAATTAAACATAAGGACACTATTCTCAAAAGTATCTGTAGTCGAGCTTTAAGGTGAAATTGGGATAACCTTAAAGCATAAAGACTATTATGAAGATAGACTGATGAACGCATCTCATGGATTATAGGATAAGGAGTTATCAAGTCTCGACATAAGTATAAAATATTAGGAGTAATATGTATACTGGATTGACCCGCCATAAGAGTACTACATGCCAAGTTATGCAAAGTGTCATAAGTTACTCTTATAATGATAATGGTGTAAACCGCCCTTAGACCTGAAACCACCCTTGTACCCTAGATGTGGAGTTAAGTGTTTTGTTGCTGATCTAACGTTGTTCGTAACAGGATAATCATAAAGGCAGTTAATGGGTACTTCACGAAGCATGCTATGGGGCAGCGGTGTCCTAGATGGAATTTGCCAATCCTGCATAACAGGATAAATGTCATGAGCCCGATATTGAACTGGACAAAGATGACATCAAGCATGCTTTGTGTTCAATATAGACATAAGGGGCAATGGGGTAATTGTACACACACATATCATAGTTAAAGGTTATGTTTAGATCACATGTAATTTCTCATGACTTGGGTAGCAATGATGTGTTGCTAGATACCGCTCATTGTTTATTATATTAAAGGAAATTTAATATGATTGCCAACGTCATGGAAACCTACAGGGTCACACACATAAGGACTGTCTAATATTGAGATAATTAAGGAACACCGTATGGTACGGTAGGTATGCAAAGTGATAAGGGTATCACGATAATTAAACAAACAAGATACACCGTAATGTACGGTGGGCGCGCGCGCATATGAGCATGTACACTCATGTGGGGCGCGCGCGCCCTAGGATATCTTTTAGGAGATTTTTTGTTTGTTTTATTTTTGTCCAAGATAAAAGATTTGTCTTGTTATACAAGACAAATATATCTATATATAGAGAACTCTTGGCAAAAGAAAAATAACATTAAAAAGCATAAGAAATATTTTAGAGTTGGAAACCCTAAAATAATCCTTTTCTCAATATTCTTGAAAGCCTTCATACTTAAGGGCTAGCACTCTTTTGAAGGTGACTGTTCGTGTGGACTAGCTAGAGGCGTCGGTGATCTTCATCAACGCTCATGATCTTTTCTAGTTCGTGGCTTTGAGGGTTCTGTTCTACAAGAGGTAACAAACCCTAAACACATATCATGCTCATTCGTAAGGATCAATAAAGGAAAAGTTTTGAAATTCCGCTACTTTACTATAACAATTTTCCTTCATCCCAAACCTCCATACTCCCGACGCAAACATACAGTATTCCAACTAATCCAAGATATTTTCCTATAATCCTCAACCCCCCCCCCCCCCCCCCCAAAAAAAATTGATCAAAAGAGATTCAATGGAAGAAATGATACCTGAGGGAGCTTTGACGAAGGAAAGCGCATAGACAGGAAGAGAGGTTAGAGCAGATTTGAGCAGTACCAGACGACCACCAAAAGACAGAAACCGACTCTGCCACCTAGCCAGCCTATTTTTAATCGACTCAAAACCGGTTCCTAGAAACCCAAACGTCGAAAATCACCACCATTAGGAAGACCAAGATATACAAAAGGTACCTTTCCCACTTTACAACTCAGAGCATCCGCAGCCTCGTTCAACCAATATTCAGGAATATTGACCCCAACCAGCATGCTTTTATGGAAATTAACTTTTAACCCCAACATCAACTCAAAAAGCACAAGAACAACCCGTAATGCACGAACATTCACCCAACTCTTAACCCCTATGAAAAGTGTATCATCAACGAATTGGAGATGAGAAATAGACATAGAATCGTGCGTGCCTACACTATACCCCACAAAAAGATTTCTCTCGACCATCGATGTCATCAACACATGCAACCCCTCGGCTGCCAACAAAAAGAGAAAACGAGACAACGGATCCCCTTGTCTTAAGCCTCTCTCGAGGAGAAACTCCGTTGTTGGACTGCCATTGACAAGCACCGAACATGTGGCTGTGCAAACACATTCCTTAATCCATTTGCGCCACAAAGTCGGAAAAGACATTTGCCGCATCACATCCTCTAAGTAGCCTCAATCTACAGAATCATAGGCTTTTTCAAAATCCACCTTAAACATCATTAATTCTTTTCTTAAAAATTTAGGTATTTATTTTTTTGTTAATAAAAAAAATGAAGTTTTCTACTCATTATATTTTTGTTGTTGTTATATATCCATTAATTTTTTTGACAATATATTCATTATAGTTTAATCCTTATTTTGAGTTTATAAGGTTAAGGATAAAAAAATAAATTACTTCTCTCCGCCCCTTCCCTCCCCTCATTAAAAAATTAAGCCAAATTAAACATAAAATATTTAAATTTCACCTCCATTCCCATCCCTTCCCCTCCAAAAATCCAAACCAAACAGCGCCTTAATGGTGCACTCTATGATTTATCATCCCCAAATACTCTCTGGATGTTTGTTTGTAGTACTAATTATCTCTCATAAAATCATGACACCCTCTTATTTGATTGATAATAATTTGGGTGATATGTAGTTTTATTGTACATTGCATAATTTTTTTAAAATAAAAAAATAAGTCTAACCAACCAACCAGGGTACATAACCCATTGCTAATAATATTGGGTCGGGCTCAAATTAACCGTCCATGAAGCTAGTGGCCGGCTTTCTTAAGCCCCTTTATATGTGTTGGCCCAGAGGACTGAGATAGGCTGAGCAAGGCCGGCTATAACACCCCAATTTTTATAATTATTAGTTTTAATTAAATTTAGTTGAATATGGTTATAATTCGGTGTTAATTATTTTGTCAAATAGAATATAATTTTTTTGGTCGAGATTAGAGTATTCACCGCCGAATACAGTGACTAATCTTTCGCTAGATTTGAGGCATCTTGATGGATGGGATAGTTGGACTAAGGATTTAAAGATGCTCCATACCTAAGGTGAGAAAATAAAATATAATTTGTTTTGTGAAAAAATGTAGTACGAAAATAAATTTGATAAAAAGAAATATAAAAAGTTTTATTTTTATTTTAGTGATTTAATTAAAAATAGAATTTTAGAAAGAAAAAAAATATTAGGAACAAGTCAGATTTTTTTTATGAGAAAATGTGTAACAAAAAATTAGATTTTTTAGAAGATAACTATTAAAACAAATATATTTATAGTTTTTTTTTGGAAAAAGAAACTTATCCAATTCATTATAATTATAAAAATAAAACAAAGGGATGATGATCAGTAAAATAGGAAATAAAAAGGATTGGATTGTGTGGATTAGAGTAAAACAGGGGTGCGTTCACCAAAATAAATAAATAAATAGGGGTGCAACTTGGTATTGTGTCTATGATTATTTCATAGAATAATATCTTAATAAATTATTATAAATAGTTAAGAAAAATGGAGATTAGGAATTAGTGCCGACACAAGGGTAAGACAACTTTAGTAAGAGTTTTTAGCTCCCAAAAAATTAAAAAAATTTACTAGAGAAAAAAGACCCCTCATAAGTCATAAGTTTATTAGAAAAAGGCCTCAAAGAATAACATAAAGGTATCTTAGAGAAAATATATATAAAAATGGGACAACAATTTTGCAACTCCTACAAAACTATTAACTAAAAATAACAGTACATGAAAGAACTTCGAAAACTAAGAACTTCAGAGCTAAGACATCACTAAGAGAATCACCAACATCAACTTTAAAGAATCAACTTTAAAAAATTCTTTGCACAAACCTAAGGTAAGGGGCGAGTGAATTCACATATAAGGCTCGTTATTTACCTCAATAATTTACCCTCCTTCCCCCTTCCTTTTTGGTGTATCTTTTGAATTAAATTATGTTTTTACTATGCAATAATTTATTGAGGAATCAAAATCACACATCATGTTCTTTTAGAGGAAACCTTATAGGTTTAGTCTAACTTTTTCACTATAATGTGTGTTGTAACAGCCCAGACCTCATTATTCTTTTAGTCCATGATCTGATTGCCACCTCACGATCTTCTCTACCCTTTCACTAGTGGAGTTTTTGCCTTCCGTGAGAATTGAATCATGTACCCTGAGTTAAAGTGCATGTTCAATCTATTTCCACTACAAATTGTGTCAGACTCGATTCCCACATAAGGAAAAAACTCCACTAATGAGGGGGGTGAGAAGATTGTGAGGTGGCAACCGGATCATTGACTAAAATAATATTGAGGCCCAGACTATTACATGTGTCATACTTGTTTACAATGTTAATGAGGAAATTGATTTTGGTTAAGTACTAGCATTATTTGTTTCATCTGACTAAAAAGACATAAACTACTGGACTAAAGAGATTTAAATAAATAATTGTGTTATAAGATTGTGTTTGGTTCTAAAAAAAAAAGGCTAAATTGTATTTTTGCCCTTTTCAAAAGTAGGGAAAAAAAAAAAAACATCAATCTTACAAATGAATCAATCATCGATATTCAATACAATAAATATTGTCAAAAAAAGTGAAAAAGTAGACATCCCGAATTCTAACCTCGATCCCTGTATAAATGTGCAATGTCCTTTACCAAAAGATTTTCAACAAAGATCTCCAACAAAAGATTTGATTTGTTTTTAATTCAATTTTAAATCTTCATTTAAATTGATTTGATATATTTAGTTTCCAACAAATCATATAATCATATTGCTATATAAATAAAAAGCAATAAAATCTGATTGCATCTTTGACAAAAGATACTTCCAAAAACGCAGTAATCTGGCTTGTTGAGAACGACCCATAGATGATATAAACAAGATATGCAGTTTATAATCAAAAAATATAAGGCTTAAATATCATTTTAGTCCTTGTATGTACGCGAAATTTTGGTTTTAGTCCAGTATCGATTTTTATTCTAAATAAGTCCGTGAATCAACCAAACTTTTTGCTTTTGGTCCTTAAAACTAAAATCCGCAGGAAAAATTGCTATTTTCCTACAGATTTTCCTACGAATTTTCCTGCGGATTTTGGCTTTAGGGACTAAAATCAAAAAATTTAGTTGATTCAGGGATTTATTTAGAATAAAAACTGATACAGGGACTAAAACCAAAATTTCGCGTAGATGTTTAAGCCAAAATATAATATATATGAAGAAGCTAAAGCAAGATTGGGCAAATTTAGAAGCACTACCTCTTAGTTTGATTCTTGATAACTTAGAAGAACATAGATCATGTTTGGTTTGGTGCTGTGTGCAAAAATTGGCATTCAATTGCAAAGCTTAACCATCAAAATCATCAATTCAAAACTAATACACTACCCATGTTACTGACATCCTCAGTAAGGTTTGGAACAGATTATTCTATAACGGACAAGACATGGCGGTTGTTTGGCATTCCAAACAAGAAACACTACCCTTTCCCTCAAGTTCGTCAACTGCGTCTTGCCAATCCTAAACATAAGCTTTGTGGTTCTAGCCATGGTTGGTTGGCATTATTTGATTATTCTACAACTATCATAATTAACACTAGTGAATCCTTTTAAGGATATACCACACATTATTCTCCCACCCCTCAAATTTGGTCTCAAATTTTGTTACAAGGTAAACAAGCTAACTTTGTCTGCTGATCCTATAAAAAATCCAGATGATCATATAATTGTAGCAATTTACGACACATCACCATATGATGGTTATAAGGGTAAAATTGCTTTCATTAGAAGAGGCCAAACATGTTGGACTTATGTAGGTACATCAGATTTTTGGTCAGATGTTGTATTTTATAAAGGTCTACTGTTTGTTGTCACTATATTTAGCAAGATTGTATCCTTTAACTTTGGATGTTCAAATGATCATTTAGATAAAAAGACCTTAAACCCCATTTTATTTTTGCTAAATTACTTTATATTTACAGTACCAGATTAAGTTCACTCTTCGTCGCATTTTCATTGTTAAAAGTGTCGACATGTGTTCGAGGACGGACCCATTAATGGCTAGGTGTGACTATATATAGCCACACCTTTAATAAATATAATAAATTTGATATGTTCTATGTATGTCCGTGTCATATATACATATCTATGGCCCAATGTATTGGCCTATAAATTGGACCTATATTATTACAATATGTAAACTGCACTTTAAAGAGAATAATACAATTTTTATTCTTATTCTATTCTCTCTTTCTCTTCTTCATTTCTAATCTTATATATTTTTATTATTGTTTAGAATAGTTTCATAACAAATCTAAAATATTTTGACCATACTATTTAAACTAAACCAATGTCTTTAGCAAAGAACATATATCAATTTCTTTTTAGAAATATGCAAGAAAACGCCAAAATCACATGTTGCAAGAGCAAAACACAAGATTCTTAGGTATGAAGAGCGCTACTTACAATTGCGCAACATGAAATCTTTGGTGTAATTGAATAACGGTTTTTTTTTATTAGATAGTTTAGTGGCTAGAGTTTCACTTTTAAGGCGAATAAGTGGACGTGTCAGGATTCAAACCCCAGTTCTTGCACATAACGAGCGATGTTCTTATCAACTGAGTTAAGCTCACGAGGACATAACGGTTATAAATATATATAGCATAATGGGTAAGAAAAATGTAAATATATACATATTAAAAAAATTTAGGATGGGTCGCGGCCATGCCTAGCCTATACCTAGCTCCGCCTCTGCCAGTAATCCACATGAACATTCACACCGGAACACATACATGCAGAGACGAAGACTAGGAGCAAGGATCAGACAAGCGTTTCAACTGTCATGACTACAAGAAGATGGTAAAGCCGTAAAGGTACACAACTTCTAATTTTACAGTCACTTGTTGAAACTCTTATTAATGAGAATATCACACCACACATGCTTTTGAAGTATAAAAAAATGAAATGAATAAATTATTATTCCACTGAAAAATATCACATGCATTCACATGTTGAAAGTCTCATTATTTATACATGGACAATATCCATCATTATAATGTGCAAGATCCTCTCATGGAAAGAAAAGTCTTTGAACTTTTACTTCGAGATGAAACAAAGATTCTTGTTCATGGAGATATAATATAACCAATACTAATAGTAACGAGTGATGGTTTGGTAGTTATTTTGGTGACAAGTGACAAACAAATAAGTCTAAGACTTGTGATCACCCCTCAATAACAACACAATACTACTATAAAGAGCAACTTGGTACTAAAATACTCATCTTTGTGGATCCAAAGAAGAGTTGACTTTTTTTGTAGACTGCCATTTTATAAGATTGAGTAAATTCTAACTAACAATATTGTGTTATTAATACTCTCCCCGATCTAAAATTTAAGCAAAAAAGTATATGTATTTGGTCTAAATTTAAACGAAATAAGTAGACATTTTCGTTATATTTGAGATCACGGGGAGTGACAAGTAACACTTACTAGTTTCTGAGTGAAAATCATATTTTTGTGTGGTTAAACATTAAAGTGGTTAGCTCTATATAGTGCACATCTGAGGTAAGTGTTGTACTTTATTTCTATTATTGGATCAATAAGTTCTAATATTGAATCAAGTTAGATATGATGGAACTTATTGATCCCAAAAATAAACTAGTGCATGGTACTATACTCAATAGTAACTGTAAACACAACAATTATGACATGGTAAATGATAAAAGTGGTGCTGCTATAAGTGCAAGGAAACTATATATTTCCAAATGTAACAAGGTTGTAGATTAATTTATTGGATCACCGTTACACATGAAAATAACTGTATCTGTATATCCTTGAGATCATGATCTTCGTGAGGCTTATAATATGAGAAGGAAAAACTTTAGATCAACATGTACAAATAAACAATTTTGTATAGTGTAACAATGCAATAATGTCCTTCACTTCGTGAAGATTAAGAAAAATGCATGAAACCAAAGAAATAATACAAAGGATATGCAATCTACAACATACTCAAAATAATTTACAGCCGAAGAAAAGGTTACTCACAGGATCTAAACAAGCAAAGAGTTGATCAGTGTTATAAGATCAATCCATCCTTCACAATTTGTTCCAACCAAGATGCTATGTCCGACATAGATGGACGCTCACTCGGATTCTCTCTCACAGCAAGCTCTGCTATATCGCCGAGTTTAAGCAAAGGCTCGACATTCCTCGGAAGAGCAACATAGCGATCGATTATGGCAGCTGCTTTACCTTGTTTGATCAAAGGCACTGCCCAGTCAACAACATTAGGTGGATCAAACTCTCTATCATAAGCCTTCCTTCCACTTAGAATCTCCAACAACACAACCCCGAAGCTGTAAACGTCTCTCTCCAAGTCGCCGTTAAGATCTTTATCACTCGATGTAAGAAGTCCAAAATCGGAAACTCTAGCCCCCCATTCTGAATCCAAAAGAATGTTGGAACTCTTGAGATCCTTATGAACAATTGGAGGCAATAGTTCTTTGTGAAGGTACTCAACACCCTTTGCAGATTGCATAGCTATCTTAAGCCTTAAGCTCCAGTTAAGAGGAGAAAGACCACCATGAATGTGATCAGAAAGTGTCCCATGAGACATATACTCATAAACAAGCAACCTCTCGCCCATCTCAGCACAATAACCCAACAAGTTAACAATATTAACATGACGAATTTTGCACAAAATTTCCAACTCCATTTCAAAGTCACGGTTGTTGGTGTGTATTATCGTCGCAGCGTTCGCTCTTTTCACAGCAACCACTCTTCCATCCGCCAAAGCAGCTTTGTAAACAAATCCATAGCTTCCTCTCCCAAGCTCATTAAACTCTTTGAAACCATTGGTAGCGTCTTTCAACTCTGAAAGCCTGAAAACCTGAGGCAAACCAGGACAAGACGCAGCCGAAGAAGAGGAATGAAGAAGACCATTACCATTACCATTCACGTGATCATCGTCCTCTTGTTCATGTTTACCAATATAAGACTTGGATTGTTTCTTTGTCCTATCTTGTCCCTTTGAACAAACCAAACATCGAAAAATACACCCACAAGTCAAAATCAGCAACAAACAAAAAACAGAAGATCCAATTATGACAATCCATCTATGAAGATGATGCCAATGCCAAAACCCATTTGAAGAATGAAGTTTACAAACACTCAAACATGAACTATTCTGACAAAGAGAACAAGCTGTGCAAACTCTATCAGAATTTTGAGTACAAGGACTAGACAAAAAGAAGCCTTGTGAACAATTATAACCACAAGGTGAACAAATCCTCAAATCTTGTCTAACACATAAACTTGTTAAATCTGGTTCATTAAGAACACTAACATTGAAATCAAACTCATTCACTTCACAAGAACTTGACCTACAAAGACCAGGACTTGAAAGCTCTAAAGGAGGGTCAAAATCAGGCTTTGAAGCGTTGACCAACCAACAATCTAGAAGAAGATCATCTTCTCTTATACCACAAGTTGTATAATCAGAAGAAGCAATTGCCATAAAGCCATAACCTTTTGGAACCGAAGATGAATTCAAATCACCCCAACATTCAACCACATGATTATCCTCTCGAACGCCGCAGAAATGGCGCGCCCCGCCAGAGAGTGAAACAAAACGAATCTCACTTGACGGAGCTTCTATATCGCCCCAACATCTCACATCACCGGAGATATTCCCAACACCGCAAACAGCTGTCCTCCCCGCCGCTAAAACAGGAAAACTATCAGAAACATTAGAAACCTTCAGATTTTCCGAATTAGGTCCCCAACAAACCAACCCTCCATCTCTAACCCCACCACAGGTAAAACCTTCACCGGAAACAATCCGATTCATTTCAAGATTAGTAACCGATTGATCAGAAAACGAATCATTAAGCAGCGCCATTAAACTACCATTCTTAGCACTTTTGGTAATTTGCCAACAATCTACAGTTCCGGAATCACGGTCAGAGTAGTAAGAGCCTCTAACAGCACAGACATGATTCTTCCCCGCTGCAATATGAGAATACGCGGTGTTCCTTAACGACGGTGGAACCAAAACGGGATCTGAATTTTGCTTGGAATTAGCAGCCCAACAAAACGCCTGCGAAGTGTTCGCTAAAATGCCGCAAAGAAAACCTTCACCGCCAGAGAGTGCTGACATAGAAGGGATATTGATATTAGTAGCGTAAGAGGAAGATGAAACAGGTGGTGGTGAAGTGGTGTTTTTGCCCCAACAAATAACGGTTTGTTTTCCACTTGCGTCGATGGAGCAAAACAATTCGTATTCTCCGAATGAAGCGGAGATTGGTCCCATGGTGCCGAAACCATTTGCAGCATGAGAGAAAAAAAAGAGAAGGATGAATATGAGTGATGATTGAGAAGGGTTAAAGGGAATTTGCATGGTTGATTTTGGAACAGAGTTGTGGTTGTAGTGTCATGGATGTTGAAGGGAGAGAACAGAGTGTGTTTTGTTTGTGATGATGATGATGAAGAAGACGAAGAATTAAGAATAGTGTTTTGTGAGTGACGCGATAAAACAACGTGGGTTTCGTTTGCCACTTTTTTTTTTTTACATTTCTCATTTCGACCGTTAAATTTAACAACCTTAAATGTACCGAACTAATGTACACAGTTTAGTTATTTTGAATAAGATGTCTTCATTATGAGAAAATTTAGATTTAATTAGGAGAAACTAAGAAAATTTAGATTTAATTAGAGAAATGAAAAGGGACGAAAAAGATGTAAGGGAAATATTTTGAATAAGTTGTCTTCATTTCTCAAGTTGTTGTATGCTATGGAGTTTCGATACTCCAAAAATGGAAAAGTATTGTGTCTACCGATACTTGTCTGATACTCTCGATACGCGGATCGGAGAAGTATTAGACAATTAGTTTTATTTTATTTTTAAAAAATTATCGATACGTGTCGGATACTTCTCTGATACGCGTATCAAAGAAGTATTGGACAATTAATGTTCTTTGATGATGGAAACAAAGGAGAGAAGACTGATAAAATCTGTATTTTCTCTTAAGTAGTGAATGTTAGAGTATGACATTCTTTATGGATAACCAACTATATCTTTTTTTGGGTTGTATTGGTGATGTTTTTTTGTGATAGAAGTAACGATGTCTTTTTTGAATAATACATTTTTTTAGTTAAATTTTTTGTAGCTATTTAGTTAAAATCTTTTTTGAATAATACTTAAGATATCTAATTGTCACTTGTTTGTTCATTTTGAGTAATTTCAACATTAAATGATTATTTTTATTAATTTTAGTTATGTTTATATACTGTGATTTTATATATTTAATTTAATTTTTAAATAACATATCGCTACCGTATCATATTGGGAATTTTTAAAAATTTCGTATCATCATATCGGTGTCATATCGATACCGTGTCACGTATCCAAGCTTCATATAGGTTGTATGTTATCTTCTTGTTGGTACCGTCGTGGAGAAATAGAGACATGAACAAATAGATTTTTACTTGGAACATGAAAATTTTATCATGATATATGTCAAAGAGGGGTGGCGGCTCCTAATTTTTTATGTAGTAATTTTAGGGTTAGAAACATATGAACTTGTGGTAAAGATATAATGAAATTAAATAAAAAAAATTGGTCAAAATATGATTTTGGTTCATGTAATGTTAGCGAATTTGAACTTTAGTCCTCGAAAAAAACATTCTTTCAATTTGTCTTTTATTGTTGTCATGTCACACAAACATTGACATAGTTAGAATCTGCTGACTGGACCATTTTCATGTGTTGAGGGCATTGGCTTAACAAATTATATGGACTAAAATCAAAATTTGCAATAAGGAAGAAAATTAAAATTAGTTCAAATTACATGGTAGAAAACCAAAATTCGCTCAAATTTAAAATTCATAAATGTGAAAACTCATTTTTCAAATCTTCATTTTCTACCTTACCACCATCAGCATTAAACTACAAACCCCATAAATTTTGTCAACCCCATAAATAACAACATCAACAGTATATATATTCTACGAAATGGTGATTTTTCTACCATCGGTGTAGCACCATGTGCAACACTCGTGTGTGATTCTCTCTAGAGTGAGTCGGTTTATATTTTTATGACGATAATATCATTTATTGAAGTAAGAAATTATAAAGCTTTTATTAAAATTCATATGTCAAAGTGATTGTAAAGTATTTTAAAATGATATTATAAGTTAATTTTTTCAAAAATTATCTTTTGAAGAGACTTTTTTTGGGTTGAAGAATTTATCGGGTTTGTAGTTTAAAGAAGGTGAAAAGAGTTCTCTAATGGTGGTGTTGGCAAGGTAGTAAATGAATAATTGGAGAACGGGTTTTTATATTTTTGAATTTTCAATTTAATTGGTTCCTGTAATTTGAGCAAATTTTAGTTTTTCTCTATGTAATTTGCCATGTCAGCATTTTTGTGTGACATGGCAGCATTAAGGACTAAAAAAAAGGTAATTTGAAATTGTAGGGCAACTTAATTTTTTTTTTTTGAAGAACTAAAATTCAAATTCGATAGCATTACATGGATCAAAAGCACATTTTACCCAAGTTTTTTTTTTTGCCCAAATAATACTACTGACCATGCACGATTAGAGAAGAACTGGCCCATCAATGCAAGTGGTGGTAATTACGTCAAAAGTTGATCGAAAACGAAGGGGGCGTACCTGCAAGGCATCCTGACGTTCAAGTAAGTCTTGGTTCGAAGTGGGAAGTATAGAGAGAAAGATGTTAAGTTACACGGCCTCTGCATGAGAGGTGTATTTATCACCCCCAACATGGAGCCGCAATTATTAGGCTTAGCGAAGATTTCGCAAATTGGCCCAATAACTGCAAAATATGCGCTGACGTGGACGAGGTCGTCTACACACTAATACCCATATCATGGAATGTTGTTCCTGACATTTGTTTCTTTGGGCGAGTCGGGTAATACAGTTACACCGTGACGTCGAGCGCCTGCCCCATCATTTAGACACACATGTTTCCCGAGGTGTATTCACTCGTTGAATATTTGATGTGCCGATGGAATTGGGTCGCTCGACTCTTGGACCGAGCAACTGACTTATGCGCCTTTGGCCCAATCCAAAACAACTACTAACATTTTATAAGTTGATTATATATTAATATTTAATACTATTATATTTTAATTAAATATGATCTGATTTGATCCTGTGTAACTTCATTTCAACCAACATTGAACAAGTAAATACACCGGTTCGATAACCCATCAATGACCCGTGGCCCGTTAATGGACATCATGTCTTAATAAATTTTGAGTAGTTATTTTTCTTGATACATCGAAAAATTATTTAATCTTTTTTTTGAATAGTTTATACATTGAATTGACAATTTGAAAAGCTGAATATTTAATTTTTGATCTGAGTAATGGTATACTATATGAAGACAGAGGTTTAGTAGGCAGAAGATGGGGCCATAAACCATTTCTGGGGCGGGGGAGATGAAAGTGGCGTGGGTGAGTGTGAAATGCCGTGCTAGTGAATGTCCACTATGGCTAGGGAATGAACAAAGACACCTTATTAATTTACTACTCTATTAATTGCACTTGATTCCTGATCCAACGGATTGTGTGGCCTCTGTAAACTTTCTAAAAGGACAAAGAAATCACATCTAGTGTGCTAACTTTCTACGTAATTATGCACTAGTACGAACGTACTTCCTTTTTTAAAATACTTTTTTAAAATACAACTCTAATACGTACTTCAATGCGTTTAGTGCAATCAACATAACATAATTTATTTATATCAAGTTGAATTAATGTATATATTCTTCTTTTGAAGAAGTTAAATAAAATATATTCTCTCTGACTTTTTTTTTTGAGGTAATTCTCTTTGACTTTTATTATAAACAAATTTTACTTTATAGGTAAATTGAATTATTTGTGTTCTCGTAAATTAGCTCAAGTGGTAGGAGTTGAATGATATTTGGATTAAGTAGGGGGAGGTCTAGAATTCAAATTTTGGCGGAAGTAATTTATCTTTCTGATGTATATAAAAAAAAAATACTTGTAGTTTAGATACATTTGCTTATAATATAGGCTAGAAAAAATATTAAATTAGAAGTCATCCAAGCATTGTACCAAAAATAAAAGTCATCTAAGCTAAGCATAAGATGTGCTTAGAGTGAAAAAAAAATGTGTGTAAGGTTTTTGTGAATATAGGAGTATGAAAGAGTTGAATATCTATACAAACCGAAAATGTTCAGAGAGGATATATTTATTTTTTTGAGAATGAAAGCTAGTGTGCCACTAATAATTAAAATTACTCGGTGTTATATATATTTATCTATCTAGTGGGAGTGAATTTAGGTCTAGTCGTTGTGATTTTAGAAAAATTATACACTAATAGGGGTGGCAAAATGAATGGATGGATTTGGATTTGGATTCTAATAGATGGATAAAAATAATCCATTAATACATTACAATCTATTAAATTTTTAGAAAAATAAATCCAATCCGATTCATCCAATTAACAAAAAATCCATCCAATCCATCCATTAACATATTTAAATGGATGGATATCCATCCGATCCATCTAATTTTCAAAATTTCCTTTTTTATTTTTTTTGTAAGTATAAATTAATTTAAATAATGAATGATCCGATGAATTTTAAATTTAAGGTGGATGGATTAAATTCATCCAATCAATTAGTGGATGGATCCGATCCAATCCAATTACAAAATAAATTTTTTTGTGGATGGATTGGATGGATAAATTAGTGGATGAATTGGATGGATTTTACCTTAATGGATTATTTTGCCACCCCTATGCACTAATGAAATTAAAAATTGATAGGCGGTTTTGTATTAGTTTAATAGTTTTAATTATAAGTATCATTTTCGTTCTTGTATACACATGGAATTTTGGTTTTATTGTCTATATCAATTTTTGTTTTAAATAAACTCAAGAATCAACGGTAAAAATTCGCAGGAAAATTCGTAAGAAAATATGTAGGAAACTTGCAAATTTTCCTACAGATTTTATGTTTAAAAACTAAAAGTAAAAAAATTAGTTGATTCAATGACTTATTTAAAAAATTGACATATATAATAAAATAAAAATTCTACATACATATAGGGACAAAAATAATACTTAAATTTAGTTTAATTTGTATGGAACTTGCGTGTAAAGTTGAACCATGGGCATTTTATAAATTTGTTTTATTTTATTTGGTTTTAGTAGCCAAAAGGTGAGAAACACCTAGCTTGCATATTCCATAATCCTCACTCAGCACTCAATTTGGTTTCTTTCATCTTTTCCTTTTTGCTTGTTCATATGGATTTGTAAAGTATTTTGTCCTATATTAAAAAGTTGTACATAAATAATTGTTTTTCTTTAAGCAAATTGAAGGTAAACTCTCTAGTGCATACTTGCATTCACATCACATCACATCAAACACATGCATAATTTTTAATTGTGTAACAATGTTGCATTTGTAAAAAATAACAAATATTCATTTCCCGCGTATATATATATATATATATATATATATATATATATATATATATATAATTTAAAGTTAAATTTATAATAATGAATAGTTGTCACTTTAAAAATCAATTTTATGAGGATTGAGCCAAATCAAACTCAAATTTTACGATGATATCATAAACCATTTTAACCGTTATATAAACCAAGTATAAGTGTAATTGAATTTCAATTCTTTTAGGATATATAATGTCAACGGTACATTTCTTTTATAGATTAAGTTTTTACTAAACATTCCTAACAAAATAGTACTAGTATAGCCAAAGTATTTCATTCAGTGCAGGTTTGGTATCACGGTGGATGTGCCAGAATTATGGTAATTCACCGTGATTTCCAAAAGTTACATGTTGTAGCTTTTGTAAAGTTACGGTGGATCACCGCAATTCTGGTATATTGATCCTGATACCAAACATACTCTCAGTCGAGTAAGAAATAACTTATATATATAGAAAAATAGAAAAATTCAACTTGACAATTATTTAAGAATTTCATGGTGGAATGACCTAGAATTTCAAAACAGCTGATTGGATCACGTGAATGCTTGCTTCAGTCAGAGCTGTCTGTCCTCTCCAATTTGATTGTCTATCAAACAATTAAAAAACAATCTTGATAATAATAACAATAAATAATTAATACAGCAAGCAAAGAGATCAAATAGACATGTTTGAAGTTGAAACTTGGATGGTTTTTTGGTTGTGTAGGGTACAGCCACTATTGCTACTAATTGAGGTTGCTATGGCCTTGTTCTACTGCTGTTGCATGTGCACCACACCATCCATTAATACCACTATACATGTTTCATATTGGTCAAACCCAAATAAGAAGGGTCCTTGTCTTCAAGTGCACCAAAACAATGAGTCCAATTGGTTCCCATGGTACAAATTTTTGTGGACCCCGTGTAAAATCTTCAGCATAAACCAGCTAGAGTGCTAGACCATAAACAATTAACATGTTGTACGATTGAAAATTATGCTGGACCGGTTTATTATTATATATTAAGATTGATTGAGCTCAAAAATAAAAGATTTGACTGATACGATATAGTATGGTGCGATTAAGATTGATACAATATATATAGGTTAAACTATTGTTAATATGGTACAGAGATCTAACAACAAATTGACATATCCACATTGAGCTTTAATTAATCAATAAGATAGATAAACTAAATTAAAGTGAATGGAACTGCAAAAATAGTTCGTAGTTCATTTTACTATATATTGATTAACATTCAATTTTTTGCATAAATTGAATTACAAAATAGTTCATTAAAATTAAATTTAGTTGTTTAAAGACTAGCCCATAGCGTTTGCGTCGAGCAGACCCAAATAGCAAGCGGCCCATTTTGCCATCTTTTTCAAGCGTCTACCAGACAGCGCATCTGTAATGCTCGATATCAGAATAAGGAATGTTTAGTGTTCATCATAATTCTGTAGTCAAAATTTCGACAGTTATTGATGGCAAGAGCTGAGCCTTCGCCCCTCATCAATGGTCTTAGCCCACCGCTGTGAACTATATATAGTCATTCCACACGAATGGTTAGGTATCTCATTCTTAACCTCTGAACCTTCACACTTCACGCACTTTCTTACTTGACCGCCAAAATATCTTGCAGATACACACCCCTCCACTTCAACAACTAACACGGAGGAGCAAACGACTGGCCAACCCTTATGTTCAAGTAAGATAAGTGGCGCCTTCTGTTGGGATGAACCTGCTCATGCTCGTGGGTCGACACCCTCTAGAACCTTAGCCTCGACTAAGGGACATATATATGTTCTTGCTCACCTATAAGTCCACATCGCTTGAAATTCCGAGACTAAATGTAGTTTATATACAACACACCACACCCATCAAACCAACTGAGATGCCTTTTCTACAAAGGATAAAACTGTGACGAGTTAACTCCAAAGCGGAGAATCTCTTGGAGATGTGGACTTGAGGTCAGATCAGAACATATTTATCCCCCACTGATAAATCTGAGTTCTGTTCAGAACAGTGGTGGCATCTATGGGAACGAACTCGCGCATGCTCATGGGTCGACACCCTCTAGCCCCTTAGCCTCGACTGGAAGGCATATGTTCTGGCTCACCTATAAGTCCTACATCGCTTGGTATTCGAGGCTAAATGTAATTTATATACAACACGCCACACTCCTCAATCCAATAGAGGCGCCTTTTCTACATAGGACAAAACCAGACAGATTAACTCTAAAGTGGACAATCTCTCGGAGATGTGGACTTGAGGTCGGATCGGAGCATGTTTATCCCGCGTAGATAAATCTGAGTTCTGTTCAAAACAGTGGTTGCATCTATGGGAACGAATCCGCACATGCTCGTGGGTCGACACCCTTTAGCCCCTTAGCCTCGATTGAAGGCATATATTCTGACTAACTTAGTTTATATACAACGCATCACACTCCTCAATCCAACTGAAATGTCTTTTCTACTAATGACAAAAATCGTGACAAGTTCTTTATCTACGCACCGATTTTTGTTTTTCTTTAAAATCATTATTTTATTATTTTCTTTCAAAATCATCATTTTCATAAGTGAAACTCAAAAATGATTCACACCTTAGTTTTTGCAATAATATCTTCTTGAGGATTTTTTTAAATTTTTTTTATATTCTGCCGGGTCCAAACCAATCTTTTTGTAAATGAAATTTTGAATAAAAGTGACTTATTCGCATTTCAATTCAGTCAAACAATTCTTGAAGCTTCTCAGATTATTGGTGAATGTTAACTGTATTTCGAACTGAAAAAGTTTGTGGTTCATGATGTTATTTCGAATTTAAGGTCTTTGAATATGATTTGGAAATAACTTATTATGTTGCTATGTGACCAAAATTTTAGTAGTACTCATTGGTTTATTTTGCATGACACATATAATTTAATCTGACTAATTAACATTGGATTACTGTTAGAAGTTTGATTAAGCAATACAATATGATTGTTATTGTAAAAAAGTGCATCAATACAACAATGTTTGGATATTTTTGTCTTTATTTTCTAAAGTACACATGATTTACGAATTCAAATATTGTTGTTTTGATGCACTTTTTATTTTGATGTACACGTTGTAATTTTCCTTTTATCAATATATATAATACTTAATTATCGTGCTTTGAATCGATTTTGACAAATTTTTCTAAGGTGACAACTTGTGTACCCCACAAGATTTGGGGGTATATACCTCCAACCACTATAAAAAGTTTTAAACGATATAATTTTTTATAAAATACACCGTTGGATTGAAAGTTTATATCATATAGATCATTTGTGTAAAATTTCAGACAAATCTAAAATCATTTGATATGTTATTGAGACACATAAAGATTAACGGTGTTTAAGAAATCACAGAAACTATTAATTTTGACGTGTCTCAACAACATATCAAATGATTTTAGATTTTCTCTGAAATTTTACACAAATGATCTATATGATATAAACTTTTAATCCAACGGTGTATTTTATAAAAATTTATATCAGTTAATTTTTTATTAAGTGATTGGGGGTAAATACCCCCAAATCTTGTGGGGGTAGACAAGAAAATACCTTTTTCCAAACATCAAAGTCTATATGATTAGCAATATTTCTCGTTTAAAATTGACATTTTTGTGGTGTATTGCATTAAGTTAAAGATCGATAAGTTCTTACTCAACGCCATACTTTGGCGGATTGAGATAGGAATATGACATAGGGTAATAGATGAGACACATATCTCACACCTTTCATTTTGTTTCTTGTCTCTAGCTATATATAGCAATGATGGAAAACAAAATCATGCATGTACTGCCACCGCCCCACTGACGTACATGTATCTAATTAATATCTCATATCATATCATCAAATCAAAATATATATTCATTCATGTCTCTATGAGCCCTTATAGGGCCTCAACAACGGTGGATGCTAGCGTGAGAGACTCTTGCATGTCTCTCATTGGTGGGAGAACAATTTCAACCATTTAAATTAAATCAATGGTTTAGACTAAAAATGAGAACATGTACAATTGTTACACTTAATTTAGTTTTTTATTTTTTATTTTAAAAAACAACAACTTCATCTCTCATCTGGAAAAATAAAATTTCATCTCTATCTCAAGAACAACAACAACTTCGTGGATCTTCTTTCTCTCTTTACAATTTCGGTTTTTCATTTTCGATTTCATCGATTTTGTTTTTCATTTAAATTTCGATTTTTAATTTCTTTTTCGTTTCAATTTTGTTTTCTTGTGCGTGATAAAAATTGTGAGGAAATAAAAAGTATCTTGGCTCTTATTAACAAATCTAATCATAAGGATTTTAGATTTGAACATTGCATGTTGCAATGTTGCTGTTGTTGAAGTTTCGGAGATGATGAATACTCCGTTTGGATCAGAATATGCAGTTTTTTTTCTTCTTATTTTTTAAATTTGTTTATGGTTTTATTTTTATATTTTTGGTAAAGTTTTTATTTTTTTCTAATATTTTTTTTTGGAATAAGTTTTTTTTTATAATTTTTCATTTTATATGATTTCGAATAATTATAATAATAAAAAAAAATATTTAAAAAAAATCCACACATGTAAGCCACATCATCTGAAATGAAGATTTCATGTCCTACTTGTTAAATTAGGGGGATAAACCACGAAATATTGATATTACATAGACGAAATTCAAAAAAATAAAATTAAAGGGGTAAAAAAAATCCGTCTCTATTATAGAGGATTAAGATCTGTAGTTTCAGTTGAATTTCATTGTCCTTTCATAAACACTAATTCTCCGATGATACAATTATTACAATCAGTTTATACATTCGGAATCCGATTGACAAAATTCTCATTCTAATTCATTTGTTAGTTCAATTATGTGATATTGAACGGTCGGATTGATAAAATACGAAGTCGGGCGTCAAAATATGTGGTTTTAATTAGTCGAACTTCGTGGCCCTTTCATAAAAACGAGTTCTCCAATGAGACAATTATTACAGTCAGACAATAAATTCGAAATCCGATCGACAAAATTCTCATTGTAATTCGTTTGTTAGTCCAATTAGGTGATAATAAATGGTCACAATTAGGTGATAATGAGCGGTCGAATTGATAAAATACGTAATCTATAGTCAAAATCTGTAGTTTCAATCGAATTTCATGGCCCTTTAATAAAAACTAGTTTTCATGAGACAATTATTACAATTAAACTATAAATTTAGAATCCGATCAACAAAATTCTCGTTACATTGAACGATCATATTGATAAAATACGTATTTTAGAGTCAAAATATGTAGTTTCAGTTGAACTTCGTGACCTTTTCTTAAAAACAAGTTCTCCGATGAGACAGTTATTATAATTAGGCTATACATTCAGAATCAGATCGACAAAATTCTTATTCTAATTCATTTGTTAGTCCAATTAGGTGATATTGAATGGTCGGATTGATAAAATACGAAGTCGAGAGTCAAAATATGTGGTTTTAGTCGAACTTCATGGCCCTTGAGTTCTCCGATGAGACAGTTATTACAATCAGACTATAAATTTGGAATCCGATCGACAAAATTCTCATTGTAATTCGTTTGTTATTCCAATTAGGTTATATTAAACGGTCAGATTGATAAATACATAATCGAGAGTCAAAATCTGTAGTTTTAGTCGAATTTCTTGGCCATTTCATAAAAACTAGTTATGCGATGATAATATTACAATTTGCTTATACATTTGGAATCCGCTCGACAAAATTCTCATTATAATCCGTTTGTTAGTCCAATTAGGTGATATTCAATGGTCGTATTGATAAAATACGAATCGAGAGTCAAAATCTGTAGTTTCAGTCTAACATCATGACCCTTTTGTAAAAACTAGTTCTCAGATGAAACAGTTATTTATTACAATCAGTCTATACATTCGGAATCTGATCGACAAAATTATCATTGTAATTCGGTTGTTAGTCCAATTTGATTATATTAAACGATCGGATTGATAAAATTTAAAATCATCAATCAAAATTCTCTTTTTTATTCATGTCCTTGGATGAACATTAAGATCAAACCAATGTCATCAATTAAATCAAAATGTGTAGATACATTGAAATTTTGTTTGGATACACTAAAATTATAAAAAAAAACTTTACCAAAACAATAAAAAAAAACTGGAAACAAATTTTAAAATTAGGAAAAAAAATAAATAAACTGCTATTCATCATCTCAAAAACTTCAACAACAACAACAGTAACGTTGATGCAACGTTCAAATCCAAAACTCAATAAAACAGCTCAAATCGCAAATCAAAACAAAATGGGGCAGCTTGAAACACACATAATACATAATCGAACACAAAATGAAAAAACTCATAAACATCAAAACCCAAAATCGAGCAGCTTAAATCGTAAATTGAAAACAAAATTGAAACGGAAACGAAAACGAAATTGAAAATCGAAGCAGAAATTGAAAATAAAAAACGAAATTAGAAATTGAAATTATAATAATTTAGTTTTTAAGGATGAGACTATGAGATATGAAGTTGTTGTTGTTCTTCAAGTTTTGATTAAAATTAAAAAAATAAAAAATTAACCAAGGAATCAAGTGTAACAATTATACATGTTCTCATTTTTAGTCTAAACCATTGATTTAGTTTAAATGGTTGAAATTGCTCTCCCACCAATGAGAGACATGCAAGGGTCTCTCACGCTAGCATCCACCCTCAACAACTCTGATGAGTAGATAAATCATAAATGGATGGAGTTGGTGAGAAGAAATGAGAAATGATATTGTGACACAAATTGCTTATATAAATATTTTACACACATATTTTACTATTCCTATGTTATATGTGTGGAATATTTTATAAAAATTGATGTATAAAGGAATAGTAGAGTATGTGCGCAGTTGTGTCAAATATTTGTGTCCCAATAATATTTTTGAAAAAATAGGGGCCCTTTTGTGATTTGTTAATTCATGGGAATTGATTTAGTGTTGTTAGAAAGCACATGCATTGTCTCTAGAGTATGAAGACAAATGGAACTTATTAGCTTATACATTGATCCTCTAATATTTTTCTCTTCCTATTAAAGGAAAGGACTAGAAAATTGACAGAAATGTAAGCAGCTGTTGGAGACATGTAGGGCATGCATGAATTGAATGGCAAAAGAGCGAGTGACCGTGACTTAATTACTCAATTTCTCATATTGAAACTACCGTAGGAAATTCCCTTCGTGATCAAATTAACCTCATTGTTTGAGACATGGATATTATATGTCGTGGTACTTAAGTCTTTGGAAATTCATTTGTAATTTCCTCTCGTGTTATTTCAATCTATTCTAATAAGACAAATTTTCCTTGCACTCAAGTATTTTTTACGAAAAATAAACAATAACCATTCATTTAAATATGATATACTGATACAATAATAAAAATTCAAAATCACTAAAAATAAATAGGACTAATTTGCGAACAAACTCACAACATTCATATTAATGCATAAATCAAAAAATTGTATAAATATACAAATTTAACTATATTATAATATTTGGATTATCCATATTTTCAAATTTGTAGTATTGATGCCACCAATACCAAGGAGAATAAATTTTATAAATTATCCGTAGCTTCAATTTTCAACCAATGTGCAACTTTTTTGGCGACATTATGGACTAAATGAATTAAATTTAAACGGCATGTCATCCCTTGCGCATGTATTAGCCGCTCTTTTTCATAAACAGCATCAATAATTCAAGGTGAATCTCGAGAGTGGTTGTAAGTGGAGCATCGCGATGGAGGACAATGGCTCAAGCTCAACGTCTCCAATGGAGGTGGTGTACCTAGTACCTACCATAACGTTCGAGCCAACAAGAGTTTGACATGAGAGATATGATGAATAGTGTGTATCACGATTCCGGTGGAAAAAAGTTCCGTATATAGTCATTGAGCTAAATGGCAGATAAAGACTTTTCAGGTGTTACAACTTAAATGACTCGTGGATCTAGTGGTGATGTATGGATCAACGTATGATTGCAATCATAAGATAGTTGATTTTCATTGGCATTTCAACCGAGTAGTTGGGCCTGTAGTATATAGTTCAGATCAGATGGGAGCTCCTTGCTGCTGCTGGTTATCAGAAATGAGGATACTTGGATTGCTGGGTTCAGTGCTAATATTGATATTTGCTTCAACTTATATAGCTGAGATTTTGGGGCATATTACATGGTTTGGAGTTATTGTAGAAGTTGGGTTGTAAAAAACTTGAAATCAAGAAATATCGAGTTCAAGCGACAACAAAACTTTATCATCATGTTTGAGAAATTATACCTATTCGTTCCATTCAGGCCCTGTGGAGACTTTCCTGTGCGCACAGAGTATCTTGTTCAAGCAGAGGTCTAGATATCATTTACCCGAAAAAAACAAATTAGAATGGAATTCAGGGTTTAGAAAGGTGATTATCAAAGCAGATACACAAGTTTTCTGGCACAAATATTGAGAAATACTGTAGTACAAGGGACAGTTGTTCAGGATGGAATAAACCATGTATTTCGACATGATACACTCGGAAATAAATAGTCTCTGCTCCTCATACATTTGTTAAAACAGCAACACAAATAGACATGTCTTTGAATTTTAAACTGTTTATTTGAACAAACTCGAAATTATTTATTTGAATACATAGCAGCAATAAGGTTTTAAATAATAATAATCTTATCTGCACCATAATATCTAGATCCAAAAATAAATTTGGGATATGATAATCAAAACAATTTAGGGGTCCACACTCAGCTGCACCAACATATCATCAAAGGTTCCTACTTTTTCACAGTTGTTACATACTTGATGAGCATGGCAACAACATCGTCTGATATTCTTGCAGCCTCTGTTTTCAGGTGATGGATTTTTTCTTCGGTTTCTTGGTCAAGTCGCTTGACATTAGCTCCAGAATCACCACTACTCTGTATTCATAAGAAAGCATGCATACAAATGGAGAATACATCAGATCCTAGAATAAGATAAAGTGGTAGTTTGACAGTTGTATTTATCAAATAGTGTATACTTACATCCGACACTTTCTTTTGAAACTCGGACTCGAGTTTAGCCCGGTATTCAGCAATCTCCTTTTCAGCTTCTTCTTTGGCCTGTTTCAACCTAGCCGATTTTTCTGATAGTGGACATCCAGAGGATAGCATTGATTAGTTATACAAAAAGAACAATCATGCATAATTGCATATGGAGTAGAGAAACAAACCCATCCACATCACAAAACTAAAGTATTAACAAAAATGAAAAGACCAATATAAAAAAGAAAAACGAAACATAAACTCTTGACATAAATGATTGTATCTCCAAAAAAGTTAAATGAAGCAGAATGTAACAAAGCATCCATCCCATTGTTTGAATATTTTATGCTGGAACGGAACAAAGTGTTTATTACATCATTTGGAAAGTGAACAGAATTTAATGAATGGAGTGGAATTTAATGGATTATACTATTATTGTTGGACCACTGTAAACAAATAACGTAGTAATTACTGTTGTAGAAAAAGCTCAAACAACAATTTGAAAAGATGAAAATACACCAGCCATTGAAGCACAGCAGAGCCAAAGAGGAAGAACACGAGATAGCTTTTAGAATAGGTAAATACAACACCATTGATGTTAGAGCCAGGGAGGTAAAAACAAGATGGGTTGCATCAGGGATAATTAGAGTAGAAGTTCTCTCCATTTCTTAAAAGAAATGAACATCTCCATTAATATAGTTTTGTTATATAGATGTCTACTTAATGTCATTAATTTTAGAAATTTGTGCGTTCCTACTTCCTATAATTAATTTGCTCTAAAACTATAGTTATTGACACCTCTATTTCTTTTGAGAAATGGAGAGCATGGTTAACTGAATGTAGTACTATAATTAAATACTATGGTTAATCATTCCATCTCATACCTCCCAAATTAGGGGAAGCAAAATGATTTAATGAAGGGAAATCATGGAATGGGTTGGAATATATCCCACATGGTTCCACTCCATTTCTTTATAATCCAAACAATGGAATGTTATCCCATTCCATTCTACTCCATCAATCCAAATTTCAATCATACCCTATGGTTGAGAAAAAATTTCTACAAGTACTTAAAGAAAATAAAACATTGACTTGAGATGATCTTACTGGCATTCTAACTAAATAAATAACCTCCCTCATAAGTTAAAATCAACTTCTGCAGTTCAATTTTTTTAAAAGATCTCATTTAGCTTATAAGTAAATTCCAACAGCTTATAAGATCATTTTTACAAGTTATAAACTAAATACTTGTTTTAGTCAAAAACACTTCAACAAGTTCAAAGCTAGTCCAAAGTGGGATTTAATTTAGTTAGACATAAGAAAGTTAATGAAGCCGCAATTAGACCAAAAATTGGATGAAATCATGGCAAGCAAGACCAATCAAGAACATGAGCAGACATGATAAATAATAAAAAAGAACACATACCATTTTTAGCAGCATTCACAATCCGTTGTGCTTCTTGTTCAGCAGCCAACAACTGTTGAATTCCTCCTTGACCCCTGTTGGATGCCATTCTGTGAACAAACACTTAATTGGTTAAATAGAACTACAAAAAGGTAACTATGTGTGTAACTCTATAATCATACAAATAAATATATAAAGATGGTCAAGTCTACAATGAAAGACCTCATTAAGTCTTTCAACGTGCACAAGTCGTGAATATTATTATAATCAATATGAATTTTACAAAACCTACCGTTGGTAAAATTTCACAAAAATCTGATATGTTATTGAGACCGATCAAGATTAACAGTATTCAATAAAAACACATAAACCGTCAATCATGACAAGTCTCACTAACTTATCAAATGATCTTAGATTTTAGTAAAATTTAACATGATTGATCTATATGATATAAACTTTCAATCCAACAGTGAATTTTATAAAGTTCGTATTCGTTATAGTGTTATTCACAAGTGGTACAAGAGTAACATTATCACTCATCATAAAATTCAATACGAAACACTTCTTATCATTTCCATCTATTCTACTTTACCGATAACAAACTAATACATAACGATAAGATCTTAACAAAATTTAAAACAATTTTTAACAACTTCTATATAAACTCCAAATCCGAATCCAAATTGAATATACCTAAGCTATAATCCTATCCAATTCAAAGATAACATAAGCTATAATCCTGATCCACGACAGAACAGTAAAATTCAAAAGTGAAATTCTCAAATTACCGGAGAACCATAATAATCAACGATAATCACAAATTTTACTGAACAGCACTATAAATCTACGACAGTTAGTTACTGGTAGCTTAATTGATGTGAAAATTGAGCAAAAAATCACAGTACAGAAAACGATAATTGATGTTCAAAAACGATAAGATAAGAACTATCTACAAAAATTGAGAGCGAAGATCGACGATGGAGAGATCGAAAAGTAGTAGAAAATCGGTTTATGGTTTATATTTCAATTTTCTGCGGGAATCTAGAAAGAAAAATGGATCTGAAACGAAGCGATGTGGAATGGGAAGTAGTAGATAGTAGATTTGAAGAGAAAGAGGGAAACGCGTACCTATGTAACGGGATTGATTGATTGATTAGATTCAGAGGAGATTGGAGAAAGAAAGAAAGAGAGAGATATGACCAAACTGCTAGCGAGCGGGTGATTTCCGTGCTTCTTCTTGTTGTGGAAGACTGCCTAGTTGAATATTTTTTCACCAAGGATAAATTGAGAGAATAATTTCAATTTTTATAATATATTGTAATTTTTTTTACTAGTGAAATATCAAATTATTCCTTCTCCTTAAAATTTTAAAATTTGTTAAATACTCTATTAAAATTTGAAAAATTGACAAATATTTTTTTTTAAAATTGTAAAAGGTAAATCAAATTGTCCCTATTTCATTTACTCTATTTATTTTGATGATTTGGTCGTTAACGGCATATGTGGCACTTGCCAATGTCTCATCAGAGAGGTGTAATTTACTAAAATTTACAAAATCACAGGCTAATTGACCTGAATACTGTTAAATTTAGATCTCTAATTTTGCAAATTTTAATAAATTACCCCATATGACGTGTATTCTGATCAATTATCCTCCCTCATGTAATGGCGCCACGTTAGTAAGTCTCACATATGATTAAATTTCAAGTTAACTGTCATGTCATTAAAATAGACAGAGTAAATGGAACAGAGTAATTTGATTGATGTTTTACGATTTAATGAATATTTACCTATTTTGAAATTTCATGGGGAATTTGACAAATTTCAAGAAGATATTAACATCTCACTCTTTTTTTCTTTTTTTTTACTAGTGTACCTTTTTTCTTTTTATATAATTTTATACTAGTGTAACTATGTAAGTATACAGATAATTTTGTATTAAAAGAATGAGAAGGTACCAATGGACTCCAAGAGTAGAGGTGTAGGCGGATTAGTTTGGATCGGTTTTGAGTAAATTTAATGTTCGAATCAATGAACCCTTAATTGGTTCGATTTAAGTCGGTTTGGTTCGGTTTTCAAAAATAAATCTAATCTAAAATAGTCGGTTTAAATCGGATACTATACTCGATTTGCAAATATTTTGATTTTCTGATGTATTCTCTGCTATTATTTTTTTCAAATGATAAATTTCAAACTCTATTTTTCAAACGACTTAAAATAATAATATAAACCAAGTAGACAATGACATAGAAATTTCAATTCTTTTTCTACTTGAATCACCAATATACCATCCTTAATAAATTGAAATATACATAGTTAGAAATATAGAACATTGAATTTATTCTCAATTTAAAAGGAAAGAAAAGTAAAACATTAACAAAGAGAAATGGAAAAAATATCTTAACTTTTTATGGACTAAACTAAATAAATGTATAATAATATAGTCATCGGTTCGGTTCATTGGTTCTTCGATTTCTAAAAATTGAATCCGAGAACCGAACCAAATCGCATATTGGTTTTTAATTGGTTCAGTTCGGTTAATCGTATGAACCATAAAACTTGGTTTCTTCACAGTTTGAATTGGTTTAGAGTGTCAGTTTAATCGATTTTTTTCTGATCCACTTACACTCCTATCCAAGAGTAACTCTTTAAACTTACTCCAAGTCTCATCCTTCTATTCTGTTTTAATCTAACGATGAAAAAACATGTTTGGATAATCAACGTGTTTTTATACTATTTGTATTTGACACTTTTAGTTTTCTAGTACCAGAGGTTGTGGATCTTTTTTTTTTTGACAATAAGTTGTGGATCTTTTAAATAGAGTTTAAAATGTCGTGCATGCATAACAATATTATTTCTCTTAGGTGTATGAATATCTCTATTATATACATTACGATAGTTCCACGGAGCTCTCTCGTGCATTCTCAAGAAAATTTGCTTATGTGTCATTCAATTAAAGCTTCTCTAAGACTTTTTTTGGGTAAAATATGTTTTTGGTCCCTATAAATATACCAAATTTTGTTTTTAGTCCCTCTAAAATTTTTCTTCGACTTTTAGTCCCTATAAAATTTTCTATTTTCACTTTTGGTCCCTTCTTCTAAGTAAACTCATATGTATGATTCATATTTTTCAATAAAATTTTGCAGAAAAGTTTATAAAATTATATTAATCTCTCTCAAAAAAAATTAGATTTTTTTAACAAAATATGAATTTAATATGATTTTTGACATTTTTTGTGGTTAAAAATTCATAATTAATTTATGTTTTGTTAAAAAATTCCAATTCTTTTATAGTGAAATTTTCATAATATTGTACAGATTTCTGCATAATTTTATTAAAAAAATACAAAGTTACACATGAGTTGAATTAAAAATAGGGACTAAAAGTGATGATTGAAAATTTTATAGGGATTAAAAATTGAAGAAAATTTTTCGAGGGACTAAAAACAAAATTTGATATATTTATAGGGACCAAAAACATATTTAACCCATTTTTTATTTTTAGATATTTTTTTGGGTTAAATATATTTTTAGTCCCTATAAATATATATCAAATTTTGGATTTAGTCCTTATATTTTTAATTAAGTTGTGCACAAATGTGAAAAATATTATGATAATCTCTCCCTAAAAAAATTGGAAGTTTTTAACAAAATATAAATTAAATATGAATTTTAAACCACAAAAAGTTTAAAAATTCATAATTAATTCCTATTTTGTTAAAAAAAATTTTTTTTTTTTTTGGAGAGACCATTATAATTTTATAAACTTTTCTGCAAACGTTTTATTCAAAAATATGAATTCTACTTATGAGTTCATTTAAAATGAGGGACCAAAAGTGAAGATGAAAAATTTTATAGGGACAAATAGTCGAAGAAAATTTTTAAAGGGACTAAAACCAAAATTTAGAATATTTATAGGTCAAAAACATATTTAACCCTAAAAAGATAAATTGTGAGAATAATTATAGGGACCAAAAATATATCACAATGTGGGAGTTTTGTGATATATGTTTTTTTGGTAGATCGGAAAGATAAATTGTTCCCGCTAGGAATTGATCCTTGGACCTCTCCAACTCATACGTTCCTCAGCTCATACCACCTGAGTTATGTAACGAGGACAAAATTTTGTGATATTAAGAATTATATTTTCTTTGTTTTTTTTTTGTTTTTAAATTTTACACGTGGATTACTATGAAACAAGTTAAAACAAAGTGGGACAACGATGGAAAAAGATATCTTAATTTACACTGTATTTTAAAAAAATGTAGTTTGATGGAATTTAGATGAATAAATATACAATAAACATAGGAACATCACTATATGTGAAGGGTTTTTTTTTGACGTAAAAATACCGGAGCTTTTGATATGCAAAGTTGTCTATTTTTTTTGTTTATTTTAAAATTTGAAAATATATCTTAATATACATTGTGTTTAAAAAAATGTAGTTTGATGAGATTAAACTGAATGAATCTACAATAAACATAGGAAGATCACTAAATGTGATAATTTTTTTAATGAAAAAATGTGTTAGTTTTGTTATATGCAAGACTGTCTATTTATATGTATTAAAGATAAATTATAAGAATAATTATAGGGACCGAAAATATATCACAATGTGGGAGTTTTGTGATATATGTTTTTTGATACATTATTAAATATATGTATAATTATTTAAACAATTTAACTATATTTTCTAAATATTCATACCATATATCAAACCACAATATATTCACATTACTTATACAAACAAATATTGTATCAGATAATATATTGATACATAATATATTGTGTGCAAAAACATATTATTTATAAGCAACTATTTTCTACCGCTGTCCCTTTATTTCGATTCAAGAAGTTGTTCTTTGGATCTGGTGGGCTGAGCACTTTTGATTCGAGTTGAGAAGTTAGTGTCTTTTGGCAACTCTTTGGGTCGGGTTGAGGGATCTCTGGTGGTATGAAAGCAAAAGAGTAGCTTCTAATAATGAGATTAGAAGTATATCTCTTTTAGGTAGTGTAGGTTTTGGTTTTTTATGGCGTTCTGCTTATATACGGGGCGCCATTGTTTTGTAACTTCTATTTTGCCGTTCTATGTTCGTCTTGTGCATAGATATGGTCTTATTAATATAATATTTGCCGTTCAAAAAAAACCCTTAAATGAATTCCAGTTATCTCAAGTGGATTTATCTCTGTAGTTGCGTGCGGAAAATACATTTGGTTTATCAAAAAAAATATCTCAAATTCACTATTTAATATTAAAAAAATTTAAAATAATAATTTAAAATAAATTAATAAATAATATTAAAAAGAAAATAATCCCGTGCACGGCACAGGTTAACATACTAGTAGTTTTTAAAAGAATGAGTTTTACCATCAAAAAAGATAGTGGCACAACTTGTTGCCCAATTACATTCTATTTATATATAATTAAATTATATATATTATATCTAACTATATGAATCACTTTTAATTACTATCCACGTAAGCCTCTTTTTGCTCTCCCTCATTCTACTTTTTTTTTGACAAACATCCCTCATTCTACTTTATTCTCCCTAAACTTCAAAAAACCATAACCATGGTGATGTTAATTCACTCAATTAAATCTTCTCTTACCATCTGTACCTTTTTGTTTGGATACAAAATTATTAATCATATACTCAATTTGGAGTAGTGATTTGTACTTCCACAGCAATAATCTTAGGTTCTACATGCAATGTTTTATATAATAATATTTTGGATTTTAGCTTTCAATTGGTTTAATCTAAATATTCAAACTTTATTTAATCCCACAAAATTTTGATTCCCACTACTATAAATTCGCTATTATCCTGCGGAATTTCCTTTGGATATAGACTAAAAATCCGTAGGAAATATGTTTCCTGCAGTTTTTTCTGCGGATTTTGGTTCACGCTAATACCTTCGTGGATAATTGTTTCCTGCGGTTTTTAGATCCTCAACAAATATTTCCTGCGGATTTGGTAATCCTCAGGAAAGTTTCCTGCCGAATTAGCTGCTAGACAAAATCCGCAGCAAGCTTTTCCACAGATAATTCCGCAGGAAGTAGTACCTTTCCTAAGGTAAATCCGCAGGAAATGCAGTTTTTTTTTATTTTTTTTAAAATTTAATTTTTTTTCAGAAATCATTTTGCTGTATTTTTTTGGTACATCATTTTGCTGTATATTACTAAAAAAAGGCATAATATAAACAAAAAGCATAACTAATATCAAGTATCTTAAGATTAAGATTTCCAACAAAATTCAAACATTATCAAATACATATATACTCTCAATAATATCAAATACCTACACAGTTTAAGATTTACAACAAAACTTCAAACATTTTCAAATACATAGACACTAAGTATGTTAAGTACATAAGACAGTATAGTAAATTAGGAATGCTAGTCATTTCATAGTAAATTAGGAATACAATTCTATCATATCGGCTTCGTGCTTAATGGTGGAGGCTTCTTCCACAACCAGCAGCCTTTTTCCTCCTAAAATTTTGATTTTTGACAAATACACATTGTGAGAGGACGCCGCCACAGAACAGCAAATAACTTTCCCAAGTTATAAACTTCCCCAATAATATCAAGTAGTAGGACCTATAATGTTGACTATAAAGTTAAACTGAAATATCCACTGTAATTTTGGGAGGGTGAGATTCGTGTATGTTAGTTATCATAACCATAAGGCATAATGTAGATTTTATAGAGAAAAAGAAGAGGATTAAACATAATTTTGAAATGATGTATGCGGTCTAGTTAGTTGCAATCGAAGAAAAATTTCATTGAAACAAAATAATTGATGTACATTATGATATGGTTTTAATGAAACAAACCCTATTTTCCCCTCAATGGCCGCAAGAGGAGAGAGACACAATATTGATTGTTGATTGGTCATGTGAGATGAATTTGGGATTAATTAGCAGCGTTAGATTAAAATAGAATGGAGGGATAATATTTGAAATAATTTTAAAGAGTTACTCCTTCTGTCCCATTATATAAGCACTTTTACTACAAAAGTTTAGTTCTAAAATATAAGCCCCTTTACAATTTACTAGGTACATTTATTACTTTTTTGCTTACACATACCCCTAATTATTACTACTAAGTTGCATTGGAATACAAAAATTGTAAAAGGACTTATATTTTGGGACTAGACTTTTGTAGTAAAGGTGCTTATATAATGGGACGGAGGGAGTCCTACTTCCATACTCTATTTGAAATAATTTTAAAGAGCTACTACTTCCATACTCAATTCATCTCTCCTCAAAAAAAAATTAATTCAGTTTAACATATCAATAAATTTTTATTAGATAAATTTTGTGAAAGCATTTGAGTTTAATTTTAAATGTGAAATTTTGTAAGTAAAAAAAGGTAAATGTACGTAAGATAAATTTGAATGATGATTTCAGAGTGAAATATCAAATTCCCCTTTGAAATTTAAAATTTTGTCAAATACCTCCTTGAAATTTTGAAATAGGCAAATACACCTTTGAAATTGTAAAACGTCAATCAAATCACTCCCTGCTCCGTTTATTTTGATGACATGGTCGTGAACTGCATGTGTGACACATGTCAACGTGGCGCCACGTCACATGAGAGAGAGATAATTGACTAAAATTTACAAAATTAAAGGGCTAATTGACCAGAAAATCGTTAAATTTAGCCCCTCATTTTGCAAATTTTAGTCAATTACCTTCCTGTGACGTGTATCCTGACCAATTAATCTTCCCTTATGTAATGTCGCGTCACGTTACCAAGTGTCACTTATGTAGTTAGCGTCTATGTCATCAAAATAGAATGAGTAAACGAAGCATGGGGTAATTTGATTGACGTTTTACAATTTCAGGGGTGTATTTGCCTATTTTCAAATTTCAAGGGGGTATTTGACAAATTTTCAAATTTTAGGGGGGAATTTGGTATTTCACTCGATGATTTCACTCAGATTTAATTTTAATTATAGGATTTGAAAATTCAAAACTATGTTTTGAGTTTTTGAACTCGATATAGGTGTTTTTAAGACTCGTTTATATGCGGTTTCGGTTTCCTACTTTCCAAAACTACAATTTTAGTCCCTTATCTTTTTTACATAACTTTGGGTCTCATTTGGCCCGACTTATTTTTTATATTTTTTTTCTCCTTAAAAATAGTAAAGAAGGAAAAAATTATGTTTGACTCTACTTCTCTTTATTTTTTACTTCTTTACTTTATTTCTCTAATATTTTTAAGAAGAAATATGGCTAAATTCAATTTTATACTTCTCTATTTCATTTAAAAAAAATATAAAAATAAAAAATAAGTCGGGCCAAATAGGATCAAGTCCATTATTTAAAAATCTTAGACATTTGGTCCCCAACCTCATATTGCCTTCAATTTGTGATGATGTGGTATTCATTTTTTTTTTTGACTAAATGATGTGGTATTCATTAAATAACATGACAATGTACTATACTTACCTCAAAAAAATGACAATGTACTATATTTGATTATGTGATAACCATGTCCCATATTATTATATTTTACAATTTTCGTATCAGATTTTATTTTTTTGGTAAATAAAATAACAATCGAAATTAAAAACATGATAAAATCAAATTTCTATAATCATATTATGTGAACTCTTCTTCTCCATCGCTTGCCTTCATTGTTCTTCTCCATTGTGACCTTTTCTTTTCTCAACACATTTTCCCTTTCCCATCACAACACACACCAAACAAAGAAGAAGAAGAAGAGCTAAAATGTTGGGTGTAACTAAAACACTCCACGTCAAAAAAGTCACAAAACAATAATTAAACACTCCACGTTCCTGTAGTATAACTCAAGTGATAAGAGCTGAGGGACATATGAATTAGGGGAGCAAAGTCTAGGGATCAATTCTTGAAAATAGTAATTTATCTTTCTGATATACTAAATTTTGTTAAACAATCCGATATACTAAAAAATAATAAAACACTCCACCAAAATTATTTATTTAGTGCTATTTATAAGACTCAATTAACTAACTAATTGAATAACCAACTATAACTAATTTCTTTTGTTAAAAAAAAACTATTACTAATTTCTAACACACCAACAAACAATGTAGTCAAAGTCGGGATCCTACGTAGGATCGGTGGGGTGATCGGGGGTCGTAAGCACGGGATCGTAGCTCGATTCGTAGGATCCTACTCAAGGACAACATTGTAATTTCACATATATACACACATACAAAAACATAAAAAATATGATACATGAACAAAATAAATTTAATTAATTAATATTTCATAATCATCATCCCAAATGTTCATAAAAATAAAATAACTAAAGGACTATGCATCATTAAAGGCCTTGCATCATTCACAAAAAAAGACCTATCATTCACAAGCTATGACTTTGCTACGACCTTACTACAAAATAGCTTGAAAATTGGCCAAATTTCATTAGCTACGACTTTACTACAAAATTGCTGGAAAAAATTGGCCAAATTTTGTTAGCTACGACTTTGCTACGACCTTACTACAAAATCGCGACCCTGACTCCAGAATGCCAAAAAACGACCCTGATCAAAAACGCGGCTCCTTTGGGGTGCTGGGGGTCGTAGGATCCTACGCTCCGGAGCGCGACCCTGACTACACTGCCAACAAACACTACCTATCTTAACAAACACTACCACAAAGGGAACTTAGGATATATTCCTTTGAACGGCACTTACGAAATCATTGGAGTTAAATTAAAGTATAGTTAAAATTTCCACTATAATAAAAGTAACTTAGCAAGAATAAAACGAACGGTGCAACCTCACTCTTAATCCATGTCAATGATATATTAGGAACGTGTAAATAAACAATTAATTAAATATAAAACTGCTAAAAGTTGAATCTACTATCATAAAAATAAAAAAGTTCGAACATATCAATTCCATTGAAAATTTGGAAGAATCCAAACACTACTATTGTCCTGTCCTCCTGTAGGAGAAACAAAAGTCTTTTCACTCTTCATATTATAGATATCAAAATTAGAAAAGTAAATTGAATTACTTTGCAAAGATTTGAAGAAATATGACGCCGACACAGAAATTGAATCACCATTTCCTAGAAATAAAATGTTATCTCCCAAACTCTTAAGCTTATTTATTTTTTCAAACTTTTTAGTTTTGACATCTAGTTGCATATTGAATACATGATAGGATCCAGGCTCCTCTCTTACCACCCATAGTTCTTCTTCTAACGATTTCACGAGATATAAGCGCCCCCGATGAAAAGAGTATTCTAAAACAAGATTGGATGTTATGGTCTTCATATCCAAGTGATCATTCGAACAACCAAAGTGGAAGGATACAATATCGCTATACAAAGTGAGAGCAATCAGTAGACCTTGATAAAATATAACATCAACGAAACAAGGATATGATGTACCTACATAAGTCCAACATGTTTGGCCTCCTCTAATGAAAGCAATATCACCCAAATCGCTTTTGTTGTAAACTGCTACAATTATATAATCATCTGGACATTTTATAGGGTCAGCAGACAAAGTTACCTTATAAGTATAAACCAAATGGAGGGGTGGGAGAATAATGTGACGTATATTCTTAAAAGGATTCACTAGTGTTATGGTAGATGTATAATGATTATCTACTAATGCCAACCAGCCATAGCTAGAACCACAAACCCTAAGTTTAGGATTACTATGACATAATTGACGAATTTGAGGGAAAGGGTAGTATCTGTTGTTTGGAATGCCATACAATCGCTCTGATTTTGTCAAAAACTTTGCCGAGGGTTTCAGTAACATGGGTAGTGTATTGGTCTTGAATTGATGATTTTGATGGTTAAGCTTTGCAACTGATTGCCAGTTTTTGCACACAGCACCAAACCAAACATGATCTATGCGTTCTTCTAAGTTATCAAGAATCAAACTAAGAGGTAGTGCTTCTAAATTTGCCCAATCTTGGTTTAGCTTCTCCATGTTGTGTGTAGTGTAAGCCGTGAAAGAAAAAGAAAAAATTGTTTACACAACATGGTTAACCTAGGTTTTAAATAATGGGCTTTGCCCTCGTTTTCTTTTGTTTTTTTTAGTGAATCTTTGCACTTTTTTTCTACCAAAGAAAAAGAGAGATTTCATGATCAAAATAATGTGATAAAAAACTAAAAAATAATTTATATTTATATATATGATTTAATTGATGAGTCCCTTAATCAAGGGTCGAGGCTCGATCCTCACCTGGTATATAGAACAGCTTTAAATTCTTGGGTCAGTCAGCCTCCAATCTAGTGAGGGATTACTCACAGTGGTAAATACCCAGTTTCAATCAATAAAATAATTGATGAGTGTATCACTCACCGCATCCGATGTAAGTTTTATATTATAAGATTTTATTTAAAAGTCTTCTTCAAAAAAAATATCAATATACATATATATAAACAATATACATATGTTAATACTATAATACCCCAACCTAAAAAATTGACACATCTCCTTTTTCACTCAAAAAAAGACATTTCACATTTGTCTTGTCCTTTTTATTCATATTATAATCACATAAATCTTCTACAATACACTTCTCACTATATCCCACTCATTCTTTCTCTTACTTTTCTTTCAATTCAAAATTCAAACCTAAAAAAATACTCCCTCCGTCCCAAAATGTAAGCAAATTTGACTTTTTAAGTACATTTGACTATTGATGTATTTGGTCCATAATATGAGCTAGATACATCAATAGTCAAATGTACCTAAAAAGTCAAATTTACTTACATTTTAGGACGGAGGGAGTATTATCTCTCTTTCTCTCACTTACACTTTCAATCTCACAATTTTTTTTCTCTCTCTTCTCTCTCTTCCAGCTCTCTCTCTCTCTCACCCATTTTTTCTCATCTTCTTTCTCTCACTCACACTTTCACTCTCTTCTTCCTCTTTTCTCATTTTTTCTCTCTCACACTTCCACTTTCTTGAAGTTAATTTTACAGATCTTTTTTATAATAGTAAAAAATTGGTTATTTTTTGACGCATGTATTAATAAAATTGGTTATTTTTTGATAATTTGTATGTGTCTATATTTATACTCTTATATTAACACATAAAACTAAAATTTGTGATTAATTCTTAAGGATCTTTGTTTTTATTCATATATTAATAACATTATCTATTCTTTTACGCATATATTATTAAAATTGGTTATTTTTTGATAATCTGTACATGTCTATATTTATATTCATATATTAACACGAGAAATTAAATTTTGTTATTGTTTCTTAAGGATCTATGTTTTTAATCATATATTACTAACTTTGTCTATATTTTTACGCATATATTAATGAAATTAGTAATTTTTTATAATTTTTACGTGTGTATATTTATAGTCATATATTAACACGAGAAACTAAAATCCGCGATTGTTTCTTAAGGATCTATGTTTTTATTCATAGATTAATAACATTATCTATTCTTTTACGCATATATTAATAAAATTGGTTATTTTTTGATAATTTGTACGTGTCTATATTTATATTCCTATATTAACACGGGAAACTAAATTTTATTAACATATAAGATCTATGTTTAAAATTACTTTGTCAAATAACTCTGTCATTAAAAATCAATATTATTAACACGGGAAACTAAATTTTGTGATTGTTTCTTAAGGATTTATATTTTTACTCATATATTAATAATTTTGTCTATGTGTTGTACCACTAGTGCAAAAGTAAGAATATAATTAGATATTTTACACCTCTTTAATTAAAAACGGGTGTAATAGAGTTATATTGTAACATTAGACACCATGTTTAAAGAAAATAGGTGTAATAATGAAAGATTAGCCACCTAAAATTTATACTACACTTGTTATATAAAAAAGGTGAGAAAAATTATACTTTAGACACTATGTTTAAAGAAAATAGGTGTAATAGTGAAAGACTAGTCACCTAAAATTTATAATACACTTGTTATATAAAAGAGGTGAGAAAAATATACTTTAGACACTATGTTTAAAGAAAATAGGTGTAATAGTGAAAGACTAGTCACCTAAAATTTATAATATACTTGTTATATAAAAAAGGTGAGAAAAATTAGACTTATTTAATAATAACTTGCTTCAAAAGAAATTTAACAATAAATTGTACATTATTCCTTAAAAATAAAAACAAACTTTTATATATATTTTTTTGGTAAGTCACTTTTTATATATTTTGAACATAAACAAACAAATCTTTTTTGTTTTTACTAACAAATCTTTATAAATAGAAAAACAAAAGAAACAAATTCTAAATTTTAAAAACACTTTCTCTCTATCAACCCTTTCTATATATCTCACTTAAACCCTTCTCTCCTACCACCGTAACCCTCTACCTCACCAAACACCTCCACCGGGGTCGCCAATTCTCTCCGTCTGCTTTCATCCACTAACATCACCTCTTATCTCTTCTCGTTTGTTACTCTAATATATTGGTGAACTTCTTCCTTAATCTTTATTTTTATCTCTTCATACATGTATCTACAATAAGAAGGGTTCTTCTATGTTGAACCTTAGGGTTTATCTTATATGCATTACACGTTGCTATGCGAGATTAACTACATATGGTTCATGTATTATAAGTTTTTTGATGGCTTGTGATTTATTAGGTGTATGTCTCTCCCAATCATCTTTTCCATCTTCCGAAGCACTAGGACAACAACATAATCGGCAGCCGCACCGATCGACAAGAACGCAACATCTTCTCCTTAGGATCTTTCTTGTTTATTTATCTAAATTTTTTAGGTCTATGAGATTAGGAAGATTATGACATCAAGAATTATTTGGAATTTTGATGTTTTCAATTTGTATGTGATTTGATAATAATTTTTCCAAGTTTACATGTAATTGAAAAATTTGGTGTATTTTTGTTTATTTTGATAATAGTTTTGTTTGATTAATATAAAAGATAATATATTTTTTTAATATTTCACACCACTATTTTGGAAAAAACAGTTTCGAAGCTCTAAATTTTAGCGTGGAATACTAGTATTTTATACCCATTAATCATATATACAATAAGCTGTAAATTTATTAAAAAGAGTCTAAATAACAAACAATTTACACCCAATATAATTAAAAACCGGTGTAAAATAGTTGTAATTCAATGTAAATAATGAAAATTTTATACCCGATATAAATAAAAATTGGTGTAATATATATTTTTTAACACCTTTTTTTTACCAGTGTAAATTCTTCATATCTCACCGGTTGAATTTACACCAAATCTAAAACGGTGTAATATCTCAAAAAAATGGGTGTTAAAACCCTTTTTTGCACTAGTGTACCAAAAAAAAATAACTTTGTCTATTTTTTTTACGCATATACTAATGAAATTGGTTATTTTTTAAAAAAATTTACGTGTCTATATATATACTCATATATTAACACGGGAAACTAAAATTTGTGATTGTTTCTTAATGATCTATGTCTTTACTCATATATTAATAATGTTTTCTATTTTTTTACACATATATTAATAAAAATTGGTTAATTTTTGATAATTTTTATGTGTCTATATTTATACTCATATATTAACACGGGAAACTAAATTTTGTAATTATTTCTTAAGGATCAATATTTTTACTCATATATTAATAATGTTGTCTATTTTTTTACGCATATATTAATGATATTTAAATGCTATTATTATTTTATAATTTTTACGTGTATATATTTAGGGGGAAACTAAACTTTGTGATTGTTTCTTAAGGATCTATATTTTTACTCATATATTAATAATTTTGTCTATGTGTTGTACCAAAAAAAAATAACTTTGTCCATTTTTTTTACGCATATACTAATGAAATTGGTTATTTTTTAAAAAAATTTACGTGTCTATATATATACTCATATATTAACACGGGAAACTAAAATTTGTGATTGTTTCTTAATGATCTATGTCTTTACTCATATATTAATAATGTTTTTTATTTTTTTACACATATATTAATAAAAACTGGTTAATTTTTGATAATTTTTATGTGTATATTTATACTCATATATTAACATGGGAAACTAAATTTTGTGATTATTTCTTAAGGATCAATATTTTTACTCAAATATTAATAATGTTGTCTATTTTTTTACGCATATGTTAATGATATTTAAATACTATTTTTATTTTATAATTTTTACGTGTATATATTTAGGGGGAAACTAAATTTTGTGATTGTTTCTTAAGATCTATATTTTTACTCATATATTAATAATTTTGTCTATGTGTTGTACCAAAAAAAAAAAACTTTGTCCATTTTTTTTATGCATATACTAATGAAATTGGTTATTTTTTTAAAAAATTTACGTGTCTATATATATACTCATATATTAACACGGGAAACTTAAATTTGTGATTGTTTCTTAATGATCTATGTCTTTACTCATATATTAATAATGTTTTCTTATTTTTTACTCATATATTAATGAAATTGATTATTTTTTTAAAAAATTACATGTCTATATTAATACTCCTATATTAACACGGGAAACTAAATTTTGTGATTGTTTATTGAGAATCTATGTTGAAAGATTTTTTTTGACAAAAAATATGATGAAAGATAAAACAATGAGAAATATATTAATATGGGTACCTAATTTTGTTGATTATTTCTTTAAAATCTATTTTTTACACAAATATTAATAAAATTGTCTATTTTTTTTATAGTTTTTACGGGTATATATTTATATTCATATATTATTACGGGAACCTTACTTAACTTTTTTTATGGTTTCTTCAAGATCTATTATTCTACCCTAAAATGAAGATGGCAAACAAAATTTTCACTGACGACCTATTTTAAGATGTCTATTTTAGTAGAATATATTAAGAGACCTATTTTACGGGAAACTAAAGAAATCTAACTTAAAATAAAGTTTCCATTAAAAATCTATTGAAAACTTCTATCCTAAAATGTTTCAGGGAAACTAAATTTCCACTTACGACTTATTTTAAGATGTCTATTTTAGTAGAATTTATTAAGAGATCTGTTTTATGGGAAACTAAAGAGACCTATCTTAAAATAAAGTTTCCCGTAAAATTCTATTGAAAACATCTATCCTAAAATGTTTACGGGAAATAAAATTTCCACTTACGACCTATGTAGTAACCTTCCTTTATTTGGTCATATGTAATAAGCTTTTCATTTTTTATTAAGACAATATTATTAATATCTATGGCTATTATTATCCCGGTATCAAGTTCATATAATTTTTTGTGGAATTTTTTTCATATTCCAATTTAATATTTATCTTTTTTGTTAAATACATTTGTTCATTATCAATTATTAACAAAAAATCTATATAAATTATCGTTATTGAATTAAATTAAAAGGTCGCTCGCAGCGCGACCCCGTGTGTATGCGCACGGGTACTCGACTAGTTATACTTAAAAGTGAAACAAATATTATCGAACTTGGAAAATATTTGATTTTTTTTGTTCTAAAAGAGGGTCAAAAACTCAAAACAAAAATAAATAAAATACTAAAATAAACTAACTAAAAGGAATGTTGCGACTTACGAGGTATAGAGACCCCGACTAAGTCATTAAAGAGGAGAATTTTTAACTTTTTCTCGTGCGACTAACAATTTCAACATTTTTTTAATTGAGCTAGAATTTTTAGACGGTTTAGTTGTTATTTAATTTGTTAAATATAATAGAGTTTTTAGCAAAAACTAAAAAGTTTTAGTTTTTTTTCTTTGTTACAAAAAAACTAAGTTTTTTTTTTTGGCAGGTTAAGATCGATGAGAATATTTGTTGGAGATTTGTTTGATTTGTATGAGAATAGTTTTTGGCAGGTTAAGAAATTTTGGAATAATTTCTTGTATGCTTCCTCTCTTTTCATCTCAATCGAAATAGTAAATTCTTTTGGGTCTGTTTGGCAAGCATCAAATTTGAGCTTATAGCTTATAGCTTTTAGCTTATAAGCTCATCAGTAAAAAAAAAGCTCTGTTTGGTAACTGCGAGCTTATAGCTTATTTTCCAGACGCTATTTTAAATAGCGTTTTAGTTTATAACTTATCATCTTTTCTTCCAATTTTACCCTTATTATTTTACCAAAATTCTCATTTTATCCTTTGTGCTTTATTATATTTAAAACAATGTTTATATATATCTTGTAAATTTGTATGTGTATATGTGTACTTGACACTTAGTTTTTTTTTTTGTCTAACTTTTATAAAATAAAAAATTGTTGATTATGTTGTGCTACCCTTTTTATTTAATCACGTCATACTAGTTGCTATTTAGTATTTTCATTTTAACGTTGCTCTTTACTTGTACGTATATATTATATACAGTATATCTTTCCGTTATTTTTCTTTTTTTTGTTAGTCAAGACATCCCCTTTCTTATGTAATATATATATATATACTATCTATTATTTTAAAATTGGAAATAAACAAATAAAAATTTCAAAGGATAAATTATTTAATATTAATATATAAAGATATATTAAATTAATAAATTTAAATTATTAAATTTTATGTATCTAAATAATAATTTAATTATAGATTCAATTATGATTTTCTACAAGATATTTTATAATTAAGAATGTCCTTTTATGTCATTTTACACTTATTAGTCAGTAAACTGCTAATTTTACCAAACACTTCAACTAGCTTATCAGCTAGTATAAGCTATCAGCCATCAGCTATCAACTATAAGCTATCAGCTATCAGCTATAAGCTAGCTTATCAGCTAACCGCTATTTAGACCCTTTATCTCTTTAAACAGTATAAGACCTCTAAATTTTAATTGACAATGATTATAAATTCGAACAAACAAAAAAATTAGGAAAAAGTTGTTGAATCCATCTTAAAATATTCAGAGGCAACATAACACAAATTAGAAAAGTTTCTATTGACATGGAACGATGAGATATTATCTAACAAAATTATATTACACGTCTAATAATAATCATAAAATTAGATTGATTAATCAATCAACTTGTATAACAACAAATGAAAGTGAACACCATTAGAAAACAATAAGTAGCTTCTAGAGTTGTAGTTTATTCCGCAGCATCTTTTTCTTCCGCAATAGTTTCTAACATTGGAGCATGTGAAACCCTTTTGAGTGGAATCATAGGTGCGGGTGCAAACTCAACAAATGATACAAACGACTTGATTTTCTTTGCCATAGAATTGATGAATTAACACAAAAATAAATCCTTATCAAATTCTTAATTTTTTCACTCTAAGAGTGATAGAAAAAGAAAAAGAGTGATATGAAGTTAAGACAAGAGTGTGTGTGTGGCTGAAATGAGAATGATGCACTTTCGTTCGTGCATGTTGTGTTTTTATAAGTACCAAAAAATGCGACGCCACACGTGAAAAATAATTTTCTTTTTTGGAGTATACTAATGTGGTTGGATTCGAGGAAATTTCCACACCTTGTAGTAGTGTGTCTAAGGGAGTGGAACCAAAAATATGTAGTTGAAAATTATAAATTCCATTAAAGAGTATTAAAACCACTTAAATAAATAAATAAATAAATTATTGTTTGGTGTCCTTTGTGCCACGGGTGCTTTATGGGACATGGCCACTCAAGGCAACTTGAACATCACTACACAGTACACACCGACACTAGAAGGTTATAAAAAAATTAAAAGTAGTTGGCATGTAGCATAAACTCTTAATTAATTACTTAATTAATGCCAATGTGTTTTTAGTGGTTGGTAGGTGGAGGAAATGAGAAGGAAATCCACTATGGAAGTGAAACAAGAGGGCTAGTAAACTAACATTACCAATGAAGGGCTGCTCAAAAAAAAATTACCAATGAAGGGATGTCAAGATATGACCTATTATAGTATAACTAAGTGAGATATTTTTTTGTGAAATAGTTTATGTGACTAAAAATTTCACCTATAACATGATTTATTTGGAACTCTTTTTATTTGATCAAGTAGTTAGATATTTTACATTTAATTCAGATGAATAAGTGGGATGTTTGGTATTCGAACTCCTATTTCTAAATATAAAATGCGATGTTATTATCAACTAAGTTAAGAGCTAATTAAGTTCACAGAACTATATATTTGAAATTCTAATAATAAAGAGAACAATGAAAGTCATGAGCTAATTAATTCTACAAATCCCGTTGGCAATCAATTTAATCAAATCAAACTCAGATTATTCTGAAATTCATCATTACCACTTGAGTTTAATATTTTTTATTAAAACACTAATATGGAAGAATAGGCACAACTCAATGCATTCAAAATACAAGGCAATTCTCGCATTATTAGCTCATCAATATGGAAGAATAGGCGCAACTCAATGAATTCAAATGCAGGCAAATGAATTCAACTTGGAGTTGTTTTCACAACCAATTTGATCTATATCTCATTGATATGCGTATGGTACTTGTACAAGAATGAGATATGTGTGTGATTCATAATAAAAAGAAGAACTAGAGTACGTGATAAGAATACGTGAGAAATTGTTCGTAAATGTAACATTAAATGAAGAAAATGTCTTTCGTAATTTATTACATCGCGAATCAAATTAATCTGATAAATATAAATGTTTATTAATATAAGAATAATAAGAAAATAATATACAATATAATTGAAAAAGTACTCACGAGTACCCAACAAATACTAGATACGGGTATTAATATTGTACCGATTAAGGTACATAAGGTACCGGGTACAGGTACTACATGAATATTTTTGTAGTACCCATTTTTAATTACTAGCTCTTCATATGGTAGAACCTTGAGAACAGGCTTCACAAAATCCCCAACAAAATCTCTTGCAACATTTGTTACTTCATGAGATTAGTTATTTATGGCGGATTTGAATATTATCATATTCCTCAACAACTTCTTTGATTGTCTCCAAAGTAGGAGAGTTTGAAGGCTTTGTTGGGAAAATGATTGGTGCAGGAGCAACCTCCATCCAACATTTTAGATTTCTGATTCCCTTTGTCATTGTTAATCACCTTGTTGAATTAATGCTAAATCTTTGTAATGGAAAAATAAACTTAATTAATATCTCTCCTCCTCCTATGTCTAGAAAGAAGAGAGTTTTTGAATGAGTTTTTGTTAACAATCTAAAGAGAAAAAAGAATAAAAGATATAAGAATTAGGAGGTTTTGGAGATTTGTGATGTGTTGCAATTAGGCTAGTCTTTATGTTTATATATATGTATATTAAATTTGGAGAAGCTAAAAATAAGAAGCTCATATCACGAATTATAAGGAGAAAATATTTGAGGAAGAAGCTTAATTTAGAGGCAAATGTTACACGTGTGAATAAGATCATAATTGATTCTTGACATATTCTTAGGAAGCTTCCATGAAAATTTATTGTTTCCTAGCTTATGGGGCTAATAGATGATTGTGAAATGCATAATTCACGGTCTACCTTTCAAAAGGTTCTACACCACCTAAATTCCTAAAAGAAAAGGTCATTACATCAACTCCTCTTTCAAACAAACTCCACTTTTTTCTCTTCACCACCAAACACCAAATGTTTTGTTTATTTTGGTATTTGGATACATAAAAAATAATTGTTGGTTTAACCCAAACATATTTTTCAATTTAAAAAAAAAACTTTAAAACAATTTTAGTATTTTATGATATATTTTACAAAAAAAACATCCGATTTAGTTCACGACTTAGCTCAATGGTAGAGCGTGTGACTTTTAACCACGTGTGGTCATGGATTTAGATCCCATAGTCACTAGTTAGAACATTTTCAAAGCTAAAGCTAACTAGCAAACCTACATCTTAACTATACTTTTTGTTCACTAACTTTATTTTGAACGGTTTTGTTCGAAAATTTCTCTTCTGCCCCCCCTACATTTCTCTTTCACCCCCCTAACTACCTCATTTGCCCCCATAATGGAAAATTCGGGACGCACATACTGAATCATACTTCGGAAGATACGTCCCGAAATTTTCTTCCCAACACCCCCATATTGTTGAATTCGTGACTTGCAAACCGAATTTCAATTCGGGATGCTCGTCACGAAATTTCTCATTCCACCCCCCAATTTTTTCTTTTCCCCCCCAAAATGATTTTTGTATGAGAGTACAAATTTTTTTGTATGAGAGAGTGTTGGGGGGGAAAGAGAGTGTTGGGGGTGGAAAGAGAATTTTTCCTGGGGAAAAGAGAGTGTTTAAAATTGATTTTAAACAACAAAATGAAAATTAATTTTATTACCAAATTAAACCTTAAATGTTCAAAACATACCAAAATCAATTTCTTGTAGGTGAAGATTAAAAGCTAATATGGTGACTTGAAGATTGAAGATGGAAACTTGATGATGACAGTTATAAGTATAACTAATTTGTTTTTACTTGTTGATGAAAGTTATAGGCTTATTATAGGCTCATAAACTATCTTTTTTTTATTAGTATAATCTTCTAAAATTGTCTAGGATTAACATCAATTATCACAAATTATAAATTTGTATGATTTTGAGTTAATTTTCTCTAATTTTAAGTTTGTAAGGCTTTGAGTTAACTCTCTCTAATTTCAAGTTTATATAACTTTTAGTTAATTCACTCTCTCTGAATGGATAAATGATGCATATATTTACATATATAAAATGTATTATTCAATTTTGTCCACAAAAAAAAAAGTAGATCTATACCAACGGAACTACCTGTAGCTAAAAAATGTTATAAGTTCTCAACAAAGGGGTGTACCTACGGTGGGTGGCCATAGGTATAACTCAATGAAATATACCATAAGCAAAAAATCCGTTGGCTTTATACTATAGTGACGGAAATATTCCATTGTTGTAGCCGAATATACCGTCGGTATAGCTTTTACGCCCTACACCAACGAACGGCAAACAAACATTTACCCATGCACTTTGGCTGTCACTAAAAGTCGAATTTCTTGTAGTGTTATGTGGGTTTAACCACAACGAATATAATTTCGGGATCCAAGTACCGAATCACAATTCGTGACCGTTGTCCCGAATTAAAATTGGGCTGGGGGGTTTTGGGCCAAATTCGGGACGCAAGGCCCGAACCAAAATTCGGGTTCTATCTCACGAATTTTCTTGGGGGTGCAATTTTCAAATTTTTGCCTTAATTCGTGACGTGCGTCCCGAACTTAAGTTCGGGACCTATATCACGAATTTTTTTTAGGCATTTTTCCAGGGTCATTTTAGAGTTTTAAGGGGGTTAAAAAGAAGGGCGGTGGGGTTAAAGAGAATTTTTCGTTTTGTTCACTAACATTTTTATGTTGTTCATTTTCTTCAAAGCTTTACTTGAAAAAAGTACCGTGTATTACAGTCATCTCATGTATCATTTTTAATTAGATGGTCGTGATACAAAATATCACGTCTCATTTTTAATTACAGCATTATATTCATCTTCCATCACCATTTTTTAATTACATAGTTTCTAGGTAAAGAGAGATTATGTAACATGGATGTAAAGATCATAATATTTTTGGTTGGTCTTTAAAATGTTTTGTTTACTCCTAGTGACTGGTTTGGTATCTATGTGTAAAATAGGTTAGAAAAAGGGGGGAAGAGTTTGTGGTAGGGTGGTAAAATAATCTATTAAGATAAAATTCATCCAATCTATCTATTAATTTGTCCATCCAATCCATCTATAAAGAAATATTTTTTGTAATTGGATTGGATTGGATCCATCCATTAATTGATTTGATGAATTTAATCCATCCATCTTAATTTTAACTAGAAAAATACTCGTGCGATGCACGGGTATGTTAATTATTAATAGAAAAATAAAGGTGATATAACTAATTTTAAAAAAAATTATGAATTATTTTAAAATATCATATTATTGTAATTATTTTTATAAAATATTTGTTTATTTTATATATTCAAAACCCGTTAAATTATTCGCACAGCAACCCGTTAAAATCTTTATATGTTTATATATGCGGATACGATTTGATAAGATATTCTTTTATCAAAATTTAAATTTTTTAATGTAAGATAAATTAAATAAGAATTTTCAGTAAATGAACATTTTGGTTTTTAAAAAATTCATATGAAATTTATTTCACGTCAAAAAGTTATAAATTTTGATAAATGAAAATTTTATAAAGTGGTAAACATGGCTATAAATTTAATTATAAGAGAGATTAAAACTGCATTCAAAAAATAAAATAAAGACTAAAAATACTATTAAAATTAAATACTCCCTTCGTGTCAAATTATAAAGGAAAAAAATCATACTTATTAAATATTCTCTTCGTCCCAAATTTTAAAGTTTTTTTAATGAAGAAAGTAAAGATGAAATTTTAGATTATTAGAAAAATTGAAAGAAATAAAACAATAAAAACGAACGACATATTTGAATCAAATAGGTTCTTTAAGTTTTTTAGGTAACAAATAGCTTTTTTAAGTTTTAATTAATTGCACTATTACTCTTTTGAGCGCTAAAATAATCGTTAACTTGCACTTAAAATCACTTAAAATAATCGTAATTTTTATTACCACCTCACTAAGTTATTTTTAGCGTTTTTATTGTGGAGAATATTTGAAGGACAACAATGTCATAAATTAAAACTGAAAGAACTATTTACTACATAAAAAATTTAAAGAACTTATTTATTACAAATGTAAAACTTAGCTTAATTTGACTTAGAGTTAACTACTTCATCTAGTTTTGCAACAGCAACAACAACAACAACAAAACACACACTTTAAAAACAAAATGAAAAATGATAAGAAAGTATATTTTATGGTTAGTTTTCCCCACTTTTAGAAAAGTTGAGTATAAGTTTAGAAATTGTAAAGAGAGTAGTTATTTTAGAATGTAGTAATTTTAGATAGAAATGTACAATGAAGTTCACCAAATCAACAATTTTATCATGCTAATTAAGGGCAATTATGGAAAATTGATAGTTTTTTTTTTTTTTTTATAAACAAAAGCTTAGTTCATTTCATTTAATAATAAATGAGAAATACAACGGGGTAACAAATCAAAGAAACAGCGACTAGACCATGAAGCGGCCGCCCTAGCAAGCGTATGGGCAACCATATTCACTTGTCGCTTAATGAACTTAACCACAAAGTTCGGATTCAAAGATACTATATTTTTTATGTTACAAATCATAGAGCTAAATTCAGAATTTCCCATGCGTAGTTTGTGAAAAGCATCAACCACCGTCTTCGAGTCGGTTTCAAATATGACATGTGTGAATCCTCTATGCTCCATTTCTTTCATTGCTTCTAACATTGCTGAAGTTTCACCTTCTAATATTGAACATTTGCCGTGCCTCCATGTAGATCCCGCCATCACAAATTGTCCCATGTGGTCCCGACGGCACCAACCCACGCTAGTTTTACATGAGTCATTGTGAAAACCCGCGTCGACATTGCATTTAAACCAACCAAATTGTGGTCTCTTCCATGCTATATGCTGCTGTTCTGCTGTGGGCTGTGTGCTGCAGGGGCTGGAACGTTGGACAGCATGCCAATCTTGCCATAAACACAAAGCTTTTGCTCCTAAAACTTGTCCTGCTTCCTTCTTATCTTCCCATACTTTATTGTTTCTATTTTTCCACAAAACCCACATCAACATAGCAAATTTCCCTGCCACTTCTCTATCCTCAATCTGACAGATATTCATGATCAACTCTTTTGCTTCATTAAACCGGTGAAAACGTGAAGCAACAACTTGCTCAAGTCCAGCAGCTTGTCGAGCGAGAATGCTGTCATTACAGTTAAAAAAGATATGCCATTCATCCTCATTATAATGGTCACAAAGGGGACAAGATAAAGGACAAGCCACACACCTTTCTTTCAAGCGAGTTCGGGTTGGTAAACATCCTTTACAAATACGCCAAAGTAAATGTTTGGCCTTCGGAGGAGCATGTACCTTCCATAAGCAATTCCAATCCTCTTGGGCTGTCAAATCATCGCCCCTTCCTGTGGAAGCAATCATGATATTATAACCACTTTTAACATTGTATTGACCATGGATATCATCATACCAAACAAGTTTATCCTCCTCAATGACATCAAATAAAGGAATATTAAGAATACAATTAGCAACTTCCATAGAAAATAATGACTCAATTTTATCCTTGTCCCACATTTTTACATTTGGCATCATGAGTTGGTTTACATTAATATTATACGCACCTTGCATTTGTGGTGAGTGCACCCAGACGCCATCCTTCTCCCTTAACCAAGGTTCACTCATGACCTTGATATTTGTTCCTGTACCTATACTCCACCTACACCCATTTATTAGAATTTGACGGGACTTCCATATACTCCGCCATGCATAACTTGGGTTATTTCCAAGACGGGAATCAAAAAGAGAAGAATTTGGAAAGTACCTCGCCTTGTAGATTTTTGCCACAAGTGTATGCGATTTTTGCCACAAGTCTCGAAATCCCATACCACCTCTTGCTTTTGGAGAAGCCATTCGATCCCATGCCAACCATTTAATACCTTTGTTATTCGACCCTCCTCCCCACCAAAAAGAGTTGATCATCCGCTCTATTTCCTTGATTGTGGAGTCCGGTAAGAGATAAACACTCATGACATATGACGGTATGGCTTGCAAGACCGACTTGATCATCACCTCTTTACCCGCTTTAGACAACGCCCTTCCCCTCCAAGAATTAATGCGCTTCCAAATTCGATCCTTCACATAAGCAAACATCTCCCTTTTCTTTCGACCAATCATTGATGGTAGACCAAGGTAGTTTCCGGTTCCAAGCACGTGTCGGACTCCCATAATGTTTGAAAGATCTTGTTGGGCTTCCTTGCTTATATTTCTACTAAAGAACACCTCCGATTTTGTCATATTGATTTCTTGGCCTGAAGCTTCTTCATAGGTTCTTAGGATACGCATCAAGTGATTAGTTTCCTCTAGAGTAGACCTGCAAAATATAAAACAATCGTCAGCAAAAAGGAGGTGGGACACCAAAGGTGCCCCTCTGCATATTTTCACACCATGAATGTCTCCCCGCGCTACTGAGTTATTGATAAGAGTTGTAAGACCTTCTGTAACCAAGATAAAAAGGTAAGGAGACAGTGGGTCTCCTTGCCTTAGGCCCCTCCCTGGAAAAATAGGACCAACTTTTTCGAAATTCACCAAGACTGAGTAATTTACGGAACTAACACATAGCATCATCCAATGAATCCACTTATTAGCAAACCCCATTCTCTCTAGCATACCACGCAAGAAGCCGCAATCTACTTTATCGTAGGCTTTACTAATATCGATTTTGAGTGCAAGTTCTCCTCTCCACCCTCTAGTCCTTCTCTTTAGAGCATGAATGACCTCAATAGCAATCAAAGCATTGTCGGTAATAGATCTACCTTCAACAAATGCTGATTGCTCCTCCGACACATACCTACCAAGACCAACCTTCAGCCTATTAGCCAATAATTTAGACACCATCTTATATAGGACATTACTTTTTTATAAACACGGAAAATTGATAGTAATATACTATCACTATAATAATATAATAATAGCAAAGACTTGTCCAACGATAGTAATTTAAAAGCAAAATTATAGAAATTAATTAGAATTATACCGAAAAACAAAATTATATATATCATTTCATGTGACACACACAAATATATAATAAAATATTGTTATTCTACCAAAAAATAAAAATAAAATGTTAAATACTTCAAATTATTTCATAAAAAAAGACTAATCGATAAAAAAAAATATAGAATTTTACCAATTAAAAATTGAATAACCATACGTAGAGGAGAGAATAATTATGATTTGTAAGTAATATTAAATTATGTCACATAGAATTTTTCTCTTTCTTATGAAACAAATTCTTACTAAATAGTCCCTTTGTACTAAAATATAAGTCGTTTTGACTATATTACACACTTAGATTCGAATAATTAAATTGATAAAAATAAATAACCTTTTCGTGATAATTTGAGATAGAATGAAGTACTTCTTCCGTTCTAAATTATAAAGAAAAAAGATTATTTTTTGTCCTAAATTATAAGTAAAAAACATTTTCAAAATATTTTTTTACTTATTCTCATAAAATTAAATATAAATTACATCTAATTTTTTGGCTCTTCTTTTCTCAATAAACAATAACCAATAAAAATTATTTTTATATATTCTCGTGCAACTTATTGCAAGAAAAATTTAAATAAAAAACATAATTTTTTTCTTATAATTTAAGATGAAGGGAGTATAATATTTGATTAAGTAATTCTCACAATTTTTATACGTTTTTGTTAGATAGACAACTAATAAGAAAAAAAGAAATTTGCTTCTCAAAAGGGATGTGCGCCTTTTATCTTCGTGTATTGAGATTTTTTTTTTTTTTTATGGTTAGGTAGCCTAGCGGCTTGAAAATCACCTTTTTAAAGGTGAATAAGTGGGCATACCGGGTTCGAACCCCAGTCCCTACACAAATGTGCACAATTTCCAACCAATTGAGTTAAGCTCATGGGATTGTTTTTACTAACGTGTGTATTGGGACTTCTTTTTCTATAGCACATGTATTGGGACTAGGGAGCATTAAAAATTAGACAATCATAATGGAAACATAGTCATAATTAAAAAGGTTATTTTGAAATCTGAAAATTTTAAATAGTAAAATGACTAATATGCCTATTAAATTAATGATTTCATTATGTTTAATGAGGGTAATTTAGAGAAATTGGTGGTAATTAACTTTATTATTGTAGTAGTAGAAATTTAATTGGATCATTAATTATTATTTATTTTGAATACACTTTATTTTTAAAACTCAAAATTAAAATAATAAAAGATGTTAAAAATGAAAATTTGGATGAAACAAAAATTGTTTTTCCTATATTTCAAACAAAATACTTTTTTAAGTCCAAGCAAAAGATATGTAAACCCAAAACATAAAGCCCATATCCAATTTTATATAAAATTTTATTACTAAATAATAAATAATATTAATGGGGTGGTTGACTGGTGGTCACCGGAGTTGACCACCGCCGGTGCCGGAGTTTCGTCGCCGGACATCCGTGCGCTGCCACGAGTTGCCGGAGAACCACCACCTGCCGCTGTGGTCAATGTTGGCCAACAGTGGTCGCCGGCGGTCAACGTTCAATCACCGGCCGGTCAACCACCTCTATTAAATTAATAATAAAATAATTTATTTGATTAAATATATAACAAATAAATTAATTATTTTTGGACTTATTATTGTACAAAAAAATAATTGGGCTTATTCAAAAAATTTGGGCTTTAACAAAATAATCATTTTGGGTTTAATTTATCAATCATAAAAAAATTATTAATATATAAATCCCTCAATAATATCAATAATCAATTTTTATTAAAATAAAAATAATAATTGAAATTTACTATAATATTTAAATTAGTGGATGGATTGGATATCCATCTAATAAAATAATAAAAATGGATGGATTGAATGAATTTTATTTCTAATGGATGGATTGAATTTTATTTTAAAAATTATAATGGATTGTTAATAGATAAATGAATTATTATAATTCATCTATTATAATTCAAATTCATCCATCCATTTTACCACCCTAGTTTGTGGAATGGTGTTGGGAAGAGGAGATTGTATGGGTGAGGTTAGAGGTATGAAGGGCTGGTTTAGATGTTGTAGGCCAGTTTGGATGAGGGAGTTTGGTGGGTTGGCTCGATTGTATTTAAGTCTGAAGGAGGAGGGGCTGATTTGATTTTGTGCATGATGTGGTTTATTAAGTAAAGAAGGAGATAATTCATTGAATGAAGGAAAAAAATTTAGGTGCATTTATTGTGGTATTGGTCATCAGATTCTTTAACTAAAATTAACTTTTTGTAGTTATAATAACTAACTTTGAAAACAATCATGATTTTTTGAGTAAATTATACTACTTTCGTACTGAAATATACACCCTCTGTCCCAAAATATAAGAGAAAATAACATATTTTTTTGTCCTAAAATATAAGAGAAAAAAATAAACATTTATGTTTTCCGAGTATTAATTTCACTTATTCTCATAAAATTAAATACAACTTGCATTTATTTTTCTTTCTCTCTCCTTTTATCAATAAACAACAACCAATAAAAAATGTTTTTACATTTTCCTATGCAACTTATTTCAAGAAAAACCCCACAAAATCATATTCAAATTTTCATGTTTTAGTTTTCTTAATAAGTGTGATTTTTTTATTTTCCCTTATATTTTAGGACGGAGGGAGTAGGTCATTTTGACATATTACACAAATTAAGAAATATAGTCGTTGTTTTATGGAAAAGAAAAATTATGAATTAGTTTACAAATTTGTCTTTCATTAATGATATAGAAAAGATAAATTGGAGAAGTAAAAGAAGATAAAGTAATAAATATTAAATAGTTAAGGTATAATAAGAAAAATAACATTAAATGTTTCATTGGTATTGTAAAGTGAATTATATTTTAGTACAAATTTTGGTACGTATGAAGTAGTTTGTTATGTTAATAACAATACGTAAAGAAAAATATCTAAGTTTTGTCCTTATATATAAGTGCATATATAGGAGATCCGGTGGGTTTTCAACTTTGCATATGTGGAAACTTTTTCGTTAAATAAGACATGGCGACAAATAATTAATTTATTTAAAGATAAATTTAGACATTTATACACTCAATAACTTGACGGATACCCAAGAAATACACATGGTGCAGAGCAAGTTTGAAGTTTCTGTATCGTAGATGAATGAATGAGAGGAAAAGATAGACAACAAATCACTCATAAGTGGGAGTAGAAGGGTTCTTTGTGGTAAAAAGTTCAAAAGATATATGTTGTCATTGCTAGAGCATGATGGAAAAAATAAGGGGGTAAGGATGCGTGAATTAATAGAGTTCGAATAATATGAGCGTATTTTTCGTTTATATTTGTCATTTAGAAAAGAAGTATAAGAACGAGATAACCAAAAATGAAATTCCATTTATTTCACACGTTTTTGAAAAATGACTATATATTGACATATTCACCATCATTATCCCATTGATTGGTTTTAATTTTCTGTTGAAATCTATTCCACAGTAAAATTGGATTTGGAATACATATCTCTAAAATAATTCCACAGCAAAAATAGTTTTTGAGTACAAATTTTTGAAACCATTCCACAACAAAAATAGTTTTAGAGTACAGCCCTCTAAAACCATTCTAGAAACAAAATGATTTTGACATTATTAAATACATGATTTTGGAGTATCGCTTTGGAATATCGTAGGCTGCCACATGGCGCCTAGGTCCCTTCCTCCTCAGCCACTGAGTTGGTGACTCACTGGGTCACAAGGAGGCCATGAAAATGGCGGGAAACTCGGGTAACAACAACACATCAAAATTTCACCAAATCGAACAAACAACCACTCTACTCCATGGGATTTTTCATATAGATTACGAATCCGGCCTTGGTTTTCACTAAAAATGCTTTAATCTTTAAAAACGACGCGAATCCGACAGGATTTCACATTTTGTAAAAAGATTTTCAAGTAAAATCAAACCGAATCAAAGGTTAGAAACAGTTCTAAACGGTTCCAAGAGTAAAAAACAACATATTTCTACCTTTTTGCTACACGAATCGTCTGAATCGGGCCCTTGGATTTTTTTGTTATTTTCGGTTCCGGTGGGGTGGTTACGATCAATTTTGCACGTTTCCGATGGTAGTTGGCTTCGTTTCATATGCTTAACAAGATAATGGGTTGATTTGGTTGGAGTTTTGTGAGGATTTGAGGTTTTTGTAACTTTTTGATGAAATAGTTTTTGATGAATAGTGCTTTACGGTGTGAACAGTATTTTCAGCGTGAATAGGAAATTTGATGGTTGTGAAGTGTTTATGCACCATGTATAAGAAAAAGACTTATGCATAATAACTCATGCCTTATGTGACATAGAAAAATTCCACAAAAAATTTGAATAGTTATCAAAGAAAATAACATAATATTTTCGATCGGATGAACTTAAAACAGGAGAAGTCCATATATCACTATGTAAGATATCAGCAAATTACTATTATTATAATTCAAGAAATACATTTTACCAAAAAAAATAAAAATTTAATTGATTAGATTTAAATATATTTTTGGCCTACATGTTCTAAAAGATAAAAAGATGTGATGGCTTACTGAAAATTAGAGTTTTGGGTGTTTTAATCAATAGAGTTGGGGTGTACATGTAAAATACTGCGACGCTCAAATAAGTAAGTGTATGAAGCGAGAGATAGTTAGAGAAAGAATAAAATACATGGTTCTCTACATGAGGGAAATATATATAGCCCACAACGCGGAATCGTAGTTACCAGAGTTAGCGAGATTTGTACACCCTTATTGGCAACTGCTAGATGGGTGGACAAATGAGGAAAACATTGTCTGCACTCCTATCTCAGAGTGATCAGTTGAACTTCTACTTATTTGTTAGCGCATGTGTCTCTCACTTTTGTTTTTTAACAGTGTACCTTTGACTTAATGATAACATGCCGAGCATGACCATCCTCTCTATGACATGTAGTGTCGAACACATGCACCATTTATTAGTAAAAGAACGTGGTCCTGATACCTTCAAACATGCGTTCAACGTGTCGAACAAGAGGGGAAAGATCGTTGTTGATCTCCGAAAAAACTTGAGATAAAGCCTCCTACTCATTGGGCGAAGCAGATGTCGTTTGACATATGTCCAATCTAGAACACTATTTAATGGAAAAACAAATACTACTTCCGTCCCAAAATATAAGATCTTTTTCACTTTTTTTCCTTGTCACCATACCCGGGCCCCTAATCATGATACATGGCTTTCTGCAATAAGCATTAGCTAATTATCTCTCATGGTCAATACATTTAATATCACAATAAACTTTCTTAATTCACGAGATTTACCCGATAAGATTTTATATTTTGGGACGAAGAAAGATAGTATATAATTGTACCAAGTATTGAATGGTACATGTATGATACACCACACGACATAGTTTTAATAATAATCAATGACACTATACATAAGTACATAGTACATGCATAAATAATTTATGTGTGAGTTTTGTCTTATACTCTATTGTCATTTAGGAACGTCTCTCTACAATACAAACTCTACTTCTTCAATGTTTTGAACAGAGAAGCCATGGGTTGGACCAAGTGTACTACTTTAGAAATTAGATAACTTAATTTAACCATTATCTGTCTTGTTGTTTCTTTTTGCCATGCTCACATACATTCACAGTCACAGACGTTAACATCGTTGAACAATGACGATGATTGAGTATGGGCCACTTATTTTATGCCTACGTGTTATTTTATCGATTACTTGTCCCAAATTGAAATTCATACATATCTCCTCCGGTAATAAAAATCATCCGCTAGACCACTTTCTCTCTAATAAATCTATATATTACTACCTCCTTTCCTTTTTACTTGTCGTTTTAGAAAAAAATATTTGTTCCTTTTTACTTGTCGTTTTAGTAATTTAGGTTATATTTTGCCTATTATACCCTTCTTATTTTATTTTATTGACTAAATTTTGTATAATTATTTTTTGTTGAAACAATATAATTTTTTTATTGTATACAAACTTTGTTTGTTTTTAAATAAAGTTTGTTACAATTTTTTTGGAAATAGATAATGTTTGTGAAAAAGTATGAATTTATTGGTGGATTAAAAATATAATATATATTAAAAAAAAGGGCATGATAGGAAATTTAGGAGCAAAAATACACTCTCCTATTTTGGTCTTTTTTTTTTTTCTAAAACGACAAGTAAAAAGGAACGGATGTAGTATATATTATGAGGTTTTTGAATACGTAAATCTTTTATATTAGTATAAGATAGTTTATCATTGTCTTTGTAAGATAGCTAAAGTGGTAAGAGCTGGGGACATATAGGTTGTATAGAGAAGTCTAAGATTCGATCATTGACGGAAGTAATTTATATTTTCTATGTATCAAAAAAAAGTTTACGATTAATCAACAATGAATTGATATCTAATTTTTTTTTTTGAAGCAGTTGATCTCTAAGTTATACATGTAGAAGTTTGTTTACTAAATTATGCGTATAAAAATAATTTAGTTATAAAGAAGAATTCACTTTCTGTATTGAGAGTTTTTCTCGATAGTAATTATGATCAATAGTAATAAAATCTTTGTATACATTAATCCAATAAAAATAAAATATAAAAGAGTTTATGATTACTATTATTTTATAATAGTAAGAGTTTATGATTCTATTAAATTGTTAAATTAATTTATTTATTTATTTTATAATAAGAGTTAATTAATTTAGTCTCTCACATATTCTATAAAGAATTAATAAGACAAAAAAAATTCAATCAAAAACAAGAAAATTTCTTATATTCCCTCCGTCCCTTTTTATAAGACATCGTTTGACAAAATTGCACTATTCACTTATCATATTTTGACCGTATTTTTTTAATAATACATAGATGTAAATATTAGCATATAAGATCTTGTTTGATTTCTTTTGATGAGTACTTTCAAAATATTAAATTTTTATAACTTTTACTACTAGATAATTAAAGATATTTATGATCAAAATTATGCATGGACATACATGCAGTGGTCAAACGAGGTCTTATATTTAGGGACAGAGAGAATATTAAATTAACCTTAAAATGACAACTAGATAATGAAGCTAGTAACAAACAAATTAACCAAACCATTAAATTCAATCAAATGTCATATCCCATAGGTGTCATGCCACAATTTTAACGTGCACACCTACAATTTCAACGGTAGAAACATCAGAATTCACAATCAAGCCAAGATGGATGAAATCAAACGGAAGCTTCACGTTAAATGAGGTGAGGACACTTGCATTCAATACAAAGTTATGGATTAGCTTTATCCATTTAGTACTACAAAAGCATGCGCAATATAAATATAAATAAATGTACAATAAAGACTTTTGGGAATTGAAAACTATATAGAGATAGAGAAAGAAAGAAGAGTCTCATCTAATCTAATCAAATGGCGTCAAGAAATAGCTTTCTAAAAAATCAAAGTCACATTTTTTCAACAACCTCAAAAACCCATTTGAATAAAAAAAATTCTCAAGAAGATGGTGTGTTTGATTTTGAGTTTGATGAAGCTGATTTATGGAACACTTGCACCCCAACCAAGAAGAGTGGTGCTAATAGCAATAGCATTTCTGGTTTGAAAAGAGCAACAAAGAAGGTTGATGGAAGAGTAAGCCCAATGGGCTCGTCCTCATTACCCATGAACATACCTAACTGGCCCAAGATCTTGAAGGAGGAACACAAGGAGCATAGAAAGTGGGAGAGTAGTAATGATGATGATGATGATGATGAAGATCATGAAGATGAAAGGGATCAAAATAGGGTACCCCCTCATGAGTATTTAGCTAGGACTAGAAGTGCTTCTTTATCTGTGCAAGAAGGGATTGGAAGGACTCTCAAAGGTAGGGATTTACGTAGTGTTAGGAATGCTATTTGGAAGCAAGTTGGTTTTGAAGATTAATTTAATCATAGTCATGTAATCATATATATTGATATAGAGATACTCCTACTTCTCTAATATAAACATAAATTTATTTTTAAATTTATTGAACAACTGATACATCTGGTCTATAATATAGATTTGTTATATCAGTTATTCTATAAATTTAGGGCAGGGAATTTGATCAAGGTGAAAAATAGTTTCATGATTAGTAGTTAGTTTTTTTTTTTTTTTGATAAAAGATTAGTAGTTAGTTAGATGTTAGCTACTAGTATATCTCTGAAAATTAGATCTATGTAAGCTATGTTGTTTATGAAACTTTTTATTAATGTGGAAATGAGCCATTATTATTTTGGGGGCTAACATTTTTAAAGGGTCTCGTGCTTGTAATGAATAAATTACCTCTTTGTAATATTATATTATATAATAATATATGCATATTATTAAGTATTTGAGCAATGCGTTCATCATGAACTTTTTCAGGGTCATGTATTTTTTTTGGAATCACTTTTTGAAAGTCATGTTAATTTGCTTGTTTTTTTTTTTGGGTACAAATTTGGATGTTTTTGTTTTATGCTTCATACCTTGATTTTTATTGTCTTAATGTTTAAAAGAAGTAAAGTGGTGTGTTAAGATTGTACCCAAAAAAAATGGCGTGTTAAGAAGAAAACGTACAAGGCTTATAAAATTGAATGACAATTAGGATTTAGGAATCAATTACTAGTACAAGTTAGAAGAAGGATGAAGGAAGTTGATAGAAAATTATTTGGAAACGTCGGTAGGGATACAATATTTATTTATCCATAACATGGGAAAGAGGTTGGTGGTCTTTTTTTTAATCACATATTATATGATGCCATTTTTTATTTTTTTTGACGAAATTTGATGCAAGTTATCCAGATATTTTGTGAATGGTTAGTTCTCTATCCGATTTGTTTTTAGATTTTACCCTCAAGTTTTTAGGGGAAGTGCTAGTAGACTAGAGTTCGGGACGAGTTGTGACATCAAGTGATTTCAGTCTATTCTCAAATGTAGTTGCAGAAGATTAAATTGCAGTTAAAGTTCAGCGTCAATCACCACTTAACCAATTAACGTTTGATTCGATCGGAAAATCTTGATTACTAGCTAAATATTAGCGAAATATTTTCTAATAATTATTATTTTTTCCACAAATTTAAAGCTAGATTTCTGATAATTATTGTTTTTTTCAACAAAAGCTCAAATCTAAAACGATTTGAGTTCAATTTAGAGTAAATGTATAATGTTGGTAGATTTTTGTTTTGATGAGAAAATGTAGGTGAATATGGTAAGAAAGATTTTCATAGATAAGAGAGGGTGGTGGACTAATGTACCCGTAGATAAGAAAGATGCTGCTGTTGGCTATAAAGATAACTTTGACCAACATAAATTAATTCATGTAAGGTTCAATACACTTAATTCAACTATTCTGATTTTTATTTTCTAAGAATGTACCTTAATTTTAATTTTATTGTGAAGAACTACCTTCATTTTAATTAATTTGCTAAAAATAATGTTGTTTGTTTCTCAAAATTAACAATTGTGATGGATAATTAAAATGATGTACTTTTAAATATTAATTCTTTTTTCTTTGTTAGAAGGCTAATTACAACAAAAAAATGAAAAAAGAAACGGTAACTATTCTTTAAAGAAGAAAGTTTTAGCCGCGTCGTTCCGGAGTATATCAAAGAGATCTTATGGAAGAGATGCATGAATTATTAGATCGGAATATGAAGAAACTCCAAGTTTGGCTAAGAAATCCGCCCAATTGTTTTCTTTTATAAGAGTGTGGCAAAGAGCAATGTTAATTCTTTACCGAATAAAATTTACATCCAAACAGTCCATCGATGTCATTCACTGAGTCATCACATATATATTCCGCTCCATTCAAACAGTCAATTATCCAACTCCCACGAATTTCTCTTTTTTCAGTTTCCCACTTGCTTTATGAATACGTGACTCAATTCATTGTGAAAATCACTCCAAATTTCTGAAAACTCAAAATCTTTCTCTCCCTTGTGTATTCACTTCATCTCTTAAATTTTCTTTCTATTGTTTCATTAGTGGTTTTTCCATATCAAATTTATATTCGTATCAATATCAGATTGATTCATCGTAACAATAGAAGGTATAAATCTATGTGGAGCTGAAGTTCGCGTTCGGGAAGTTGTGTTTCGTTAGAATATTGGGGCATATTTGTACACCATCTTTAAAAATGATATTTTTGTTGGAAAATGGTACGTCATTGATGGCATGTCTAAGTTGAATGTTGAAATTAATAAAACGTCTCCTTCTATTTTACTCTTTGTGTGATTTTAATGTTTGGCATGCTAGACTTTGTCGTATTAATTTGTGTTTGATTGTCAATTTATGTAACTTAGCCTACTTAGGTTTAATTCAAATAAATTGTATTTGAAATATAAGTTGTATTAATGCATTTAAAAATCTAGTATTGGAGGGAGTACTACTTGTATAATATCTTAAATTTTTTTTTTTTAGGTTAAACATTTTCATTAAGGAATAACTAAAAGACAACCATTTTGATTATATAGAACAACAGGCACAACTGCAGCAACAAAAGAAATTGAAACATGAGGAGCATCCCCTACCCATGACCCATGACCCATTTCCCACATACTTTGCCATATAGAGGCCAAACTATGAGCTCAATTGACACAAAAGTATTTCTGACCCATTTTTACATTTTATTCTCTCCTAACAAATAAAACACTTGCATTTGAAAAACTATTCATCAATTCTCTACAATCTTAGCAATGATTTCAATTGATGTAATAGTGAGAGTAGTACCACTTGTACTTTTTCATAATTAAATATCTCTGCCATTAAAAAAATATTTAATTCCAAAGTTAAATGTATTTTTTTTTACTAAATTCCAAATTTAAATGTAAATGATGTAGAAATATATGAATGTTGTAGTCAATAAAAAATAAATAAGTGCACACATAAATAAGTAATTATAGAATCAAAATCAATAAACCTAATTCAATATATCTAAAAAAGTGAAAACTGTTTATATTTAAGGTCAGAGAGTATGATATATTTGAACTAGATGGAACAAAAGACGCTAATTTATTACTTTTATCGATGACTACTGATTACACTTGTGTATATCGAATCTAATGAAAAATAAAAGTGAAGTACTCCCTCTGACCTTTATTATAAGCAAAAACCACTTTTTAGATACATTGAATAACTAATGTATTTAGACTACATTATTGTCTAGATACATTAATTATTCAATATATCTAAAAAGTCAATTTTACTTATAATAAAGGCCGGAGGGAGTATTTGATAGATAATTTTTGAATTTTAGGGTTGTTGACCAATGATGGGTGCGGGAGTTTTCAAGGGATTTTATGAAAAATACTCTCCGCCCCCCTCACTACTCTTTCCCCCCTTGAACTACCAGTTTTGTCCTTGAGGTTATTCGGATTCTATAATCCGAACACACGGAAATTTCACGGATAATAGAATCCGAACTGGTTTTACGTCGTTGTTGCGACGGTGCCGTACTGACCGGGGAGAAGAAAGAAGCAGCGGCGCGGTGGTCGTTTGCCAATGATGACGGCGGCGAATCATCTCTTCCTTTCGTTCTTGTTCTGTTCTACTTGCCGGCGATTTGATGTTGTTGTTAATTCTATTTCGGAGGAATTGATTGGAAAGCGGTGGTTATTGATTGATGTTGTTGAAATTGTTAATTGTTTGTTCTGGTTTGAAAATTGATGTTTATTGTTCTTGTTCTATTTCCATGGTTGACTGTGACGGAGGAATTATTATTGATTTGAAGTTGTTAATTGATTGGAATTGTTGAATGTTTTGATAGTGGAAGTTCCTGTTAATTGGTTGTTTAAAACTTAAAATCAATTTTGAATTCTCCTAAATCTATTCTTTCTTCTTCTCCTAGAAACAATTTTGGCTGAATCATTTTGTGAGTTTGTTGTTTAAAGGGTTGTGGCTTGGCTTGTGATATTGTTACCAGGGAGAGATCTGATTTAAGCTATATTGGTTTTGGCTGTTTTGTTTTTACTAGAAATTAGCTGCGCGTTTCCTACAAAATCCGTCGTAGCTAATAATTAGCTACAAATTAGCTACGATTTGCCTATAGTATAGCTATCAAGTTCGGATTTTATAATCCGAACCTGCAAAACCCCCACAAAATTCGGATTATATAATCCGAACCTGTGAAACCCCCACAAAATTCGGATTATATAATCCGAACATGGTAAACCCCTTAAAATTGAAGGGTAATTTCGGATTTTAGGGGGGTAATAGAGAAGTGTAGGGGGGGACGGAGAGTAATTTTCGGATTTTATCAGTTCAAAAAGCCCAAATGGGCCCAATACTGAGCCTGAATAAAATGATAGTCATAATCATCATCATCATTCATCATAGTAAATGAATGGTTTAACTTTAACCAACCAAACACATAATAATAAGTCAAAAATGCAACTACTGTTCTATGCTAGTAATTAATTATCAACGAGGTTAGATCAATGAAATACAATTACAATTACAATTACAACCATAACAGAAGCATGGTTGAGTAGAAGTAGAAGAGAAGAAACAATCCCTAACCCAACATTCCAACAACAACAACGTTGTTATTAGAAGAAGAATCAAAAGGGAATGGTTGGAGTGAAAAGAAGAACAATTTTATTAGGTTTGGGTTTTCTAATGTTTATGGGTATTGCTGTTTATTTCCGGCTTTGGGCACTTGATTACAACATTTCTATTGATGACACTGAACTCATAAGGTTCGTTCACTGTCTTCACTATCTTTCATCTCATCTCATTTGGAGGAAGAAAAAAAAGTTTTCTTGTTTTAATTAGCATATTATACTTTCAATTTAGGATCTTTGAGCTATATATCTTTATTCTGATATGATAAAATTTAGTGAATGATGGGATGGGATGGGATGCTGCAATTGTTTTAAGACCGGCGATGTTGGGGTGAAAAACCAACATGAACATAAAATAAGTGTAGCAGAAATGAGGATGTTGCGTTGGATGTGTGGTAAGACTAGATGAGATAGGATTAGAAATGACGACATTAGAGAGAGAGAGATGGGGACTTTGGGTAGCGCATATAGTAGAGAAGATGGTAGAAACTAGACTTAGGTGGTTTGATCATGTAGAGAGACGACATGTAGATTTTGTAGTTAGGAGAGTCGATCAGATGGAGGGGAGTCAGATCACTAGTGGTAGGGGTAAACCTAAAAAAACTGTATAAGAGAAACTATTAGGAAGGATCTAGAGATAAATATGTTGGAGGAAAACATTTTTTTTGATAGAACACTATGGCGTCGTTTTCTTAATGTAGCCGACCCCACCTAGTGGGAAAGACTTGGTTATTGTTGTAATAGGGGCACTTCCGGTTGAAGATGTGTCTAGTGTACAACGCTCAATGTTGTCAATTGCGGATAGTAGAAAATAGTGGTTTGTTCGAATCCTACTATGCTGTAGTGCTATAGCGCCACTATAGTTGCTACTTAAACAACACTTTGAATTAAATAGTGTATTGTGGAACAATAGCAATTTGTTTAAATTCTGGTATGCTATGGTGCTATAGTGCTACTATAGCTTCTATTTGACAAAACTGACTATACACATCGTTATTCAATACAAATAGGACACTGACACATAGTTACGTTGAATCGCTTCAATTTTCTTAAATTATTGTCAGCGTCTTGGGTAAGCGACTAAGTGTCAACTGTCCCATGTCTGTGTCCTGTGTCTGTGCTTTGTAGGTTATAGTATTGATGTTTTCTATCTTTAATTAATGATTATAATGATAACGTTTGGTCCACTCAACTGTATGTAGGCGACAATTTGATATTGCTAATAGGGAGGCCATGGATGAATCTGCTGAGTGGAGGCAAAAGTATGATACAGAGTTAGATAGGGTGAATAAGTGTGTCAAGGAACTTCAAGTGGTATGTATTCTCTTCCTAGGATATTCTCTTTCTACCTTCCAAATTGAATGATCAGAATGGTTCAGCTTCGAATATTATACTATTGTGGTTTGTACTTTGTAGTACTTCACATCTAGCTGCCCTAAGTTTGGCGTGTAGGAATCGGGTTTCATAATAACTGTACGAAGATATAAATTAGTACTTGATGAAATCATGAAACAGACTTATCGAAATCAGCATTTACATTTTCAACTAAATTAAAGAACAAGCTGTTCCCTTTGTCTTTCCTCTATAATCTTTCATTTGGCAGTTTCAGGAGTCCTCTCAAAAAGCTGATGATGCTTCTGGTAACAACCATAAATTGGCAATATTACAAAAGGTATGTGTTTACAACTTACCAATCAAACTTCATTCTGCTTCCCTATGATAGTGTTTCTATTCATTCTCCAACTTTGGGAAACAAGGATAGAATTGTTGAAGGATAAACACACTATGAAGTATGAACTAATTTTGTCAGAGACACAATTTAGCACCAACTTATACTCAGTCCCAAATTTAAAAAATCACATTTATTACCAAACCCGCCAATTTTATTTAAGTCAAATACTACAACTTTATGCATAAATTATTCTGATTTTCTACCCTTTCAGTTGGGTTAAAATTACTTTTGGGTCTCTTTTGGTATGGATCATTTGTTTTCGTAACATTACGAGTGTTGTAATGACCTTCAATCTTACAGGAGAATGCAATCTTACTTGAAAGGGTGGAAACATTAAAACGAGGGCTTGAAGAGGAAAAGCAGAAGTGCAATTCACGATACATGAACTAATCATGAAAGAATTGACGACGCGGATTGGATTACTTGTCAGTTGTCACTCTGTTCTCAAGTGTTTCATTTCTAAGCTCAGATGTTTGAATGATATTTGTGGTAGTATACCAGTTTTCAACCATGGAAGAATTTTTGATTGGATGGTTCGTGGTCTCAATTTTTCTCCTTAGGGACATTAGCTTAGCTTCCAGGGATATACATGCGTCAGACCTATCATCCCCTCTCCCCAATTATATTATTTAGGTAGATTTTATTATAGACAATGCAGTGTTTCTGTATCTCCAGGGATGTCTATTAGAATACATTGTTTAACTTTAAAGAAGAAAAATTGTCCTCTTTATGCATCAATTCTATTGTAGGTTTCTATCTTGTTACTGCAGCGTATCTCTGGTAATATTTCTTTATTATTTGTGATCGATTATAGGAAAGGACGTGCATTCTTTCAAAGGTGAGAACCATGTGAAGTTCCACATTGTCATTGTAGTGTTGGACGAATGTTCTATACATGTCAACCTCTCAACAAATGACTTCTTCAGCACACCACTTACTCACTTTTTGTTCTCTTTAATTCAAATTCAGAGACCCTGCTCATTTGGTAGCCGCTTCTCTTAAATTTTGTTATCTCTCTCTCTCTGATTTCATTCTTCTTTTTGTAATGCATCTTCTTTGTCTTTCCTCGCTTCATCTCTTCCGCTCTCCCCACTTCTTCCTCTTTCCACGTTAATGTTCATCTGCTCCTAACTAGTTCATCTGCTTCCTTGTGTGCTCATGACTGTTTGTGACTGATATGAAGGCAATCTCAAGAAGACAACCTTCACTCGATTTGAATATGAACCCATCAACAACTTGAAACACAAAATCCCTCTCTGCATTCTCCACTTGAACCGTGGTTCATTTCCTACCAAATAGAAGAGCTTTGCGCACACAACAGCGTGTGTCGCAGGGGCTGCCCAGGACTCGCATTGGTGTTTGTGCAATGTGCACAATGGTGGTCGTGGTGGCACTAACCTTATTCTCTCTTCTATTTCCTTTTCACTTGTTTTCCACACCCTTTCTGCTGGGGACACTGCTACGAGGAAGGATTTGTCGGTGATGCCATGGGTATACGCCGAACAGACAGACCAAAGCTTTTGGTGATATGTGCTAGAGCTTCTGCCTGATGCCTCTTTCCTGATTTGTGTCTTTTTTTTTTTTTTTTTTTTTGTATTTTGGCTGTGCTGCTTTTTCCCTTTTGATTTGGTTCTCTGACTTGCTTGTTTTAATATGGATTTAAGAATGAAATACAAAATTTCACTACTTAGACGTGGACATGGATGATCAGGAAAGAAAATGTTTTGGTTCTCAAAGCGGTCCCATACTTTTCGGCTTCTCACTCAGGTATCACTTCATATATGTGTATAATTTTTGTTAGGTATCCTTGTTCAAAAAAAATTTTTGTTAGGTATCATGGGTGGAAATAATTTTTGTAGAACAGCCGGTAGTCCATACATGTATGTGTATATATCAGTTTTTATATTGGTTTATTTTATCAAAGGTTGCTTAACCTTATTTATTTGAAGCTGTTGTGTAGTTGGCTTCTTAGCTCTCAATACTAAGATATATATTATTTAGATCGATGTAATCAATTTGCATCAATACAATTTGCAGTAGATTATGTGATGCATTTGACTTAGCCACCTGGTGTGCAGTGAAATGTAAATGTTCTACAGGTTATAGATCTTTACAGCTCTTCACTAATCTTTCTTATTGTATCTTCATTTTGAATTCCTAATAGGATTTACTTTCCTAACAGGATAATTTTTTCTGTGAATTCCCAAGTTTTGGGTATCAATCATAGTACCATTTTATGTTACATCCTTCGATGAAAAGCTAAAGATTATGTTGTTAAAGATATTGGGATTATAAAGCACAATGCATAGCACAATAGCTGTGTTTGTTTTTCTGGGAATTAGTAGTGATTTTACATATCAATATTTGTGTAGTAATTTACATATCAGTCCCTTTTTTCTTGAGTTTAGGGATGCTAGAAGAGTTGATGATTGGCGGTGTGGTTTACAAAAGGGTAGTTCGTAGTCTTGCTGCCTTGTTGTGTTAATTTTTGTTTGATTCCGAAAGATGGATTGGCTGCTTTGACATATTTTGAAGGTTCTTCTTTTGCCATTTATGTATTTTCATGAATATATATAGATTCATGTGGAGACTTCAAGGGAATGGTGATCTATATGAACTTTTCTTTTGAATTGTGTCCCTGTGGTGTTAGCCTATTCAACTGTCTTAGACAGAAGTAGGAGTAAGAAGAAGGACTAAAGGAGAGTAGAGAGACGTTGCTTTACACACGAATGGAGGTGCAAGGATAATGTAGGAGTATGTGGTGGCGCCGTTGATGACAGAAAAGAGAGTTCCATGATCTTGGTTTGTTGTTTGTTACTTGATACTTATTGTGAGAAGAGAAACTAGTTTCTGTCTTTTTATATATTGTTTTCTCTAGCTCCATTTTCACATGGAAGAAATACACCATGATTCTTTAGTTCATGTCTGAATTGACGGTGAATTTGACGAAAACACTGTGACACTGCGTTTTTATTGAAGCTTATGTCAAAATCGCGGTTACATACTTTGCGAGCAATATAGAATATTTTACAATGGTAGTTAGTGGTGGAGGATTGTTGGGGCTAGTTGTGGCCATGACCCTACAAACATTTTTTTTCTATTTTTTTTCTTCATTTTAGTAGAATCAAATCAATGGTTCAGCTTCGTAAAAAACAATTTAATGGTTTAGTCATTTTGTCTATGTACTAAAAAAAAAATCAATATAAAAAAAATGTTCTTCGCTGTTTGCTCTTTAATGGGCCTCATATGACAGGCCTTAGATGTTTGGCTGTGTTTATTTTGAGCTAGCCCAATACCTAACATGTTCCATACTCCTTAGAGTGGCGGAAAATCATGATTAGTGATTAGTTCCCGAACTCGTAGTTTATTTTTTAGATACATTGAGAGCAACTCAAGCGCTTCGTCCACCAGCTGGAGTATTGATAAATAAAGAAATTTGCAAGTACAAATTGCCACCATGTCATTACGTTACTTCACAAAGTAACATTATTTAGTGGGATTCATATTAAATAAAATATAATAAACTCATATAGAATTAATATTTTAAGTTGCAATAATATTAAATATTAATGTGATTTACAATTGTGTGATCCAATATGAGTTCATTATAGTTGCATTATTGGAATAAAAAATGAGTGAATTATTTCAACTTAGTTTTTTTGACAATTATTTCAACTTAGTTGTTTTAACGTAAATTAGTAATTTTTAAACTATGTCATAATTTTTATAAAATAAAAAAGTAGACATATTTGTTTGTTATTTTTCTTTTTGGTCAAGTAGTTTATTAATTAGAAATTTCACTCTTAACGTGAATAAGTGGGGTGTCAGGAATTCGAACATCGACCCCTATATATTAAATGCAATGCTCTTGTTAACTAAGTTAAACTCACAATGACTTAATTGTTAATTTTAATAGGCCCAAATTCAAATTCGTCTTCTCTTTAAATTTTTTGTCATCAACCATCTACATTGAGTCGAATTTGAATCAAATTTAAATAAAATTATCTTAGTTTCTTCGAGATCAATTGTCAAATGAATAAGATATAAGAGGTGTATGCTTTCACTTTATACGAGAGTGACAATAAGATTTACCTCTTAAGGATTCACTCCAAATAAATTTTATTTACTAACAAACACCAAAATGATTAGTTGGAGGTTTTGACCCACTAAAAGTTTTTTGAAAGGTAAAACTTTCAAAAAATTCAGCTTGGTTGTCACTAAATATTCAGAAATTTAAAGAATAATTGAAAAAAACACATTGACGGTCTAGGGCGTCAAGAAAATGTTGCAGAAATGTTCTTGTGGCCCAAACCGTCCAAATTTAGCTACCAGTAAAAATTTTGAACGGCCTTGACCGTTAGGAAATAAAGTAAAAAAATGTATCAGGAACATGCGGTCTAGGCCGTTAGAAACTAAAAAATTATTCAAAAAAATTCACCTAGGCGGTCCAGACTATCAGCCAGTCATATAGTCACAAAATTCAAACGCATTTTTATTTATTCATCTTAATTTATACCTTTTTCAAATCACTTCTACACTATTATTCTCTCTCAAACTTCTCTCTAATTCTTACCCCATCAGTTTTCGTCCATCAACATAATGAGATTCTAGGCCATCGGAAAATTTTATGATGAGCTATTTCCCAACCAATTTTAAATGCCGGTAGGCCACTGAAAATAATTATTTCTGAACGGTTTTTACCCTTCCTTGAGGGCTTTTGGCTCCCAAAAACTCATGTTTTTCTTGTAGTAGTTGTTCTATACTATCAAACAAAATTTTACTTAATTAACTGATTAATATATCTCGTTTTAGCTGCTTCAAATTTTTTTTTTTTACTTAAACGAATTGACAATGCATTAAATTTATTTTCCAAAATAAGTTATTGTTAATTTGTTTGTAATTTACTCTATTAATGTTAATGAAACAAATTGCTTAATGATCCATTTCGAAATTGATGTTTCCTTGACCAAATCGTACAAGGCAAAGACACCCCATGATGTCTCATTTATTTAAGTGTCTTCTTGTTTAATTATCTTGATAGAAACCATGCCATATTTGGTGGAAACTGGGTCCTGAAAACAAAGTAAAATCGAAATTGAAAGCAATATGGTGCTTTGGAACCGTTTCTATTCACATGTCCCCTTCATTCTTTGCTTTGTCATTCATTGACCATATTAGTATTGCTTTTCTCCCAATTAATCTTTGGGTGTGAATTTTTTTTTTTTTTGGTAATGTGTAACATTTTTTTTGGTAATGGTGTGAATTTACTTTTAGGTAAATATCACTACCTCCGTTTTTTATTATAAAAAATAAATATATTTTTTAGATTCATTAAATAAATAAATGAATTTGGATTCATTAATAGACTAAATACATCAATTATTTAATAAATATAGAAAGAATAATTGTCTCTTACAATAAAAAACGGAGGTAGTATTATTTATGCGAATTATCCACTAAATTTGCTGATAGATAATTTTAATAGAGGAATAATACAAGTTTATTTTTTTTAAAAGCAATACTAAGTTTAATTGATTCGACTCCAATTTCATTATAGCGAACATAATGTTGGCCACTTTATTTGATTTATTATTTTTGAGTTAAAATTCTCTCCGTTTCTCAAAAAAAAATGAAAAACATCATTTGTTGATTTATTATTAATATTTTTCAAATTTTGAGAGTGTTTTATTATAATATGGAAAATGATTTAAAATTTTCCAAAATCAACCCCCAATACAATTTTTTTGACACTGCCTCCAATACATTTTTAGTTCCCCCATATTAATGGATTTCCTATTATGAAGAAAAATTAATTCTCCTATTCAAAATGATTTTTTTATGAAAGTCCTCCCATCTCCTTCTTAATTTTCAAATAAACCATTAAGCTCTTTTTGAAAGTTTGGAGAAGGGAGGAGAGAAGAAGAAGAAGAAGAAGAAGAAGAAGAAGAAGAAGAAGAAGAAGAAGAAGAAGAAGAAGAAGAAAATTATTTCACCTTCAAAAGAGTGTTTTTGTACAAAAGGATAAATAAATAAATATTTTTTTTGTTATAGGATAAATAGATATTTATATTAACATATTTTTAATTTTAAGAATAATATAAAAATGATTCAAAGCATTTTTTTCAAAACCTTCAAAATCCCCTTTCAATATATTTTTTGAGTTTATCATATTGGAGAGATTGTTTCAAAAATAAAAAATCATATTGGAGAGATTTTGTAATATGAAAAAAATTTATGTAATTAAGTCAATTACTACACTATATCGTTGATAATACGATTTCAAGTCACAAGATCCAACTCAAGATCCTATTAGTTATGGGGATCCTCATGTTTCGGATTAAGCAACATAGAGTTGTTATCCACGAATACTAAAAATGCTTGAACATGGAAGCTTCAAACTTGCATGGTTTGGTCATTCTTTTGTAAAATCATTTCGACACTAAGAAAAATTAAAAGAAAAAAAATATAGTTTCTACTCTCTAGCCAAGGTCCAAATAATTTCAAGAAAATAATAGAAGTGGACCTTTTTTTGTACAACCCTAGTATTTCTTCCTCAATCTTATATATATAAAGGGAAGCTCCATTAGCTCCTAGGCAAGCATTATGATGATGTGGCACAATATAGAAAAAGCTTTCAATCACTATAAAAAGCATTGTGAAATGATATTACTTCTTATAATCCAATTCTATTAAAACATTGAAATAGTATAACTTCTTATAAATAATGGTTACAAAATCAATAAATAATTTGTTTGCTAATTAATGAAAAATTTATACTACTTTTTTCACTCTTCATTTTGCATAAAATGTTAAAAAATAGGTGATTTATTTTCACCTTATTTTATTTTTATTGTTTTAAAAATAGAATGTAAATAAAAAAAGCATATGTAATCTATTTTTATTTTTGATAAGAAAAAAGAATGTATGATTTATCTTATCCTATAATAATACTAAAAATTTAAATAAATTACCTTTCAAATTAAAACAAAGGCTAAAAATAAGTAATAAAAGAGTATAAGAGAGGCTTATATCATTTCTAAGCCTCCATTTTGCCTGTGACAAACTTTAGAGAATTTCATTTAATTAATTATTAATATGAGCGAAAATTATTATGAAAATATTTCAAGAGAGGGTGAGGAGGTTTTGTAGGGCTGTCATTTCCATTTTTTTGAAAATAATTGCATTTTTTTTTAATATGCAATAAGAATATTGCATTCTAATAAGTTCTACTGTACTAAAATGAAAACAAGAATAAAAGTTATTAAATAAATAAAAAAGACAAAATACGAGAGGACAAAAACCTCAAAATAAAAAAAAAGATTAAGAGAGAGAGAGAGAGTAAGAATTAAGTATAGAAAAAAGAAGATAAAAATTTTGTGACTAATAAAATATGAGATATAATTCTACTAACCGATTGTCATATAAAATTAAAAAGAAGATAAAAAAAATAATTATTCTCTCTTATAATTTCACACCCTTATGCTAATAATATTAACATAGGACACTTCTTCAAAAAAAAATATTAACCTAGGATAATTTTTAAGTTACAAAACTTATTATCATATCTATTTTAATTTTTTCTAAATAAATAGTCATATAACTATATTAATGATTGCTTCAAAAAAAAAAACTATATTAATGATTGCTTATAATAAACGAAAAATATATGATTTAAAAGTATTCTTATATACAATAAAAAAAAAGAGTATTACATTCTTTTATTTATATGCAATAAGAGTATTATATTATATAATAAGCGCTACTAAACTAAATTTAAAACAAGAATAAAAATTGTTAAATTAGAAAAGGACAAAATGTGAGAGCACAAATACCTCAAAATAAAATAAAAAGGTTAAAAGAGAGAGAGAGATAGATATATATAGAGAGAGGACAAGAATTAAGCATAGAAAAAAGAAGATAAAAATATTCAGACTAATAAAATATGGGATATAATTCTACAAGCGATTGTTTAAGAAGAAACTTTAAAAGAAATCAATGGAATATTAGTGCATAAATTTCTGAGAATAAGATGAAAAGACAAAATCATCAATTGCAGAATTCGTTGATGCGCATACTTCAAAATAAATTTTGAAAATTGTTGAAACTTTAGATATTAAATATATTTACATATATTTATAAAATATTAGCAAACATATATTTAATCACATTTACACGCAATTAAAATTCACTAAAAATTCCAAAATTAATATTAATTAGATTTAATATAATGTTTAAGTTCGACTTAAAATAAAATAGTTAGATATTTGAAAAAATAAGATGACATTTTCTTAAGCAAATAGTAAGAAGACATGTTAAATGTTAAATTTTTTAAAAATAATAAACTATATATCTTTATCTGATCCAAATAACTAGACCTAAATTCAAATATATGAAATTATCATAAAAACTTATATATTTGTCAAAAAGAAATATAAACAAAATATTTAATCAAATATTATTTAATAAGAGAGACAAAAACTAACAATATATTTGTAGGGACAAACCTCACTAAGAAAAAGAAAAACAAACAAAAAATAAAAGACCAAACAAAGAAAAATGTAAAACCAAACAATATAGATTAAAAAACCGGAACTTTTAATCCGGATAAATTCTACTAAGTGAATATGTGAAAAGAAACTTCAAAAGAACAAGAGGGGAGCAAGTAGGTAAGCTATTTTGTATCTCAAGGGAGTAACCAGTAATACTTTTTCAAACGTAATTTTTTTTAAATGAGATCCCATAAAAAAAGAAGTCAAAAGACACCATATATGAATCATATTTTATAATCAAAGCTTATTTCAACATTTTTGATGCGCAAATATTAATAGCAAGTATACCTTCAACTCTTATTGAAATAAAATAAAATAAGATGGGGATACATGTAATAAACTATATTAAAATAAAATATATAAGGCATCCCTTCCAACTTATACAATATTATAAGAAATCTATTACATTAAAATATGAATCAAACTACAATATGAATCAAGAAAAAATCTCAAATTTATAAACAACTTTTTTATTTATTTTTATACATATATTAATATTAAATATAATCATATTTTAAAATAAAGTTTATCATTTAACAATGTAATTATACTTATCACAATTATTATTTTTTATTTATAAAATTATTTTTAATCTCAAGCTCCTAAGCAAGTATTATGCTTATTGGCACTCTAAAAATATTTTTAATCTCTAATAAAACATTACCAGTGTCTTCTCTTTAAAATTAAAAAAAAACTAAGATAAATAAAATTAATATATAAAAGATTAATTACAACGAATACGAATAATTATGTTTGACCTTAGGGATTCCTTCTTTTTTTTTTTGACTAAATCTTAGGGATTCCTATGATGCAACTATAACTGCAAAACTATTATTATGCATATTTACTTATTAACATATATTTATAAAAAATGAAGTAAAAAAATAATATTTATAAAATATATTAAAACATATTCCTTAATATTAAACCATATTTCTGTCATATTTAAAAAAAATTGAATATATTATATTTTTTAATTCAAGAACAAAAAAAAGAAAATAAACTGAATACTACATACTTTATATATTTTAAAACTTTCTCCCATTTTTAAAATTGCAAATATCCAACATTATTTTGGTAAAAATAAAATATTAAACATTTTTAATAATCACAATTTAAAAGGAAAAAATAAAATATTTTTCATTTAATAATGTAATTATACTTATCATAATTATAATTTTCATGAATATAAACTTTTTAATTTATAATTTAATCGAATTGCGCGGGTTTATTTCTAGTTCCTTGTTATGAGTGAGTCTGTTTAAGCTTTAAAAAAATTGATTTTATTTTGAAAAATTTAGTGATCCTTTTTTAGAAATTTCTAAAATAATCTAAAGTTATTTTTCATTTGTTTATTATGATAAATATATTTTTTTTAAAAAAGGACATACAATTAGGTACATTTTTTAATTTTAAATACAGTAGATTCTAAAAAAGCTAATAAAATTAGTTTTTTATTTTGAAATTAAATATTTTTTTAACAAATCTATAACAAACATTAAATGAAATTATATTCTCATGTAAATATATTAAAAGAGGGCGTGTGTTATAACATGCACAAATTGATCAAATGGTGTACGGTGCACAAGTCGTAAATAATACTTTAACAAATATATTTGAAAATTCATGTCATATAATCATCCATGTCAAATTTTACAAAAATTAAAAATTATTTGTTATGTTATTGAAATTCATCAAGATATATTAACGGTATGTAATAAAAATTTATAAACTGTTAATCTTAATGTGTCTCGATATCATATTAAATAATTTTCAATTTCCTTAAAATTAAAAAAAAAACAATCTTTATGATATAAACGTTCAATCAATAATAAATTTTATATTTGTTATTATTGTGTTATATATTCACGACTTTGCACCGTACATCTCTTAATCAACTTTGTGCATGTTATACAAAACCATTAAAAAAATATCCACTCACAGAGCATCATATTGTATTAGTTCTACCATCATAATTTTTTTTTAACAGCAAATAATATTTATATATTATAAATGGAAAAAATACAAAAAGTAATCAATCCGATCTAGTAGGATAAGAACCTATAATATTCATACCAAACAAAATACCGTTGAAAAAACAAGAAAAAAAAAAAAATACAACTTTATACGCACTCATAGTGCTAGATGATTATCTTAGTATTTTACATTCACAAATAGTAATATCTTTCTTTCATGTTCTCTCTGTTTAAATGTCATGTCAACAATATAGTTAGGGGTGTAACTGAATCGAAAAAAATTGATGAAACTGACGATCTGAATTGATCCAAACTAGAAAAAAAAAACTCGATTATTTTTGGTTTGGATCAAAAACCGAACCGAACCAATGAGAACCGAAGTAGTTTGGATCGATTCTCTGATTTCATTTTTCCAATTTGCGGAATCGATGAACCGAACAAATCATCTTATAAGAGCCCATTGAGCTTATTTTTGAACAAGTCCAAATTACTTTCACTTTTTTTTTTGAATCAAAATATACTTTGATTAAACAAAAACACCAGAAAATACAAGGCGATCGCTAGGATCCAGCCCTCAAAATCAACAAGGACAAACAAAACAAAGACTCAAAGATAGCCTATTACATCAGAAGATTTGCTAGATGTGTCCTTAAACTCATATTAGTCCATCCTCTATAAACTACAGTATCTATTATTTTCTCATCAATATGATTGTTCTGTACAGCATTACCAAAACTAATATCATTCCTATATCTCCATATCTCGTAAACACTTTCAGTAAAAGCCAACTTCAGGATCTTCGCCCGACTCCCTTTTCCCTTCGTTTGTTGAGTAATCCAGTCCACTTCTTGACTCCATCCCATAGGGATATGATCAACCTGAATCCATTTCAACACATTTTTCCAAATCCCCAGAGTTTCATTGCAACAAAACATAAGGTGTTGCTGCATCTCATCGGCATTGCAGAAGCAACAACAAACAGTGTCGATTAGGCCAACTTTATGTAATCTGACACGAGTAGCCAACCTCTCATTGCAAGCAAGCCAAAGGTTGATCAGAGCTCTAGGCCGAACCATGTTTCCATAGAACAAAGTTTTCCGTGCAACATTTTGAGATCGATCATGAATTGCTAAGTACATCTTTTTCATGCTAAACTTTTGTGCCTCCATCATCTCTGTCCATACCTGATTTTGATAGATACATGCCCTTTGATTTTGATAATTACATTCACTTTGACAGAACACATAAAACAAAACACACATATATTATACCGGAAAAATTTCAAGCTACCTATATATTGTATTTTGTATTTCAAAACTATATTATTGTTTATTTGATTTATGTTATTATTGTAAGTCGTTTGAAAAATTAAATTTTAAATATATCATTTAAAAAATTTATAGTAAATATTACACCAGAAAAATAAAATAATACAAACCGAGTATAATATCCGATCTAAACTAACTAATTTAGATCAGATTCATTTTTAAAATTCAAACTAAATCGACTTAAACTAAATTAATTAAAAATTCAGTTATTCAAATATTAAATTTATTCAAAACCAATTCAAACTTATCCGTATATCTCTAAATATAGTTCTCTCTATCCCGTGCATTAACATTTAGCACTGCAGTTAAAGAACATAATTGCAAGTTTGCACATAAAAATATTAAAAGTTCAAAGAACCAATGAAGCAGTGGCAACTAGAAAACAGCCCGGTCGCCAACACGCAGTAACACATGCGTAAACTCACCGTTCATGGCGTCACCCACACGTGAAACTATATTATTCTCATTTTTCCCATTACCTCTTTTTTTTTTTTTGTCTGTTTTTTTCTTTCTTTACCTTTACTTTAAACACATGCATGGCCCCCACGTTCTCACGTGTGCCAAGTTTATCTATACTATGTTATCGTACTTAATATTAGAGCTGTAAAACTATGTTTTTTAAAAAGGAAAATGTTAACATGTTTCTTCAAGATTATATTACTAATTTTATAATAATTTTTTGATGTTAAGATTCTAAAAGAATAAATTTATATTGAAAAAATAATTCATTAACTTTTAAAAAGTTGAATGCATAAGTTTCAAAACAAATATTTTTATATAAAGTTCTTTAACATGTGCCCTTAGAGCACATTTTAACATTTTTCTATTTTTTTAATTAAATGATAATATTTATGTATTTATTGATATTGTTTTTATAAAAGTGATACAAAAAAACTTGATAATGGGTTGGCTCGAAGTTCGATAGGTTAGTCCGGCTCAGCTCAATTCTCAGAAGGGCCACATGATTTAGACAAAAAATACTTGATTGCGTTTGGGTCAATTTTTTTGAAGCTCAGTCCATTTTTTACAGCTCTACCTAATACAATCCATACAATACAATAATACAGTATAATTTTAGATCACAAATGAAATAATGTAGTAATTAATGTGTTGGTATGTTAATGTTTTTATGCACAAATGAAATATGTTGTGTATGGTGTATTGGTTACTGATTACATTATGACATAATAATGAATAATTTTTTTATAAAATTGACTATAAGATTAAAAGGTTAGTATCATATAATTATTTATACAAAATTTTAAAAAAATTGAAAATCATTTGAACTTAATCTTGATTATACATAACACTTTGTTATATTTATTAATCATTTATTTGAATTTAAATTTCATTAGGTATCTAACTTATTGTCAATCTTCATGTCAAAATATCTTTTCTCTAATTTATTTTTCTAATGTTTTGTTTTGTGTAGTCAATTAGGATTGTGTCCTCTGCTTTCCAGCTCTTCCTTTCTTCTTACTATAAATTTGTTTTCTTTATAATTTACTAATAGTTGTTTGTTTAATGTTATTAATAGTTCTAATATTTTATGGGTGTCACGCTCCGAATCTAACATTATTTGACTTTGTGTTTGACAACTACTCTAGTTTTGCAATCCCGAGATAACCCCTAAAGTATAATTTAATTTGTCACATTAATTAACATATCTATATTAAATTAAACTTCCCCATACTTTGCGCCATCAGCATGAGACTTATGTTTGGTTGAATTTTTTGGTTTTGATTTTAAGGTATGGAGAATTCCATGCTTAATGAACCATGTTTCATGGCTTCTTCCTCTTTGTTTGTTGTTGTTTCATGCCAATGTCTTCCATGTGGCACATTATTACTAGCTAGCTTTGATTTTCAAGTCATGGCTCGTGATGTGTTTAAATTTATATATTGCCGTGTGAAACATTAATTTGATTGATACTTGACTATGCATGATGTCAACTTCACACATGTTTCTCCCCTTTGATTAGACTTTTTGTTGTTGTACATGAATCGGAAATTTAAGTGCGCAATCGTAGAAATTAATTCAGAAAATTTCGATAAATTTAACGAATCTGCATTTTAAGATTGAATTCAAATTCAAAGTATCTAATTAGGATGAAAAGAGATCAGAACTGTTTCATCAAATATTTTTAGGTTATTACGATTAAACTTTCGAATCAACTTAATCTTTTTTTCATTCTTATGTTCATTTTTCTTATTTGTTTTAATATTTTTTTCCTCTCTTATCACGCAAGAAAATATCAATTGGGAAGATTAGGGGGGCATCCTTCCAAAATTTAACATGATGTGTCTCTAGAAAGGAAACTTATTCACATTTATTTAATTTCTAAGTTTGTTGCTATTCTAACACAATATGTAGAAATATACAATCATACACCAATGTCTTACCAACCAAAATATAACATCCATTATTTTGTTCACATGACCTAATTTTATAGGTGATGATGTTACATTCATTTTAGGCCTTAAAATTGCATATGATTCAAGATTGATTAAATAATTGCTAGTAAAATATGTGTATAAGGTAGCAATAAGAAAATAAATGAGACAAAATTACAATATCTAAAATGGTAAATAAAAGGTTCAATTAAGTATTCAAGTTGAATACTTGTTTTTTTTTCCACTCCATAATCATATTCATCCTCTTACACCTACAAAAACTCAATTGAAAAGATAAATCAAGAAATTAAAATGAAACAAATAAAAAGAGAGAAGGAAAAACTTTGGAGTTATGATTACTACATTGAAAAATTCAAAATCCAAACATTCAAAAATTAGATCACTCTACTTCCTTCTATTGCTCCATGAAGGATTTCATGAACCAGCTGTACAAATTAAAAGAATGGTTTATTTGTTTGAATCCATTAGAATAGTCAACCTCCTTGCTGTTCTTGTAAAGTTACTGCAACAACATCAAAGATATAGTAAGCGAACGTCTTGGATTAACTTATTTGAGTTTATCTACCAGCATAAAGAATTTTGAGGCTGTTTAAGAGAGCTTATAGCATGTCTATTAGTTGTTTTCAGCTTATTTTCATAAGTTCTTCATGATGGCTTATGAAAACAACTTATTGCTTATGAAAATAGTTTGACTTTATTTTACCTTTTGTTATAAAAATAAGCACTTATATGATAAGCACTTATACAGTTATACTGTAAGTTCTTATTTAAACAGTTTATCCAAAGAGGGCCTAAAGATATGACGAAATATATTGTGCAATTCAAGAGGTTAGTGACGATTGTGATTCTTACCTGAATGGTTCATCTCCAACGTGTTTAACCGCTCCTGATATATCGCGGTAGAGCACGCGACTGACCTTCTCATATTTATCTATGCCAAACATCTCTGCCAGCTTTCTGTGCAGTTCATCATAAGACGCAAGTAAAGAGAGGTCAATTGTCCGACCAACATCTTCCGAATCCAGAAAAACTTTACAGTGATCAGTACTCTCCAAACTCGCCTCAGTTTCTTGGCTGTTTTCCTTATACCATGGGAAACTGTCACAAGAAGGGTGTTTCTGTAAGCCTTGTCGATGAAGAGGAGTTCCCGAACCATCGGAAAAATTACTCATTTTATCGGCATTTCCATCTGAGGAACGATCACCAGTGATCTGTTGCTCCGTGAGAATTTTTTGGCCGAAAAGAACAAACTGAGGTTTCTTCTCATCATCGAATTTCTTCGAAGACTGAGCAGAACTTGCCATAGATAATAAGCAAGAGACATTCTCACTCATGCTAGATTTTTGCATCATTAGGTTATTAGAGACAGTAGGTAGTTTAGCAGCATGATCAAAAGGCACGAAACCGGCCGAAAATAGACCTGACTGAACTTTACTGAGGTGGAGATCCGATATTGGAAGACCATAATGCGCATGCCTGGCTCCCTGCATGCCAGCAGGAGTATTTTCGGGTAAACAACGAAATAAGTTGCTCGGACCTAGAAGGTTACTTGAAAACGTTGGCACCGGAATTTGGCCGTCGAGGGGAAAATCGTGGTGCGGCGACAATCTCAATTTCTTCCTTGGTTGTGAAAAAGGCGAAAGGTTTATGGAAGGAATGTTTGCTACCAATTCAACTAACCACGGACTTACCCTTCTCACATTTTGCAGTAAATCTGGTTCGTCCCATTTAACCTACAATTATTACTCGAGAAAATTAGCATTGTGTGAAGCATACAAAAAACAATTAGTAACAAAAAAGAACAGAAGCACATTATTCTTAAGTGGATGCAAATTGTCCAAAAGTAAATTTAATTAGCAATAAGCAATTGCAGCAGTTTATATCATCAATAAGCAACTTTACATGTATCCATAGTGCATTGTGTGAAAGATAAAAAATTTCTTAATAGCTAAGCACATTATTGGTGATAAGTTATTTCAGTCTAAAATAAATTAAACATTAGCAAGAATGAAATGAAATCACCATATATAAGTAGTATAAAATTTTTGTTATGTTAATTTGCATAAAGTTTAATAAATATGATTATAAATTATAATTTTACCTGTAGAAGCCTCCAAGGTGAGTTAGGCCAAAGAAGGGGATCAACAAACTGAACTCCAGATACAATTCCCATAAACCAACTAATTCGAGACGAGTCCTCGGTTTCGAAGGCCATCTTGAATCTTATTCCAGCACACCATCGAATCTGCATTGCCGCCTCTACTAAAGGCGCCTTCACACAAAACTCCGGTGTACTTGCGCGAGGGTAGTAAACAACCTCAAACGGTTGCTTATTCGCAGCTAGAGTTACCGCTTCGAGGACCGATTCTGGCCTAACTCTTTCCCTCCCCGTTATATTTGCGCTCGAGTTCAAACCGTTTCTGTTGCTGTCGTTAATGTTTCTCATCATTTGACTCTCATTCTGTGTAAACCAAGGAAGAGGAAAATTTTCTCCAACAGGATTCCACCCTGAAGGGTCCTCATGTCCACCACCAATACCCTTTTTCGCTCGACGAATCCCAACACAAAGATCACCATTTTCCGCCCTTAAAAACACAATTGAATCACCAGCTATAAGCTTCTTATGATTAACAAAAGTACTCCAACCAGTAGTCAAAAGATGCCGCCTCGGCGTCCCCCTATAAATATGCCTAAACTTCCACGTCTCGCCGTGAACATCTTTAGCCAAAATATTCTGAAGAGGAGGATCAGCCGCGTAATCCAAACGAGGAAAAATCGTCTCGGCACAATACCTAGGAACAGAAAAACCTCCACCATTGTTAGCATCAGATTGAGTCAATGTCTTTGCAAAAGAAACAGGCTTATCTTGATTTTCAACAACAACATCATTGCCATAATCTACACCATCATTTCCATTTCCATTTCCATTTCCACTCAAAGGAACAAGCTTAATCTTAGCATAAACCTCATCTGTTTCAGGATCAGCCATATACTTAATAGAAACAACTTTGCATGGAATCAAAGGTGAAACTTTTGGACAATTCATGAAGTTAACAGGTCCACATGCATGTTCAGCATGACCTTGAGGAAAGTAATAAACTTTACTGTTCACTGTTGGCATCTGAACCATTCCACCAGCACAAGCATGCCATAACTGAGGATCTAAACACCTTTCAACTTCTTCTAATGACTTATTATTATTTTCTCTAAATGTATTCATCTTGAAATAACTTTCACTGCAAAATTTCTGCAACTGTATTAGTTTACCAAATTAAGTAATAAAAATTCACGATGACAACAAAATAAACAAAAAACATTAACTTTTTTTTTCTTCTTCCATCATGAATTAAAAGATTAGTACTAGTAAAGTTGCAATTTATGAGCTTTTTTCTACCTGAAAAGTCATATATGATCACAGTAACCGCTGAAACCAGAAGAAAGTTGAGTGCCACGTGTCCACAAAATTCAGAAACAAAAAATCCCAGTTACTCACTGCTTCTCTTTAACTCTTCAATTTTGCTGACAGACTCATAATTCAGATTTCAAAAAATTTAATTTTTTTTTCCTTCAATTAACTGCTTTGTCTCCAAAACATTGACACCATGAAAATCCTAATGTGTTGGAAAATTATATAATTAAAAGGGTTGCTACCATGTTTATCAAAATTTGAAATTTCATGAAAACTGTTCATACCCACCAAATTTTTTTTCTTTCTGTTCTCTTTTTTTATTACAGAAGAACCTTCAAAGAAACAATTTGAAAGAAGGGTTGGTGAGAAAGTGATAAAATTGCAACTGAAACATTACAAAAACAAGAACTTTTTGTTATATAATAAAACACAGTTCAAGATCCAAGAGAGAAAAAAAAAAGAAGAGATACTGACAAGAAAAAAATCAGTATTTATTTTTCTTTCTGTGCAAGAAGATGTTGTTGAAAGATTAGAAAAGAGTAAGAAGAAAATTGAAGAGAATTTAGAAAAGAGAGAATCTTGAGGTGGATTGAATTGAAAGGAAAGAGATGATGGCCGACATGGATGCAGTGAGAGATAAGAGAGACAGTTAGTTTTATGGATGATGCAATGAAATGGCAAGAGTCCAAAAGGATACACGCAAAATGACACCACACACAAACACACGAAAACTAACAGAAGAAATAAATAAATTAATAAAAAAGAGACTTTGTTTACTTTAACAACAAAAATATCAAAGTGTGGTGGTGTATGTGTGTGTGTGTCGTTGTAGTTGTAGTAGTAGTGGTGGACTTTAGTAACATAACATTATTGTTGTATTGTGAGTGTGGGACTCTGTTTTTTGTAATTCAATTATTCAATTGTTTTTCTTGTTTTTTCTTATTAAATGCAGTACAATTTGTTTTTTTATTTTCTGATAAAAAAATAATATTCATTCATTCAAATTGAAAAAATACATTGATATAATGTATATCTGCTAAAAACAAAAAAGACGAATTTCCAAACAAACTCACAGCATTCATGCTAATAGTATAAAACGGCAAAATACAAAAGCCTACACATATGACTATATTCAAGTCTCCAGAATACACATGTCTCTGGATCTGCAACGTGGACGACGCGAAAGTCATGATTTGATCTGCATTAGATCGAAGCTGATCTCACAATCTGAACCGAACAAATACCTAGACGAAGCAAGAAAACCAAATAACGCCGCACAAAGATGACGAACAAACCAATGCCGCAATAAGATGATGAAATCACAAAAAAAATGAAATAGATGTGAAAATTACTTATTTTGTTAAAAGGAAATGAGAAAAACGAGTTAGAGGGGTGATTTTGGATCAAAACTAGTACAAGAAGAAGGAAAAACTAAGGTTGGTGACGGCTCAAAAAAAAATATACGCTATACAAATAATTTTCAGCATGTAAGTTTTGGAAATGTCATTAAAGAAGATATCTTAGAGCTTTTTAGGAGGACTCTTTAGTATCATTACATCAAAGAAGTTTTGAATGATACTAAAATTAGCTAACCAATCGGTGCTTCTCTTTCCTTCAAGCCGTGCTTGAACTGAAAATGTCAATTTCGACATGTGATGTTTTGGATATGTCTTATCAAAATAGATCTGGCTCCGTTAAGATTGCAACTCCATGTAACAATGTGAATGAGCAACTTTGAATCACTTTCTACAATGAGATTGATGACTCTTTGGCTTTGCGTCAACTCCATGCATGTGTACATCCTTGTATTAACCACCATTTGAGTTACGCAGTTGGCCGCCACACCCAGCAAAATCTATAGTCTCTTTATAAGCTCCATCACAATTAAGTTTGAACCAGATTTTTGAGAGACACTTACAGCCTATGCATATGGTGTCCATCTTCATACCCTCTAAAAGGATGGTTTCTCATTATTCTGTTTCACTCCATACTCCACGGTAAAATAAAGATCCTTTATGTTTAATTTTCACTTAATTTACATAGTATATTTAGTCTGACTTAAAAATATAGACCCTTTAATATGAAAATGTAAAAATTCAAATAGAATAATACTCTTTTAAATTGTAAGTAACTTCAATAGCATAAAAATAAATCATCCTTATAACTGTTGAAAACAAACAGAAGACTAACAAGATGATTTATATCCTGATAGTGTATATTCAAATATTATTATTAGTAATGATAATATAAATCTCAATGTATCTATGACTCGGAGATATTATATTGCAAAATTTGAAAAATAAAAATGCTACAAAAACTATGCATATAGGATTTATAGTGATGAGGAAGAGAGAACTGTAGCTATTAAATATTTACCGAATCTATCTACCACAAGTGAAGATTCTTTTATAGAAGTGTTCTCTAAGACAAAGAAGAAATAATATCCGATCAAAGACATTATAACTAGTTAAAACATTATAAGATTTATATAACATTATAACATTATAAGATTTATAAGATTTATATCAGTTAAAACATTATAATGAGAAGTAAAGTGATAACTAGTTCGTGTCAACGAATTCTGACTCATATACATACAAAAGATCATGATTTCAAAAAAGCATATCAAATTATGTAAAAATTTATGCAAAACTTATTATAGGTTACATTATATAAAAATTAAAAATTATATATATAGGGGAATGTATACAGTAATGCAAATTACGAGAAAATAAGGATATACATATCTTATAGTAGAGTGAATCTAAGATTCTACTGTAATTGATATGATAACGTGAAGTTGTAGGCTAAATGAAAGCACTCTTATTTTGGTTTATTGTATTTAAGAACTCTCAAACTTACAGCGAGATGTCATTTTTAAGTACATCTGACGTGAAGAAAATAAATGCGCTGATTGACTGTAGTTAGTTTTTTTATTAGCTTTCACTCCCTAGTTCTTATGGGAAAAATTAGGTTCAAGTGGTTTCAGTCCCCTCTCAAATGCAGTTAGTGGTGGAGCCAGAAAAATTATAAAGCCTGGACAAAATTTTGAACTTAAACAAAAATTTTAGTTTTGAAAAAAAAAATCTCAATTTTGCTGTAAATTAATCATTAAGAATCTAATTTTTACTCTAAACTAATCCCTAAAACACCAAAAATTTTGTTTTGCAATTAAAAATCTCACTGTTGAACAAAAGACATCAATTTTACCCTAAATTAATCTCTAAAAATATTAGTTCCCAAAATTAACCTCTAAAATATCAAAAAAAATCGACTGACCCCAGGCTAATGCCCTGGCAGCTGGATGGTATATCTGCCCCTGAACGCAGTTGCGGGGGATTGAACCGCAATCCTCTCTACCAAGTCCAACATCAATCACCACTGGACCAACTAACATTTTGTTGATAAACTAGTTTTAGTCTCAATCAAAGTTCATATGATTTGAGAGTTTTGGAGAATCTTCCTAAGAACCTCCAAAACATCCTCTTTGATGATATATTCGGGGATTACATGCCTAAAAATGTTAAAGTAGACTTATAATTTTCTTTTTTTTTGGCCTGTCCCTCTTTGTTCACATATATATATATATATATATATATATATATATATATATATATATATTTGGCCTCTTATGTTAATTTTAGTTTTAATTTTCTCTTATTCTCATGAATTAAATATGGCTACTATTAGTCTAGAAGTCCTAGTTCAATTGACAGAAAATACTGAAATTGTTAGGTCGGACTTCTACGATCGGGGTTTGATCTTTGTTCCCTTTGTATATTTATCATTTCCTTTATATACCAAAAAAAATATGACTAGAGTCATGCATTTTAATCACAAAGAACATCAACAACTATATTCACGATACCATCAATATATCATGTAATTAAAACAATACATATTTTTCTTATTTTTTCATATATTAAATATGACGGTTAGAACGTGAGAATGAATATTATATATAATTGAAATAAAATTAATTTCTAGTTTTACGTTTACTTATCTGTTACATATATTGAGTTGGGGCACCAACCTCTCATTCCAATTTATTTCCATTTTTACATCTATGTATTATTTTTGTTACATACATTTATATATCCATTACCTATCTGAAACATTATTTTATTTAAATAATCGTATAAAATTTTGTAAGACTACTTTATTTTACTCATTTCTCACTTCTTTTCATTTTTCTTTTTTGTATTTTTTTTTCTTTCTTTCATCTTTCTCTGTTTTTTTTCAATATTTACTCATATATACCAAAAAAATGGAGCAGGGACGAGTTGACCTACGGACATTTAATTTTTTTCTTTTTTTAATGGTTTAGATGAAAATTTTAAATTTAGTGGGTGAATCAATCTTATTGTTCTTTGTTTTTTTTTTCAATCTAATTTTTTTTGAGATTTATATTTTGAAACCCTTCAACTTTTTATTTTACCTATAATTATAATAATTAATAGACATGTATTATATTATATTATTAATATATAAAATATAAATGATGACTTGAATAAATGGTCCATTTTTATTGGTTAAGTACTAATACAATGGATTTTGGCAAATGTACCGTAGAATTTCCCATAATTTTTTACTAAATTGGTCAAAAGAAAAAAATAATAATTTTTTACTAAAATTATATATTAAATATATGGCATATTGTGTCTCAAATTTCTCCCAAAAAAATCTACATAATTGACATAAAAATACATAAATTTTGTCTAAAACCTGTCTCAATTCTTCCTACGGATTTGGGACGAAATCGCTATAAAATAGAGTATTAAGAAAACTAATGATGTCTGTTGTAAAGCTGTCTCAAAATGTCGTACTAATTTCGAACGGAATTCACTAAAAAATATAATATTAGTCAAAACAATGACTTCCGTCTCAAATCTGTCTCAACTTTTCGTACAAATTTTGGACGGAAATCACTAAAAAAAATATATTATTAGTGAAAACAATGACATCCGTCCCATATCCGACTCAACGTTTCGCACAAATTTGGGTCGGATCAAACTAAAAAAAAATAATAACATTATAAAGTTTGTCTGAAATCTGTTTAAAAAATTAGAGACAGATTATAGACAAAATGTTTTGGATAATAACTTTGTCTGCAATCCCCGTCCAAAATTCGGCCCGAAGATTAATATGATTTCATATAAATCTTGTTCCATCCAAAAATTCCGTCTGCAATTGACAATTTTTGAATAGTGTAAAGACCACTTCCAACCTTCAGTGTTATTGAGCTCGACACAAGGTTCAACAAACACAAGCTCAATGAGCAGAAGAAAAGAGCCCTCCGAAATTCTTACCCTTTATCATGCATAAAGAAATTAGTTAGGGTTTAGGGTTTAAACAATGTTTCTATTTAGGGTTTTTTGTTCAACAGTTTCCCATTTATGTTTTTAAACGATTTGTTTCACTATATTTCCATACTTTGTTCTCATTACTCGTTTATATTGATGCTTCCATGAATTTTGATTAATTTTTCTCCTCTCTTCATTATTATAACTTCCATTATTTTACACATTATTTATTAATTTATATATTATTTTTGGTAGTACACATTATTTATGTTTTTAATCCTCCAATTAAACCGTAAAAAAAACCCTCAAATAACTGAATCATTTTTTATCCTTGTAAATGTGCAATGATTACGTCTAGAAGTCCTAACTCAACTGGCAAAAATGCCGAAGTTGTTAGGCCGAACGTCCATGACCTAGGTTCGAACTCCGGTCACTCCACTTGTCTGTGTTAGTTTATTGGTGGTTTTGTCATCTCGTCTATGTGCCAAAAAAAATGTGCAATGATTACAACATGTCCTCAAAATTCTTACAATTTACCATACATAAAAAAAAGGCTTAATTACACTTTTGGTCCCTTAACTATTTTCAAGGTTTCAGTTTGGTCCTTTAACTATTTTTCGTTCCAATTTAGTCCTGTAACTTTTACTCCGTTAAACACTTTGGTCCTATCCGTTAGAAAAAAGCCTAAAACGCTAACTTGTGCGTACTTGGCAGGAATTGATAAGGTTTAGGGAGTGTGACATGGCATAATCTGAATCTGATTTTAATTTTAGAGAGAATAGAGAGGTTGAAGAGAAGAGAGAAATTAGGGTTCATTGTTCCCCAATTCCTCCATTAACATCTTACTCCAATTTTTTCTTTTTCATCTTCTTCTTCCTCCATTTTATTTCGTCACATCTCTTTGCAATTCCTCAGGTACTCTAGTTCTCTTTTTCTTAGGTCTCCCTGGTTGTCTCTTTATAGGTGGGGGTTGTAAGTCTGTGTACTCAGTCTTCTCCCATAAAGTTTGGCCATTCACAGGATAAATCATTGACCTATAGCATGCCTCATAACATTCTTTCCTATAGTAATCAGGGACAAATTGCTCCAGGTCAATATGATCCTCCCTCATGCATGAAATTGCATGGCAACATGGCAACCCTGTTATCAACCATTTCCTACAAGAACACTCATTTCTTCCAAGATTAACACTGAACCTAACTTCCAGCATATGAATGTGTCTCACCTCATAAAATTGATGTCCACTACGCCTGACAACATAATAATTACAAGTGTATCAGATTCAAGCAGATCACATTGAAATCACATTCAAGTTATAATAATTGCAGGACTAAATTGAATCTATTAATAAAGTTGCAGGACTAACTTAAAACAACTTATTATAATTGCAGGACTAAATTGAATCTATTAATAAAGTTACAGGACTAACTTAAAACAACTTATTATAATTGAAGGACTAACTTAAAACAAATTGATTATAATTAGCATAATAACTTACGTGACAAGCCATTTGTTTGTAAATTCAGACTCCTTTGCAAGTCTCTTCTTAATGTTGGGTAACACACTATCAGTGTAGAGTTGAATCTTCTGTCTATTTTTCTCCCAACTCTCCATGATATACACCTTAATCTCCTCAAGCATAGTGATAATAGGCTTTGATCTTGATCCAACAATCACAGAATTGAATGCCTCTGACATGTTATTCACTAATGTGTCACATTTTGCTCCAGCTGAGAAATATGATCTACTCCAATGTCTTGGTGATGTCTTCAACATATGATGGAATGCTGGTTCATTGATTTGCTTAATGTCTTGCATCAGCTTCATCCAATAGGTGGGATATGTAGCTCTAGCTGCCTTCCACATAAGCTCTTTCAGTTTCTTTCCAGGATAAACTTTTCTAAAATTGTTGTACAAGTGCCTGACACAAAATCTGTGCTCAGCCCTTGGGAGCAATTCTTGAAGTGCTGGCAAAAGTCCCTGCAATGGGCAAAGTGATTAAGTAATCAGTATCAGTAAGTGTTCTAAAACTTTTACAGTAAGTAATCAATAATTAGTAAGTGATTATAAGTGCTTATCAGTGCTTATAAGTGCTGATAAGTGATTAATAGTGCTTATCAGTGCTTATAAGTGCTAATAAGTGAATATTAGTGCTTATCAGTGCTTATAAGTGATTATTAGTGCTTATAAGTGCTTATCAGTGATTATAAGTCTTGATAAGTGATTAAAAGTGCTTATAGAATACCTTTTGTTGATCACTGATGAAAGTGTATGTCCCACAAAGTAATGTGCCTCCAAGATAATTGACAAGAAGCTCTAAAAACCAACTCCATGATTCTTTAGTCTCTCCTTCTACTTCAGCATATGCAATGGGCAATATCTGGTCATTTGGATCTCTTCCTATAGCTGCTAGTAGTTGTCCACCATAGTATCCTTTAAGAAAACAGCCATCTAGTCCAATAATAGGTCTGCACTTTGAAAAACTTTCTTTGCATGCTTTCAAACAGATGTAGACTCTTTGAAAATGTGGCAAGAAATTGGCATTAGAATCTTCCAAAGAAGCTTCACTTCCTTAGAATGGTTGAGTAGTAACTATGACTGTTGATCCTCTATTTGATCTTAGTAACTCATGACAGTAGTCATACTTCCTAGTATATTGTGCTCTAAACGACCCATCAACTGCATCAACAGCCTTTGATCTAGCTCTAAAGGACTTTGATTTTGTAATTCTAGCATTCCACTTATGTTGTGTTTTCTCCATGATGTCAGTTAATTTTATTTTTGGATTCTCTCTAACACATGTCTCTAGCTTCTTACCCAACCACTTTGAACTAAGCAACTTCACCCTATAATCCCTTTGACAATCATGTTTGTCATGTAGTCTCCTTAATATCCATGTTTCCTCATCTGGTATTTTAGCACAAAATAACCACCATGCACATGGAGTTCTTCTGCAAACAACCTTCACTCTAATTTTATCATTCTTCTCAAACCTAATATCCCTCCCTGAATGGATAGCATAGGCTCTGACAGCATCTTGAAAATCATTCTTGCAAGTAAAATAAGTCCCAACCTCCCATTTGTGGTCTGTCATCTTATGGGGTAACTTAAATGTTGGATACTTATTCTTACCATCATTTTCATCCTCACTATCACACCCACTATCCAAATCTGATGTGTCATAATTCTCACTATCACTAAGACCCATGTTTTTTGGTTTACTTGACTCCCCAACCTGTTGGATACTCTCAAAGTGAAGTTCATCATCTTCAGGTTCACTACCATCTTCAATTGGGATATGACTGTTTGGATCAGATGCACTAATAGGTGGGTCTGGAATATGTTGTTTTCTAGGTCTACCCTCTTCTTTTTTGCAACAGTAGCCACAACCTCACCCTCACCCTCAGCCCCAACAGTTTCAGCATTGGTTAATCCCTCACCACCCTCAGCCCCAACAGTTTCAACATTGGTAACTCCTTCACCACTCACAACCCAACTAGTATCAACATTGGCATTACCCTGACCCTCACCAACATCAAAATTATCATCTAAAAGCCACTCATTGTCTGACTCATCAAAATTTATATCTAAAGCACTATCCTCACTATCTGCACCCCCATCTGAAATATCATCTAACCCAACATCATTATCTACTACTCCCTTAGGCCCAACAACATCTTCAGTCACATTAGGCCCAGTAACATCATCTATTCCCACCTCACCACCCCCACCAACATCATGTTCAGGCCCATTAGGCCCAACAGCATCATCCATTCCTACTTCAGTGGGCTCAGCATCAACATTAGCATCATTTTCTTCATCTGTGGGCCCAAAATTAATCATATGTACAATGTCTGGTTGTGACATTGGGTGAACAACATAGATATGACCCATTCCATTTGATCTTGCTACATACATAACTCTCCTAGCATCACTATCACTCTTAAAATGGACAAGGTTACCTTCAATCATTGGGTCATAATACCATATAGACTCTATATCAACAAAACTCATATCCTTAAGGTTACTCAATACTTCAAAATATGCCCAATAATCTAGTTTACAAGTCCAATGAGACTCTACCCCTTTATAACCCAGAAAATGAAATTCCTCAAATCTCCCACTATGGTGTAAAATAATCTCAAAGTCATCATCCATGATTGAATTTCCTATAAACAAATAAACAAATTTGCACACACATCAACACAGTTTCACAACTATATAATGTTCACAACTAATAAAACATACAAAATTCACAACTTATATTCACAACTAAAACAAACAAAACAACATACAACATTCATGCAACACGTACAATATAAGTCATTGAAGAGAAGTCATTAGAGCATCTAAAACCCTAAACCAGTACCAGTCAACACAAACCTTAAACCAGTCAACACAAACCCTAAACCAATATCAGTCAACAGAAACCCTAAACCAATATCAGTCAACAGAAACCCTAAATTGACACTACAACACAGATAGATTGAGGGTTAATAACAAACGATACCTGTTAGCCGGTCCACCGCTGCTGTTCTTCCTCTCCGTCGCCGTCGCAGTTGCGTTCGCGTTCGCCTTCGTCTTCTCACAATCGCCAAATCGCCTTTTCTCTCTTCTCTCTGCTTATCTCTCTACAATAACCCTAACACTTTGATTATGCCATGTCACGCTCCCTAAACCAAGTCATTGTGTGCCACGTACGCACAACTTAACGTTTTTGGCTTTTTTCTAACGGTCAGGACCAAATTAATTAACGGAATGATAGTTACAGGACCAAAACGGAACGAAAAATAGTTAAAGGACCAGACTGAAACCTTGAAAATAGTTAAAGGACCAAAAGTGTAATTAAACCTAAAAAAAATTATAGTTACAATCCATCTAATCGCTAGCTAGACAATAGACATTTATCAAACACTACATCTTAAGATGTTCTACCATTCAGTTATAAATTGATGTTTCTTTTGGTAGACATGTCTTTGTTTATCTCGATTTTATATAATTACTGATATCGTTTCTTAAATATTTTTATTATATTTTATTTTTAAAAATTTATACGGTTGAGTGTCGACTAATATAGTTTTTTTTAACGACAAATATATTATTAATAATAATTGAATCAGTGCACAAGACGAACATAGACCAATAAAAGATGAACTATATACGTCGACTAATATAGTAGACTAACAGAGAGCTAAGTGGTAGTATTTAAGCCAACATGTGATTTCTTATTAGTTGAAACGGAACAAAGAGAACCATGCAAATAATAATTGATCTATACTCTAGGTGGTGGACCGATTAAGCAGCATAGCATGGTCCAAACCCTAGTAGAGTTGCCAATTGTAGCGGCACTAATTTCTGAGGTCTAATCGCAACCAACAGAAGAAAAAATAAAATAAATGAAGGGTGTGTTAACTGTTTGTTGGCGCCAGAATTTAAATGTGTAGTCTAGTGAATGAAATTTAAGAAAAGAATAATCCAAGAAAAATAATTAAAGAAAGGAAAGATTTAATTTTAAAAATATACATTCAGTAGAACGACACTTTAAGAAAATAAAAGTACATTAGGTTGTTGCATGAATGTATAAATGCAGAAGTTGTCTTCGATTATTTATTTTACTTTTACTTTTTTGATTTTGAGACCTTTTAGAATGATCATGCGATTAAGAATAATCTAAAGATGGATGAGAGATAAATTTTAGATCCAACTTTCATTATGGAATTCATGTTGCATATCAATCACCATTAATTAGTTTAACAAATAGTAGTAGATGATATTTAACAATTGAGCTGGGAAGCCCGATGGTAAGCTAGACTAACATCATGATATATAGGTTTCAACACATTCTTTATAGAACAAGAGGCATTCCAACAGTTCCGCGAACTTAACTCAATTAATAAGATATTACATGATATAGTGTGGTGATCGAAGTTCGAATCAATCCACTTTAAAAGAGTGAAATTCTAACAACTAGTAACAAAATTGCTAAATAAGATTCCTCTAGTAATTTACTCAAAACTTAGACCATTTTCCCCTCTCAACTACATGTAACATTTTATCTGTTGTTATTTTTCTTTTTTCTTTTTTAAAAAATATATTTTCACCTCTCATACAATTTTGCATTAATTCTTTATCCTTCCATTTTCTCTTCTTATGTTATCATCATTATAAATAAATTCTATTAGAAATATATGTAATTGTTAAAAACAAAATTAGTGCCTTATAATGTAGGTCGGTCCATGGCAAACATTTAGTCATGGGATTTAGTCAAACAAGCAACAATTCTCACTACTATTGAAAGTTTTTGGTGTTGTCAAAACAAAGTTTTGAGGTGATAATCCGACCAATATGTATGTCATCGAAACATTACCTATGAAGGTGGATGAGTCATGAGTGTGTTGTTGTTGGGTCATACTAATGCAAATTTCTTAATTATATACTATACAAAAAAAAAAAACCTTATAATGGACACATGTTGTTCATATAATAAAATTCAAATGAAATTTTACATATATAATTATTGTGTATAATTGAATGAGAGAGGTCCCTGCAGTCAAGTATCGGAAGTCAATTGATTAAAATTGAACAGTTCTGATTTAATTGAAAGTCATTTTAGAATTATTAAATAAAGATAAGATATACAATTTTTAAACTATTTGATATTTGATTTTGATCAGACGACCACAAATGCAGTGACTACATGTAGTGACATAGTAAGGAAATTTACATATCCAACATAAATCTTAGTTTTGCAATAAAAAATCTCAATTCAGTTTTTTTCTAAAATATTTAAGTTTAAACAAAAAATCTCAATTTCATCCTAAATTATCTTTTAAAAATTTCAATTTTACTTAAATTAACCTCTAAAAATACTAATATTTTTAACCGGAACCTAAACAAATGTCCGGACTAGCTAGCTGGACGATGGATCCGCCACTGAAAAAAACTGACTGCATCTAATGGTTTGAGAATAGTATGGTAAATTTATTTATGGACAGAGAGTGAGAGTATAAAATACACATGTGAAATAAAAATACGTTGACAAAATAAGTGTCTGCGAGCGTGACACGGTTGAGTTATTAATTTGACAACTACAAGACAACAAGAAGAAGCATTGCATGGAGTGAGAGATGCTACGTTTCATTTCATGTATGTCCATTTTCTTTTCATTATTGTGTTTTTTGTCTTTGTATTTTTATTGTTGGATGGGATATGTTTGGTGAACAGTAGTGAATGATCGAAACCAATGGAGTTAGTGACAAAACAATTTTCCCACGCTTTAGCATGAGGTGTCACATTATTGCTATTAATTCATTCATTTTAAATATTATGTATTTATCAATCTGGGATTGTGATTGTGACCTTGGTTTTAATTAGAAGAAAGCCAGCAACCTCATGTTTGCCAATGGTGTTATGGCAGCCAGTTGAGACGGATTTTGTCATACAAAAAAAAAACAAGTTGAGACATAAAATGTTAAGAAAATTAGTTCGATAGTTCTGTTTTGTAGTTCCGTTTTTCTCGATCTCTAAACGTCTTGTGCAGAAATCGATTATTTATAATAATATTTTACTGTTCAAAAAAAAAATAAAAAATTAGTTCGATAGTATCTGAATGCGCCATCACAAGTTGCATTGTGAAGACTACTATTAACAACTCCATTTGAGTTGCATTTAGTCCAAGAAATTAAAAGAGAATGCTACAAAATTTCTATGTTCAAATCAATTATTATTTGGATCAATTCTATCAAAATAAATTCTTCTCACCACAGAATCAAACATCACTAAAACCGAAAGTGACCGGCGTGGGAAAGGACTCGTGCTAAAACCGAAATTTTTACCTATTAAAATTGTACAAAAGACACATATACCTAAATTTTAAATTTGATTGTGAATTGTGATTTATAGAGTATAAGGTACAAAAGTTTTTACTTGAGGCATAATAAATGATTCACTTTTGGTTATTTTTGGTTAGAGATTTAGATGGATGTATGTATGTAATTGACAGACAATGTAGCTAGGAAGACTGGTACTACCAGACTACTACCAGTTATGCAAAATGCAGACACCGCAAAGGAAGATGAAGTATGGACCAACCTAATAACAATTTAATTATAGCTATAAAATAGACATGGTGGGTGCAGGGGGTACCACTGACACTCTGGCAGTGCCAAAACTACAATCAAAACCTTTCTCACTGTACATTTGTGGATAGTGATATTCATGCCATAAAATCCCACTGAACAAGATTCTTGTTCTTTCATCAAATTTTTAATGCGTGTCTAAGAATAAATGGTCGTTAATAATAGTATGGGAATAATTTCCCAGATGTTTTTGAGCTTAATTAAACAGAGTAATTGTTTGTTACTAATAATTTTAGTCATCAATGATGTAGTAAAATAAAACAACTATGATTGAGTAATGATACAAAATTTTACAAGTAGTTTATGACGAGTTCTGATATCAAATAATTTCAATTCCTTCTCAAATGTAATTGTGGGGATCGAATTGTCGTTCTCCCTATCAAGTCTAACAACTAACATTTGGTTACGATTAATTTTTTATATTTACTAGTATATGTGTTGTAATTGCCTTGAATTCTAAATAAGATAGAAGAAAAGAACAAAAATATGCAAATGGAAAACGGAATGCACTCATGTGTAGAATTGATGGTTTAACATTCTGCCGAGCACGTTGGACGTGCTCCCAGGGACGTGCGACGTCCCTGCTTCAGGAAAAGTTTATGCCGAGTACGTTGGACGTGCTTGCAGGGACGCGCGACGTCCTCTGCTTCAGGAAAAGTTACTGCTAGGCACGTTGGACGTGCTTGCAGGGATGTGCGACGTGGGCGCGCGGATCAGACTTGGTTTTTGAGCTTTTTGCTCAGATTTGTTCCAGATTAAAATAGATTTGTTCCTATTTTAAAGGTATATTTTATTCTATATAAAGGGAAGTTTAGAAACAAGGATTGAGCAAGAGAGCAGGGATGTAGCTCCAAGAAAGCAAGAGAGAAGAATTAAGAGTTTTGAAGCCAACAAGAAAACTAGTAATTAAAGAGGGTTTGCTCTTGGTAATATTACTAGGGTTGGGGATTATTCTTCTTCTTGGGTAAACACTATATTTAAGTTTTTGGTCACGGGAAGAAACTTGAGATTAGGGTAGATTTAGGTTTGAAGACTATCTCTTGTAACCCTAATTGAGATTTCTTTGTAACGGTACCTGAATTATTATAGTGGAACAGAGATGTGCTCTCTCCCCCAGATTAGGTCGGTTTGACTGAACTGGGTAAACAAATATTATTGTGTTCTTTATCATTTTCCGCTAGTTTTATTATTACTGCATATTCTACTTTATTGGTTGCTTGTTATCTATTGCCCCACACATCAAGTATCTTTATTGGTGTGATTTTATTCAACGAATTCACAACAATATGTAATCTTGTGCTTAAAGCTAACTCGGATGGAACGTGTGGATCGGAGTGTTCTTAAGAGGGGAGACACCACCAGGCTGCCCAGACACTAACTCGGCTCGGTCTAAAATTTTTGGTATTTTAAGATTAGTTTAAGGTAAAATTGTGATTTTAAGAATTAATTTAAGGTAAAATTGTTCAAAATTGAGATTTTTTATTGTAAGACAATTTTTGTTTGATATTTTAGAAGTTAATTTAGTGTAAAATTGAGATTTTTTAGGATTAAATTAGGGTAAAAAATTGCAATTTGGGTAATAAATTTTATTGAGAGTTGCCTTTTTTGATATTTTTTTCTTGTGTTGAGATTTTTTCATATTGCTTTCCTAACAAGTGGCGTCATAAAGAAAATATTTTGACCAAGGGAGGAAAAGAATTTGCACCGCGTGATTTGTTTGAAAAGAGGTTATTTATAATCTTATTTGTGTTTTTCTTAGTGTTATGGATACTTTGATTGTGCTTTAGAAAAAGAAAAACCAAATGAGATGAAAGATTCAGAATGGATTACAATTCAGAAAAAGTAGTGAGTACAATTCAAGACTATTTAGTCCAACAAGATTTTGATTGTGCTTTAGAAAAAGAAAAACCAAATGAGATGAAAGATTCAGAATGGATTACAATTCAGAAAAAGTAGTGAGTACAATTCGATTGACACTTGGAATCTAAGTTTGCATCGGTTACATTAACCAACTGATTGATGGAGAAAATAAACTTGTACTCACTGAAGATGAAAGATAAAAGTAATATGTGTTTGATCATGTTAATAAGTTTAATACGTTGGTATCTAGACTTATGAATAAATGGGATGAAATCAAAGATGAAGAACAAGTGTTACTTTTATTGGCTTCACTATCGAAATCTTATAAACCACTTATGCAGTCAATGTTCACAAGAAAGAGTGCATTACAATTAGATGAAGTGGTAAGATCATTAAATGAAAGTCAGCAAGTGATGGGTGTTGATAAATCTTCTCAAGACAATCAAATACTAATAACTAAATGCGGATAAAGAAACAATTACGGTAATCAATACAATAGAAGAGTCCAATAAAAAGATATGGATATTGTTAAGTGTAATTACTATGAAGAGTTTGACCACATACAAGTTAAATGTCTAAAATTCAGAGAAGATTTGCGAAGCCTAAGATAAAATAGAAAAGTTGAAGTGTTCTCCTTCTGTAAATATTGTTGGTTATGAGGATGATATTTTGCTATGTGAGTTGGTTACAAAGTGAAAAGATTTGAGACTTTGGATGAATGGATATATAGTTGAGTGTTTTAAGAGGCTTTGCAATTTTGTCCTTGTAAAAAAATTGCAATTGTTTGAGAGTTGGAGCCTCTAGTAATATGAAGTTTACTCATAAGATAAGTAAAATTATGTGTTATAAAGAATCAACAAAGATCCATACATGTTCATTTTGAAAATAAAAATATATGTACTATAAAACTAAAATTTATTTCTAATAGTACTCTCTCCGTCCCAAAATGTAAAAGAAAAAAACTCAATTTTTTTGTACCAAAATGTAAGAGAAAATGTCCAAACATTTATCTTTTCAAGAAAAGTTTACTGTCTCTCTCTCTTACTTTTTTTATAACCAACAACCAATAAAAATTGTTTTTACATCTTTTCTTACAACTTTTTTCAAAAAAACATACTCTCAATCATTATATTTTACTTTTTCTTAATAAGTGTGATTTTTGTTTTTTCTCTTACATTTTAGGACGGAGGGAGTATTTCGTAAAAAAAAAATTTTACTTTTTATGGTTGAATGTGTTTCATAATAAATAAGTACAAAAATGAAAAATAAAATGTGAACATTTTAGAGATACTTATTTGTAATTATGTGGGGTGAAAAATCAATATGGTGATACACAAAATATCACTCACAATTAAAAGAAATAAATAAGTAGGATGGGTATAGCCCATTTTGATTGGGTATAGGCCTTTTTGTTGGGGTATTGCCCAATATGATCATTTGAATTTTGAAGGCTTGTGACTATGGTTGAGAATATGTCAGGTCGGCTTACAGGAGTGTACAACCTAGTTTATATAGGTTCAGGCCAAACTAGATTATTTATTAAAAATAAAGGTCAGGTCTAGACTTTAAAAATAGTCTATTTACTTAAATAGGTCAGACTTATGTTTTAAAAAAAACCTACAAATTCTAATAAGCCGACCTATATATACATAAATATTTTTTTACATATAAAAAAATATATAACTATTAAAAATTTCTATTTATATGTACCCGAAAAAATTATTATATTCTATAATTATAATTTATAAGGATAAAATAAAAAATAATTTACGACATATAAAATTGGTTGTAAATGTGTTTTACTTATTTAAATTAGCATATTATTGTAGTATTATTTCATAATTAAAGTAACGTATTGAAAAAACTTTACGATTGAAATTTTGGTCATTGTAATGTGTGCCAACAACATACTTGTATTATTCGATTTCCTTATTTGCTTGAAAAAATATAGACTATATAACAATTATTTATGTTTAAATAGGCTATATTGCCCATTTTAAAAATAAATAAATAAAATTTGGTCAAAAAAATAAAAAAAATAGATAAAATAGACTATATTGAAATTTTTATGTGATGTAGGTTTTTATATAGGCTGTAGGCCAATCTAGACTTTTAAATAAGTCAGACCAAAAAATTTTACCTTTAAATAAGTCAGACCAAAAAATTTTACCAAAAAGCCTGACCAAGTGACTAAGCTATGCTAAAAAGATATCGGTTTTTAAGATGATAATTTTTTAAGATGGGTATAGGCCTTCAAGTTGATTATGCAATACTAAAATAGAAAATCTAAAAGGGTATTAGTTTTTACGATTAATTTTTTTGAGGGATTTAAGTTAATAAATTGAAACTAACAATAAATTGGTTCAAGTGGTAAGGATTTTGTTGGACCCTTTAAGTAAGTGATTAGAGGTTTGACTCTTGACTCCTGCGGATGAAAATAGCTCAATTGAAAGAGGATAAATCACCTTGTGTGCTTTACGGGTTTCCCGATAGAGATTAATTATTGCTAACAGTAATTAAAATTTTGTACCTAAATCATGTCAATCCGAAAAAAGTTAATAAATTGAAAAATATAAAATAACTTTTAACTTCAAAGTAAATAAAAAGAAAAATTGGTCAAATCAATCACTACTTTCTTTTTTTAACAAAATACCACTGTATTTTATTATTTTATTTTAAAGCAAAATTAAAGAAAATTTATTGACTATATTTTATAAATAAAATTAATGTTATCTCTTGACAATATATTAATCACAAAAGAGATATATGGATGACATCAGGATCTTGGAGAGTGTGCAGGAGGAGCGACCGCACATGGTACCAAATATCTTTTTAGTGTGTGAATATAACAAATTTTTTTACTATATGCATAGAATAATATTAAATATTCTTGTTATTATTGCATTGGCCGAGAGAAGTTGTTTAAAATTAAAATTGTTAAAATCTTATTTGTGATCTACAATATCGTTAAGTAGATTAAATAGTCTTACTTTTATTTTCATTGAAAATATCTTTTTTAAAAAATCTTGAATATGAACATATTATTAGTGATTTTCTGCAAATTAACAATGCATGGATGATGCTCCAAAATTAATAGGTCGAATGTTGCGGTATGTGATGCTACTTATACATGTTTGAATGATAGATATATGTATAACTATTTTTTTTATAATTTTATTACAGTTTTGATTCGGACCATCAAGCTCATAATTTACACAAGACACTCTAAATCTTGAGAACAACAATGACGGATCACAATAGCAATGACCAATGGAACTTTTTGTCACTTTTTAATGTATGTATGTATTAAAATCAAATTTTGTGAATTTTTTAATAAAAAATATATATTGACAAATAATGTGGAACCATATGTTTCGGTTATTTCAGTTATGTGAGCTTTAGACTCGCGATGTTGTGTTGTATTGTGGACAATAATCATTAATCACAATCACAATGAAACAACAATAATTTCACTCTGCTCTCACTCTGCCAATATGCCTGATTTTCATTTTTATTCTTGTTACAATAACCATATAACTCTTAATCTATCTCACGTTTCGATCTACATATCCAAGCTGCAGTTAATGACAACATTGTTGAAACTTGGATCCAAATCTGATGACATATTTCGTCGTGAAGGACAAACATGGTAAGAACTTTATGTAATTGTTGTTTTTAATCAAATCACACCAATTGATTATTGAAACTTGTGTTAGTAAATAAAAATTCGTCTTCTAATTCTATATATATATATATATATATATATATTATTTTTGGATGCTCTCTATTGCTATATATCAATAAACGGTATTGATGTATTTCATTATAATCAAGAAGAATATGATCCTGCATTATATTTTATGTTGTCATGTAAAACATTTTGAGGTGTCTAAAACATCTTGCAACTACAATCACAACCACAGTTTAATTTTTTTTCAATAGCGGATTTGAGAATATATCGAAACTCAAATTTCGAAATAATAAACATATATATGAGATTTACTTTACAATTATATAATCACCATCAACAAAATATTCACTAGGCTTAAGTTGTAGACCACCAAGTTAACTCATATATTGTATTCATCTCTCTCATTCTTCACTAACATGAAATTTCAAAAATGGGCTCACTTAAATTTTGCACATATTATTATATCTTGTTGCAGGCTTTGTACAACAGGACTCACAAGTGATGTTACAATTGAAGTAGGGGAAATATCTTTTTTCCTCCACAAGGTGCATACTAAATTAAACTCGAACAATATAGTTTACAATATTACAACTCAATCACATTGCGGGGGTTTCACCCTCACAACCCAACAAACAAATAGTGTTGTCAACTCGAGCAACCTACTCATGTATTTGTACATTATGGCGCATACCCAACATCAATCTTTCTTAATTAATATGTTTCTAAATTTGTAATTTTGATGTTGTAGTTCCCATTGCTTTCTAGAAGTGGATTGCTAAAGAGACTATTTGCTGACTCCACTAATGAAGATGAATCAAATCATATTTTGCAACTTGGTGATGTACCTGGTGGAGACAAAACATTTGAGATCATAACAAAATTTTGCTATGGTGTAAAATTAGAAATCACACCATTAAATGTTGTTAGTCTAAGATGTGCAGCAGAGTATTTACAAATGAATGAAAAATATGGTGAAGAAAATTTAATAGAATTAACAGAAACTTTCCTCAATGAAGTACTCAGCAATTGGTCTGATTCAATAAAAGCTCTTCAAACATGTGAAGAAGTTAAACCATATGCAGAAGATCTTCACATTGTTTCAAGATGCATTGATTCCTTGACTATCAAGGCATGTTCTGAGGATATTTTGTGTTCTGAAACTAAGTCACAAACTTCAAGTGATGATTGGTGGTATGAAGATTTGTGTTTGTTAAGTTTACCTTTATATAAAAGACTAATTGTATCAATTGAATCAAAAGGTATGAAACCTGAGAATGTTGCTGCATCATTAATATATTATCTTAGAAGATTTATACCTATGATGAATAGACAGTCAAGTTTCAATGAGAAAACTGGTGTTAGTCAAGCAACAACGCCAAGTAGAGGTTCAGAAGCAAATCAAAGGACATTATTAGAAGAAATTGTAGGGTTGCTTCCTAATAAAAAATGTGTCACACCTTCAAAATATCTCCTTAGGTTATTAAGGACAGCAATGATATTACATGCAAGTTCATCATGTATAGAAAATTTGGAGAAAAGGATTGGTTCTCAACTTGATCAAGTTGAACTTGTTGATCTTTTGATTCCAAATATGGGATATTCAGTTGAGACACTTTATGATATAGATTGTATTCAGAGGATTATCGATCATTTTATGTCAATGTATCAGCCTTCAACTGCAGCAACTTCTCCATTATGTATAATTGAAGAGGGATCTTTGATACGTGGAGTTGATGCATTGACACCTATGACAATTGTGGCTAATTTGATGGATGCATATCTTGCTGAGGTAGCTTTGGATGTTAATTTGAAGTTGCCTAAGTTTCAAGCTCTTGCTGCTTCAATTCCTCAATATGCTAGGCCATTGGATGATGGTTTATATCACGCTATTGATGTATACCTTAAGGTAATGAATGCTTTTAATTTTGAATTTAGAGTTAGTTATCAGAAAGTTATAGATGCATCTTTCGATGCTCATAAAAAAGAATAAACAATTAGTTTAGTTCCTAAAATATGCTCTCTTTCTTTAATCTAGTGTCTAACATATATAAATATAATAAATATTCAACACTGACAATAATTTGAGAAAACTAGAAGAATAATTTAACCACATGTCGATGTCATATGACACATGTCAGACACCAGATGCGCCTTTAATGTGAAGTGTTGGTACTACATAGACATTGACAAGAACACACTAGTAATAGTTTGAGAAAATAAAAATGGAAATAGATGTTGTTTTTGTTGATATTGAACACCTACATGTTTTGAATCTAAAGTTTTGGTAATAAATCTCAAAATTGAATAGAATATCCATGTCAGCATTTATTACTTTTGTTATTATTCATTTCACTTATATTAATTTTTTTAATATGTTGATTCTAATGTAAGAAGATTTATGGCATGTGTAGGCACACCCATGGTTGATTGATTCTGAAAGGGAGCAATTTTGCAGACTCATGAACTGTCAAAAGCTCTCATTAGAAGCAAGCACACATGCTGCACAAAATGAAAGAGTACCACTGAGAGTAATAGTGCAGGTCTTATTTTTTGAACAACTTAGACTTCGCACATCAATTTCTAGTTGGTTATTCGTTTCAGACAATCATGAGAATTCACAAAGTGGAAACTTTGGATTCACAAGAAGTAGTGGAAATGGTCAAGTTGACCCTACACAAGGTGGTGAAAACTTGAAAGACCGTGTATCAAAGCTAGAGAAGGAATGTTCAAGTATTAGACATGAACTTAAGAAGCTTGTCAAAACTAAGAGAGGTTGGAGCATTTTTCCAAGAATTTTCTTTAGAAAAAATTCCTCATAGCATTAACATTACATTTTAGTAAATAGAAGGTGATCATTAATTAAAGCATTTTTAATGTTTAATGCACATCATGAATGGAAAACCAAATCATTATACTTTTTAATGTTCACTAAAAAGTATATATATAGCTCGCTAATGGAGATTCTATTCAATCCCATCTTCTATTATTTTCACAACCGGATGCATTACTAACTTTTTACTTTGACAATTAAGTAATGGAAAATGCTAAACAGTGCCCCCGGCACTAGTTAAACTCCTTAAAAAGGAAATTCTGTCTTGTGCATTCAATATATCTGTCTTGGAACTTGTGCATTACTTTTATCTCTTATTTCCTTTTTTAGTATGCTTAACAAGTGCCCCGGGGGCACTGTTTAGCATGACCCGTAAGTAATTTGCAGATATATATATATATATTCTCAAACATACACAAATATATGAGATTGAAAATTACGGTATAAAAAAAATGAGTATTTCGAGTATTGTATATCCACATGGACTCAATGCGTTATCAAAATCGTTCAACAATTACTATTGTTCTAAGTCTAGAGAAAGTGATTTGTTTGTTGATTATTCGTTAAATATTTTCTAATGCAAACACTTTATCGATTTATACTTTTCAAATTTCAATCATGTTTTCACCTATCACTTATCGTACGTTTTCGTGTCCGGAAAACGACGAGAAATCTAATGTGCCTACTAACTTTCAATGTCTCGCTCAATTGATCGATACAATAGAATTATGATCCGACAATGGATTTAATTGTAAACCTTACTCTATGTCTAGCAATTAGAATTCGCAGATGAATTTATTTCAAATCGATTAAGTAAAAAATCTTTGTCAAACAATTTCTAAATTAAATAATCAATTTCAGAGTGATGAAGTTATTGAAACTTTGATATTTTATTTACCAAATTATTAAAAAAACTTCATAATTTTGTTCAAAACTTAAAATTTAATTTTCTATCAGAATAAAGTCCAAAAAATTAGTCCACAAGTCCTATAGTTCTAATGACAGAAAATGCCGAAATTATTAAGTTGGACGTCATGATTGGTGTTCGAACCTCAATCCCTTCATTTTGTGTGTGAATTTTCAATAAATTTATCATTTCGTTTATGTGCAAAAAAAAAGTCCAAAAAGTGATCTTTCTTATGAAAATCGAATAGACGCTCATCCATCTTCACAATAAGGATAAATAATTTAAAACGAATCAAAATTCTAAAATTGACATATATTACAAGATTGGGAGAGTAATTTGTCATTTTAAGGAATGATGGTGACATCTTGGTAAATTTGTTCTATTACTTTTGTTTTGGAGAAAACTCAATATATTATTATTCTTATTATTTAAATTAAACATTGTCTCTTTAACCATGATTATTTTTTAAAACTTTTTAGAATGACTCTTAGCATGATTAAGAGGGTAGTTCATATTGAGCATTCCAATAAAACATCATATATAACCTTTTATTTCCATATGATAAATATTTTCAACCGTTTATTTTAATACAAAATTTAACTTGGTTATTAACTATTTTCATTTTATGTTTTAGTCTTGTTGAATGAATGGTATTTTTTTTTTTATTGACAATGAACTATGAGTTTAAATAATATATAGAAATTTAGAATGAGCATGTTAAAGTTTAAGAAAATGTATATTATTTGTCGTGTGGAGAGGTCAAAGACTATAGCCAGATATAAGATTTATTTTATCTTAATTATGTTTATGAATTTCATGATATCTTGAAAGGTTTTTTTTATGTCGGGATGATATTTAGAAAGATTACCACTAGGATATTAACTGATTACTTAGAAAGTTATAATAGTTTTAAATATAAATAAAAATTGATTTTTTTCCGGTGCCAATTTAAGTGGGCTATACTTTAGCGTCAAAGACTATAGTCAGAGATAAGGTTTATTATATCTTAATGATATTTATGAATTTCATGATATTTTGAAAGGTTTTTTTTTTTATGACGGGATGATATCTAGAAAGGTTACCACTAGGATATTAACTGATTACTTAGAAAGTTATAATAATTTTAAATATAAATAAAAATTGATTTCTCTTCGGTGTTAATTTAGGTGGACTAGTTTACCTTCTTCAAAATAATAAATAAAAATTGATGGTCAAAGTAGCTTAATAGAAAGAATTTCATGTGAATAAGTGGTTATGCCAGGTTCGAGCTTCGATCTCTACATATAACGTGTAAGTGTAATATTTCTACCAATTTGATTCCTATAAAATTAAAATTAACTATTTGTCCATGAGAAATAAAAAATAAAACACGTTAGTCCCTTCATTTACTTGTATCAATATGATATTTATTTTAAATAAATAAAAAATATGTGTATTTAAATACTTTCATGTTGGTGGTGTGTGTTCCACTGATCCTTAACCTCCAAATCAATTTTTGTTTCTTCATTCATTCCTCTTTCATAGATTGGTCTCCATTGATTATTCTTCTTTGTGCGCTCGAGATGAAGAGAGTTGTTAGGTTTGAGACATCTCCATTACTCTCCAAGCGTGAAGTGAGTTGGAACGGAAGTGTTTCAAGTGTTGATACTTATGAAAGTGTTGATGCTATTCCTACATGCAAATGTGGGAAAAAGTGCATCTTATACATCTCAAAGACATCTAAGAATCCTAACACACACTTCTATAGGTGTCCCTATTTTAAGGTAAATCACCACTTGCTTTTTGAGAAATTCTATGGTAAATCACCACTTTTTTATAGGGACGAAAACATCCCCTTTTTATTTTATAGGGACTTAAACAGAAAAGTTTTCGTAGAATAGTTCAAATGATAAGTGTTGAAGGACATATGAGTTGGATAGAGTAAAGTCTTGAGAACAATTTTTAGTAGGAACAGTTTTCCAATATAAAAAAATGAAGAAAAACTCAATATTATAGCAACGAAAAACTTATTTAGTTATATTTTCAAGGGTTAAATATGTTTTTGATCCCTATAAAGTTACAAAATTTTGTTTTTAGTCCCTATAAAATAAAAGTGGCATGTTTTATTTGGTCCCTACAAAAAATTTATCTATGCAATTTTAATCCCTGCTATTTTTCAAAATTTTGAAAATTGTTTAATCATCATTAAATTTTTAAATAATTTTTTCATACATATTTAGAATACTATAAAAAGTTTCTTAACAAAAATTTAGAATTTTTTAAGATGAAAATAATTAAATATGAAATTTTCAAATTTAAAAAGTTAAAGATAAAAGTAACCGATATATTGATTTAGAAATCAAAATTTTAAGTTCTTTTTTTTTGAGGAATTTTTTACAATGTTCTAAATCACCACTTTTTTGTAGGAAATTCTATGGTAAATCACCACTTTTTTATAGGGACGTAAACATCCCTGTTTTTATTTTATAAGGACTTAAACAGAAAAGTTTCTGTATGATAGCTCAAGTGATAAGTGTTGAAGAACATGTGAATTAGATAGAGAGATGTCTACGCATCAATTTCTAACGGGAGCGGTTTATTTCAATATAAAAAAAATGAAGAAAAACTCAATATTATAGCAACGAAAAACGTATTTAGTTATATTTTCAATTATACATGTTGGATTAATTAATGTATTGATTTTTACAGCAACAAAGACCACATTGTAACTACTTCGTGCAAAAGGATAAATTTATAGAGTCACAAACTACAATGGTTGAGTTGCAGTCAAAACCTACAATGGTTGAGTTGCTTGAAGCCAAGATTAATCAATTGGAGAAAGATGTGAAGGTTATGAAAATTACGATAGAGAATGATATAGAAGTCAAAATTAATCAACTAGAGAGAGACATGGAAATGAAAATTAATCAATTTGAGAGGGATATTGAACTCACTAAAACTCAAATAATTGAAATGCAAGTGAAGATGGAAGATGTAAAAAATTGGAAACGATGTGTAAAGGCAGTAGGGGTTGTGATTGTAATTTGGTTGTATCCTTTTGTATTTGGGAATAGGAAAAGATTGTCTAAGTAGTCCTTATATAAAATAAATACTCTCTTTTTATCAAAATATAAATTAAAATAAGTCGACAAAAGTTAATGTATCTTATTCAAATTTTTACATCAAATATATCAAGACGGATGAAGTATTATCTAGATAGTGTATTATTTTTTTATTTTTTTTTGGTACATTCTAGATAGTGTATTATACTTGAGTTGTATGTGCATTTTCATTGTTATGTTGCTTTTGGGTTGCAATAAATATGTTAACTTTAATGATTGAATTGAGATTTGAATTTTTTTTAGTGACAGACAAAAGTGTCACTAAAAGTTTAAAATGTGTACGAGGAGGTTATTTTGACAGGTACCGGAATTGTTTTTGAAATTATTCCGGTTTGTATATCGTTACTGGAACATTAATTTACAAATTCCGGTATATCACTTAATTTTGAAGGAAATTGACTTATAGTGACAGACAAATCTGTCACTAAAAGTGTAAAATCTGTGTCGAAAATCTGTGGGTAAAATCTGGTGGGGGTGAACTCCTATGAAGTGTAATTTTTTTTTTTTTGCAAAAAGGATAAAATTGGAATATTTGATAATTTGTAGGGTGAGGGATTAAGTGATGGGGTGGAAGGTTTAATTTTCCTATATAAATTAAGAAATTGGTCATTGTGGTGTAAATTTGAAAAATAGTAAAAATGTTGCTGTGAACTATAAATACACTGAATTGGTCTAAGTGATAAGGATTTTAATCCGCTTAAATATGTGGTTAGAGGTTTGATTCCTAGCTCATGCGTTTGCAGAATATTCGGTTGAAAGAGGAGAATTCACATTGTGTACCCACACATATTCATCAACAGAGACTAGTTATTACTAACGGCTGTGGAAATTTCATATCAATATCATGCTAACAAAAAATAACTATAAAATATTATATGGTCGTGTTTATTGATTGAAATATTGACACCATTTGATCTTGCTTATAATAAGTTAATGATGTGTATAGTAAAGGGACGGGTCAATTTTATATTAAAATAATTTTTTTTTGACGCATATATTAAAATAGTTTGGACTTTGTTAAAAGGTGCGTCGAATATTACAAAGTTATTATGATCGGTTCAATTTTTTATTTATTTACAATGGAGTAGATGATCGAACCGAAGTCTAATGACTTTGAATTTATTTTCTGACGAAAATTGAAATTAAATATCACATAACACAAGAAGACACTCCACACTATTCAAAATTTCAAATAAAAAAATTACTCTCTCTGTCCTAAAATTATTGATCTATTTGTCAAAATTATTTATCCCAAAATAATTGTCTTATACTATTTATAACATTATTTTTTTTCCTATTTTACTCATATTACTTTATAGTGTAATGATTAATAGAAACAATAAAGTAACTAAAAAAATCTATTTTTTAGTATTTCATTGTCTACTACCAATAAAAAAATGGAGATATTTTTATAAAATCACATATTCTTTCTATTTCATTTACATATTTTTCTTTTAAGTGTGTAAAATAGTCCACGACAAATATTATGAAACTGAGGGCAGAGGCAGATTTAGGTACATGGGTTTGGGACTCAAGTCCCCACAAGAAAATTAAATTAAATTTTAATAATACTACTATTAAAAATCTTTATTGTAAGGAACTATTTATTATATATACTTAAGTCTCATAAAAATTAGGGTTAATAGGGTTATAAACCCTGTAAAATACGTGATTTTTGCAATACTCCCTGTAATTTTTTTTTTTGAGAATCACCCCTTGTAATATTTGATTTTTTTGCAATACCTCATTACCTCAATCAACCATAATATTTTGCGGAAGTTTGTTTTGCGGCGGTTTACAACCCCCGCTAAAAATTATTTTTTGCGGCAGTTTTTATTTACGGAGGTTTAAAACTCACGCTAAAATTATATATTGCGGCGATTTTTTGCGAGGGTTCTGTTTTGTGGGAGTTATATTATGGTTGATTGAGGTGAGGGGGGTGTTGCAAAAAAATCAAACATTACAGGGGTGATTCTCAAAAAAATAATTACACGGGGTATTGCAAAAATCAAGTATATTACAAGGGGGATATAACCCTATTAACCCTTAATGAAATGACTTCGAGTTTGTTTCTTTGAAAAAAAATTGCAATTCTCAATTTCAGAAAAATTTGTCAATGGTTACATAAATAAGTAAGACATATAACACTATTCAAACTAAAACTTTGGTCAACCAACCTGGACATCAACACATTAAGTATAGTCGACGGTTCACTCTCTTCAATGATTTTTTCAATCAACACTCTACTCCATCACTTTTTATTTTATATTCTAATTTAAATTTATATTTTTGTGTTTATGATTACATAAAATTACAATTATCAATTAAAATCAAATTAAAATAATAAACACTTAACAAATTATTTTTTTGATTTTTGGGTGTTGAAATGATTATTGAAATTCATTTCACTAAAAAACAAAACTTCAAAATAGTGAAAAACTTGGTTTTTTTTTTGTGTTCAAATCATGACAAATTTTGGTAAAAAAAATAAATTCAAAGTATTTATATCAACAAAACCGTATCCGGACTACCAATAGCAAGAGGACACGTGTCTCATCTTTATCAACCAAAACTTCTACGTGTTTTGGCAAATCATTTTGCACCACGCGTCCCCCCGCTTCTACGTGTTTTGGCAAATCATTTTGCACCACGCCCCCCCTCCCCCCCCCCCCCAGGGTTCTGTTTTGTGGGAGTTATATTATGGTTGATTGAGGTGAGGGGGTGTTGCAAAAAAATCAAACATTACAGGGGGTGATTCTCAAAAAAATAATTACACGGGGTATTGCAAAAATCAAGTATATTACAAGGGGGATATAACCCTATTAACCCTTAATGAAATGACTTCGAGTTTGTTTCTTTGAAAAAAAATTGCAATTCTCAATTTCAGAAAAATTTGTCAATGGTTACATAAATAAGTAAGACATATAACACTATTCAAACTAAAACTTTGGTCAACCAACCTGGACATCAACACATTAAGTATAGTCGACGGTTCACTCTTTTCAATGATTTTTTCAATCAACACTCTACTCCATCACTTTTTATTTTATATTCTAATTTAAATTTATATTTTTGTGTTTATGATTACATAAAATTACAATTATCAATTAAAATCAAATTAAAATAATAAACACTTAACAAATTATTTTTTTGATTTTTGGGTGTTGAAATGATTATTGAAATTCATTTCACTAAAAAACAAAACTTCAAAATAGTGAAAAACTTGGTTTTTTTTTTTTGTGTTCAAATCATGACAAATTTTGGTAAAAAAAATAAATTCAAAGTATTTATATCAACAAAACCGTATCCGGACTACCAATAGCAAGAGGACATGTGTCTCATCTTTATCAACCAAAACTTCTACGTGTTTTGACAAATCATTTTGCACCACGCGTCCCCCCGCTTCTACGTGTTTTGGCAAATCATTTTGCACCACGCCCCCCCTCCCCCCCCCCCAGGGTTCTGTTTTGTGGGAGTTATATTATGGTTGATTGAGGTGAGGGGGGTGTTGCAAAAAAATCAAACATTACAGGGGGTGATTCTCAAAAAAATAATTACACAGTGTATTGCAAAAATCAAGTATATTACAAGGGGGATATAACCCTATTAACCCTTAATGAAATGACTTCGAGTTTGTTTCTTTGAAAAAAAATTGCAATTCTCAATTTCAGAAAAATTTGTCAATGGTTACATAAATAAGTAAGACATATAACACTATTCAAACTAAAACTTTGGTCAACCAACCTGGACATCAACACATTAAGTATAGTCGACGGTTCACTCTCTTCAATGATTTTTTCAATCAACACTCTACTCCATCACTTTTTATTTTATATTCTAATTTAAATTTATATTTTTGTGTTTATGATTACATAAAATTACAATTATCAATTAAAATCAAATTAAAATAATAAACACTTAACAAATTATTTTTTTGATTTTTGGGTGTTGAAATGATTATTGAAATTCATTTCACTAAAAAACAAAACTTCAAAATAGTGAAAAACTTGGTTTTTTTTTTTGTGTTCAAATCATGACAAATTTTGGTAAAAAAAATAAATTCAAAGTATTTATATCAACAAAACCGTATCCGGACTACCAATAGCAAGAGGACACGTGTCTCATCTTTATCAACCAAAACTTCTACGTGTTTTGGCAAATCATTTTGCACCACGCGTCCCCCCGCTTCTACGTGTTTTGGCAAATCATTTTGCACCACGCCCCCCCCCCCCCCCCCCGTCTGCATATAGCCTATAAAAAAGACAGAAAAAAAATACTTAAATCCATATTATTTCAATTCTCTTTCTAGTACTCAGATCTCACATATTTTTTCTTCATTTCTCTCTTATATATTTCAACATCATCCCTCTCTATCTCTCGGCTTCATCTCTTTATCATCTGATCTCTCTCTCTCTCTCTCTCTCCCTTTTTTTGTTCTTCTTCTATCTCACTCGTATTTTTCATCAAGTAATTTAGGTATTTTTTCACTTATCTGAGTGTTTGTTATGAATTGTCCTATATTTATTCATTTGTAAGACAAATAGATGTTTATCGTTGGAGTTCAAACTAAGCAGTATTAAGATTTAGTCTGACATTCATAATTACAATTGTTTTAAACTTCAAAATAAGTGTATTTTCTAGATCGGGGTGTCAGAATTTCAACAATTAATAAATTTGATTTTTCATTAGGGTTAGATCTACAAGATGTTTTGGATCCCTATCATTTCTCATCCTTATTTGAGTTTATTTTTATTTGAATTTGTTTTTGAGTTGAAGCACCTTGTATTTATGTCTTAATCTAAATCTTTTGTTTTATAACGAATATATTTTTTTGGGTCGTGTATGCTTATTATTGAAATTTAAGTTGATATATTGTTGATGCATATGATTTTCACCTGACCTATCTCTATATCTTCTCTCTCAATCTCTCTCGATCTCTTTGTCATCTCTTTGTCCCCATGTTTTGTTCTTCGATCTATCTCACTCATGTTTTTCATCAAATACACTAGGTATTTTTTCAATAGTTTTAGTGTTTAGTATTGTCCTGTATTTATTCTATTTAATTTTACATTCACAATTTCAATTGTTTTAAACTTCAAAATAAGTGTATTTTTTAGATCAAAGTGTATGAATTTCATCAGTTGATGGATTAGATTTTTTATTAAGGCCAAATCTACGGGGTGTTTTGGATCTCTATCATGTCCCGACCTTATTTACTTTTTATTTATTTTTTTAATTTATTTTTGAGTTGGATCTAGTACCTCTAGTATTTCTGTCTTAATTTAAAACTTTTGTTTCATAAAAAAAATATCATCTTTGTTGGTCATGTAAGCTTTTTCTTGAAATTAAAAATGATATATTGTTGATGCATTTCATTTTTAGCTAGCTCTATTTTAAATTGACAAGTTGTTCTTGTAGAAGGTTATGGCTCTTATAAAAATGTCTAAGAGTGTGCCTGAACACTACAATGAAGATATATGTGCTCTTCTTTGTAATAAAAGTGATTTATTACTTTGTTGCGATGGTTGTCCTTCAGCTATTGATCTAAGCTGTTTAGGTCTAAAGGTATGTGCCTTAATCTTTTTAGTTTATATTCATCTTTTTTCCTCTATTTCAGAGATCATGATTTTATTTATTATCTATTTATTTCTTTCATTTTTTTTCTTCTCATATGTGTAACATAAAATCATTTTTGGTTTTGGTTGTTCATTACAATGATATATTAAAAAAAAAATTTATTAAAAACAAGGATATATTAATACTAATTAATTAACAAATTTGTTATTTTCAAATGTGTATACAGTATACACTCCTTCTAATTATTTCTAACACATTTTCATTATGAGAAGGATATCGTTAATCTTATTGTTATTATAAAGCTAAATATTGAATTAATTTAACTTTATTTTGTATTAAAATATACAAATTATTATTTTTCCTTGCAGGATGTTCCACATGAAAACAAATGGTATTGCAACTGGTACCGCTGCAAATTTTGTGGACTACATGACGAAAATGGAACTACAGATAATCTCAAATTTAGATGTATTTCCTCTCTTGTAAATCATGCAGGCAAAAATGTATTTCATCTTCATTTTTGTTAATCAACTAAACTGAAGATGAAATACATTTTTGCCTACATGATTTACAAGAGAGGAAATACATCTAAATTTGGGATTATCTGTAGTTCCATTTTCGTCATGTAGTCCACAAAATTTGCAGCGGCACCAGTTGCAATACCATTTGTTTTCCTGTGGAACATCCTGCAAGGAAAAAAAAAATAATTTGCATATTCTAATACAAAATAAAGTTAAATTAATTCATTATTTAGTTTTATCATAACAATAAGATTAACGGTTTCGTTCTCATAATGAAAATGTGTTAGACACTTAGAAGGAATGTATATTGTATATACATTTGAAAATAACAAATTTTTTAATTAACGAGTATTAATATATCATTGTTTTTAATAAAAAAAATTAATACATCAATGTAATGAACAATCAAAATCAAAAATGATTTTATGTTACACATATGAGAAGAAAAAAAATAAAAGAAATAAATAGATAATAAATAAAATATCATGATCTCTAAAATAGATGAAAAAAGATGAATATAAACCAAAAAGATTAAGGCACATACCTTTAGACCTAAACAGCTTAGATCAATAGCTGAAGGACAACCATCGCAACAAAGTAATAAATCACTTTTATTACAAAGAAGAGCACATATATCTTCATTGTAGTGTTCAGGCACACTCCTAGACATTTTTATAAGAGCCTTAACCTTCTACAAGAACAACTTGTCAATTTGAAATAGAGTTAGCTAAAAATCAAATGCATCAACAATATATCAATTTTAATTCAAGAAAAAGCTTACATGACCCACAAAGATGAAATTTGTTTTATGAAACAAATTTTTTAATTAAGATAGAAATATTAAAGGTATTGGATCCAACTTAAAAAAAAATTCGAATAAAAATAAAAGCAAATAAGGTTGGGACATGATAGAGATTCAAAACACCCTGTAGACTCTTCCTAATAAAAAATCAAATTCAATAATTGATGAAATTCAGACACTCCGATCTAAAAAATACACTTATTTTCAAGTTTAAAACAACTGAAATTGTGAATGTAAAATTAAGTCTTGATATTTTTTACTTCGAACTCCAACTCCAAATATTTATTTGACTTGTAAAGGGAATAAATACATGACATGCATAACAAACACGCAAACTACTAGAAAAATATTTAATGTACTTGATGAAAAATATGAGTGAGATAGAGGAAGAACAAAAAATGGGGGAAGAGAGAGATGATAAAGAGATCGAGAGATATAGAGAGGGAAGATATAAAGATAGGGTCAGGTGAAAATCAAATGCATCAACAATATATCAATTTAAATTTCAATTAAAAGCTTCACCCACAAAGGTGATATTTTTTTTATGAAAGAAGTTTTAAATTAAGACAGAAATACTAGAGGTATTGGATCTAACTCAAAAACAAATTCGAATAAAAATAAAAGCAAATAAGGTTGGGACATGATAGAGATCCAAAACAACCTGTAGATTTGGCCCTAATAAAAAATCAAATTCATTAACTGTTGAAATTCTAACACTCTGATCTAGAAAATACACTTATTTTGAAGTTTAAAACAACTATAATTCTTGTTTCAAAAAAAAAATTGTAATTATGAATGTCAGACTAAATCTTAATATTTGCTTACTTCGAACTCCAACTATAAACATCTATTTATCTTACAAAAGAACAAACACAGGACAACTCATAACAAACACTCAAATTAGAGTAAAAGAAATACCTAAAGTACACGATGAAAAATATATAAGTGAGAAAGATGAAGAACAAAAAACAGGGGGGACATAGAGATGGAGCCGAGAGATAGAGAGAGATGATGTTGAGATATATATGAGAGAAAGGAAGAAAAATATGTGAGATTGAGTACCAGAAAGAGAATTGAAATAATATGAGTTAAAGTATTTTTTTTTTGTCTTTAAACACTCATTATTCAACCCCACTAAAAATTATTTTTTGCGGCAGTTTTTATTTGCGGAGGTTTAAAACCCCGCTAAAATTATATAGTGCGGCAATTTTTTGCGGGGGTTCTGTTTTGTGGGGGTTATATTATGGTTGATTGAGGTCCGGGGGGGGGGGTGTTGCAAAAAAATCAAACATTACCGGGGGTGATTCTCAATTTTTTTTTACAGGGGGTATTGCAAAAATCAAGTATTTTATATGGGGGTATAACCCTATTAACCCTAAAAATTAATTAATATCAGTTTAGAAGTTCTAATATAACTGATAAAAAATGTCAAAATTATTAAGTCGAACAGACGTTTATGACTGGGGGCTTGATTTCCAATCCCACCATGTTGTATATCCTCTCTCCTAATATTTTTTGAAGCAAATTCTTCAATAAATTCTTCATATTGTATATTCTCCCACAAATCATTTTCAATTGCTCTCATTGCTAACCACTAAGCCTTTTTTTTTAGTCAAGAAAAAAATCATTAAGCATTTTTTGTTAGACTATTGTATTTTTGACCATCTATTAATTGAGCAACTTGTTTCAACTAAGTGATATATGCCTTGTTGCCCTTGCCAAATACAGCTCTAGCTCTGTTGCACGATGACCTTGTCAACTTGCTTGACATAGATCCTCGTTTGTTGTTAAGTCTCAAACTTCTTTTTTTAAGTACATCGAAAAAAATAAATTATTTCAATCAAAAATTAATCTTTAATTCATACCAGTAGAGTTATTCAATAGAGTCTCCACCCGACCCAAGATAGATTTGGCCGTTTCTCTGTTAAAAAAATTATTCATTATTAACACCGTTAAAATTGAATTAAAGAGTTGCATACGTGTATCATTTTTATTGGAGAACAATTTAGACCGTAATTTAACCTATTTTGGAATTTTGGTACCATGTTGAAGTTGAGCATCAAATTTCACAGTCTCTTCTATTTGAACACCAACAATGGTTTCTTCTTCAATCTCTCTCAAACTCTTCGCTAATTCACTTTCCATTTCTCAGGTAAATCTCATCTTCCCTTTCTTTACCGCTAAACTGCGCAACAAAATTACTCTTAATTATTTATTACTCTTCCATTGTTTGCATAGTATTTTAGGGCACAATTTTGTGTTTAATTTTGTTAATTACTTTTGTGTACATTTGATAATTGATAATGATATGCATAATATTGAATTATAGAGCACAATTTCTGTGAAGAGTTCGGATAGATTAGTGTTTAGCAACTCGGCGAATTTTCGAACAAATAAACTGTTGTGTGTGGACGAAGGATTCAAGCTCCGTTGCTCGATTGATAGAGAAATGGATGTGAGAACTTCTGCTTTGGTGGAGGATGATGTTGCTGAGTGCTTAAATGGTTTGTTTTGTTTTTGTGATCTTTTAAGCTGTAGTGGTTTTGGTTTTGTGTGTATATATGCTAATTCTTGTTGTTTGCAGAAGTGGAGCTAAGGGAGCCTAGTATTTCGACAATGGTGATGAATTTCGAGAATAAGTTTGATCCGTTTGGTGCAGTTAGTGCGCCGCTTTACCAGACTGCTACTTTTAAGCAGGTCCAAAATTTTATTTGGTACTTACTCCCTCTGGTGTTATTTACAAGCAAAACTGAATTTTTTAGATTCGTTGAATAACTGATGTATTTGGCCTATATATAGACTAGATACATCAGTTATTCAATGAATCTGAAAAGTTCACTTTTGCTTATAAATAAGGCCGGAGGGAGCATATTGTGTGAAAGAATTTCTTCTCTATTTTAAGTGACTTAGGTATCTTTGAATCGTCATTTGGGGCCTAGCGTATGTAAATTTACTATCTCTGTTGTGTTTCGAAAATATTCATTCATGGTAATTTATGTCTTCTTGGTGCAGCCTTCTGCAATAGAAAATGGTCCCTATGACTATACGAGAAGTGGAAATCCTACTAGAGATGCTTTAGAAAGGTTTGATGTCACTTGTTGGTTTATGTTTTGTATTACAATTGTGGATCTGTTTGTCTTTAATTTTTCACGTTTTGCATTCACAGCATTCTTGCAAAACTTGATAAAGCGGATAGAGCCTTTTGCTTCACTAGTGGAATGGCTGCTTTGACCGCTGTTGTTCACCTTCTTAAAAGCGGTCGGTGCTTTTTCTTTTTTAGGAGCGATAATGCATGAACTTAGTTTGTTGGGTTAAATATATGTTTTAGCTCGCTAAAAATAATGTACACATGTTATGCTTGGTTGGGTTTGTTTTTGTTTATTCACTAAATGTTTATGAAAGATATCTCTATTTCTGTATGTTAGTTATAAAATTTGGTTTACTTAAGTTGTAAGTAGTTCATATTAAGATCTAAATTTAATCTATGAAATGTTATGCTTAAATTATAATTTTACTAGAAAAACAACTACTCGTGTTAAACAAGTATTAAACTATTGAATTTACATAACTTAATGTTTTTGTATAAAAGTTTGCACAAGCAGTCATACACATTGTTTTCTGAACAAGCTTACATGTATCTTTCTTCTGCTATTGTGAAGCTCTAATATCCATGTGCCTGTATTCTGACACGATTTTTTTCTATTTTCGACAGAGACATGATAGTTTTTCCTGTTGTTTGATATTTATTCCCAATAATATACTTATAGGTGAGGAAATTCTTGCCGCTGATGATCTGTACGGTGGAGCAGATAGGTTGCTGTCCCAAGTAGTTCCCAGGAGTGGGGTTTTGGTGAAGTTAGTGTGATTTATGTTAGTCATGCATATTTATTTTTTGTACAATGATTAAGTATAGAAACAAACCAGCAAAGTTTCTTGATTCTGTGTAGGTAAGTCCATCATTGATGGGATTGTAATTTTTGCATCTGCAGACGGGTTAATACAAGTGATTTAAATGAGGTCGCATCCGCAATTGGACCCAAGACTAAGCTTGTATGGTTGGAGAGTCCAACCAATCCCCGGATACAAATTTCTGATATTCGAGTAAGAATCTCAAGTGTTAGTTATGCTGATTAAGTTTCTAAATAACTGTTCTCTTTATGATAACAGCATTGTAGTATGTGTTTTTATAAATGGTTTTTTACTAAATAATAAAATATTGTGTTTTTTTTTTAATTTAATGTCCAGAGAATAGCAGAGATGGCTCATGCACACGGTGCTCTTGTGCTGGTGGACAATAGTATAATGTCACCTGTATTATCCCAGCCACTGGAACTTGGAGCAGGTATAAGCATAGTTTAGCTATGAAGTATAAACAGATTACACACCACTTAACTTAATTGCATGCTATGGCCAAAAATGAGAGGAAAAAGAGGCAAAGTCTTAACTTTTAAGTTTCATATTCATACTTTATAATAATAAGCTACATTGGGCAGTTGCTATCAACGTCTCCTTATTATCAGAAAGGCTATAAGTTGACATCATAGTTTTGAAATTTGAAATGTTTAGTAGAACATTTTTCAATGGACATGACAATATATTTGAAGAAAACAGGACCGACTCCTTTAAATTGAGGTGTGCAATTAAAGTGAAAAATGTGAAGTTACAACTAGGGAAGATAAATATTTTTCGTTTATTGCGTTAGATTTGAATAGAAATATTTGTCCAAGGAAGATTAATGCAAATTCTCTTTTTCTTTCTTTATTGTGTGTTTCTCTATGTATAAAAGAATTTAAACTTCCGAAGTAGCTAAACCTAGACTTCTATGCGAAAGTATGAGGGATCAAATAAGTCCCTCACCGGTGGAACCCAAAAATAATACCAAAGGGTTGAAGTAGGGGATGGAGCATGAGTTGAATGAGCAGAGGGAGGTGTTTTGGGGATTCAAGTAATGATTGTGGAGGATTTGTCTCTGGGGACACTGTCACACACACACACATAGAAGGGTAGAGGTAAAGTAGAATTGTATATGAGGATCTGTAGATGTTCTCAATTATATTTCTAAGAGATCTAGACCATTAATAAAAATAAAATCCAATGGTGTTATTTTGGTTCCACCGGCGAGGGTTTTAATTGAGCCGTCACCATAGAAGCCAACCTCAGCAGCTGATTCGGCTTAAATCAAATTTCACTCCTGATCTCTATGTCACCCCCCACCCCAAAAAAAAGTTATAGCAAAGCATTTTTCTTCATCATTAATGGCCAAACTTTACACAGCGGTTGAAGCTGAAATTTTTTTCCTGCAGATATTGTCATGCACTCAGCTACCAAGTTTATTGCTGGACATAGTGATATTATGGCTGGTGTGCTTGCCGTGAAAGGTGAAAGGTTGTATCTCTTATTTTATATTTAATTATTTATCAGAACTTCAGATTTAAAATATATTAATATACTTTTGACATCGTTAATTTTTAGTCTGAATTTATTCACTCAATGGAAAGCTGTAATTTCAACTTTGATTGTAGTGCATTTTTTAATGCTGAGTACAATTGCCTAATGTTTTCCATTCATTTATTGAATAGGTTGGAAAATTTTCACAAGCTCTTCTACAGCCTATGAATTAATGCATGTTTCAATTGCTTGTGTAAATTATTTCACAAGATTTATTTTGAAATTCAATAGATGATTGCAAAGCACTACTTTAATTATGATCTGGAAATTTGGTTGTGAAATGTTTTTACCTGTTAAGACTTTGATTATGATATCTGGATATTAATAATTTATTGTTGTCATTGTAACTTAAGTAAAAAACAAAATCCCGACCTGTCGTGACTTTGATTAACTACATATTTGAACGGCATTAACTATTCAAATTGTTGTTAATTTTTGTTGTCAAATTTGTATCAAATATCATTTCTGTTTCATAAAGCAAACACATATTTCGTTTCTCTCCTATTTTCAGTAGACCTTCCTCATCAAATGCTGACCTCCTTTCTATATTCTCTTAAGGTTGGCAAAAGAAATATATTTCTTACAAAATGCGGAGGGCTCAGGCTTAGCTCCATTTGACTGTTGGCTATGTTTGCGAGGAATCAAGACAATGTCCCTTCGGGTTGAGAAGCAACAGGTGCTCTTTCAAACATTATTTGAATTGCATCTATTTATCTAATGCCACTACTCTAGTGTCATGTCTTGTTTCTCTAGATATGTATAATTTTGTTCAAATAAGATTAAGTGAAGCACACATGAAAGAGAGTTGTCTGCCAAGGACATGGCCTAGGAATTTGTAAATTTAAACGACGAGCTGATGTTTTAGATCCCTTACTATGCTCTTAAATCTGTCAAAACATTGTAGCTTGTAGTAATATTTAGTTCTTGGAGTTTTGATATTTGATTTCAGTCTTCCACACTTTTTCTCTTTTCTGTGATCATTATGCACAGTATTTTTTAAGCACATACACTTTATATGTCTGAAGAAGCATACTACCTATATAATTGTTACAGTGAATTATAGAATATTAGTAATAGAACTTCTAAGGGCAGAAGTTATAGAATATTAGTAGATGGTATTTAATGTACTAAATTAATAACTGTTACATAGTAACTGCTATCTGCAGAACTTCTATGTAATTGTTACAGTGAGTTAGTGTTATAAATTAAGATGCCAAAAAAAAAGAGAGAGGGGATTGGGCATTTTGTATGTGGGTTGGGTTTGTGAGAGACTAGGCTCTCTAATTCCTTATTCCTAGAGGTTGGTTACTTTTCTACAATTATACTTTCTTGTATCAATAATAATACATCACTAGCATTCCCTTATTACTATTATCCCATAATCTCCCAAATAACATAGAATTATCATTGGTATTTATTCTGATAATCTGAACCAGTATCTATCAACCTCTTGCAGGAGAATGCACAGAAGATTGCTGAGTTTCTTGCTTCCCATCCGCGAGTGAAGAAAGTAAACTATGCTGGTTTGCCTGGTCATCCTGGACGAGATTTACACTATTCTCAGGTGATTTTTGATAAATTGAAATTTCAGACGTTTGCTATGCCTAAAATTCTTTTTCTCATATATCTATCTATATGACCCCTTTCCAGGCAAAAGGTGCAGGATCTGTGTTTAGCTTTTTGACAGGTTCACTTGCCCTCTCAAAGCATATTGTTGAAGCCACCAAATACTATAGCATAACCGTTAGTTTTGGTAATAATTCTTCTTCCCTGTGGTCATTATTTTTAACATTATTAGATTGACCTTATGCACCCTACATGAGATGTATGAGATATGCATTACAAATAAAATATGAAATTCTGCATGTATGTGTATTGGTTAATAAGATTGAACCTATATGAATGTAGGTAGACAGATAACCAAAACATACTAAATATAGAACATATTTGTTGAGTATGGAGTTAGTGGTGTATAAAAATAAAATGTATTTGATAGGATCCAACCAATTAGCATAAAAATAGAAATGAACAATCAAACAATAGAAATAGATGGAATGGATGATAGTATATAGATATAATCACTCTAGAGTTCAAGTGTAATCTAGAGTAGATGGATACAAATGGATTTAGAAATGGAATAAGCAGAAAATGAAAATAAGTCTAAGCAATTCGAGGAGCTTAGGAGCTCTCAATAGCAGAACAGAAGTTGCTAACTGAATTCATCCATAGAGAGTAATGTGATTATTCTCCCACATAAATAGGGATCGATTCCCCTCTCACACTCTGCCACCTGTCCCCATCATGCATTCCCCACTAGTTAGTTATTAGTGGTAATTCCCTTCCTACCCCTCTTCCTTGAATACACTAAAGTGCGTCTATCAATACCCTCCCCTTCAAATCTCTCCTTGACCTCAAGGAGGAATCTTGAGAACTCTCTATGCACTTTAGTTTCAGGCTCCCATGAGTTATCCAAAGCATGTACTCTCCTGTCTCCTCCCTTTTACCAAAACCTGAACCTCCCCATGTTCGTTCCTTCTAATGGCTTCTTCAGGCTCATCATTTAGTTGCCAAACTTCATTCAAAACTGCTAGCAATGGCAGAGAATGATTCCATCTGCTATATACCCAATTAATCAAGCCATAGATTGAAAGAGAATGGATCCAACAACATTCACAAACAACTTTAGCTGTAACAGCCTTGAACTTCCCTGGGTCCCATGGTTTTAAGCAAACTGATGAATTTAAAACTGCTGCTGCAAACATAAGAGCTTTAGAGATAACATATCCCTTTTGCCTCTCAAAAAATTGAAGTAGAACAACAACAACACTGACATCATATTGTTGCAATACCATCTTCAGAACCCCCCAATTTTGGTTCCCTTGCAATTGGAAGGTCTACATTAGCAGCATATTCACACAGCTCTGCCATCATTTCACAGGTGTTACTTTCAATTGCCACTGCAGTCAGCATTTCAAGCTTCAACCTTTTGACATATGTTAGCTTAATATCTTGGTCAATAATCAATATGTCAATAAACATGACAAAAACATAGATTGCATCCTTCCTTGAGAAGATGGTTGTATAAGCAAATGGTGCTGGTGATATGTCCTTTTCATAGTTCATCATGTCCATTGTTGGAGTTAGGAGCATTTCCAAGAGAAATTATTCATACATTGACAGTGCATGCATCAAGGAATAATAACCAAGTGACCGACCTGCCTTATAGATGAAACCACATCTAAACCAGTATGAGAGGCCAGTTGAAATGTTTTCTTTGTCACAACAACAAGATCTTTGGCATGTTACCACACAACTGTAGTTGCAAGAGCCAAAGTTAAAGTTCCCCTTTGTTGCATGCCCCCAAAAATTAAAATCTTTACTTATTTTCAATTCAAAAGCACTAGAGCACAAGTGTTGCAGCTTAACCATATTCTTTTTGATAATGAAGTGGTTTTAAATAGTTGATACCTCAATTGAAGACATGAATGGCTGATTGATGGTGAAAGAAAGACTGATGATGAAAATTGACATTCCGTTGTTAAATTTTGGGGCTATTATGAATGTCCTAGTAGACACTGCAAGTGTACCCCCAAGAAGTCGCAATAATTGCAAAAATTTCATCATTATTGGCAGCAAAATATCTCCACCGGAAAGGGTGTGGAACTTTTATCCAATGAGCAGACAATTTAACCCTGCACGAAAATCACATTGAACCTTCTGCATTCTTTGATGGCATGCATCAAATGCCCAAGAGACACTACCATATTCCACATACATCTCCACTTGTGCATTCACATTGAAACTTACATAGAACCAAGCTTTCCAGTTCCAGATTTGCCTTTCATTGAAAATCTCAAATATAAAAGCCCAATTAATAAACATGGAATAGTCATAAATAAGTGCAGTCACCCATTAACTTAGAATATTTGAGCTGCTTTTTCGCTGTTATTATTATTGACTTGGGCCCATCCTGTTATTTTTACTGCAGCCCAAATAGGAATGCACTCAAAAAACCTACTATTGTTAACTTGGGCCTATTCCATTGAGTGTAAATAGATACTAACCTCAATCAATTGTCCCTTTTACAACTACTTTCTCCAAATTCTTCTCACCTTCTGCGATGACAATATGCAAATTTGCCTCAGTTTTCTGATGACGCTTTTCCTAGTCGGAATCGCCCAGACCCGGCGGCTTGGGCGGTGGTCCTCGCCGCGGCAGTACTGGCTTCGGCTGTCCACAGTCCGACAGCCCTGGCATATGTTTCAGAATGATTGATGTTCTTTGGAGCTCTCTGATATCTACAAGCAGATTTGTTTCTGGTGGTTTTGATGGTGGTGAGAGCACCGGCGATTTTAGAAGTTCCTGTGAAACTACTCCCATGCTCCGCATCTCAGTTTTTGCAAATCGCCTTTTCCACTATGTCAATTCCGATGACAAGAGAATTTTGATGGACCTGGAACCAATTTCTTCAATCATGATTGAGTGATTGCTTTCTTTCTCCTCTACTGTTGTCCTTGTTCCTCTTTCATTTTCATTACGCTCACATAATCATTTCCATCGATCTATGACACGCCGTCAGTTTGCTGTGGTTGATATCGTGAATCCCACGACCATGAGCTATTATCGCTCTATGCCTCCTATTCGTCGTAGTAGTGTACTCTTTCCCGTCAACCTCGACGACGGTTACGACGAGCCCGTTCCAAAACTAACTCACGAAGTTGCTCAACTTCAACTTCCACTTTCCTCAACCTCCTGTTCTAACATATCAACACTCTTTTCCATTGGATCCATCGTTCTAGATCTTAGCAGCAATGAACCAAGGCTCTGGATACCATTTGATAGGATCCAATCAGCATAAAAACATAAATGAACAATCAAACACTAGAAATAGATGGAATGGATGATAGTATATAGATATAATCACTCTAGAGTTCAAGTGTAATCTAGAGGAAATGGATACAAATGGATTTAGAAATGGAATAAGCAAGAAATGAAAATAAGTCTAAGCAATTCGAGCAGCTTAGGAGCTCCCAATAGCAAAACAGAAGTTGCTAACTGAATTCATCCAAAGAGAATAATATGATTATTCTCCCACATAAATTGGGATCAATTCCAATTATTCTCCTACATAAATAGGGATCAATTCCCCACTCACACTCTGCCACCTGTCCCCATCATGCATTCCCCACTAGTTAGTTACTAGTGATAATTCAATTCCCTTCCTTCCCCTCTTCCTTGAATACACTAAAGTGTGCCTATCAGTATTTTCTATTGTTAACTCTCAAGACCACATGTTCTTGGTCATGCTCACTCTCGATCCATTCCATAGATGTGTGCACAAATATAAGGTAACTTGCTAAAATGTGCTTTGCAGGTTGGTTACAAACAAACACATTTCCCCACTTCCCTCCACTAACTGATAGGGAAAAACCTAAAATGCTTGGGAAAGTTTAGAAGTATGTATGGTCATCAACCACTTTTGTGATTCTTCAATTCTCCCCTTAAGCAATAACTATTAGTCTCATCCCAGCATGTTTCTGAATTTTGAAAAAATTGCTTTATTTACTTCTCATGGGCCCATAGCCTTTATCCATTCCTTCTTCACATGTCATTGCTTCATCAATTTTTTTTACTTGTGAAACATTTGTATTCTTGGACAAAATAAAAATACAGAACAAAAACAATATGTAGAAAAATAGAACAGAAACAGAAATACATAAAACAGAAATAGAACTGAAACAAGTTTTGAAACAGGAACAAAATAGTGAAAATAGAAATAGAATGTTACCGTATCTGAACTAAGTTGAAGTTAGTTTGAATTTTCTCTTTAGCTTGGTTTATTGCCTCATAGATCAGTCCCATTGTTGGTTCTGATTCAGATGAAGAACTAGCAATGGGACTTATTTATGAAGCAATGGATCGAGCTAAATAGAAAAGTCAAATTACCTTTAACTCTGTTCAGAAAAGAACACAATATGTTTCTATTTTTCTTGCTCTGTTCTTGTTTCAAAACTTGTTTTAGTTTTGTTTTTGTTCCATGTACTTCTATTTCTATTCTACGTTTCTAGATACTGTTTTTATTGTGTATTTTTATTTATATAAAGGGTTTTGTTTCTGTTCAAAAATTCCTGAAGCACCAATCTGTTTTCACCTTGTATTAGTTTCAAGTCTTTGTGGGACATCATTGACGATCGATGGGATAGACAAATGCATAGGCCGTTGTATGTTGCCAGATATTATCTCAATCCCAAACTACACAATGGTGCTGATTTTAAAGTTGATCATAAAGTTAGGTGTAGGTTTTTCGGCTGTTTGCAAAAAATGATTTGTGATATCAAAGAAACTTCTATAATTGATGCTCTACTAGAAGATTTTAGGACAGGCCAAGGTTTTTGGAAGTCCTATTGCAATTGCTGCTCTTGGAAGTAAAACTCCCTCCCGATGGGGGGAATCTTATGGAGATCTTAGAACATCCTAAGCTTCAAAAGTTTGCAATTTGTCGTGTTTAGTTTAACTTGTGCATCATCTGAGTGAGAAAGAAACTGGAGTGCCTTTGAGATGGTCCACACGAAAAGTAGTAACAGGTTAAAGCAAAAAACAATAAATGATGTAGTGTTTGTGATGACCAACTCAAAGTTAGCCAAAAAGAAAAAAACTAGAAGGTTCAATTGACAATGAAATTTTGGAATTCACTATAGTGAGAAAGAGAAGCCCAAAATGAAGAACATGAAGTTGCAGCCACTGATGATGATGAGTTTGAAATCCATAACCTCTAGGAGTTTGAAGAAGATGGAAGATGTTGGTTATGAAGTTTGAAAATAACTTCATTTGGTTTAATGGCAATCACGCATTGTTTTTGAAAATAATGTGGTGAACGTTTCCCGAGCCTCCTATGGTGTTTTGGTGCTTCTTATAGGCTGTGACATTTTATCATTTGATGTTGATATCGCTCACAAGCATCGATTTGAGTTATCTCCCAATAACATATCTGGTGTCTTCATTTCACTACCACTTACTAGTTATATTTGCGTTAGCCTTATTTTGTTATATTTAGAATGGAGTTTCTTGATTACATCCACCACTTGATTTTCCACCATTGTGACTGAATGGAGTTTCTACAATGCTACTTTGGTTCTATACCAATAGCTTTATAGTCTCAAACTAAGTGATCTTCCTTGAGTTAGTTGCAAACTGTCAACCTTTGATAGAAAATTACGAGCAAAGAGAGAGAGTAGTTTATGAAAAATTACAATCCAAGATGCTTGGGAAATGTTAGTATTTCACATGGTCACAGATCACTAACGCAGACTCTTCAGCGTTATAGAGGAGCAATAACTCAAGTGGTACCAAGTGTATAAGACTACTTGATTATAACATTGATCCCATCTAAACCATTTGGCTTGTTCATTGTAGGTTTTTACCTTCTGTAACTGAATATGTATTCAACCTTTTCTTCATTATTGTCTATTTTTGTTTCTTTTGCATGGTGATTGTAGTAGGGATTGGGAGATCTGATTTAGAAGTTAAGATTTCTGAAATAGTGGTTAACACGATGAAGCTCTATATGCACGCTTTTCTGCTGACCTAGTTATTTTTCTGATTGGCAGGCAGTGTAAAATCCCTCATCAGCTTGCCTTGCTTTATGTCACATGCTAGCATACCTGCTGCAGTCCGTGAGGCCAGAGGTTTAACCGAAGATCTTGTCCGTATATCCGTTGGTATTGAGGATGTGGATGATCTGATTGCTGATCTAGACAATGCATTTAGAACTGGACCTCTGTAATTTCATATAAATATCTGAGTTTGAGCGATTGGATGAATTGTATGCTTGTTTAAATATCGAAAAGTATATGGGGACTGAAAACTTCAATGTATTTATCGTACTTACAATTTACAAAATCCATATCTTTTGTAATATTAGAGATGTAATTGTATTCTTAAGCAAAGTTCAGAACATTTAATTTTCAGAAACATTTTCTGTGTCAAATGCCATTTAGGTAGCCAATGTTGGAACGTTCTTAACTTCATAATGCAAAGTAGAGGTTGACTTGCAAGTGATTTAAGTATTAGTTATAGGACACTATTGTAAAAAGTAACTAATATTAATTATTTTGAGACAACATTTTTACAAATGACCCACTTATTATACGACAAAGATAATATATATTAAAAAAAAATTAATTTTCCAATGTGTGTATATTTTATGTATAACTGTTATTAAAATAGACTTTTGTATTCTAAAATGAATTAGTGGTATTAATTAAAATCATATTTGGAAAAATAAATATTTTTTTATAAGTATTAGAAAATAGTCTATTTATTTTGATTAAAAAAAGCCTATTTATTAAAAAAACTATTTAAATAAATCTATAGATCAGCATACTTCCATCTCATGGAAGTTGTGATAGACAATAACCACCTCAAGGTGAAAGGCAATTGGCGAAGATTATGGAAGTTGCAAGTTCCAAACAAGGTAAAAATATTTTTGTGGCGAGTACTTAGAGGATGCCTGCCAGTACGTGGAAGGTTGGTTCTAAAAGGTGTGCAATGCAATAATAGATGCCCTTGTTGTGACACAAACGAGGAAAACGAATGGCATTGCTTCTTCGGTTGCATAGCTGCAGAAGAGGTATGGATGAATACATAATTATGGTCGATGGTACAAGACCCCATATTGAATGCACCAGGATTCGTCCCTATGGTTTTTAAGATGATAGAAAATTTTGATAACAGTACCATGTCAAAAATAGCCATGATTCTGTGGACACTATGGTGGAGGAGGAATCAGAAATGTTGGAATGAAAAACTGCCAACAATTTTTGAAGTGCTTAGAAGAGCCCAAGAGACTTTACATGATTGGCAACTAGCGCAACAACAACGTAGCAGCGGTGTTGGTCTCAGCGACGTAACAACGACACATAAATGGCTTAAACCAGCTCTAGGATCACTCAAATGCAATGTAGATACAGCTTGCTACGTGGCAGACAATAGCTACTGCGTCGGGGCGTGTATCAGAGATCATAACGGTAGCTTCGTGCAAGCTTTCGCGGAGAAACTTGTGGGCACACCAAGCATTGCAGAAACAGAAACAATGGGAGTATTGGAAAATCTTCAATGGCTGCACATTAGGTGATCATGGCTATTTGCGCAAGTGGTGCAAGCAAAGTGGTGCCTACAAGTGGTGCAAGCACTTACTAGTAAAAAAAGGAACAACACTGAGTTCGGCAGTATTATCGATGAATGTAGGAAGTTATTAGTTTTAAATCAGAACTGTAAGGTCAGTTATATCCGGAGACAAACAAATTGAGTGGCTCATGAATTAGCTCATGCAACTCGTTTTACAGCTAGTCCCCAAGTATTTAATTATTGTCCACCCTGTATTGAAATTATTATTATTAATGAAATGCATTAAGTTTGTTTTCGTCAAAAAAAATAAAAATAAATCTATAGATACATTAGGTGATCCAATCATCAGCACCAAATCATTCATCTACTAGAGGAACAACATGACCAATTTCACTTTTGCAACATTTATCCAGACTCAGACTCCAGAGTACACAGGATATCATTAGCATTTAAGGGCTCGTTTGGTGCGCCGGATAGATAGAGACAAGATATGATAAGAAGCTGAATAATAATATGATATGATAGTGACAAGATTAGCACATATCATGTCATGTGTTTGGTGCGCACATGATAAGAAAACAAAAAAGAGTAATTGGATAACCCAGAAAAAAATAAGAATTAAAATAACAAAGATTAATTGGATAGACTTAATGCTAAGTTAAATTTATCCTTTTCTATTGGTGCACAAACAACGGATTAAAACAAGATTGAAAAATTTTAACATATCTTATTTCCTAACCTGCGCACCAAACGCGCCCTAAGTAAATTTGAGACCCAATATAATTAACGGTACAACAAAAGAATACAAAATGTAGTTTCTGTTCACAACATTTTTTTTTGTTCAATAGTTAGAAAATATCTCTCCCCCCCACCCCCCTACTTCTCTATAACCCCCCTCAAAATAGGTTTTTTGAGGGCAATTTAACATTATTTGTTTTCTTTTCTTTTTCAAAGTAGTGTTGGGGGCAAATAGAGTTATTGTATATATTTTTTTGTGGCTAAACAAATAGATATAGAAATTCCCAAGGATTAAGGAAATAGATATAATAATATTGTAAATTAAATAGAAATAGTCACATGAGTTTAACTCAATTGGTTGAATATGACATTATATATGTAGGGGATCAAAGTTCGAACTTCACTCATATCTCACTTATCCACTTTAAAAGAGGAATTTCTAACCATTAAATTACTTGGAAAAAAAAAGAAATAATAATGATATCTAATGATAATAGATAGAGCCAAGCATAAAACATAACAACTAATTCATCTAGTCTTTTAAAGAAAAGAAAATAAACATTTCTAAGTATGCCACGTAGACAAAATAGAAAATCTAATTAACATAAACTTCCTTTTCTTATTTCGAAAATGATGATTGATATTATTAACTATGAATTTTAATTTTTTTTATTTATAATACAACTTTTTGACTAATTACAATACGGTCAAAGCCTCTCTAAAGTAGACTTTAAGCTCCACAAAATATTAAGAAAATATTTACACTATTCTGTTTTCTAATAATCTAATCAACCCTTTTAAAAATATTAATATATCAAACTCATGTTAAATTATTTATTTATTTATTTATTATAACATGAGTCAAGTTTTTTTCGAACAACAATTATTAATAAAACTAAATCTCAGCTTAAGACAAACTAAGACCGGTAAAAGAGGAGTTATAAAATAAATGCATTTTTTATAAACGGAACACCGATAAAAATATCTAAATTTACACTACATAAAAATAGTCTACTTCTAATCTCATTATTAGCAGACACACATCTCAGCTTCCATACCAACATGAGTCAACTTGATGTTGAAAAAAAGAGTAAACTTTGAATTGTGATTTTTTTATTTATAATACAACTATTACAAATTTGAATATGTGCGCTTTAATAAATAAATAAATAAATAAAAAGTGAAAAGTTCAATTGAAAGTTATGTACAAATACAAGCCAAAACAAAGGTATGACAGGGATTAAATTGCTCATATAGTAGTCGAGATGAACTCCACGCCTAAGAAGTACAAATGTTGGTAACAAATAAAATATAATGTTAGTAAGAATTTGTATCATTAATCAATAAGATAACGTGTTTAGTAATAAGTTAAACTTACTCTTGAAGACTCTTCACAAATATCCTCCAAAACAATTGCAATTGTCATCAAGAGCAATTGATTTATGTTAAATCGAGAGGAAACACAACACATTAGACTTCAAATTTTTTCGGACAAAATAAAAATTCCTATTCACAAAATAATACTAACAATCAATAAGAACCCAATAGTAAAAAACAAAAATCCAAGGCCCCCAACCACCCATCCTGCAACAACAAAAAAATTCCACTCCTGGGGAAGCTAGACTTATATTTTCGAGGGGTCGTAGCGGAGTTTGAAATTTTTTATGGTCGTCAAATGTTTGTATGCATGCGTTGAATAAAATTAATGTATTCACTACAAGCTAACTCATCCAAAATCGATATTGATGTAAGTTTACCGTCAATTTAATTCGATTTTCATTCGTAAAAATGTTAAATCGGACGATTTTATAAGTTAACTCGTGATTTTAACTAAACCACCATAATTATGATAGGGAGTATATATGGATGTTAGTATAGTATAATGCCACGTGGAAGGAGGAAAATGAATGAGTGATGAGACCATTGATTTCTGAAAGTCAAACAATTGGATGCATATGTAGCAGGCTAGCTTTGTCTTGTATCGTTGCACTGCACCACCACACTACCACCGTAGCTAGCTACTATACCTATCTTCTTTGCCGGCCGGCACTAGATGCCATTCCAAACAACTTTCGGATCCCTTATCTTTGCTAAATATTTTTCAGGCAACTTTTTGGATTCGTCACTGTCCTTGAAGGGAACATTATCACCCTCATCATTACTATATCCTATCCTATGAAAATGAATTGGACGCAGTTATTGCATCAATGCAGTAATTGTTTTTGGTTGTTTGTTCAAAGTTGAATGGATGTGATTAAAATTTATATAAAATTAAATTTAATTGATTGAATAAATTTGAATCATTAAATCTTTTATATAGGTGGTTGAAATTGTCTATTGCGTGAAAGTTGAAACAATTGAAGTATCATATATGCATGCCTATTAATTAAAACATTTTAGAGTGACATTCAATGAGATGCTGTCAATTTTTCATGTTACACAATTTCAAAATAACTACTATATATGAAAGTAGAGTTACATTAAAAAATAGTGAATTCTCATTGAATGTCATTCTAAAATGTTTTAATTAATGTCTTGTACAATGTTTTGTGGAAGAAAAAAAAGTTATTTTGTTATTTTACACAAATTGTTGAGAGCACAAAAACTTGTATCATGGTTTAGTAGGTGATAAAATTTTTAGATTTTATACGGTTTCTTGACCTCCAATTTATCAAGTCACAAATAATTAACGTTAGTCAAACACAAAACAGTTAACATTGTATTGTTCAACCACTGCTGGAGTTTTAAATTTTTTTAAGTTGGGGAAAATTTTAGTCTAATAAATAAATATCAATTTTGTCTTAAATTAATCTCTAAAAATTTCAATTTATCTTAATTTTAAACAAAAAAATTGAACAAAAAATCTCAATTTTATCCTAAAGTAACTCTAAAAATCTTAATGACTTAAACCAACTCTAAAAATATAAATGTTTTTGGCTAAAGCCCGGACATGCCGGGCCTTAACTATGCCCCTGTGTTCAACCCCTTATTTTCCAGCAGATCAAACACACCATTGATCTTTCCTCGATCTACTCTAAAAAAGAAGAAAAAAAAAACAGAATCATTAAAAAAAATTCATACTTAGTTTATCCCTATGCTCAATTACTATAGGCTTGGAGGTTCCTGTATATTTATAGGCGTGCAATGGAAATTTCACAAAGCGTTAAAAGCAATCAAAGGTTTCTAAGGAAATATATGGTGGTGGAAATCATAGCCGGAGAACAATGAATCTTTGAGAGTTACATCGATGTTGGGATTGCATGGCACAAACTACCAATATTATGAGATCTTATAGAGCAAACATAAAACCGATAGAGGACAGAAAATGACCACTCATATATTTGAGAATCTTCTCCAAAAAAGATATGTAGAAATGACTTTTTTGTTTCAATTATATGCATAGCAACATTATAAGGATCAATGTCTCAAGGACCCAATTAAACTACATCCGAACCATACTACATAAGGTGATGATATAATTGAAGGACACAAGCCAAAAAAAGAGTGAAAACTCATTTTATTGATTGAGATTATGACTTCTTTTTTTGACAATAATAAACTCATATCATTTTATTAATATTGTGTTCGCTTGACGTGTTGACTTAACCTCATAATCTAGATGAGAAGATAAAATACATTTGATTTTGCTAATAAAATTAAACTCAGACACTCCAACATGTTTGGACTTAACCTCATGGTCTAGATGAGAAGATAAAATACATTTGATTTTGCTAATAAAACTAAACTCAGACACTCGAACATGTTTATTATGAATCGCATCTATTAGAATTTTGGAGGTATATACTCAATCACAAAAGATAGTTTGAGAGTTGAGGTTTGCACTATTTTATAAAAGTTATCTATGTCATATTTTTATCCAATGCGAGACTTCTAACAGACCACCTCACATCCAGAACTGAACAAGATAGAACGTGGAATCAACAATAACGGGTGACCTAAATATGAGAGGTCTCTACAACAAACAACAAATATATCTAGGATAGACACTGATACCATATTAGTATTTGAGAGACCTATATTCAACCACAAAATCTAATTTGAGAGTTGAAATTTACACTATTTTATAAACATTATCTATATCATATCTCTAGTCAATGTGAGACTTCTAACGGTATGCATTAAGTTTTTTGAATCAATTTCAAGGATAACATTTCAGAAACCTCATTGGTGCAACTCATTAAAGTATCTAGCTAAAGCTAGTGCTTCCCCTTCTATGACAACACATCTACCTTGAAACCAATAGCTCCCTGCAAGAACAAACTTCCCCATCTAGAATTTCATCTATTATAAGCTAGTTAAAAATTTAAACTAGTTTCTAGTAGAAATTTAACAAACCGTACATAAAGCATCCAAATTAGAATACATAAATAATAATTAAAATACAAAAACATTAAAATTAGATACATCCTTATAGTAATTTTAAATTACTAAAAGAAATAATTGAAATGTTAACATATGTGATATTCATAATTTTTTTAGACAAAGCATTGAAGTTAAACCTCTTTCTTAAACTCTATATTCATAATAACTAGTTTCTTGATGAATGTACTAATGAGGGTGAGGTGGAGGGAGACGGTGCTGGAAGAGAGGGGTTTGAAGAGAGGATACACAATTAAAATTCTATAATCTTACTTAGCATATATTGATGACAATACTTATCTGATTTTACAGATCATTTTGTGTTCTTTTGCTTTTTTCAATTCTCCAAGAGAATCAAGAACCATCTTTTGTATATCTTGAGGAGAATGCATGTTTACGGTTTGAAGGTGAGAAAAAGACAAAAAGAGAAGGGGTTTATTTGTGTTAACTTTTTCTAACTTTTCTTAGTTAGATGAAAATCTCTTGATGATCAGCATCTGAACAAGGTTCAAATTCTCAATAAGTGTTTTGAAATAATTGTTTGAAAAATTGTTTGATATCAACACAAATAGAAAGAGCAACACAAAATAATTTTATATTGATTCTTTTCAAAAATCGAGTATAGTTCAATTCCCTTCTACTTTTATGAGAGAAGACCGCAAGAGACTTCACAAATGCTCAAGCACACAAGCAAGACTAAACATAATGTTTAAAATTATTGTCCTTTTTGAAAATTAATGTAAAATTAATGTTAGTTTATCATTTTTACTCTACAAAAGTTAAAGACTTAATTAAATATATTTTATCTTTCTTAATAAACTAAGAATAAAAAAGACTTAGTAATAGTTAAGGAAACAAAAGTAGTAAGAAATCTCTTAGAATTTGTGTATTTAACTTTTCTAAACTAATACTGTCTCTGTCTCTAATTATAAAACTCTGTTTGACTAAATTTTACAATTCATCTATCATGTTTTGACCGTATTTTTCTAATAATATATAGATGTAAATGTCACCTCAAAATTTAATTAAGTTCTGCCATCTATTAAGTTAAATTTGCCATATGATATCGGTTTGACCAAATTAATTTAGTTTCATTAATTTAAAAAATAAGACCACCAATCTTTTTTTCACTCTTTGGAGACCAAAACCTATAATCGAGATGAACGAAGAATAATTTTAAAAAAAATTCTCGAGTATATTCCTTGAATACTGCCCCTTGTGTGTATTATCATGATTAAATTAGACAGTTTGAAACTTTGTATTCCTTTAATGTAATACTATTGCCTTAAGGTTAATCAATCATGAATATGTCTATATGAAAAATCACAAACACACAAAAACATGATTTATTAAACGCGCATGCAAGCATGCATGGATTTTTATATACATATAAACTCAATTCCATTATGAAATTTGTCATTATACAATCTCCAAAGACACGTGAGAGGGCATGAAGTAGACAAACATAGGTGTTAATCGAATATAAACAAAGAAAGACAGAAAGGCTATATTGGGATTGGAGCTCTAAAATTATCGACTCAAAAAAAAGCATGGGTTCAATTAACAAAACTATATTAGTAAAAAAAATATGTACACCATATATTTAGTACTCCTAATGTATGGATAATATTGAATAATCCAAGTGGTATATATATCATAGGGAACGGTTTCTCTAATGGAGTAATTGATTCAAACCATTCGATTATAATGTCACAGTTAAGATCAAAATTGTGAGAAAATATGTGGTCTTGTTAACTATTGTACCTTATGCAATGGTTAAGAAATTTAAAAGTAGTAAATTTTATATTGAAACAAATATAATTTACATTTTAAAAAAGTTTGATATAAAAGTTCCAAAACAATTTTACCATTTTTGGGTCTTTAATTAGCGCAAGGGGTGCAATGTTTTGCATTTTCCAATATGTTATATTTGTCCGATTATTTTTCACGACCGAAATTGATTACTATATAAAGTAGTTATTGCTACAGAAAATTCAAATTTGTATATCATTTGTTCACGAATTGACAAAAAGAATATTTTATATAGGGGGTTGTTAAATTTGACTATGTGTTAGTCCATATTTTGGTTAAGTCAAAATATGCATTAAATGTTCTTTGAATGCAATCAATAGACCTTCAATCATGTAAATTAATGTTTCCAGGTCATTTATTTCAATATGAAGGTCAAGGGTAACATATTTAAGAATATTCATATAAAAGAATATTCATGGATCTCAGAAGATGAAGAGTACTCACAAATCCAAAAAGTAAATCAAGACTTGATTCGAGTTACCGACATTTCGAGTAACCATCAAGATCACTCGAACTCGAAGGATGCTTGTAACTTAGCAGTTTATCAACAATTCTGAAGATTCAAAATTCAAACTATTACAACGCTTCATTCAAACTAGTAGCTGTTGATATTCAAGAATGAAGATTAGATGGCAAGACACATGTCAAATGGACGCTTTATAGACGTTATTTAGGTCGTTATAAGATTTATCTATAAATACTAGTTCATTTGATGTAATTTCTATCACAAATTACTCATACTGAAAATCCTTACACACTCAAAGTACCCAGCGTCCGAGAGAAACGAGTATACAAAGCGACAATGTATGATCTTGTGATCAATCTTTACTAATTTCAATGCAATTTATCTTTTTATGCAATTACATGTTTTCATTAACATTTCTTGCATTTTATTTCATTGAATCATTTACTTTTCTTGTCAATACGTACTCACTTTGAGTATTTTTACATTTCTTGTCATTCAAGTTACTTTTCCTATCATTTTATTTACTTTTTTTCAAACAAACTTGTTCATTTGCGTTAATGAACATTGCTATTTTCAATCATAAACAATAAATGCACAAACATGTCCTGAGATTCTCTAGTTGGTCTCTCAAGCATTGCAAACTAGCGCTTGTTTACCAAAAATCAGTGTAAACACCATGTGAGTCGAAGTTAGCAATGTTGAGCAACATGTAATTATTGAGGATGTGGGAGCTCACGTGTGGGGAGCATGTGAGCTGGGGCGCGTTAAGTAATTACATGTAAGTCAAATATTGTTAATTTTGACCTACAAATCGAAGTTAGCAAACCCTTTTTTTATATAGGAATGAATAAAAATAAAGATGTATATATATTTTCATATTGCATAAGAGTGAGAAAATATGGGTAATAAAAATCGGAAAAGAGCGTGTGAAATAAAAGGCATATGTTTCCTATGTGTATAACAAGTGTGTCGACTAAGTGAAGTTGGATGAGGGCATGAAGTGATATAAGGCACTTCCCACTTAGTATATGTTTTCTTATTTAATTTAATCAATCAAATCAAATATTGCACATTACACAACACCACTACACTATAGTGCAACATCTTATAGTACCTTAGCTTCTGTTTTAACCCATAACTTGTTCAACATAAACAATTTTAATTTTTTGCAACATAAATAAAATAAAATAAATTGTCAGAATTTCCCATCCACACCAATTAATTAATTGATCAACACATCCTCCATTTGAAAAAAAAGAAAGAAATTATTATGTGATTTTTTTTCCTTTTAAGGTGGTTAGTTAATTGGAAAGTTTTTGATGAATCATTTGGTTAATGACTCATTCCTATTATGGATAGAAACTTTTTTGTATGATTTGTTAGACACTTTTGAGTAAAAGAACCAATACAAAACAAAATAAGTGGAAACAAAGGAGATGAGGGAACAAAAATACCAGTGTTGCACTTGTGTACATAATTGGCACTATAATGACTAGTGACTGGCTGGGACAAATGCTTATTTTCATGGATAAACTCAAATTATCTTCTTTCACATTAATTGTCTCAAGACACATACTGCCCCCATTTATCAAAATTTTGAGGTGGTGGGTTATTGCCTGTATTCCAATTAACATTCACACGTGGTAGTAACAAACATTCATGTATTTGCTTTGCATCGATGTGTTTGGATCCATTATGGGGTTGAGCAATTGCTTCAAGTTTTGTAAGGCTGGACCTCGAATTTTTAGTTTATTGATAGAAGACAGTTAAATTCATTTGTTATTTTGACTAATGTTAATATTAAATCATTGACGTGTCTTTCCTGACAGTTTAAGCTTAAATTTTTGAGATAATCGGTTATTTCACTTAATATCAGAATCTCTATGACCTAAATGGTCAAGAGTTCGATCTCTACTCCCCTCATTTTCTAATTAAAAAGTGAAATTTAAGTATATGACGGTCGGACCTATGTATTATCCACGCTTCAAGTCGATGGGCTCTTAGCTTGCGTGAGGGGGCGTCTTAATATAAAACTATTGATATGTCATTTCCTAACAGTTTAAACTTTTAGAATAATTGGTTATTTAACAAGTAGGCTGATTCCTAAAACTTCACCTTAAAAATGAATAAACGTGCGTACTAAGGTTTGAATTTCGGTCTCTATACATTAAGATCAAACCTGAAATATAACTATTTTTTGACCATATGGCCCGGGTTCAGAGACTAGACTCCGTTTTGTGCGTACACCTTTGAATTTTATTGCGGATGAATACTTAATAAGTAAGTCCACTAGTTAAGCATCAAGATACAGATGTCATGAACATGTATTTTGGACACCTCTAAACCTTATTCAATCTATTGTCTCATTAGGGTTAGGAGTTAGGACAAGTCTCAAAATTCAAAGAGCCTTGATTGTCCTAAGGCTTGATGCCTTTGTGGATTATAAATCAATTCTTTATCAACTAAATTAGTATGTGTTGGTTCAACGAAGTTTGATTGAAGATATTATTAAAAAAGTTCTCCCCTCTGAAACCTACATCAAATCATGGATTTAAATCATACCAAAAAAAAATCATGGATTTAAATTGTGTGTTATGCGACCATAAATAGTGAATTACATCTATCGTCCAAATAAAATTGGATAGTCTAAAATTTATTTATTTTTATTTAAATTTTTATTTTAAATCTAAAATATTGATTTTAAAATATTAAATATCCAAACTCATCATGTAACTGACATTGTCCAAACGTACCCTTAACTTAAGCGAAGGGAAAAAAAAAATCCAACATTTAAAGTCAGACCTTAAACGTGACCATACCCTGTTTCTCCCATATCCTTACTACTTGTAATAGGGGTGGACAATGGTCGGTTATGGGTGGGTTCGGACTCAAAAAACTAAAACCGATCAAACCCACGGATGAGAATGTAAGACCCAATTTCACTCAAGTTAAATTTCGGTTTGTTCGGATTTCGGTTTAACGGTTTGATCGGACAAAGTGGTTGGATTAATTCGGTTTTAGACCACCATTTATCTTTCCGGATTTTGATCCATAAAAAAATTTCAACTTTTATTTGTAAAGAAATAACCATGTAATTAGAAAATATAAGACTAATTTGCTTAGAAAATCCTAAATTAATAGATCATTCATAATTCTTCCATGTAATTAAGCTGGGTTAGAAATAAATTGGAGGAGAAAAACACGTACTGAACAATTTTAATAATATATATAGGACCTCAATGTATTATGTTCGGTCGGTAGCGGATTTTTATGGACCTGAAATTGAAATCCGAGCCCGTCCACCCAAACCCATTTAAACCCACTTTTTTTCAACCGTTTAACCTGTGACCCGACCCATTACCACCCAACAACCATTTTTTAAATCGGTTTCTTCGGTTTCGGTTCGGGTCGGAAAACCTTGTCCACCCCTAACTTGTAATAACCAGCTTATACTTTTTCCCTCTTCACCACCCAATCAAATCTTAAAGAGGTGAGTGCAATTATTATTATTCAAAAAAAATTTCTCTGTTGTTCTTTCAAGATGAGCGGCATGTACAAATAACTTATAGTACCTCGGAAGTGAAAAGATTTTTTTTTGGACTAATTCATATTGATAGGAAATTTATACTATCGTTAATAATGATTAATCTTTATTAAGAAATATGTGAAACCCATAAAAGGTGGGTTTTTTTAAGGAATTGAATTCCTGACCATGTTTAAATGGACTAAAACCCTTATTACTTGGACCAATTAATTGTTAATTATACGTAAGTGAAAAGTTTTAAGTATATATATTTATAAATTACGTGTAACTACAAAAAAAAATTATATGCAATAAATTTTGATGTGTTGATTAATTATCTACAATTTTTTATGACAACAAAAATTTCTTTTTTTGTTGTAAACCAAGTATTTTCTATGCGCAATTATAAAAACTGTCTTTTGAATCTTATGGGATCTGCATAGATGAAAAGATATTTTTAAGAATTTTAACGTTGTTGTATATTTAAGTTAGAGATTAGGTCCATAACTTTTTTTTGTACATGGATGAGATGACAAAGCCACCAATAAACTCATACATACAAGTCGAGTGACCGAGATTCGAACTCAGGTCATGGATGTCTGGCATAATAATTTCGACATTTTCTGCAAGTTAAACTAAGACTTTTAGACTCCGGAACTTTAATAAACTTCGGTAAGAAGAAAAAGAAGCCAAGTAGTTAGTTTGCAGTAGACAGCAAATAAAGTCATTGTTGCCTATATAGAAAAACGGTCACGACAAAACAATTTCAGCAACAATCGTATTTTTAAATTTTGTTTATTTAAATTGAGATGGATAAAAATCACATTTTGAATACAAATATGAACATAAATTATACAGTGTTATCTTATTTGACCTCATTCTCTAGTTCAAACTTTATATTTTTCTAATTTAAGTTTTTATAAATATATGATAGTAAACAATAATTTTAATAAGAGTTGTGCGGTGTTGTGATTAACTAACACCTCAAAAACCGCAATTCATAACTCAACACAAGCTGAAACCGCAAAATCCTTAATGTGATGAAAAGCTTTTCTATATGTAGTGTATGTTTGATTTCAATTTTAGAGTGGTTAGAATTGATTATGGACGTGTAGAATTAATTTTGACATGTTTGATTTATGTAAAATAGAATTGATTCTGCTTTTAAAATTGATTCTGTTTGAAGATAGAAATTGTAACTTCTGACTTTATAACTGATTTTTTTACATTAAAATTTTATGTTCAACTCACTTTTAGTTGAATGTATCAAAACATAAATCAATTCTCTTAAACTCAATTCTAAAAAAATCCATTTTAATAAAATTAATTCTATCAAAATTTATTCTACCTAAAACTAAACCAAACATACCCGTAGACCGTAGTAAACAACAAAACGATGATTACATGACATGTTATGTTAGTACTACTAATTGATGTTAGTATTAATTAATGATGTTTGTTATAGAAAATGGAATAAGAAGAAAAGAATGTTTGTGACGATATTGATAGCATTGATTAGGCGGGAACAGAACACAATGACATTTAGGTAGGTCCCACAACAATAGTTGTCTTGTCTCTCCGCGCGTGCTTACCAACTCACTCCCACCTGCGACTCTGAATGAAGGTGCTGTGTTTGTGCTGTGTTGTATTGTGTTTTGTTGCTTATATATAAACCCAAAGGGCATTTCATTTTGATAGTGTAGCATTGAAGCAAACAATAACATTTCAATTTCAACAACTGAAAATCACTGAGTTAGTCAAGTTTCTACTTAGTTACTTAATCTTTCAAAACATTGATTGCATCACATAAGCATAGTCACATAGTGTGTGTGTGTGAGTACAAACTAGTAGTGTAGTAAAGTTGCAAGAAAAAACAAATACAAATGGAGACAAATAGTGAGATAAAAGTATCGAAGTTTAAGAGGGTTTGTGTGTTTTGTGGTAGTAGTCATGGCAAGAAAAGTAGCTATCAAGATGCTGCCATTCAACTTGGAAACGAATTGGTATGTTCTATAAAAAGGGTTTCTTTTTCTTTTTCTTTTTTCTTTTTTTATGAATATTGTGTAAATATTTGAACTTTATGATATGACATATGTGAATTTCAGTTGGGTCAGTTCATTTTGTTCACAACATGTTTGTTACTTTGTAACTTCAAATTGTGACTCTTTTTCATTCAAAAATTGCATTTAGCTTTTTGAAAAGAATCACTTTTTCATATTATAACTTAATTACAATAAATGTTAATGGTATGTGAAGGTGTCAAGAAATATTGATCTAGTGTATGGAGGAGGAAGCATTGGTCTAATGGGTTTGATTTCACAAGCTGTTCATGATGGTGGAAGACATGTCATAGGGTATTATGATTATGACCCTTTCTCTCTTTTCCTCAAAGTTTTCATTTTTACTTTGATAGTAGCTTATTGTGCTTATTATGTTGGTCTCTTTCTCCATTGACACTGTATTTTTGTCATGTTATTGTCTCTTACAGAGTTATTCCCAAGACACTCATGCCAAGAGAGGTATGTGAGAAAAAGCTTTTAATCTTTTTTCTTTTTCTTTATAATTATTATTATTATGTCAAGTTGTTTATTTATTCTCTCTTTAATATCATTCAAAAGGGACAAACTTTAATTTTGTTTTTTTTATTATTCCTTTTTTCCATTGATACTATATTCTATTCAATATTCATGTCTTATCATATCACCCTCCTTGTTCTGTATCTTCATTTTAAGTTAAGCTTCTTGTTAATTTCATTTCATAGTTTTGTTGTTAAAGTTAGTTTCTTTTTGAAAAAAATGAAGAGATATATACTAAAGTGTGAAAAAATTAATCAATAAATGGATCTTTCACTCTTTCTGTTGTTTTACTTCTGTGGCTTATACTGAGCCAGAATTTTTCATCTCTTTTGTTTTGCACTTTATTTATGTCTTCACTTTTTGATTATTTTTGTTCTTATTTTCTGTTCCATTTTATTGTCCTTGTTTTGCAGCTAACTGGTGAAACGGTGGGAGAAGTAAAGGCTGTAGCAGATATGCATCAAAGGAAGGCAGAGATGGCTAAGCATTCAGATGCTTTTATTGCCTTACCAGGTTAGCCTCAGCTAACAATAGTATACTATACTATGATCACATTAGAAAAAGCAGTAGAAATTTGCATCAAATTGGTTCTAGCTAGCTTTTCTAGCTTTATCATGTAGCATTGACCATATCTTTCTTAGTCTTTAATGCTTTCTTAAAATAAGCTATCAAACTTGTTTTTTAAAACCTTTTTGACTTAAAACATTACTAAAACTTTATCATGCCTAATCATGAGTTTTGTTAATGTTAATATTGATTGACACTATGAAGCACAGACACTCCTTTGATTAGGCGTGCCGCAGTGTCGGACACGCGTCGTGTCCGACACTGACACAACACTTACAATTACGTTGGAAGTCATTTGTAAAAGATAACGAGGATTAACATGTGCTCAACTTTAAAAAGAATCAAATCAAGTTTAGTCAAATAAAAATGACACTGCTGCTGCTGCTGCAAAATGATGATTAGAGAGTGACCCTTCAAAACTAGCTGATCCTTACTTTGCCTCAGACCCTTTGACATTTTTGGCTAAAATTTTGTACTGCTTTGACTCTGAACAACTGTGGTTATCTTGGTTGAATTTACTTTCTTTGGAATCATGACGTTTTTGTACCAAACTTACTTATGGCTTTGATAAAGAAAGGAAGTAAAGCAAAAGAATAACTGTCACACATACAAGATAAATGGTTTTCAAATAGCACCTGTGACTGTCATGGAATGATGCTTCTTTTCAAAGACTTTTATTTCTGGTATTAGTTGTTATCATTCATTCTGAGATGCTGAAAATAGTGACTTATGCAGAAGGCAATGCACACAAAGACAAAAGTTGTCAATCACTCTTTCTTGCAAAAAAGAGTTTAAGATGATTTGAATTCGCTGCAATAATAATACCACAGTTATAAGTTGTAATCAATCTCGGTCATTGATTCAAGGTCAGACGACGTAGAATACTCATTCACTAAATGAATATTAAACGATAATGGCCATCTATTTAGAATGAACGGTCAAGATAACTGCGTGACAACGTTATTATAGGGAATTTGTTTCCATTGAGAAGCCAATTTGATAGATAACCTTAACTTTCTCTCACTTCTATAATACCTTTGAATGCTTCTTCAAAGAAAAACGGTAGAAATAAAATCGAAGAGTAAAACATACTAGTTTTCAAATAATCGAAATAAATTTCAAATTTCCTTTTATGTTTAGGAAGAAATTGATTTACTCGACTGCAAATTACATGCAGGTGGTTATGGGACTCTAGAGGAGCTTCTTGAAGTTATAACCTGGGCTCAACTCGGCATTCATGACAAACCGGTAAATGACTCGTACCATTTTGTTAAGGGACATTTATTACAATACCAATTCATTTAAAATCAATTTTTACAATATGGTATCAGCCTAACTGGATTTGACATTCCACAAATTCTAGGTGGGACTAGTAAATGTCGATGGATACTTTAATTCGTTACTGTCATTCATTGACAAAGCCGTCGAAGAAGGATTTATTAATCCAAATGCGCGCCACATAATTGTATCAGCACCTACATCAAAAGAGTTAGTGAAGAAATTGGAGGTAATTAATTTCCATAGGATCATGAGATAATATCAAAAGTGTTTGTATATGTAATCACATTTTATTCTGTAGAATTATGTATTTATGTTTGATTCATAACAGGATTATGTTCCATGTCACGAAGGCGTTGCTTCGAAGTTAAGCTGGCAGATGGAAAAAGAACTTGCTTATCCTGAAGAGTATAACATCTCAAGGTAGCTTCAAAAGTTTAGTTTACTTGAGGTGCAAGGAAAATGAGACTAGATAGAATTTTGGAGGTGGAAAGAAGCTATTGTGGAATAATCCCTATTCTGTTTTTTCTTTATTCCTCCTGAAGAAAAGAAATTTCTTTTGTAAAGTAATGGGATTGACCTGAAGAAAATGTGGAATTACTATGTACCCTTCTTTTGAGACTACTAATTTCCCTTCTTAGTTGTAAGTAGTACTAGGGGCAAATGAACTTATTAGTCAGTGACAACTAATTTTAACCCCTTTAATCAATTAACTAATTAATCTATTTCTTATTATGTCGTACTGATATTTCAGATTAAAACTGAGAAGTGTGTTTTGGTGTTCGACACATTATTCAATTGTCATATCTACTTAAATTATTATCAGTGTCAGTATCAATGTTTCATTCTGAATCAAAATATTCTATGCCTTTATCCTTATACTTATAGTGTTATTAGACTATTTTTCGATGTACCAAAAAATAGTGCTATTAAACTGAACAAAGTACCAAAGAGAACCACTAAGTCAAATCAAAAGATAAACAAAGAGCACAATACAAGATGATGGGGGTAATGAGCTGACTGAGAAATTCTCAGGAGGACAATGGACACAGACACACAGTTAACCACATCATACTCATTCATTCTATTCAAAAATTGATGTGTGCAGATATATACTATATTCTTTAAAGGCAGTCCATTTTCAACAGTACTATTTGAACCTTACCCATTTTTTTGAATTGTGTGAAGCTCCAACTCCAATCATAGCATATTCACCTAACATATTATTGCAAAACACACCTGTGTGGAAGGGGGCATACTTCAGTTTGTAGGTCCTTTTGTCTTCACAGTATTGCCATGTGTTACAAAGGGACACATGGGATTCAAACTACAAGTTAATGAATCATGTGCCACATGCATCTCAGGACAATATGATAACAACAATACAATGGTCCCTGTATCATCTATCAAATGTTAGGGGTGAAAAGCTATGAAGCATGGACTCTGACATAAACATCGCACGTGATGTAGATATTGATAATAATTTGAGAATTTTAACATAAATTAATGTAGTTATATTTGTCAGTGTTTGTCTGTCTGACACTGACTGAATGGCCGGTACCTGACACTGCAACACACTTAATTTGAGAAGTGTGCGAGCTTCATAGATTGAAATAATACCTTGTGATTCTCATGGAGAAAAGAAAAGGAGTGCATGAAATGGTAGGGGCTAGCACAACATACAATTTGGTCATGAAGTTAATGAACTTTTAAAGGGATATCTAAAATTAAAATCAATGATCGTGTTTGTGTACTCATAACTAGTTTAGAGACTAAATCGATTGATAAAATAATTAATATGATCGAGAACGTTTGATTTTATGATTATTTCATTAATTTAAGAAAACAATTTACGCGACATCTACAATTTAAGAACTAAAATGGTGATTTGCTTCGCTACGGTGATATTGTCCTTTACAAATTTATTATAATATATTAAATTAGAGTCCCAAATTATATTGTTGACACCTCATTTGTCATGCAATCAAACTTTTGCCATGTCAAGAATATTCCTATGTGGCACCTCTCAAAACACGCTATTCTAATGCTCTATAGTATTCTCTATTGTAGCTATTAAATAATTCTCTCATCCATTACTTATTCATTTTTCATTCATCTTTAATATTTTTTATTTTACACTTAATGACTTAAATTCGGTTACTATTTCTTCAACTCCCACTATTATTATTTTATAAAAAATTTCACATAATAATTATAATAATACTAATAATAATTAATAACAAAAAATAATATAATAGTATTTTCAATACTCAAATAAGTTTGTTATTCAAGGTCTTTCCATTAAGATTCTTTCAACAACACTTAAATATTTTTCCGATTATGATTTTTTTTTTTAGTTCGACAGATTTAAATAATAAAATTAAAAATATTATTATCAAGAAAGAAATAAAATTGTAATTCAATTTGTTTAGAACACATTAAAAGATCGTATATAATAACTCTTTCAATTTTTTTCTTGGGTACCCTTCTCACTTACCTACACTATATTATTTATTTTAAACATACATAAACAGTCTATATATTATATTGCCATGAGTATTTATATATACACTAAAATAATTGAATTCTTTATTTTACATAATCTATAAGTTCTCATGTCAATTTTATGTTACATCATTAATATTTTCTCAAACTTGGACCTATTTTTGATAATTAAATTTACCATGACTAATTGATCGGATTCAATTCATACATTATTAAAACTTCAAGGTAGATCTAATTGAACTAAAAAAATATCTCACGATTTCATCTTATAATTTCTTAGAATGAGTAAAAAAATTAGACGACATGTAAAAATTAAATGTAGAAACAAACCAACAAATATTATATTAGTTATGTCATTTGAAATTCAACTTAAGATATTAGTTAACTCATATGCAAAATTAAAAACTAAAGTTATATAACAGTAAACTTTCTAAATAATTTTAGATTGAAATTTCAATTTATAAGTATGTTAATATTTAGTCTTTGAAGAAGAAAATAAATATATATTATTTACATCTCATTAAATATTTTTTACATATTCACTATTATCAATATTTTATAGTACGTTCTGCATAAATATAACATTTTGAAAAATAACTTGACTCAACCCGCGCAATGCGCGAGCCTCAATCTAGTTTTATCTAAAATGTTTGATTGATTTAAGAAGATAGGTTAATGTTAGTAAAGAGACTACATCCAATAACTCAACTGCTATTCACACCTCCAATGATCCAACATCTTCCAAGCCCAAAAGAATCATCAAGAGGCCCAGTCACTTGGATAACTTTGTCTGAGGTGTTATTGTTTAATCTTATCCGATAGAAACCTCTAGGTGATTACTAGAATTGGTTGTCATAGGATTCTCTTGTATTCTGTTGGCATTAGACCATTATCACTTTTGCATTGTCCTTTTGATTGTATCACAGCCATCAGATTTTATGCTCTATGGCTATAAGAGAGATTGAAACAAATAAATAAGGGGGCAGAAAATTAATCTATCTCTTCTTTCTCTAAAATTCTAAGGAGGATCCTTGTCCTACTAATTCAAGGAAGAAAACACTAACAATTTGGTGCTTTCATTGTCACTCTAATGGCTCGCACAAACGCCGAAAGGCTTGATGACTTAACAGTCAAAGTCGACACCATCACAGACCAGCTTGCCGCCCTCATCAACCACGCCACCCACAACCCCCCTCCGACACCGACACCGACGCCTCCACCTCCACCACGCATTCACAACACTCAACCAAACTTACCAAGAATGAAGCTTGATGTCCCTAAGTTTGATGGCTCTGATGCAATGGGATGGATTTTCAAAATCTCCCAATTTTTCGATTACCACAACACACCAGAAGAGGAAAGACTAACCGTCACTTCTTTTTACATGGAAGGTCAAGCCTTGAGCTGGTATCAATGGATGCACAGAAATAATCAAATCAACACTTGGTTCGGTTTCCTTCAAGCTCTTGAAACTCGTTTTGCTCCGTCATACTACGACGACCCATCGAGTTCACTGTTCAAATTAGTTCAACGTTCTACTGTCAATGCCTACCTCACTGAGTTCGAACGGCTCGCAAACCGCATCGCCGGACTTCCCCAACCATTCCTTTTGAGTTGCTTCATCTCTGGATTAACGCCGGAAATACGTCGTGAGGTTCAAGCTCTCCGACCGTTAACATTGTGTCAAGCTACAGCTTTAGCAAAGCTTCAAGAAGACAAGATTGAAGATCGTCGCCGCCTTTTCAGGGGTAAGCCATCCATTCCTAACCCTAACAACACTTCTCTTCCATCTTCATCCCAGCCACCCTTGTTACCGGCACCACCCCCAAACAATAGACTCAACTTTCGGAAACTATCCCCAGAAGAAATTGCTACCCGCCGTGAAAAGGGTCTTTGTTACAACTGTGATGAAACTTTTTCCCCCCAACACAAATGCAAAGGTCGATTTTATCTGCTCATTGCTGATGAGGATTTTGACTCTGATGAACCCCAAAACTCATCACCAACTGTCGATTCACCCGCATCCCCTTCTTCCCCCATCATTTCAGACCCTTCTGAAGCTCAAATTAGTTTCCACGCCATGTCCGGCACTACTGCTCCTGCAACAATTCGTATCTCCGGCAGCCTTGCCAATCACCCTGTCACCGTGCTCATCGATGGCGGTAGCACTCATAACTTCATCCAATCAAGACTTGCCAAATTTTTAGAACTCCCTTCACATCCAACCTCCATCCTCAAAGTCATGGTGGGTAACGGTAGCATCCTTGAATGCAAAAACATTTGCTCTGACATTTCACTCACCTTACAGGGTCAACTTTTCAATGTTAATTTTTACCCCCTTCCACTTTGTGGTGCTGATGTAGTTCTCGGTGCTCCTTGGCTTCGTGCTATTGGACCTGTTCTCATGGATTATTCCAACCTCTCATTATCTTATACCCACAACAATAACCAAACAATCACCCTCACCGGGAACAAACCAACCCAGCCTAACTCCATGTCGGCCCAACAACTTAAGCGTTGTGTCCAAACAAACTCAGCTTCTGAACTTTTCCACATCCAAGCCATCCCATCTCAACCTGAACCAAAACCGACCCAATCACTCTCCCACCCTAACTCTGAAATTCAATCCTTACTCCAGAAATTCCACAACCTCTTTCAATACCCTGATAAACTACCACCACCTCGCCAAACCGACCACCGCATTACTCTTCTTCCAAATTCTAACCCTATCACTGTCCGCCCTTACCGATATCCATATTTTCAAAAAAATGAAATTGAAAAACAAATTCAGACCATGCTTACTGCCAACATCATTCGTCCTAGCCACAGTTCCTTCTCATCACCTGTTTTACTTGTCAAGAAGAAGGATGGGAGTTGGCGCTTTTGTATTGACTACCGTGCCCTTAATTCCATCACCATTCGAGACAGATTTCCAATGCCAACCATTGACGAACTTCTCGATGAACTTGGTGGTGCTTCTTGGTTTTCCAAACTAGACCTTTGCCAAGGATTCCATCAAATACTAATGAACCCAGATGACATACACAAAACCGCTTTTCGCACACACCAAGGCCACTATGAATTTAGAGTGATGCCTTTTGGACTTTGCAACGCCCCATCAACCTTTCAAGCCGCCATGAATTCCCTCTTCCAACCATACCTTCGCAAATTCGTCATCGTATTTTTTGATGATATTTTAGTCTACAGCCCAACCCTTGACTCTCACATCACTCATCTCACCACTATTTTCCAAACACTCATTTCTGGCCAATATTACCTCAAATTATCAAAGTGTTTGTTTGCTCAAAGAGAATTGGAATACCTAGGACACATGGTTTCTCCTCAAGGTGTGTACCCCGAGCCTTCTAAAGTTCAAGCTATGCTGGAATGGCCTCAACCTACTTCAATTACTGAACTTCGAGGTTTTCTTGGTCTTACGGGGTTCTACAGAAAATTCATCAAAGGATACGCAAGTATCGCCATTCCTCTTACTTCACTACTCAAAAAGGATGCCTTCCATTGGACTGATGAAGCCACTACTGCTTTTGAAACTCTCAAGCAAGCTATGACTCAAGCACCAACACTCTCACTACCAGATTTCTCCAAACCGTTCGTCTTGGAAACTGATGCTTCGGGGTTAGCAATGGGAGCAGTCCTTATGCAAGACAACCACCCCATCGCATTCTTCAGCAAACCTTTCTGTCCTAGATTACAACGCTCCTCTACTTACATCCGAGAACTCCACGCCATCACTACTGCAGTTAAGAAGTGGAGACAATACTTACTTGGCCATTCCTTCGTAATATTCACTGATCACCAAAGTTTGAAAGAGTTACTCACTCAAGTGGTTCAAACTCCAGAGCAACAAATTTACCTAGCCAAATTAATGGGGTATGACTACTCCATTCAATACAAGTCCGGCAAAACAAATGTGGTGGCTGATGCTCTCTCTCGCCTTCCAGAGACACCCTCAGGTATGCTTCTTACCCTTTCTCTTCCGCATTTTATTTTCTTAGAGCAACTTAAACTAGCATTGGCTGCTAGCAACCTTTTCACCACCCTACTCCACAACATACAAACCGAACCCACTAAATATCCCAACTACAAAATACACAATGGCCTCATCTTGTACCATGATCGCATTTGGCTCGACCCTACCATGCCATTCAGAAAAACCATCCTTGAAGAAATTCATAGCTCACCGATAGGAGGACACATGGGCATTGCCAAAACATTAGCCCGTCTACAAGCAAATTTTTGGTGGGAGGGCATGAGAAAAGATACTCAGAAATTTGTCACTGAATGCTCTATCTGTCAGCAAATGAAATATGAAACTAAGCGTACCCCTGGCTTACTACAACCACTCAACCCACCTTCAGCCATATGGGAAGATTTGTCACTTGATTTTGTAACTGGCCTTCCTCCTTCTAATGGCCAAGTCGCTATCCTTGTCGTTGTGGATCGATTTTCCAAAGGTGTTCACCTTGCTGCACTTACACCACACTACACTGCCCTCAAGGTTGCTAATGTCTTCTTTCACACTATCTGCAAATTACATGGCATGCCCCGCAGCTTAGTCTCTGACAGGGACCCCATATTCATTAGCAAATTCTGGCGTGAACTTTTTTCTCTTTGTGGCACCAAACTCCGTATGAGTACAGCTTACCACCCCGAAACTGATGGACAAACGGAGGTATACAATCGTGTGCTGGAACAATATCTTCGTTCATTCGTTCACCATCAACCCTCACAATGGTCAAAATTTTTGAGCACAGCTGAATGGGCTTACAATACTTCTATTCACTCAGCCACCGGGTTCTCACCATTTCAGATTACTTATGGCAGAGAACCTCCCTCCATCCCTCAATACATTATGGGTTCATCCAAGGTTGAGGCAGTTGACTCTATGCTGACACAACGCCAAGCACTAATTCTCAAACTCCGCCAAGCCATATTGAAATCACAAACCCGCATGAAACATTTTGCTGACCAAAAGCGTCGTGATGTAACCTTCTCTCCAGGACAGTTTGTATATGTGCGTCTCCGCCCTTATCGCCAACAAACGGTCTCCCTTCACACTTACACCAAACTATCCAAGCGTTTCTATGGACCCTTTGAAGTTTTGGAACGCATTGGTCCTGTTGCCTATCGCCTCGACCTCCCTCCACACTCCAAAATACATCCTGTCTTCCATTGTTCACTACTCAAATTACACCATGGTCCTATTATTGCTGCTGGTTCACTTCCCCCACAATCTAATAATTCCTAACCCATCATCACACCTTTGGCCATCTTAAACCAAAAAATGGACCCAGCCACTGACCCTCCTACAAAACTAGTTTTGGTGCAATGGAAGGGTTTACCTACTGAAGACACTAGTTGGGAAAACTGGGAAACACTCAAACTTGATTATCACCTTGAGGACAAGGTGATTCTCCCCGACCCAGGTGATGTTAGTAAAGAGACTACATCCAATAACTCAACTGCTATTCACACCTCCAATGATCCAACATCTTCCAAGCCCAAAAGAATCATCAAGAGGCCCAGTCACTTGGATAACTTTGTCTGAGGTGTTATTGTTTAATCTTATCCGATAGAAACCTCTAGGTGATTACTAGAATTGGTTGTCATAGGATTCTCTTGTATTCTGTTGGCATTAGACCATTATCACTTTTGCATTGTCCTTTTGATTGTATCACAGCCATCAGATTTTATGCTCTATGGCTATAAGAGAGATTGAAACAAATAAATGAGGGGGCAGAAAATTAATCTATCTCTTCTTTCTCTAAAATTCTAAGGAGGATCCTTGTCCTACTAATTCAAGGAAGAAAACACTAACAGTTAAGCATGAAATTACTGTGTATTATGTAGTGCTAGACTTGGCATACATTCACATCTTGGACCACTAAAACTTAGAGTTACTTTTGAACAATTTTCATGTCATGTTAGGTAACATGGTATGTACATTTGGGCTCACATTTTTCTTCCTCCCAAAAGTATCAAATTCGTAGCACAGACGGTTCGCACAGACGGTTCTAATGAAAGATGTGTCTAGTGTCCCACACGTATAAGTGATTACACTAAACTATATTATTTTCTTAAATTATTACCAGTATTAATCGGTCAAACTACCATTCGACATACACTGTTCCTTAGCAATATTACTATATGATTGATAAGGAAGTTACCAACATCAAATATTTATCATGTGCATGTGTATATGATTCACCACATACAGAAATCAAGTTATTTATCTGTAAATGTAATATTCTAATTTTGTGAGAATTATTCCTTCTTTTTTGTCTGTCATTTATTACTTTCTGTTATTAGAATCATGACCTATTATTTACCATAATAAAAAAAATGTCACATGTTAGCTTTGTGTGTCTTGGACCTTGGTGGGGGATTGAAACAGCTACTCTCAAATGACTTATTGAATTATTGGGCTTCTGTTACACAAATTAATTATTGGGGATAAGAGGTTCATGTTTTAAATGATTAAGTATTTTATTTATTCCAATAAAAGAAATTGAAAATGTAGTCGCGTAAGCTGTAGAAATTTCGTACCAATAAAATAATAACAAAAAAACTGGAAAAGAATAATCGCGATAAACTGTTCTCACGCACACTAGTTTCAATTTTTATTTAGTTTTGGAAACTGCTTTTTTATTTTTAAAAACTTAAAGAGCAAAATCCATTTGAAAGGCTTGTTTCTAAAATCTATTTTCAATTTTACAATTTTTAAAACATAAAAAAGCAAAACATTGAGAGTAGGAGTAGTTTCATATTTCTATTTTCACCTTTTTACTCTATAGACAAGTAAATAGAAAACTGGAAAAAGAGACACTTTTCATTAATGATGATATTGTACATGTTTGATTTCACTTTTAAAGATATAAAATTAATTCTGACATGTTTGGTTTTATTAAAGTAGAATTTATTTTGATTTCAGAATTGTTTCTGGTTAAAGCTAAAAAGTGTGTCTTCTGATTTTAGAATTGATTTTTTTATACTCAAATTATTTATTCAACTCACTTTTACATGAATGTATTCAAACATAAATCACTTCATCTTCAACTCAATGTTGGTCAGAATCAATTTTACAGAATCAATTTAGCCGGAATTAATTTTTCTCACTGAACCAAACATTAGAATATAAGGTGATCCTAAATATACATCATATCATATCACATCTCATAAAAACTTTGAATAGCAATGGTCAAATGGTTTATTCATGCAAAATTTCACCTTATACCTATATTATTTCCATCCTTGACCCTAGCCTAAAATCCATACAAGTTCAAGTTCTTCAATTCATATATAAGTATATAACTAATAACTAATTTAACTAATAACCTGAACAGTAGTCCACTATTGATCTTCGCGCGCGCACGCATCAACACTAATCATTAATGAACCTTCTCCATACATACAATATAAACAACTTTTTATTCCTTAATTTCCTTTTAACCACCATCATCATTAAAATCTGGATCAATAGGCTTCCTTAATCCACCAAGAATATCAAGTTCAGAACCATATCTCATGCTCCTACCTCTCCTTAGATTACCTACAAGTTTTCCGGAATACATTGGATAATTTGATCCCATTGGAACCTGCAGAGGTGCAGAGAAATATTGAGTATCATCATTTCCATAATATTTCACATTTGTTGCCATCATCATAAGATTCTCCTTTTCCTTAACCTCATTCGTCTCTTTCATTCTCTTATACCGAAACCAAGCCGCTTGTATAAAACATGCAGCCCATGTCCTCCACTGATGTGAATAGAACCTAAAGGTTTGTCTCAGTTGTTTGCTATGTAACCGGCGGAATTGTGCTGCTACAAACTTTAAGTCTTCTGCAATTAGTGCAAAAGCTTCTACTTCGGTGATGGCTTTGACCGTTCGAGTTGATGAAGGAAGTACAGCGGTTGGACGAGGGTCTAAGGCCCATGGGAGAAGCTCTTCACCGCAGAAGTCACCAGAGCCTATTCTGCAGGTGTTGAAGAAACCTGTTCTTCCACCGTTGGTTGTGCAAGAATCTAAGCGTCCTCGAACTATGAAGAGCATTTCGGTTACAGGGTCGCATTCGCGAACTATGCATGTTCCTGGAGTGCATAGAGTTGGTTTCAGCCTTTCACATATTGCATCAAGCATTCTGTCATCCATTTGATCGAATAGCGGTACCTGTGTACATAGTGTCCAATGAGTACTTCATTCTTATTTTCTTTGCTTGTTTCCCAAGAAACATATCAACAAAGATTTTCTTACTTGTCTAACTAGATTAAGGCAAAGGTGACGTTTAATGTCACGTCTGAGATCAACAGGAAGGTCTCTAAGAATAGCTTCCTCGTCAACTCCACGAGTAGCGACCCATCTGAATTGGTCATGGCGTCGAACACTTTGCTTCAGGTAACGTGGGAGTTGCCTGTGATGCATCCATCTTTCTGTATCTGTTCTTCTTATTCTCCACTCTTCAAGCCGTATAGTGGTGGATTGAAGGTAGGTCTGTTAATCAGAAAATAAATTAAGTTGCTTATGACATCCATAAGTTGTTTTATTTTCATAAACTCTCTAGTATTGGAAATTGTTTATACATAAGCACTTATATGATAAGCATTTATGCTATAAACACTTAATTAAGCTAGACGACTTACTTGCATATTTCCTATGAGTAGTGCAAAAAGCACCAATCCAAGAATTGCAACAATCACAGCAAAATTTATCTCCGGAACATGTGTACTTGTTAAGAGATTCTGTCCAGCAGAGCTGCAAAGTTACCACAGAATTGGTTACAATGCTTTAACATAGATGCACAAAATATTCTCTTTAAAGAATAATCAAACTTTGACATCGAAAAATTTGAGTTACCTTAGATTCCTCAATCCCCACCAAAGACAGTAATAGTATTTGTTTAAGAATTTTGAGCCAGTTATTTCCAAAGTAAGAGCATCGGCAAAAATTCCAAACTGAAAGAAGTCACTGTTCTGACCACATAGGCCTGATAGATTGCTTGATCTAAGCCAAGCGTTCCTATTTGGATCGGTTATGCTTTCACAATCAAGATAATGATACCGGCATTGTGGATGTTCAAGTGTACAAACTTTCTTCCAGCATTCATCCTGACTTTCAATCGATAATAGGTACCAGGTAGATCCTAAAACCTTTATGAAATAAAGAAAAGGTTAAGAAATGAACTAGAAGCAACAAAGTGCTTATAGCATAAACGCGTATTGTATAAGGACTTATGTATACACACTATTTCTAAAACAAAAGATAAAATAAAGTCATATTGTTTTCATATTAGATATAAGCTGTTTTCATATGCTATCCTATAGAGTTTATGGAAATAAGCGTAAAGCAGCTTATGAGTTCTGTTTGAATAAACAACTTAATTAAGCACTTATAGCATAAACGCTTATCTAATAAGTGCTTATTGTTTAAACTATGTCTATAACAAAACAATAAACATGTCATATGTTGCTACCATAAACTCTCTCAAACAGTCTCACAAGTGATTATGTCAGGAGATAAGCTTTATTTAATATGCCAAAGTCCATTTCCATCACAATTTTTATGAAAAGCATTATTTGGAGTAGTGACTTACATGACTAGCAAGCATATAGAGTGTCAAATTATAAGCTGCACCGGCCCAAGCTTTTTCCATCATTACTCCATTTGCCTTGGTGATTTCAGATGATAGAGGATAAATAAGATACAACCTCAATAAGTACTGGAAAATGGACACAAGGCGCAATATTTGCCTTGATGCAATCATTTCTGACCCCTTCAGATTTGGAATTATAGCCCAAATCAGTACCTAACATATTTCCAGTGTCAATATCATTGTCGTGTCTGGTGTCCATGTTTATGTAAGTGTTTCATAACTTATAACTCTTTCTTTAGATTTTTTTTTCAATTAAGTTTCATATTAAAAGAACTAATTCATCTCATTTGTTTCTTTAACTACAAAATTTGAGATAAGAAAAGAAATAAATACACATAATTTTCATCAGGAATATACCTGAGGAAGTGGTAGTGCGGCAACAAGATCAAACCAAAAGTCTCTACTCATATACTTTGATGCAATCTTTGAGGAATCTATAATAAGTTCTCCTCTACCAGAAACTCGAGAAGAAGGAGCGATATAAGCAGTTTGAAACCTTACATAAATCTGAAAAATGTAAAAGGCATCGACCACTGTCCTAATTATGGTAAGTGAAACTTCAAGACCAAGCGACATATCAATGCACTTTTCTTTCTTAGCAACTGGTAAGTAAAAGAAAAGTGGATCAACAAACAATGAAATCAAACAAGTAGCTAAGAATATTTTGTTCCATAAATTTACTCTAGGTCCTCTAGGATCTAATATTAAAATCTCTTCTGCATCATAATCTTCAGAAAACACCCTTGAAAGTTCTCTTCCATTTGATGATAACTTGATTTTTGCATCCCTTACTTGCTTGTGTTGATCCCTCATCTCATAAGTCATCATTTCCATTTGATTTTCTTCAACTTCTCTTAATTTCTCTTTTTCAAAATCATCGTGAAACCTGAGTTCACAATAACATCTAAATTTAACATCCGAAAAAAAAAAAAAAAAAAAGGTAAATATTTTAGACTTTAGACTTCGTAAATAAAAGTTCTTCAGTGTCTCAACTCATACCACTGAACTAATCTTTCAAGGATTTGAAATGATCAAAGAAATGAAGTTGAAAATAATCATATACTACATAAGTTATAAGTCACATTAATTACAATGATTAAGGGAAAACTAAACAAACCTTACAGATCTTGATATAACAGGAGCCATTGTCCTATAGCTAAAGTCTTACCTTGCAAAGAAAGTAACAGATATGAGAAAACTTATATACAGGTGTAAAAAAACACTATTTGGAAAGGATTTGATTTAAGAGCTCAACCACAAAATCTGAAAGTTAATTTTGCATACCATGTTTTGGCCAGAAATCATGTGACTGAAAAGTATAGGACAGCTACTAAACTATAGGTACAATTAATAATCTTTTTGGTAAAACCTGTGAATAGGAAACTGCATTCAAAGTCTTAGTTCCTTGGACTTCATTGCCAATTTGATGTATGGACATTATTTTTTTTGGAATAAAAAAGATGAAACTAATTAGAAAGATTGTGATGTAACATAATGTAGCAATACTAAAACTGCCCTTATGGATTATTGGATTTATATACTTTACTATTTTTAATTTTTAAATGCATGCAAAAATTTAAGGTGGAGTGAGGAGAAACGTATATCAATGTAAAACAGCACATTCAAAATCAGGTTCAGTTATATGTGACAAACTCAGTTTTTAATGCTCATCAACTCAATCAGCCAACTAAACTCATGGTTTTTGGTTTGATTTTATTAATAGTTTAAATGAATTTAAACTTATTCAATCCAATCCCAAGTGCTATGATTCAAATAAATGATTATGACTTTGTTTGTTTTTTATGTTTATTGTTTTTCAATCCAACTATAGATTTTATAAAATTAATATTCGTTATAACATTATTGCATTATAGCGTTATTTACGACCTATGCAACGTGCACCACTTGTCTAACTATTTCATAAGACACCACCATGTATAAGATATATCAACCAGTATAAATAATGTGTACTATAAACTAAAAAGGCAGGCAGAATAAACGTGACTCTAGTCTAGAATCTAGTGTGAGTTAGACAAAATTAAGGGTGAATGAAGAGATTGATAATTGATTAATGGTAGCAGTCAGCTGTCCAAATTAAATACTAGAAAACATGTTAGTCTATAAATTTGAGTTCAATCTTTTTTATAATAAAAAAAAATTGTTTGCTATGTTAATATTTTCTAGTACATGAATAGTATATGTATATGAATGTATTTCAGCAATGCTGTGATTCTTTTGGGGAAGTGGGTGGGGGAAGGGGTCAACAATAACATTATGAAAAATGCACACTAAACAGATCTCACGGGATCCATAAATCACATAATAAATTAACAGGTAAACCATAAAATTAATTTGTGGCTGATAACACAATTGAATATCTAGCAATCTACTATTACTAAGAAAGCAGTAAAATACACACTACAACAAATCAATTCAAAATAAGATCTATTTAATCTAGAGCGCAAATTCGAGTTTCAAGAGAGTATTATCTCTTCTACAGAAAGAAGCCTGTTAGGTACTGCTACTCTTTGTAGATAGTTACCAAGTATGAAATGCATTCTTTCGCAAACCGTTCAAAAACATCTATGAATTGCTGCCACATAACTCCCAACTTCCTGCTAATAACAAGTTGTAAAAAAAACAAGTTGTAACAATCAGCTAAATTCTAAGATGTCTTGCATTAGAGCACAACTTATTATATATACAGGTATAGGATAGTACCGTAGTCCTCTCTTGATTAGGTATAGATTCTAAAATCTTCAAAATTGACGTTTTGGTCTGCTATCTGCTGGCGAGACTCGAATAGGTCTGCCATTCAAGTCCTGCAATGAATACCAGATAATATAAGATTCTGGTGATTAAATACATAAACAATGCGGCACCAACACCTCAAACTGAAGGCGAACCAACAAGATATTTTCATTGCATGAATTTTGAAATGTAGATTTTCAACCATTATAAATTCATACTGATGAAATACTTTTTATCTAAAATTAATTTTATACATCTGAATTTTGATATGAAAAAGCTCTACATTTATGTCTTCTAAAATGTACTGGAACACGACCAAATAAGCAAACCACAAATATTCACAAAATATCCACATTTTGCAAAGAGGAGAGAATCAAATGCATACCACACCATCTAAGGACCGAATAGCACCGTTGGCCTCTTCAGCGCTACCGTAAGTCACAAATCCAAAACCTCTGGATCTACCACTTTCCCTGTCAAAGATTACCTTTGCTTCTATAACCCTTCCTTGTTCTTGAAACAATGACTCAAGAGCCAAGTTGTCAACACCCCAAGCAAGATTACCCACATGAACACGATTGTCACTATCTACAGAACCACCTCCACCTCTTGGAGGACCTCTAGACCTATCACCAAAACGAGAATTGTCACCAAAACGAGAATTGTCACCAAAACGGGGGGAGTTCTCATTACGAGGTGGAGGTGGCCCAGCATTCACTCTAATTTGCCTTCCATCAACTTCCTATAAATTTCCAAAAATGCTTTTTATTAGATGTTATAAATCAAATGGCCAAAACCATGCATAACATAACAGATAATAGTAAAACATATTCACAAATCACATTTAACATCATATAAACTTAACTATAGGAATTACAATGGGTAGTCATTCCCACAGTGACAATTTGGATAAGGTATCACCATAGTCATTTCGCATCATATAACTTCCTATAAATTTGTATAAGGTGTCACCGTTGTCATTTCCTTATCCATATTTTAAGTGAATACATGTACCCATAATCATACGCGCAACTTTAAAAATCATATAACAGTATCAATTGAGTACCTAAATACGAGTAATAGTAACAATACTCGCACTTCAATTAACTAATTAAACATCATCAATACATACATAAAACATTCATGAAATTTAACTTTAATTCAGCATACCCAATACTCCCTCCGTACCAAAATATAAGTCACTCTGAGAAAAAATATCTTAATAGTAACTTTTTTATGCAATTAGTTACACATACACACATTCATTTGTGAGTGAATTATATGGTATCCATTATCCAAACTCAATCTCAAACAAAATTTCTTAATAGTAAATAAACAAATCATGATAGATAAACTCACATAGCCATTTAACTGCTGAGCAGCCGCTTCGACTTCCTCAGCAGAAGACATAGTCACAAAACCAAATCCCCTGCTTCTTCCAGTGGTTTTATCATAAATCACCTACAAAACAAAATCAAGTAAATAATTTACCACAAACCCATTATTTTTCATCCAAAAGGGTACTCAATTAATACATAAAAAACCAAACTTTGAAAATTACCTCAACCATTTCAACATTCCCAGCGTTTTCAAATATCTCAGCAAGTTGAGCACTGTCAACACTGAAAGGAAGGTTACCAACAAACAACCTCTGATTGGCAGAGTAGCTAGGGCTACCTCTATCATGAAAGGTATGTTCTTCCTGGTCAAATTCAGATGAAACAGCAACACGAGAAACAAAACGAGAAGACAGAGACAAAGTTGAAGAAATGGAAAAGGGTTTGAAATTAGGGTTGAGAGAAAGAGAAGGGAGTGAAGAGAAACATTGGGGAGATGAAGAAAGAGGGGTTTTGGTGAAGAGAGATGGAAATGCTAAGGAAGTTGAAGAGGTAGACATGGTTGAGGAAAATGGATAAGGTTTTGGTGAAATTAGGGTTTATGAAGAAGAGTGTGAGTGAGGGTTTGGAAATGGGATATTTATGGACATGGAGTGAGATGGTGCATGATGATAAGGTAAGATATGATATGATAATGATGCCATTTTACTAATTTCACCTTGGATATAGTAATAAGATATTTTTGTTTACTTTTTGAGTTAAATATTTATTTAACCGTTCTTCTCTAATGTTGGAAAATATTAATTTGATTTATTTATCTTTTTGAAAATTTGGTATTCAACTTAATGATTGACTAACTTGAGGAGTTTAATTCCACGTCTACTTGTGCGCCTCATTTAAATTTAAAGTTTTTTTTTGCTTTCTCCTTCTAATTCTTATGAGAAGGAGATCCTAGTAGTCCAGCGTTCGGAGCGAGTTCAGGTATTAAATGATTTTGATCTCCTCTCAAATACAGTTGTAGGAATTGAATCGATGTCTTCCCTACAAAGTTATTGTATAATATCTTATACTATCTTATTCTGTCTAATATCTTGTATTATTTTACAAATCAAACTCACGAGTATACTCTAAGTCTAAGATCCTTAGTCAACCTCATTAATCCAACTCAATTGAGTTTCCAAATTTGATTATTAAGAGAATTAATTCTATTTAAACTTTATTTATTAAATTTTAGATTATCAAAATTCTTTGTTGGTGATTAGCATTATGATTTTTGTTGTTGTTTTGTTTGGTGGTGTGTTTGGCTTGGCCTAAGGTTGGGTGTATCATTTTTACTCTTTCTCTCCCTAGTAGGAGTACCGCTTACGCTATTCTAGTGTGCTAATAAAATCTTTTTTTTTGTTGTTTAAAAAAAATTCTTTTATTAGAAATTGAAATTTTTACACAAAAAATAAGTGAGTTCACATATATTTAGTTCTTTTTTCTTTTTGTGATTTCGTTTGTTTATCATTTTGGTGCATTATTGTTTTGTTTTTTCGTCATTGTGCGGTGTTTGCTTTCAACGTTATAACTTCGAAGACATAATATTCATGACATTTCAATTTTGTCATATGTCTAAGCTTTGTAATATTTATAAGCATATTGTTGTTGTATAATATTAACGTAGATATTGTGAGTTTGTTCGCAAATTCTTCTTTTTAATTTTTAGTGATTTTACATTTATATTGTTAAAGTCAATTTGAATGAAGCAATTTTAATTATTAAAAAAAAAAACAAAGTGAAGAAAATACAGCTTTCGTTTTGTCCACCCACAAAGAAGAAAACAAAATCATTTTACACCCACTTGTACATATTGGCCGTAACATAACAACTAACAAGATGCTAACAGCCAATAATATCCAAATATCTCATTTCACCATTTTAGAGACCACAACGCACAAGCACAAGTGCACAAGCACAACCCATTCTTTGCAGTTTTACACTGCACTTCATTCACCACGCCCTAATTCTAACGTCCACGTGCACACATATTTGCTTGAAAATTTTACCTTTAATTTTATATTGGCGCAGTTTATTGTCCGTTTATCTTCGACACATGTGTAATTATCTTATATACTAGCAAAAGACCCGTACATTCGTACGGGTTTGTTGTAAATTTAATAAATTAATATTTAATAAATTAAAAATATGTCAAAATTAATGTAGGATTTTTATAAATTAATATTAGATACACATGGAAAAATTAATATTTTCATGTAGTGTTTATCTAAAATATTTTTTTAGATGCAAAAATCAGATAAATATAATGTTCCTGTTGCAAATTTTATTTGCTTATAGATGTCAAAACAAACTTTTTATCTCTCGGTATGATAAAAATTGAAACTCATGAGTATTTTTAATATTTCAACATTATTGTAGGTTTTTTTTAGAAAATATTTGCTTGTTTTACATGAGAAAATCCGTCAATTATTTGTATCGCGTTCGTTGCAAATTTCATGTGGTTATACATGTTGAAATAAATTTTCATGTGCTTATATTCAACAGTTTAGAAACCTAAACAATGTAGGATGTCATACAAAACTACATATTTAACAAAAGTTGACCAAGAGGGATTATTATGGATCAAAATTGATCCAAAATTGCCATTCTATAATGGGTGAATATGAAAAAAGGCAAAAAAAAAAGACTTAAATAATCAATTCGTCCATGTAAGTTCGCTCTTTCTTTGTTTGGTCCCTGCATTTTTTTTGGATACCTAAAAGATCAATTTTTTGTTTTGGTCCCTAACGTCAACGTCTGTTGAAAAAAAACATATGTGACAAAGGGAGGTTGACGTGGCAGAGAGAGACCTAATCCAAAAATAAAATTGCAGAGGGATTAAGTCAGAAATTAAGTCATGTTTCTCTAAGCCCATAAATTTGTGTTGAAGGTACTAAAACGATATTTTCATCTTATTTGATATTGAGAAAATATTGGTATTCTCTTTCAACTTATATATCAAAGGAGTTTTTCTCCATCTTCATAATTTATTTATAGATTGTTGTTTTTTCCGTTTCTATTGTTGTAGTTGTTATTTGAATTTGGTAAAAATTAAGGTTAAAATTCAAACGCCTATAAAAATAAAAAAAAAGTTTAAGATTCAAATGTGAAATCATGACTGACTTTCCCAATTAAAAATTCTAAAACACTATATAATTTCTTCTGACTATCAGATCAAACCACCAAAACATGCATGTTTTAATGGAAGTAATTTGAGAGATTCAAAAGAAGAAAAAAAAGAATAAAAATGAGTCATTTTATCTTAAAAGTTTGTGAATTTTTGGATTGAGATTTGATGATGATGAATGTCTTGGTTTAGGTTCAAAGTGTACAATAAATTTTTTAACGGAACTCAGATTTTGGAATATAAAAATTTGTTACATTCAAAAATCATGTCAAAAATTAAAGATGGTGATTAGTAAATTATTATGGTCTTTTGATTAAATAAAAAAAATGTTGTATTAGTAAAATTAATTTTTTGTTGGTTATAAAGTTTTATGGGATTTTTCGATCATCAGAAAAGTTTTATGGGATTTTAAGTTGGAGAGAAGAAAGAAAATTCAAGAAGAAAGCTTCTAAGAAAGGAGGAAGAATAATATATTGTCTTAGTACCTCCGACACATATTTTTAGGTTTAAAGAAATATGAGTCAGTTTCTGAGTTTAAAAAAATAAGAAGGAAACTATATTTTTGGTTTCAATATTTTTCTTTTTTGGAATATTTGGTCGTCTTCTACAATTTATCATTTTTGGATTTGGTTCCTCTAGGTGAATGATTGAGCATCATCTTTGACTGATCTTCGTTTTCCACGTCACATGTTGCCACGTCAGTCTCAATTTGTTAAGGAAATGCTAACTACGACCCATGTTAGCAAGTGTGACCCACATGAATTATTCAACGCCCCCCCACACTCTAATCGCGCGCCACCCACCCCAACCCCCCATTGCTCGCGCTAGGGGTGATCAAAATCGAACCAATCCAAAATCAAAACCGCAAACCGAACCAATCCAAACCGAAAACCGCAAAAACTGCATTTGGTTTGGATGAGTTCGGATGATGTTTTTGCCTAACCACACGGTTCGGTTTGGTTGGCGGTTTTCATTTCTGAAAACCAAACCCAACCAAACCGCATTTTTTACTTAAGCTTCTTTTATAATGCAATACTAGCCCAATTAGTAATTATCATACGCAGCGCAACAAATTAAGCCCACCAAATTTCTTCATTCACTGATTCAGTCTCACCTCTAGGGTTTGACCCTCTAACTGCAATACTCTCATCGATCTCTCGCTCTCTCACTCTCATCGATCTCTCGCTCTCAGTCTCACCTTCATCTCATCGATCTCTAACCTTCATCTCACTTTCTTTATCTCGTCTGTATTGTAATGTTATTTTGGATAAACAATTTTTATTAGTATTATAATGTTATTTCGAAACTTCAAGTTTTTTTTTTTGAAATTTATAATTGTTCGGTACTACAATGTTATATTGTAAACCGTGGTGGCCAAACCGCACCGAGCCGCATTTGTTTGGATGACTTTTTTAAAAACCAACTGAACCAAACCGAACCGCATATATTTTTATCTCGCGGTTCGGCTGACTTTTTGAGTCAAAACTGAACCAAACCGCACCGCGATCACCCCTAGCTCGCGCGCCCCCCACCCGCCCCCCTCACTCGCCCCCGCACCGCCCTCCACCGTCCCCGCACCGTCCTCCACCGCCCCCTCTCCCATTTCTTTTTTGATTTTTTTTTAATTATTTTTTTTATTCCTTTGAAGTACATATTTTAAGAAACTATTTTTGATGTTTATATAATTTTATTTTGATTTAAAATTGCATACTAAAACATGTACTATAATTATGGTTAATTTTTGACAATTAACATAAAAACTATTAAGTGTATTAAATGGTTTTGACATACTATTAATATTTGACAATAACAATAATAATTTCATTGTTCTTTTATTTTATTAGGAACCATAATATCTTGTATTAATATTTTTGGGGCTTCGAAACCATTAGACCATATCATCATTATTTAGAACCATTTAACAATAATAATTTCATTGTTCTTTTACTTTATTAGAAACCATATCATCTTGTATTAATATTTGACTCAATTTTTTTCTATTTAGGATATCGAAACAATTAGACTATACTAATGGTTTAAGTTTATAACATCTTGAAACCATTTAACAATATTAATGGTTTCAAAAATCTATTTTATGATTTCAAGTCATAATCATTATATAAAACCATTTAACAATAATAATTTCATTGCTCTTTTACTTTATTAGAAACCATATCATCTTGTATTAATATTTGACTCAAATTTTTTTTTATTTAGGGTATCGAAACCACTAGATCATACTAATGGTTTCAGTTTATAACGTCTTGAAACCATTTAACAATATTAATGGTTTCAAAGATCTATTTTATGATTTCAGTCATAATCATTATATACAACTATTTAACAATAATAATCTCATTGTTCTTTTACTTTATTAGAAACCATATCATTTTGTATTAATATTTGACTCAATTTTTTTCTATTTAGGGTATCGAAACCATTAGATCATACTAATGGTTTCAGTTTATAACGTCTTGAAACCATTTAACAATATTAATGGTTTCAAATATCTATTTTATGATTTCAGTTATAATCATTATTTAAAACCATTTAACAATAATAATGTCATTGTTCTTTTATTTTATTAGAAACCATAACATCTTGTATTAATATTTGACTCAATTTTTTTTATTTTAGGGTATCGAAACCATTAGACTATACTAATGGTTTCAATTGATAACATCTTAAAACCATTTATATTGTTAAATGGTTTCAAAGATCTATTACATGATTTCTGTCATAATCATTATTTAAAATCATTTAACAATAATAATGTCACTGTTCTTTTATTTTATTAGAAACAATAACATCTTGTATTAATATATGACTCAATATTTTTCTATTTTAAAATGGTTAAAATAATTTATGAAACCATTCCACCAAAAAAATGATTTTGACATAATTTTAGTTAAAACTAACTACTAATACATTTAATCATACATAACATTCTATAAATTATCCTTAATCAATAAAATAAAATTCATTTAATCAAAAAAATAAATAAATAAAAACTCCAAAGAAAATTTAACAAAAATTCCAGGAAAAAAAACTAAGGGTGTTTGTAAAAAAAAACTACGGGTGGAGTGGGGGCGTGCGGGGGCGAGGGACGCGCGAGAAATTGGGGGGGGGGGGGGGGGTGGTGTGGTGGTGGTGGGGGCGCGCGAGAAATAAGGTGGTGGGTGTGGGTGTAAAATAGTATTTTTTTTACATGGTCCCCCTGTAAAAAAAATTTTGAGAATACCCCTTGTAATATTTGAATTTTTGTAATACCCCTTGGACTCTTTCAACCATTATATTTTGCGGGGTTTTATTTTTGCGGCGGTTTAAAACCCTATCTTAAATTATATTTTGTGAGGTTTTTTATTTTGTGGTGGTTTAAAACCCCCGCTAAAACCATTCTATTTTGCGGGGGTTAATTTTAGCGAGGGTTTTAAACCGTCGCAAAATAAAAACCCCCCGCAAAATACAATGGTTGAAAAATTCGAGAGGAGTATTGCAAAATTTCAAATATTACAGGGGGTATTCTCAAAAAAAAAAATTTTACAAAGGTATTGCAAAAATCTTATATTTTACAAGGGTTATATATCCATTAACCCTATATTTAACACCTTTGACGACGTCAGGGACTATAACATTTTTTTTATATTTTTTAAGGACTGTTCCCCATAAAAAATGATACATGAACCAGAGATGAATCAATTATTATATTTAAGATCAAAAATTAAAATTTGGTTGAAAGGACGGCCGTTGCTAAATGCTAAATAAATTAGTCTTTACGATTGAAAACCTAAAATTCCCTTACATAGTGACAAAATTCCCTTGAAACGTCAATGCGTGTATACCATCACTAGATAGGCCAGGTTTGTTAAAGAGACTTCATATACTTTTCTTAAAAACTTTATTAATTCAATTCATATCACAATGCTAGAGGCTTTTCTCGTTATTATAATAATAATAACTTTAGTAAGATTTTCAATTTTTTTTAGTAGATAGATCAAATGTTTCCGGCATTTCGTGTTTTTCAATTTTGTTGTTTTTGGTTCTGTTGTGTTTTCCATTTTTTTGTTATTTTTGGTCTTGTTTCGTTTCCTGTTAGTCTTAGCGGGGTTTTTTGTGTGGTGGTGGTTCGTTTTGCTCCGGCGACGCTTTTGGCGGTAGTTTGTTGTTTTGACGATGATTTTCTCTCATTAGCGGTTATAGCGGTGGTGGTTTGTTGGTGCGGTGGCAGTTTGGTGATTGTTGGTGTTGAGAAGGGGCGAAGGGGCGAAGGTGCTGGTTGGAGGTGTTGAGGGGATTTTGTGTTGGTGAGGTGGTGGTTGGATCTGGTGCTAGGTGGTTGTAGGTGATGTGGGGGGTATTGTATTGGTGAGGTGGTGGTCGGATCTTATGCTACAGTGTGGTTAACATTGTGTGTGATTGGTTTTCTAAATACTTGATTCTCTGACCTCTTCCAAATTTGTTGAGATTTGCAGGACTCTTTTTGATTCTACTTTGTTGGTTTCCAAATCTATTGAGATTTGCAGGTTTCTTTGGTTCAGGTTGACCTCTACTGCGTCAGTGTTGACTTTTTCGAGGTGGATTGCGAGTTGAGACTTATTTGCCTAGTTTTCCATTATACCGCTGCACCATCAACTTTTGGCTCACGAAGCTGCTTTTGAATTCTGATGGGCCGATCACTTTTGATTCGAGATTGGAGTTAGCGTCTAGTGATATCTTTTTGGGTCAGACTGATGATTCTCTGGTGGTCGGAAGCTGAGGAGCGTTTTATTTCTAAGAATGAGATTAGAAGTAGACCTCTATTAGATGGTGTATGTTCATTAATGTTCTGCTTGTATGTGGCGCATTTGTTTGTAGTTCATCTTTTACCGATCTTTGTTCGTCCTGTGTGGAGATCGTGTTATTAATAATATATATTTGCCATTCGAAAAAAATAGATGAAATGGCAAAATAGATGAAATGGAAAAGTTATAATAAATCCACACAATACAAAAATGGAGAGATCAATGATCAAATTTCGATCATAAACATACGATCTAACAATTTTGACATTTTTTATCAATTAAATTAAGACTTCTAATAAACATACAATTGTCAACTTTAATTGCATTAAAACATATTAATTTCTTTTTTTTTATTTCGAACACTTGGCTTTCAATGTTTTTCATTTTTCTTTTAGTTTGATTAGATGCATATATGTTTTTTTTTTTTTACTTTTATTGTATGATTTTTTTTATAAAAAATTAATTGTATATTTGATATTACATTTTTTTATAAAAATTTAACTGTACCTTTGATATTATGTTTATTTAATTTTTAAATTGGACCTTTGTATTTATAAAACTTTAAACTTTTTTTTGAGCAATAAAACTTTAAACCAGGGGCGGCCCAGATGGGTGTGCGACGGCGCAAGGCCTCAAAATATCGATAAAGTTTTAGGGCCTCTAAATCGTAAATTATTATAATAATAGTTACATACTTTAAATGTTCATAAAATATTACATGTGCAATAATAGACTAGTGGTTAATTACATTGATTGTGTGTATAAGGTCTTAGGTTCAAAACTTAACTTTTACATTTTTTATTGCATAACTTTAATTTTTTAAGCTTTTAGACTGAATCGTTATATCATTTAAAATCTTTGTAATAAATTTAATCCTTCTTAAGATATGTTTCTTTTGGATGATAATAACTTTTTTATATGTTATTTATAATTTAAATTATAAGATATTTTATTTTTTAAAATCATTTTTTTATAAAGGATCTATTTATAATATTCGAACAAGGCCACTTAAATGTCTGGGCCGGCTCTGCTTTAAACTAACTTCTTTTGTTATTGATGTCAGTATAAGATTATCGACATATTTATTATATTTTGCGTTAATTTTATCTAAAACTTCTACACAACACCGTTTATATTATCCATGAGTATGCAACTTATTAATCATGTGGATAGATGATTTAATAGAAAATTTGGTTAAAACTTAAAACAACTTTTAGTCTCCTTCTAAATGTAATTATTGAAATTGAACCATAATTCTTCTTAGCAAGTTCAATATTGATCATCATTAAATCAACTAATATTTTTTAATGGAAAATGCTAAACAGTGCCCCCGGGCACTAGTTAAACTCCTTAAAAAGGAAATTCTGTCTTGAAACTTGTGCATTCAATATCTCTACCTTGGAACTTGTACATTACTTTTATCTTTTATTTCCTTTTTTAGTATACTTAACAAGTGCCCCCGTGCACTGTTTAGCATGACCCTTTTTTAATTTATAATAAGGTTTGGAACATATATACAAGAAAACAACTTAAAATATGTACCAAGAAAAAAAAAACAACTTAAAACAACTTAAAATATTCACTCACAGTCAACAAAGTAAAAGTGCGTTTGTTTGGTGAAGCAGATCGTGCTTCATACACACCTACTCCAACAAGAACCGTAATATATAAAATGAAACCATATGTATGATTTGTCAAAAAAAAATGAAACCATATGTTATTTTTTAAAATTAAAAATTCAACTCTAGTTAGAAACTTTGGAGCAGGTCAAAGCAATATTGTACATAAGCATGACGAATATTTTGTAGTGGATAATGGACATGCTGACCTGTATATTAAAATTGCTTAAGTATTAACTCATATTATCTTTTTTTTTCATGCAATTGAAAACGAAAGAGAATTATATTATTGAAGAAAAAAAGAAGATAAACTAAGAAACTAAGTGAGTGATAGTACTACTCCCAAAAATCATAAGCGCATCATGATTGACGAACATTTATTTCCCTCATAGTCAAAAGAATTTCAATGCATGCACAATCTCAATAAGAAGCAATGTCTAATATGAAAGATTGACTCAAGTTGTGTATAATACATAAGTCATAAAAAATATAATAAATATGAATTTTACTAAATTAATTGTTGGTTGAAATTTTATATCATATAGATGGATCATTTATAAAAAAAATTATTGAAATTAAAAATCATTTGATTTGTTATATATTAAGACCCATCAAAATTAACTATTTATGAAATTTTATTAAATATCGTTAACCTTCTTCATTTAGCAAGAGATATGTAGTTGGCGGTTGTTGACTGATCAAGAAGGCTTGTGGTTTAAGATTTTGGTAGCTAAGTATGGCTTTGATGATGGTAGAATTTTGAGAGGGGGGAGCAAATGGTTCTAAATTGCGGTTGTGGTAACGGATGCGGTTGCGCTTGCGGACGTTGCGTTTGCGGTCAATGCGGCTGCTGCGACGCACATTGCGGCTGTTGCGGCGTGAAATGAATATTAATATTCACAACCTATATTAAGTGGTACAACTATCCCACTATACAATTTAGCCACTATAGTAGAGTTTTAGTTTGCTCAGTAAATACTAACTGAGACGTGGTTGAAATACAAAGTGAATAGACGGTTAAATGTAAGATTTTTCATTAAATATTTAGTATTTCAGTAGTTGGGACTCTAAAATTTTAATTTTTTATAAGAAAATTTTAACGAATATGTTACAAATTGTCCGATGCGGCTCCTGATGCGGTTACGTTGCAGCAAAACACGTGATTTCAAATCACACCGCGCGCAGATCCGACAGTGTGTACAAGTGGGTGCAGAGTAGCTGAAACTTCCAACCATTTGTTCCTTGATTGTGATGCTAGCGCGCTGCTTAATGTCTTTGGATTAAAATTATATATGTCTTTGATGGACATTTCTGATCTGTTACCAGATGTTATGGAGAATCATGCTTTGCAATTTTGTAATTCTTTGGTGTTTGGAAAAGAAGTTCGCTCGAGTATTCATGTGGGTGTGGTTTACTAGTTTCTAGATCATTTGGGGAAAGAATGAAACAGTAGAGTGTTTGCTCAAAAGGAAGTATGAGTCGAGGTGCTTCTTGATAAGATAAAAATAATATTATTTTTTTTTTGAAAGGTAAAAACAATATTTTGGTGGTGATAGACATGTCGCAAAAAAGGTTTTGCATTTGATTTGAAGTGTGGTGGTTTAATCAATCCATTGCCTCGTATATGTGTATGTTTTGGTTAAAGGAGTTTGATGTTGGCGTTGTTTTGCGCTTTGTATGATTTTATCTTTTGTTGTGAAACTCTTGTGTTATTATTGTTAGGCACACACACGCTTAACCTATTTTTATTATAATTTTTTTTTAGAAGCGCAATTATTTGACTTTTCTTCAACAAAAAATTAAACATGCTACATATAGCGACAAGAAGAGATACAACAATATATAGATATATCAAAATCTAACAATAACAAAGATAACCAAAAGAAATCAGAGAGAATTTGGACAACCAAAGAAAAAATGTTAATACTATAATAACTCGTAAATGAATAAGCCGTATCGGTCGTGTTAAGAATACATAGTTTTTTTTTTGACAAGAAGAATACATAGATAATAATATAATATTTTAAAAATCACTTTCAAGATTAAAATTTAATATGATCTACCACACTTTGCTTAATACACTAAACCTTATAAAAAAACAACATAATTCCGAAACTTTCAAAAACCCTAGATCACAAAGCGGTAAACTATTAATGTAAGACATTATTGGTGCCTCTTTTTTTAAAATAGAAATTTGAATTAAAATGAATACAAGAGGTACTCATTCCTTATATTTTTGGTACCGTTGATCACTACTAAAAAGAGTATCATAAATTCAAAAAAAACAAAAAAAAGTATCATAAATTTGAATTGGTCCACTTATCATAATGTTAATCACTTAATATCTATATTGAAGATGATCTAAGTACTAATACTTTAAAATACCTTTTTAGTCAAATATATTAGATCTTACTACTATAATACTATTGTTATTATTATTATTCCTTAAAAATAAGAGTAGTAAGTAAAAATGACAAAGGGTCGGGGTCGGCCACTTGACAAAAATGTAGTTGGTGTATGTTTGTGTAACCTTGTATTCCACATTTTCAATTTCCTTTCCACTCTTTGTGGCCAACTACCACTCTATACTTTGGTTAGGTTTCCTGTTTTTTTTGTCCACACAAGCACAAGGTGACATCGCACACCAATATTATTATTATTATTATTATTATTATTATTATTATTATTATTAATAAATCTCATTACAATATGCCACGTTGCACAATATTAGCCGCCGATTTAGATCCAACGTTTGTAATTATTTTTCCACCAACCCCCTTACACTCCTTCATACATCTCTACCACTCCTTATTCCCACCTACCAAACACCAACGCACAAGATTTCAAATGGTCCCAACACATTATTTTCTTCACTTTTTTTATTTTATTTTGTGAAGAAATTTTCTTTATATATTGTCCACTATCTCTTCCACACTTCCTCAGGAAATAATTTCATCATTGTTCATTATTTCCCACCCAATACAACTTAACTTATAACAAATAAATTTTCTCACCTCTCATCAAAATTCATCATCATCACTATTATTACTTTCTACACCCCCTCTCAAAATTAGTATCAACATAATGGAGGGAGTTACCAATGGCCATGCTGAAGCAACTTTTTGTGTGACCAAAAGTGTTGGTGATCCACTCAACTGGGGTGCAGCGGCGGAGTCCTTGGCGGGGAGTCATTTGGATGAGGTGAAGCGTATGGTGGAGGAATACCGCAATCCTATTGTTAAAATTGGCGGTGAGACACTTACCATTGCTCAGGTGGCTGGAATTGCTTCACATGATAGTGGTGTGAGGGTGGAGCTGTCTGAGTCGGCGAGGGCCGGGGTTAAGGCCAGCAGTGATTGGGTGATGGACAGCATGAACAATGGGACCGATAGTTATGGTGTTACCACCGGTTTTGGTGCTACCTCTCACCGGAGAACCAAGCAGGGAGGTGCCTTGCAGAAGGAGCTAATTAGGTAATTAAAAAAAACCATATGTTCAAACTTATAATTATTTCAGATCTTATTTAGGATTAAAAAAATTTGAGTCGTCATTAATTTTAATATGATAACTTAATTATATATCATGCATTTCACGTCTGTTGTGTTTTGCAAAATATGTCACTATGTCTCCAACTCCAACCAATTTCGTCAACAATTTGGTTAAGAAGTTTCCTTGATTAATTCTTTTTAACAAAATGAACATGTAATTATTAGATTTTTTTTTCCTTAATAGTTTTTAGTATCCTTTTACTTTATTTTATGAATTTACCTTCATTTAATTTAAGCTCTTTCTCTTTTGACCAAATACGAAAATTGATCGCTTAAAAAATAAAAAATGAAAAAAATGGTTCTTGCTTAAAACTAGTTTATAAGGAGGTTGGTTGAGGAATCGTTATCGACATGCGTATTTGTTTTAACATATGATGTCAAACAATACTTTTTAAGTTATGATCATGTCAATGGTTTTAAGAATATACTCTCTTTAGTTTTTAATAGATTAAATATAATACATCAATTAATCATTCAATAAATCTAAAAATCAAAAAATTTTTTATATTAATGACGAGAGAGAGTATCTATAAAGTTAAAGGAATATTATCTTATTTTGATATATATCACCCATACTATTAACTTAAATATTAATACAAAAAATATATCTATTAGTAAAACAAACAATATTAATTTGATATGAGGTTGAAAATTTTGTTTACAACAGTAAGTGGCTAGAATTGTAGTCTTAAAAGTAAATATAAATAAAGTGTTAGGAGTTACCCCGACTCCTTATAAAATGTGAGGTCTCTTTACTAATTAAATTAAACTCACAGAGACACAATAACTTCTTTTAATTTTATTAAAAAGATAATACCAAATTACCAATAAATTAATGATTGGATGATGAATATATATTCAACCAAACTCTAGACTACCAGAGTATTCACCTAAAAATTATGGAGGAAAAAAAGTGTGCACCTAAAAAAATAAAAAGGACAAATTGCTAACTTAATCGTAATTATCATTTTTTACCACCTAACTAATAATAAAGTTTTAGCCTTACCATGTCAATAAAAAGAAGTTTTAGGCAACTTAGTTAAATTTTATTATTCATAGAATCTCATAACTTACAAAATAAGTATACTTTGACCGACCCAATTGCTTACCTTAAAACAGAAAGTTAGGAATTTTTTTACAATTATTTGATTTTCTTTGACTGAAAACATTTACTTTAATTATTAAAAAAAATAGTAATTAACCCAAATGAAGAAGTTCAAATCTTCTTTTGTAATCAAAAAGATATATGTGACATATATTATATTAAAGCATTAGTCAAAAAATATATATATTGTACTAAAGCAACTATTTTACTGCTAGAATACTTGGAAAATTTAAAAAGCTCACCTCATTTTATTAGAAAGAAGAAAAAAAATAACCTTTCAATTTGTCAAAAGTATCATATATATACTATTATACAAAAAAATTACAAATATATTTGGCGTACATAGAAACTAAATTAGTTAGTCCTCATTTGATAAGAGCCAAATGACATGAGTTAGATAGAGGGCGAGAACAATTTATCTTTTTAATGTATCGGAAAAAACATAATTAGTTAAGTACAAAAGAGAACAAGTAGTAATTAATTTTGTACTCAACAAAGGCTAGGGTGAGAATTCTCCACATCCACCGCCACGCCACACATGTCATGTCTCAATGTCCGGATCCTAACTCGTGGTCCAGCACAAAGCCAGTTAATTAATTAATCACTTAATTAATTAACCAACTAATTAATGTTAGGTCCTTTAAAAAAATAACTAATTAATGTTAGGATTTAGTTTAGCTAAAATATATAACAAGACAAAGTGGTTTGCACGTGATGTGTGGTTTTGTTGACTGCCTAACCTTCTTCTAAGCTACTACGCTTCTTCAAAAGAATACTAGTAATTCCAAACTCACCATCTTTGACCCTAAATTAATCATTGTATTATATTATATGAATTTAATTAGTACGAAATAATAGACTTTATATTATAATATGACTTAGTCAATGAAGTGACAGATAATTAGATCTCTTAATTATTGTGTGCTATATGATTAGTCAATGAATCAGTTTACCATAAAAAACATTACTATGGCGTTATGAAACGCGGACGCTCCTTTGGTTAGACGTGTTTTGGTGTTCGATACGACACCGACATTTACAATTATATTGAATTCTCTCAAAAAATTTAAAATTATTTGTGTCGACGTGTTAGGGTATGTGTTGTGTCCGATGTCCATTTTAGTGTCTGTGTTTGATAGCCATGACTTAGTCTATGAATACATAAGTCTTATTATTTTTGTTCATGTTACTTTCAGGTTTTTGAATGCTGGAATATTTGGCAATGGTACAGAATCTAATTGTACACTACCACACACAGCAACTAGAGCTGCAATGCTTGTGAGAATCAACACTCTTCTTCAAGGCTACTCTGGAATTAGATTTGAAATTTTGGAAGCTATTACAAAGCTTCTAAACAACAACATTACTCCATGTTTACCACTTCGCGGAACAATCACAGCGTCCGGTGATCTTGTTCCGCTTTCTTACATTGCCGGTTTGTTAACCGGAAGACCCAACTCCAAAGCCGTTGGACCCTCCGGAGAAATTCTGAGTGCTAAAGAAGCTTTTGAACTTGCAAACATTGGTTCTGATTTCTTTGAATTGCAGCCCAAGGAAGGTCTTGCTCTTGTTAATGGTACCGCGGTTGGGTCTGGTTTAGCTTCTATTGTTTTGTTTGAGGCGAATGTATTGGCGGTTTTGTCTGAAGTTATGTCGGCAATTTTCGCTGAAGTGATGCAAGGGAAGCCTGAATTCACAGATCATTTGACTCATAAGTTAAAACATCACCCTGGCCAAATTGAAGCTGCTGCTATTATGGAACATATTTTGGATGGAAGCGCGTATGTTAAAGCAGCTAAAAAGTTACACGAAACCGATCCTTTACAAAAGCCTAAACAAGATCGGTATGCACTTAGAACTTCACCTCAATGGCTTGGTCCTTTGATTGAAGTCATTAGATTTTCAACCAAGTCAATTGAAAGAGAGATTAACTCTGTCAACGACAACCCCTTGATCGATGTTTCAAGGAACAAGGCCATACACGGTGGTAACTTTCAAGGAACACCTATTGGAGTTTCAATGGATAACACTCGCTTAGCGCTAGCTTCAATCGGTAAACTTTTGTTTGCTCAATTCTCCGAGCTTGTTAATGATTTTTACAACAATGGTCTGCCTTCCAATCTCACTGCTAGTAGAAACCCAAGCTTGGATTACGGTTTCAAGGGGTCCGAAATTGCTATGGCTTCTTATTGCTCTGAGTTACAATATCTTGCTAATCCTGTCACCACCCATGTCCAAAGTGCTGAGCAACACAACCAAGATGTTAACTCTTTGGGTTTGATTTCTTCTAGAAAAACAAATGAAGCTATTGAGATCTTAAAGCTCATGTCTTCCACTTACTTGATCGCGCTTTGTCAAGCGATTGACTTGAGGCATTTGGAGGAGAATTTGAGGAACACTGTCAAGAATACCGTAAGCCAAGTCGCGAAGAGGACACTCACAACCGGTGTCAACGGAGAACTTCATCCTTCTAGATTCTGTGAGAAAGATTTGCTCAAAGTTGTTGATAGGGAGTATGTATTTGCTTATGCTGATGATCCTTGTTTAGCTACATACCCTTTGATGCAAAAGTTGAGACAAGTGCTTGTGGATCATGCATTGGTAAATGCCGATGGCGAGAAGAATTCAAACACATCAATCTTCCAAAAGATTGCGACTTTTGAGGACGAGTTGAAAGCTATCTTGCCAAAGGAGGTTGAAAGTACAAGAATTGCGTATGAAAACGGGCAATGTGGAATTTCAAACAAGATTAAGGAATGTAGGTCTTATCCATTGTACAAGTTTATTAGAGAGGAGTTGGGAACCGCATTGCTAACCGGAGAAAAAAATATATCGCCTGGCGAAGAGTGTGACAAACTATTCACAGCTATGTGTCAAGGTAAAATTGTTGATCCTCTTTTGGAATGTCTTGGAGAGTGGAATGGTGCTCCTCTTCCAATTTGTTAATTAGCTCAATCTGTTTCATTGAGAAGTGATTTCTTTATATATTTGTAATAGACTATAGTACTTGCATTTGAGAAGCAATTGGTTTGTCTATAAGACTATGGTAAATGGCAAATCAATTTCCTGCTCAAAGTATTGTTTATTAAGTGTTCCTTGATGTTAATTAAGGAACTTTTAATTGTTTTTGTAATAGAATTTCATTTGTTTGCCACAACCTTGGGTGTAAATACCATGTGATACATGGTATTTGATGTAAATGGTGTTTTTTCCATGAATAAATAGTGTTTCAAGATAAAAATGTCCTGTATTGCATTTTTTTGATTAATTGTCTCTGCTTTTGTTTAATTAAAAAATTAAGTAATTAGTAATTTGGTAGAAAATAATTGTCATCGATATTAATACAAATAACTCAAGAGCACTTAGATGAGATGACACAAATGTCTTCTAACTTAATCAAAGTTCTGAGTTTGATTACTGACTTTGTGCATGCAACAACGGTAAAACTCTTAGGAAGTGCTTGTCATTCATTTGAATTTCACAAGACTTGAGATATTAATCTCTGTAGTTGCACGCAGAGATATCTAATTTTTAAAAATATTAATAGAAATAGTCAAGTGTAAGTGTTGTGTGGAGTTTGATACATAACAAATGAATCCTTGTGAGACAAAGTCATCAATAATATAGTGGGCAGTAGATCACACATTACACAATGTTATAAAATATATGTGTGGGTGCTAGCTTTAAATACATTCCAAAATCAAACAAAAATAGAACATATAACAATAGGATTATAGGAAGAAACAAAACAGAAGGAATTGATCACATATAGATTGCTCTAATGAGTAATGACTAAAACAAGCCTAGGAGGGGCTAGGATTCCCTGAAGTCACCTCTTTCTTTACCTTGTGCATTTTTCGTCCTAAACAAAATAAATAAAGGGCTATGATATAATGATGAGAGGGTATACATAATACAATAATGCTCATTTGCACTTTTTTTGTGTGATTAATTCACATACTGACTGCACCAAATAATAGTAGTGACAGTAGTAGTAAATCTTAACCTCTGAAACCTTAGTAATAGAAGTATCATTAATTTTCAGCTATTAATTTTCAGCTAGCACAGTGAACAAAGTACCAACTTGGATGAGAAGCAAATCATTACTCCCTCCGTCCGATATAAATTTATACGAGGAAAAAACAAAAACGACATTTATTAAGAAAAAGTATAATATATTAATTAGAAGTATGTTTTCTTAAAATAGAGTGTATGAAAATATGTAAAAACAATTTTTGTTGGTATTGCTTATAGAAAAAAATAAGAGAATAAACTTTTCTTAAAATGATAATTTTTTGTGTCTTTTCTTTTATATTATAAGAAAAAAAGAAAAGTTTTCTTTCTCTTGTATTATAAGATGAAGAGAGTATTAAGGATCAAGTTAGTCTTGTAGATGAGAATCTACTCCATGGTTTACAAAAATATGTTGGTCTCCGGTGGGACAGACAGGAAAAATATAATGCGAAGGAGCATTATTGCGTGTCATGTTCAACAAAATTATATAATTTTTGTTTTTACCATTAGTTTAATTTGATTCGAAAATTAATTCTGATATAGTGATTTCAGCCTCTTCCGATTATAGTTGTGGGGGATCGAACTATGGTCATCGCTATTAAGTTCAACATCAATCAACACTGAATCAACTAACGGTTGATACAAAACTATATGATTGCATTATAATAATAATAATAATAATAATAATAATAATAATAATAATAATTTTTGTCAAATAATAACAATAACAATCATACTTTCTTTATATTTAATATAAGAGAAATTTCATTTTTAGATTTATCGAATGATTGATGTATTATAGACCAAATACATGTAGGGGTGGATCTTGAGCCCGGCATGTCCGGCTCCGGTAAAAAATATTAGTAATTTTAGAGTTAGTTTAAGTGAAAATTGAAATTTTTAGAAGTTAATTTAAGATAAAATTGAATTTAGGTCACAAGTGATATATGGAGGCTGCCTTGCACTTATCATTACAACCTGAATGTCAATGTGTGACTGGTCCTAATGAAGATGGCAGCTACTGCCGAGGACTGTACGCGGTAGTGCAAGACGCTGATTGATGGCGTAATTTTGGCCGCAAACAGCTGCATATTGTCAACATTCTTCGATTAAGACATAGTTGAAATGAAAGTATAGTGATTTATTTTGTCACATAGTATAGTAGCTAAAATTTTATCTTTAAAATGAGTAAGTGGGTATATCAGAGATGGAACGGTCCTACACTTTACGTACAATATCCTTATCAATTAAACTAAACTCACGGGAACAGCCGAACAGTATGATGGAATTTATAAGGTTGAGGTTTGCAAATAATTGTTGTTCGGAAATTTAGAAACATAATCTGATTCGACAAATGTGATAGAGGTTCTCCATGACCTGAGTGCAAAAATATTTGAATAGTTTTATTAACTTTTTTCTTTTCCCATGCTACGAGATAAATTAATTAAATTGTTCACTATTTTTTCGAGTGAAATACCAAATCCCTTCTTGAATTTTCAAAATTTGGCAAATACCCCCTTGAAATTTAAAAATAAGCAAATACACCCCTGAAATTTTAAAATGACAATCAAATTACCCCCCTGCTCCGTTTATTCCGACTATTTCGATGACATAGGCGTTAACTGCATACATGACACCTGCCAGCATGACACCACGTCACATGAGGGATGAGTAATTGATCAGGATACACGTTACAGGAGGGTAATTGACTAAAATTTGAAAAATCAAGGGCTAAATTTAATGGTATTCTGGTCAATTAACCCTCTGATTTTGTAAATTTTAGTCAATTACCCTTCTCTTCTCATGTGACATGGTGCCACGTTGGCAGGTGCCACGTATGCAGTTAACGTTCATGTCATCAAAATAGATGGAGTAAACGGAGCAGGGGCAATTTGATTGACATTTTACAATTTCATGAGTGTATTTGCCATTTTTCAAATTTCAAGGGGGTATTTGCCAAATTTTAAAATTTCAAGGGGGAATTTGATATTTCACTCCTATTTCTTCCGACCTTATTTATAAGTCAATTTCACTTTTTAAATATATTAAATAACTAATGTATTTAGTCTATCGTAAATAAATTAGATACATTAGTTACTCAATATAATAAAATTTAATTATAAATAAATCCAAAGGGAATATTTCGTAAAATATGCAATTTTGTCAATGTTGTTTGCATTGAGAAAAAACTAATTTTTATATCGATCCAATCTTGACTTATGATTTGATCTTATTGAGTCAGGTTTAAGGTAAAAAATTTCCAAATTTACTTCGTCGTAAAAAGAATTTTAAAAAGCAAATTGATGAGCACCAATTGATGAGAATTGTGTATTACTTTAAAAAATTCATAAACTAAGGTTTTTTGAGAACTTTGAACTTGAGAGAATTTTTGTGTTTCAATAGGAAATAAACAAGTTAGACAATGAGCATATGATTCAAAAATTAGAAAATGATAGAATTGGAGACAAACACATTTAAGAACAAAAATTCAAACAAAGTAAAGAAAATAGAAGAAATGGAATAAGGTAGAAGATGTGCCACACTCTTTCTAATCCGAGAGAGAATGATAATCCTATGGAGTGAAGATCCCCACAAGAAAATGATTTCTTGATAAGATTAATTTTGGTCCAATCCAGAACCTAAGAACAAATACTCTCAATTACACAATGCGTAAGACTTAACAAAATTGCTTGATTTGATAAGGGTTACGTGCCTCCTTTATATAGGATTGGATTATGATGCAAAACACATAAAAGTTAACTAAAAAAACTCAAGAGACTTTAGCCACTTATTATCATGATAGTGGACTAAATTATTACAATGGAAAAATGGAAAATAACTAAGGGATAGTGGTGATTTAGTGGAGCATTTTTATTTGCCACTATTATCTCATGCTTAGTGGAACTTTTATTGACCACTATTGCTTGCTTAGTGGGACTCTTTATTTGTCACTATCACATGCTTGTATGACAATCACCAACTTTGGTTCTCTTCCTTCAACTTGGGTCATGCCTTCTCCAACTTGGGCCGAACCTTCTCTTAATTTGATCATGAAATGAACTAAGATATCATGAGCTCTTCTTGTATGTGCCCTTGTTATAGGACCTCCTAAGCTTTGAATTGTTTCATTTATGTTTTTTTAGCTTATGTCCTCATCACAAACCAACTATATTTTTTTATTCAAGTACTCTTTTTTTTTTTTACTAAATAGAATGTTTCGGATTTCAAACTTGTCCTCGTCATATAAAATACAATGTCGTTGTATTTCTGGCACTTATATATCTACAAAATAGGAATATTCGTGTACTCTTATAATTCTTTTCTTGAGCTTCGACCCTCTTTTTATAAATAAAAAAAAGCCAATTTTTAATTAATTTCAATATTTTTCCTTCCAAAATGGAATCTTTTTAACATTATTAGTATTTAATATTTTTTTGGTGACAACTTGTGTACCCCCACAAAATTTGGGGATATATACCCTCAACCACTATAAAAGGTTTTAATCGATATAATTTTTTATAAAATACACCGTTGGATTGAAAGTTTATATCATATTGATCATTTGTGTAAAATTTCAGACAAATCTAAAATCATTTGATATGTTATTGAGACACACAAAGATTAACGGTGTTTAAGATATCACTAAAATTGTTAATTTTGATGCATCTTAATAACATATTAAATGATTTTAAATTTGTCTGAAATTTTACACAAATTTTACCTCAAGCTTATTTTTTTTGGTATGGTATTACTGTAGTATTTAATTTAATGCGTGTAAAAATAAAATGATTTTAAATTTAAAGCAAAACAAAAAGTAAATAATAAATAATTCAGTTTTCTGGGTTTGTTGATATCAGAATCAGAAACAACAACATAGCGTTGGTCTCAAGTATGGCTTCTCAGATCCTCAGACGAACACTCGGAAGCCGTTATTTCTCAGCAAATCACAGAGGCGCCGCCTTCTCTTCCGCCTCCACACCCATCCGCGCCACTCTCTTCCCCGGCGATGGTATTGGTCCCGAAATCGCCGATTCCGTCAAACAGGTTCCTCAAATTCATTCCACTCCTTCATTTCCGATATAGTTATATCATGTATCATACTTTCTGATTCCGAAAGAAACTTTTTCTGCGATCTAGTAATAATATAATTTCAATTTTTCAATAGGTTTTTCTGTTTGCACTAATGAATGTTTTTCAATCAATTTCGATCACTGCAAATATTTGATTTTAATCGTAGCTATTAAACGTCGTCGTTTAAATGATGATTTGTGATTGATTGGTTGACTGCGTTGCGTTTAATGTTTCAAAATTGGAAATGTTTGCTGTGTTGTTAGGATGTGCCTAATTTTATTTGGATGAAATAATATTGACACAATGAGACCTATGGTTTTGTTCATAATTTTACTCCAAATGTATATCCATCCATCGTGTCGCGTTTTAAGCATGCTATGTGAACGAACACTCTGTCGAGTTAAATTTGCTTTTTATTTTTGTTTTTATGTTTATCGGTATCAATATTAATAGAAAGGGGCGCAAAAGAAGTTAGTACACCATCCGAGATAAGTTATGAGAGGATACTCTGAGGGAGGTTTTTATTGCTAATGATTATGTCATCGGCATAACTATGTCACTGAGTAAATATGTATATGGTTGTGTTGCATAGAAATATTATTGCAAGACCAAAAGCTTAAAAAATGAAAGTAGGCTTGTTGTCAATAACAAACTTTTTACATGTGTGTTTTTTCTTCTTTTTCACGACTAGTGTTAAATTTTACATAAGCTCAAGTTTCATCTTTCCTCTGATTTTAGTTTTGTATATTCTCCAATAATTTAAGTTGTACGTATAATAGCTCTTGCTAAAAATATACAAAGAAACACAAACCAGTCAAGAACACCAGGATAAACCATATTATACAATTTTTAGGACTTGGATGGCAAACACATATAAGTATAACCGAGTATTTTGAAAAAACGTTTGCAGTTTGTAGGTAATGATTTACAATATCTTGATATATGTTCCATCTGCCGATGTTTGATATTTAATATGCCCGTTCCAAAAGGATCACAGAGTGTGTGTTCATTACTTTCTATCCCTTTGGGTTTCTACCGACTTCCTTATATTACGGGCATGGACTTGAAGTCTGTTTGCTATCTTTTCATTTCCTCCTGTTTTCTGTTGAAAGTGGTCACTGACTAATGTTTGCTATACTTTATTCTTGATTGTTTCTTGTTATGTATACTTGGATATTCATTGCTACATTGAATCAAAAGTAATGCTCTGTCAATTATTTCTATTTCTATAATTAGATATTCCAAGCTGCCGAAGCACCAATAGAATGGGAAGAACATTATGTAGGGACAGAAGTCGACCCTAGAACACAGAGCTTCCTGACATGGGAAAGTTTAGAATCGGTTAGGCGGAATAGGGTTGGCTTGAAAGGGCCGATGGCAACCCCTATTGGGAAAGGGCATCGTTCACTAAACCTTACTCTAAGAAAAGAACTTAATTTATATGCCAATGTTCGACCTTGCTACAGCCTTTCTGGATACAAAACTCGATATGATAATGTTGATCTCATCACAATCCGTGAAAATACAGAAGGCGAGTATAGTGGACTTGAACATCAGGTAAGTTTCACAATGATACATGTCACATACCATAATCCAAATTGTGATTAATAATTTGTTTAGCATTTTTGGGTTACAGGTTGTGAGAGGTGTAGTAGAAAGTCTCAAAATCATTACACGTCTAGCAAGTATAAGGGTGGCTGAGTATGCCTTTCACTATGCGAAGGCACATGGAAGAAAGAGGGTGTCTGCTATACACAAAGCCAACATTATGCAAAAGACTGATGGTCTTTTCCTCAAGGTCTTTTAATACGTGCAAATGCCTATAAATAATGTCTCAGTTTTTTTTTGTGAATACTAATATTGACTGTTTATTTGTAATTATTTTTAGTGTTGCCGTGAGGTTGCAGAGAAATATCCTGAGATAACGTATGAGGAAGTTGTCATTGACAACTGCTGCATGATGGTAATATTGGTGAACTGGATGTAGGATACAATTGCATTTTGATTTTTTTTTTTGTCTATGTGAAATGATAAACTGGTTAATTTTTGGACCATCCGTAGCTTGTGAAGAATCCTGCACTTTTTGATGTATTGGTGATGCCTAACCTTTATGGTGATATAATCAGCGACCTTTGTGCTGGCTTGATTGGGGGATTGGGCTTGACACCAAGGTTTTTTCTTTTTCTTTTGGATTTCGAGCAAAGAAGTGTAGAAGTTACAGTTATATCATCTGACACTATTTTATATATTTTGCAGCTGCAACATTGGTGAGGGAGGTATTGCACTTGCTGAGGCTGTACATGGTTCAGCACCTGATATTGCTGGAAAGGTGAGTTGTGACAACACTTTTTCGACCATAGTGTTTGCTCTAAACCTTTTTGCCTGTTTAATAAATAAGGGTATAATAATGGAAAAAAGTAATTAATGTTATATTGGTATTCTAAAGTGACAATTATTTTGGGACAAATAAAAAATGCTAAAAAGACAATTATTTTGAGACGGAGGGAGTATTTGCAAAATAGGCTAGGCAAAGCTAAGCCAAAAATAGGCCAGACCTTTGGCTTCTTATTAGTTGTATGGTCTATTCCTTCTCTTAATTTTAAGTTGTTGACGGATTATAATTAAAAACACTATTATTTAGTTATAATGTCTACTCTTAAGAAGTAGGTTCTCTTTTGCGTTTAAGGTCTAACGTTTGTGTACTGTTATAGTTATAGATATTATAGTGATATAGGAGACCTTCAAACTCATAAACTTCTGCTTATGAAAAACTATTGAGAAGAAGAATAGTGTTTCTAAAATATTAAGCTGATTAGACACAAACAAAATTACAGTAGTTGTAAAAAATGGCAAAACAATAGCAGTAGTTGACATTTTGAGACTTCTGGTTTCGGATATGAGCTTTCCTGTACAGTATAATGAAATTAAAATGAAACCTTGATGAGACATGGAAATTACTGACCATACAAGAAGGATAGTGTAAATGAGATATCATTTAAGAGATATAAGATAATCACTTATCATTAACGGAATTTTGGTGTATTATTTTGTGCATGGATATTTTGTACTATTCAGACTTTCGCTTTGAATATTGCTTGTTTGTCTATAAGACTATGTGTAAAATATGTTTTAGTATCTAATTTCCTATTTAAGAATATCTCTTGTGATTAGAATTTTTTCTTAAAGTATCTTAGATTATCACTTATGATTAGATTATCATGATTTTTTTTCATATTTAATTTAGATCAGGACAGGGGTCTCCAATTTTTCAACCATAATCACAGTATTTTCAAAAAATCATAGTATCAAAAAGAAAAAGAAAAAAGGTTTTTTTTTTCCTTTCTTATCTAAAACCCCATAGTCTTCATTAGGTTGTCTTTGGATATGTTTAGTCACTATTTATCTAAGTAATAATCCTTTAGTAGTATTTCTTTCCCGGAAGAAATAGAAAGTTCCAATGCAGTTATGAACAAAAACGTTTTGAGTTCAATTAAATGTTTTCTTGAATATTTGAGCTCCTGAAAATTGTATTTTCAAGGTACTAAGCTAATATATATATGTTCAAAACCATGCATAGAAACCATTGGGACCCATTAGACAGCATATGTAACCAACTAGTTTTGCTATGAAATGTAGTATCCCTTATATTAGAGTGAAATTTAGACGGTCAGGCCTAAGAGTAAGGTTAGCTGTGTGACTTGGTGTTCACAGATTCACGGGTTACAATCTTTATCATGTGGGTGATAGGTTGCATATATCCAACCCTCTACAACCCTTTTACACTTAAGAGTGATATTCTGTTTAACCAATTTTCCTGTGGATTTATGCAGAATTTGGCAAATCCAACAGCTTTATTGCTGAGTTCTGTCTCTATGTTGCGACATTTGGACCTCCACGACAAAGCGGATCGGATTCAAAAGGCCATCCTCGACACAATTGCTGAAGGGAAGTACCGCACTGCTGATCTTGGTGGCACTTCAAAGACAACTGAATTCACAAATGCAATTATTGACCATCTTTGATTTTTTGCTTTGGAGTCGACAAGAAATTGTTAATTATGATTTTGTTTCAATCAATTTCCTTCTATATCCCCAATTTTTCTAGAAAAGTAGTATCAGCTCAGCTTAATGGGAGCATCTACTTATGCTACATTACAACCAAAGATAAGTAATTAACAAGCAGTCAAATATTCTTGTACACTGCTGTCTTATGGCATTGGGAGGGCCTCCTTCTAAATGCACATTGATTGATAACCCTTGCTAGTCCATTTTAGCATTCATTGTCAATAATATACTTAATTCCTTTGTGATCATTGCCCTTTTTTGTTGTTGTGATTATAACCATATTTATTTATGCAAGTTGTTTTCTTGCTCGAATTTGTATCGGTAATTGGTAATAATTGCAATTTGCTCCAGTTTTGTAATTGGTAATCATTACACCTTTTTTTTGTGGCCACTATAGTGGTGTAGCGGCCGCTAGGCGATACGAAATCACTGTGTTGAAGTTTTGAGTAGTAGCAGTTATAGTCATAGAGCCACCATTTAGTATTTTGGCAGCCATCTTCACCTAGGCGATAGTGATCCACTAAAATAATCACTTGTATTTATTTTAAAATTAAATAATTGGATGAACCATTATACTAGATGACATTTCACAACCTATTTAGCAACATCAATTCTTCTTTCACTTTGGATTTTGTGCTGTGATATTTGGGAGGAACATTCCTGTTGATAACTTTTGTTCTTAGTGGAAAACTTTTCTAATTTTTCTCTTGTCTGAAGTTCTATGAAGATATGAGAAAATTTTCTTTTGTACGGGACAGCAACGTTCTATATCATCCTTTGATGTGTTTGTCTTTGGTAGTAATTGTTTTGGATAATTACTCATTGAGAAACATTCTTCATTTTTTAGACAAGGAAAAAAATCATTCATGGTAATTGGTAAGCTATTTGTTCTTGTTTAAATTTATTTTTGTCCCTTTTCCATCCCTTTCAATCTTCAAACGTAATTCTGTGGTAGGTGTTTTTCTTTTACTGACGTGTGTCTGTGGTAGGTGTTGTCAAAAGTGCTACCGTAATCCTTACTTTTTGTCCTTTGAATTTTTCTTTCTCCAACTATAAATAAATAAATACAAACATGAAGCATGTTATTTTCTTATACCAAAAAAAAGAAGCATGTTATTTTCTCGTGTCGGTATTTTTGATAGTATATAGTAAGTGTTAAAATAAAATAAACTGTAGCATAAAAGAGTGTCCGTTGATTTGAATAATATAGGGTGTGTCGTGGAGTTGATGAGTGCCATACATTTTCCACTTTCTAGCTGTGGGTCCTACTGGGTTGGTGGATGGGGATCGGTGATTGGTGAAGGTGGCGGACCCAGAATGAAAATAATAAATGAGGAAATACCCAACTTGTCCTCAAACATGCAACTTTTATGATTTCACTAATTTTTTGTTTATTTTATTTAAATTAAATAATTTACTGGTTTTTTTTACAATAGAAAATTTATTTCATTTCATTAATCAAGAAATTGTGAATACAAAGAGAAATCGACTAAAAAATGCGGCGACGAGACATAGTGCCCGTTTGGCCGGGCTTATTTTCTACTTTTTTTCTTTTCCTTAAAAATAGTAAAGTAGGAAAAAATGTGTTTGATTATACTTTTTTTTTATTTTTTAATTCTTTAGTTTATTTATCTAATACTTTTAAAGAGAAATATGACTAAATTCAATTTTATACTTCTCTATTTCGTTTAAGCTAAATAGAAAAGTAGAAAATAAGTCGGGTCAAACGGACACATAGAATATGTCGTTCTTGCTAATGAATGAACAATTATATTTGTTTACCGCCTTACAAACATGACCTTAAAGTTTTGTGTAAAACTAATAAATCTTTAATGGTATAAACTAACATGCTAAAATCTTAAATGCCTACATGACTAGAATAAATAGCATCAACAACATTTTTAGAATCACTCTCAATAATAACATGAGATAAGCCTTTGTGTATCATTTCTTCCATTACTTCTTTGATAGCCATCGCTTCTCCTTCCAAAATATTGAGTCTTGCATGCATTATATTGGTTCCTAATATAGGGGTTAGAAATATACACTTTAATTCCACCAAAAAAAAAAAAAAGAAATATGCACTATAAATATTGTTTTTTTTATTCGACAAATGAGGACCAAACATTCAATAACTTAATTAAAAGAAATGTAATGACATATAAATATTCTGACTAAATCATACAAAATGAGAATGTCTAACTCTCTTAAGAGATTCCCACAATGATAAACTCATAAGTATAGGCTTTTATATTAGATTTTGTTAGCCAATCAACATATTGATTAGCGTCACTCTTAGTATGAATAAATTTAATTTGTCAATATTATCTAATTATATTTTTAATCCTACGAATCAAATAAATTTTATTAATAAATTAAAACTTTTGAATCACTTTCAGCTACTACATTCCTATAGTTGTACTATCAAGCCAATATCAAATTACGGTAAATACTGTTGGATTTCAAGTGAGAGTAGTTCAATTCCACATCGATTATGAATGAAAATAATGTTGAATTTATAAGAGAAGTGACCCATTAACCTAATGCCTTAAAGTTTTAGGTGGAGACGTGGCGTTTCCCTTTCTTGTGGTCCTGAAGCATTGACCCGTTGTTTCTCTTGATGCTCCTCCAAACTCCCCAACAAGTGGTATCAGAGCCATGATTCGACTTGGTGGGAGAGCGTGGGTGTATTTTGGTATTGGATCAACTATAGGATATGGGGACTCACACTCGGGAGAGAGTGTTGGGTTTCAAGTAAGAGTGATTAAGTCTCATACGACTATGAATGGGGAGAATGTTAAATTTATAAGAGAGTATTGGCCGTTGTTTCTCCTGATGCTCTCCAACAAATACTTCATATTTCAGCCCACAACATATTACAATTATTAAATTTGCAGATAAATTCAAGTAACCACCTTCCATTATCCTCTTTAAATAGCTCGCCACATCCTACAATATCCGAATCATTATTAACAAATTCATCAACCGTAATAAATTGCAAATACAACAGTTGAATGAATTTGATTAAAATTTTGTTAAAAAGATTATTTTAGAATATTATTTGTTAAAAATGAAAAAATTAATGTCCACAAATCATTTTTGTAAAAAAGTTATAAAAAAATAAAATAAAACCAAATCAATAAATAATGCAATAAAAATGAAAAAATAAATGTACCAAATAAAAAAAAGGCATTTGTAAAAAGTGGGTAGATCTGCATCGCATTCATTCACTAGCGAGAGTTATTTAAACCTACTTCACTCATCTCTTCACTATTCTCTCTCATTCCATTCCATTCCATTTCACAACAACAACAACAACCCTCTCGCCTTTTCTTCTTCGCATCCATTCATCATCAGCAATGGCGTTGGAAGGTGTTCTTCTCGGTATGGGAAACCCTCTTCTCGACATTTCTGCCGTCGTCGATGAAGATTTCTTGAAAAAGTACGTACTCCTTCTTACATCTCTCTTTTCATTTTTTTTCTAATAATCTTCACGATTTATTGCGGTTTTGATTTAAATACTAAAACATGAAAATGAATCAGATCTAATAGTTTTCGTTTTCAATTCGATTTACAGGTTCGATATCCAGTTGAACAATGCCATTCTTGCTGAAGATAAGCATAAATCTATGTAAGATTTTTTTCCTTACGCCTTTTTTTATTATATCAGATTCAGATTTGGATCAGTAAATCAATTTTTTGTTGTTGTTGTTGTTGTTGTTGTTGTTGTTTTTGAATGATAATGTTTTGGTTGTTTGCTTGTTTGAGAGTTTAATTAATATGCTAATTTTATTTTTTTGGTAGAAAATGTTATGTCATGTAGAATAATCATTAGTTTAATTTTTTTTTTGTTTCTGAATGGAAAATATATTATTATTAATAACCAGGGCTCTGCACAAGACGAATAGAGACTGGTAAAAGAGGAACTATTAGCTTAACTTTTTTAATTTGGTTGTTTGAGTGTTTGGTAAAGTGTAAATATGTTAATTTGATTTTATTTTGTGCTATGTTTAGAGTGATTCAAGTTTAGCTTATTTATTTTGGATGTTTGAGTGTTTGGTAAACATGTCAATTTGATTTTATTTTGTGCTAGAATGTTTTTATGTAGGGGAGTCTAATGTCGACTTTACCTTGCATGTTTTGGTTTTTCGAGATTTTGGTAAACATGAAAATTTGATTTAATTATGTGCTAGAGTGTATTTTAGAATAATCTTGAGATTATCTTATGATTTCGGTTTTGGTGGTTTGAGAGTTTGGTAGACATGCTAATTATTAATATCAATTTGATGTAATAATTGGTCGGATATTTTTATGTGCTTTTGTCTTCTAAATTGTTTTTGTGGTAGTATTTAGAAATTTTATACAAAGACAAGATATTTTCTGAGTTCATATGATCTTACAATTATCTCAGGTACGATGAAATGACTGCCAAATATAAGGTGGAGTACATTGCTGGAGGTAACTATACTAGATCTGAATTATTGTTTTTCAATTTATAGATTGCTGCGTTACCGTTTTATTTCATAAACTTACTAACAAATGAGAGGGTGAAAGGAACATTTTATAATGATGTTTATGATTTTCTTATTGGCAGGTGCTACTCAGAATTCAATCAAGGTTGCTCAGGTATGTGTACATTCTTTTATAGAAGTTGTGAGCTGAATCCGAAGTAGTTATGGTGAAATAGCTTATAATTTACCTTTTGCTTCTAATAGTGGTTGCTTCAAGTTCCCGGGGCCACTAGTTACATCGGTAGCATTGGAAAGGACAAGTATGGTGAGGAGATGACCAAGAACTCTAAACAAGCTGGTGTAAATGTAAGTTTAATATTGTAAAGTTGTCTTTTTGTTTCTTTTCCATCTGCTACACTTTCATGGACCATAGAATCCAGTTTCCAAAATTAACATATTCATTTAATGATTAGGTTCACTACTATGAAGATGAAAATACACCTACAGGAACTTGTGCTGTTTGTGTGGTTGGTGGTGAAAGGTAAAAGGATCAAGCTTTCCTTGTGTTCTTTATTATTTGAATTTTGAAGTATTAAATGCCCGAAAAACATAAAATTTATGCTGTTTGAAAATTAAAATAGTATACATCTTCAGGTTAGTATATATTATTGATTACAAAGCAATTGTTTCAAGCCTTCTTTTTGATTGCATCTAAATATATAGGTCACTTATTGCCAACTTAGCAGCTGCAAATTGCTACAAGGTTGATCATTTGAAGAAACCCGAAAATTGGGCATTAGGTACCTTGTTGATCTAGTCCAAAATCTCTTTCTTTATCCATTAAAGCTGAATCATATAGATTACTGACATTTGTTATTGTGCATTGTTTTATAAATAGTTGAAAAGGCCAAATATTTCTATATTGCGGGCTTTTTCCTCACTGTTTCCCCCGAATCCATACAATTAGTTGGCGAACACGCAGCTGCAAATAACAAGGTTAAATTTGGTTTGATGTGATTACAATTTGGTCTTCCATTTCTACTAAAAGTATTTGATACTCAATTATTTTACTCCCTTGTGCAGGTCTTCCTGATGAACCTTTCTGCACCCTTTATCTGCGAGTTCTTCAAGGATGTACAGGAGAAAGCTCTTCTGTAAGAATTCTTCACTGTCAAATTCAAATAAATAATTAAAATTTATTGATCTTTAAGGATTTCTATTCTTGGGTTCAGGTATGTTGACTATGTTTTTGGAAATGAGACTGAAGCAAGAACATTTTCCAAGGTTCATGGCTGGGAGGTAAATCATTGCTTTGCAGATCTGTAGCCTTGCAGTTAGTTTTGGCTTTACATTTTAGTTTGTCACTCATCTTGTTTCTTTTTGGATTGATCAGACTGAAAACGTCGAAGAGATTGCTATAAAGATATCCCAGTTGCCAAAGGCATCAGGAACACACAAAAGGATTACCGTTATCACACAGGGTGCTGATCCCGTGTGTGTTGCTCAAGATGGGAAAGTGACATTGTACCCCGTAGTAGTATTACCTAAAGAGAAATTAGTTGATACAAATGGAGCAGGTATTACCCTATTGCCTTCTGCACTTAAATGTGAAACGAAGTTGTATATTTTGTAGTGGGTTTACTATTACCTAAACCCTAAGTTACACGTGCAAGATATAATTTTCTCTCTGTCACATTCCATTTGGCCCATTCTAAACTGCATGAAATTGTATATAATAGTAATTGTAATAGTAATGAAATTGTATATAATAGCATGAAATTTATAAATTGTTGGCTGTTGAGGCATTACTTTAAATAGATCTTGGTAGTGGCCAAGTGGCAGCCAAGATTCCAATTTTCTTCATCTAAATTTTGATGTAAACTTGTTATAATCATGATTTGTTATTTTTTTCGTTCTTGTAGGTGATGCCTTTGTTGGAGGATTTCTTGCACAATTGGTTCAGGAGAAGCCTATTGAGGAGTGTGTAAGAGCTGGTTGTTATGCAGCAAATGTTATCATCCAAAGATCCGGCTGCACTTACCCAGAGAAGCCTGATTTTCATTGAGTGATTCTCCCAATTCCATTATTATTATTATCATTAAGTTTTGATTATTGAGAACGATTTTAGTTGCATCTTAGCAGTTGCACTCTAACTGGTTTGGGATTATTTCTAAATCCCCGACTCGGGAGAAGGGGTGAAGGATTTTCTGATGGAGACAACTGAAATAATTCATGTATTTGAAGTCCTATCTGGGCATCATTTTTTCCTTTTGCTGTTTGTTGTCACAAGTGTTTTTTCTTTTTTGTTTACAATTAAGCTAACATTGCTATAAGATGTTGCTGTGAAATTAGCATGTTGTTTTCCATGTTCTATCTTATTTGAAGACCTATCAGGTCATTAATTAAAATGTTGCTGTTTTCTTGGTGTCAATTTTTTGTTACATGTTATGGCACGTTTGTTTTTGCACATTTTTTGCATTTCGTAATCGTGCTTGGTTACCTTACCACAAAATCTAAACGAGAGGTTTTCTGGGAGTGACTCTTGTGGATTTGCCAAATACTTCATAATCGTGTAACATGTGCAATATCGCACAAGCAACTAAAATAGCAATTTGTATAGGAAAATCAACAATTGTTTATTAAAAAGTTATACATTATATATAAAATGCACAAGTTTCCATACAAATTTACAATTTTGAACTTCATGTAATTTGGTTTTATTTTTAAGTGTGCAAAAGTTAATGTTTTAGATTTATCGAATACCTGATATATTTGGTCTAAATTTAGATCAAATACATTAGTAATTAGTAATTCAATAAATCTAAAAAATTTATTTTTACTTATAAATAAGGTCGAATGGAGTACAAAATTGCACATGATAGAAAAATGCTTATTTAATTTATCAGTACATATGTAACTAAACATCTCCGACCAAAAAATGCAACAAAAGGTTGCTCCTCTTAAAACAATTATTTGAGCTATAAAATTGATTTATCATAGCTGTTCTAAACATGGAATATAAAAACAAAAGGAATAAACAATAAACACCAAGTTTACAAGGTAACTACTTGTTGTTTTGTCAAAAAAAAAAAAAAATACTTGTTGCAACCAAGTGGTTTGGTTTTGAAAATATTTTATGAGGAATTCTTGGTTCGAATTAAAGTCACCACATTTTCTCCTCTCTATATGAGTGTTTAATTGAGGAGAATTTCTTTATACACACCCTGTATTTTCTCGTGTGCCTTCTATGATTTCCACTTCAAGTCAAGATTGAAGGAAGCTCAAGCATCCTCATATTCAAATTATATATTTTTGCGGCAGTTTTTTTAGCGGCGATTATAGTATAGTTGACTGAGTTCAAAAAAGTAAATCACAAAATCTTATTTTACAGGGTAAAGCAACAAACCCTAAAATAAATGACATCATTAAAACATGCAAGGTAAAGTGTAACTACATCCTTCATAGGCCTTCTACTGCATTTGATTTTGAGGGCACTATATCCCAATTTTTCACGTTCATGTTAGAGGTGTGGATACCTTTGAACCAAGTAATCGAGTTCTCAATATAATTTGAGTTTAAATCTTAACTAAAATAATTATTGATCAGATTTTAATTACCCTTAGACCCATATTACTGAAACTCATTTCCCTAATAATTGGAAGCTTAAGAAAAAAAGGGAGATAATATTTACCTTCAAGATAAAAAAATCAACAATATTTTGGTGTTGTTTGTAGTAAAACTTTGGTTTTTCTATTTTTGGCAATCTTGCATGATATGTATCAATACATGGACCAGGTTTAACCCAACCGGAAGGCCCACATACCCGGTTGAGCTTGCTTTTTTAATTTAAAAATAGCTTTTCACACCCCCCCATTCACGCGCACCATTTGAAACGACTAAAATACTCCGCTCGCTGTCTAACAGCGAACCATACATTCGCTATGTAAGATGCGAATTAAGTATTTTTCACCGTTTACCCACTTCATGCCACCCAGTTGCTTGTATGTACATTTTAAAAAATATGTTTGCTAGTTAAACAGCTCGAACATGTCTGCTATAAATACAAAAGAACATCACAATGACAAGATATGTATAAATCAATTGTTTTATCGATTTTTATTAGACAAAAAATTACATTAGACAGAAAAATAACATTTTGAAACATGATATTAGATAGAAAAAATACATTACGATGAAAAGATTACGCCACTGAAACTTAATCCTTTGTTGAAGATCTCCTCCCTAACGATGTATTTTCGAAAGTTTAACGATGTATTTTATATATATTGAACCAACAAAAATAAGTTAAAAAATATTATGACTTTGTATTTTATTATATTTTTTTTACGTAATATTTATTATACTTTTATTCATTATTTTTGTTAAGAAATTTATTATCATATGATTTTTTTATGCCTCAAAAAATGGAAGTCTAGCACCTTAGGGCACCTTACACCCCCTAAGGGTCGCTATGCATTAAACCATATATGTGTTTAGTTTTGAAACTAGTAGTCTAGTAATATGGAAGACTCACTCAAGTGGTGTACGGTGCATCATTTGTGAATAAGATTACGAATTTTACAAAATTTATCGTTGGGTTGAAAATTTATACTCTCTCCGATCTTTTTCATATAAAATAATTCATTTTTTAGGTTCATTGAAATGTATTTGAAAATTACCACCTTAGTTTAATTCATCCATATACTTTCGAGTGTATATATTATTGTAAACCGGTTAGATTGCGTCTATTTGAGTCAAATTCTACATTTGATCAAATCAAATTTTATCGAGTTGATCGGACCAACATCTAGTCATTAATGTACTATCAGTTGTATCCAAATAGTACTAATAGAATCCTCTTAATTTCTTCTTGAATTGATGAATTACATCACTGACATATCGATCTACTTACAACATATATTAATTATAATACCATAGCTACATTACATATATATATATCATCAGCATAGTTAGCTAAAACTTGAAGAATTCCAATTACATAAACTAATATTTAATGTCTCATCAACAAAATGATGATTTGTCACAAACACAAACATGCCCTATGGTTCTGTGGAGAGCTAGCACAACGAAGGACACTTAGGAAAAGATGTTCATCACAAGGAATACATAGTTTTGAATCAGCAATGAAATCATACTCTTCTTGAGCTTGATCCAACAAGGCCTTAAAAAGTGGATGACGAAGCAATGCAATTTTAATAACATATCTCTTGTAATTCTCACCTATGTATACAACCATGTGACCTTTTGGAACATCACTTGGTATGGAGCAACTTTCATGAAGAGAAGACCATAAATCCCTTTCACAACAATCTTCACAAGTAGCACAAGTTTTTACTATACTTCCCATTTTCTTGCATTTGTTAATACACCCTTTCAAAAATCTTGACTTCATTGTGTACCAATATTATGTATTGAGAGAGATAGAAAGAGATAGAGAAAAGTGTAGTGAGTATGTACTTGGATGGAAAGTGATAAGGTTTATATAATGGTGGCATGGGGAAGAACCAATTGTGTGGATCAAACATTAAATGGTTGACATGATTGATAGCTTATGATATTATACTAATTATGGGATCAACATGTATAAATATATAATATTATTCAAATATGAATTTTATATTGATTTAAGTGGAATTGAATTTAAATCTCTTTAAAAATAACTTAATTTTGAATCTCATAAATAAAAAATGCGATTAAAAATAGACTTTATTAAAAGTGGTCAATCCCTTAATAATAGATATTAGATATTGTTTCGAATTGAGTCAAAGTTGAAATCAAACTTCGCATACAATAGTCCAACTTTTGTATCCACTCGGATTCTCAGCCGGAAACCCTAGAGAGTAATAAAAAAAAAATATAATAAAAAAATATTAATATTGTAAAATAATTTATAATTTGAAATAATTATGTTGTAAATTGACTTATAATTTAAGACTGGAAAATATTATGTGTGTCCGTTATTGATAGTTGTTGATCTTGTTGGTTTTTGTCAAAAAAAAAAGACCTTGTTGGTTAGCTAGGTAGTTTATAGAGTATTGAACTGATTTTGGATATGAAACTGTACGAACATGCAAGGCAATGATTCATGTATAACTTATTAATTAATTAGCAATATGGCTCCTAGTAGGAGTACTATTGTTGTAACTTTGTAAGGGTTCTGTCCTTCTCTGCAATTGTTGAAAGGTGTGTTCTTTGGTAGTTCTAAACTTTGAAGACCCCACAAACTTTAGGGAGAAAAAGATAAGATATGAAAGAGGGATGGGATATGTTTCTTGGGCAAAGTGCAAACCCACTTATTATTTCAAACATAACATGGGGGATGGATCAAGATCAATGATATATCATATAATTAACCACTTTCTTCATATTATAGGGAGAAGAGAGGATTGCAAATATGCAACTTCTTTTTTGAGTTGCAATGGTTGACAAATTTGTATTTTTAAGTGTTTTAATTGTAGGTGGAACAATTTGTTTAGTGCTAAAGAGTGGATGATGATGCAACTTAGAAATGTTTTATGTGGATTTTTTGTTTGTTAATGGATTTGCTTTGAGGTTTATTGCTATCTAGGGTAAGTGGATGCAGTTCCGTACATTACATGGTCATTATTATTTTTTAATTGGTGTGATCTGCGCGTACTTATAAAGACTAATGATGATCCAAATTAGGTAATAAAATTAAAATAGACAACAAATTTTTTGAAAAAAATTTAACACTACTGCATTATTAAAATTGAATTCGTATCCAAAATTTTTAGTTACATCATAAAAAAAATGAATTATCTCATCTATGAGTTATTATAATAAGTTGATATATATCATTTATTTTGTATAGTTGTGGTGATGAAATAATTAACTTATCTGCCACTTTTTATATGTACTACTAGTGCTTTTGTCAAAATAAAAATAAAAATATGTACTACTAGTGCTATCGTCACTATCAATTTCTAAGCACTTACTAAGATTTGATTTTAATAGTCCCTTTTGGATTGCTGTTAGCACACTACTAGTACTTATGACAAAATTATATGTATCTTGAATTTGTGCATGTTACATGTGATTTCCAATTAAGGACTAAATATGGTACTATCCGTACAAAATGTTGCATACAAAGTTTTTCGAATTCTATTATATATATAATGCAAATGGATTTGGGATACGTTTTACTTTTCCCTGCTATAGCTTGCAGAAAATTATGGGCTATGCATTGCAAAAAGGATGGAAAATACCTTTTGATGCAGAGTGGAGAATGGAAGTCACATTTCTTTACCATTCAAAACTTTGACCCTATCTTTCATTATATTCCCTCTCTATGTTTTCTCTCAACCAAAATACATTGTATTTAATTGCTTTTACAACTTAAAATGTACCTCCAAGTAAGGGATTTGGATTGTTTGCGATCACAAATTTCACACATTTATACAGTCAGCACATCAGTGGTCGTTGGATTGAGATTGAATTGTTCAAATTCTAAGCTTGATATAATTTAAAACAAACAAAATCTACTAGCTTTCTACGTATACAGTCCAATATTGATCCAATGACAATTAATATGTTGACGGCATGAATGTGAGATTATAACCGCCGACCATCCAAATTAATTCACAATTATGTACAAAACAAAACCACACAAACAATTTGTTGTACAAATGAGGCATGCAACCGGTAGTTGTATGTTTGACCATATCAATTTACTTTCTTTTTAATTTTTTATTCACGGTCAAAGCTCGTGTGGCTATTGACCGAAATTTTGGTAGTGGCAATTGCATCTGTAATATTAAGACTTTAGAGGTCTTCTCATGTTAGGAGTCTCGCATTGAATATATTAAAATGTTCAATGTGGTACTTAAATCATGAGGTTTCCCATCTATTGGGCTAGACTTTTGGGTTGAATTCTCATGTGCTTAAATCCTAACACTACATTAACCGCATTTGTTTGTAATATTAAGGATCACACAATTTAAAACCATGACTTGTACTCTAGTTGGAGATAAAGTGGAATAATTAAGAAATTAAAGTAACATAGAAATTAAGTTTGATTAATTTTGAATTGTATTGAGCATTGATAGTGAAATAGATAAGTGAAGACAAGTTTTGAGGCTGAGTTTTTCCTGGTGTGGTCATCTTATACAATTGCTCAGAGAGACAGCACATTGATTCATCCCCTTTAAGACAAATGTGAGATATGCTTAGTTGGTTGAAATTGAAAGTTATGAAATGGAAAAGCGCGTTCAGTTTTACACATACATGCATGATCATAACAGTCTCATTCTACATGAAACACCAAATTTAATTCAATTGATCTACTGAAAATTACTCAATATGTATGTACTATAAACTAGAAATGCCATTTATTTCAATATTCTATATATCATATAAAGTACAATACAATTTTCCAGTGTACTTGCGCAGCCTTTGCCATATTTTCAATATGTAAGTACTCATATTGACACATCAAGGAGTGCCAAGTCAAAATAGCTGGAAAATTGATTGCATTGCATGTTCAACATAAAATTTAATAATTATATACACTCAAAGTTACACAAACATTCAATTTTACTTTAGCATAGTGTAACACTATTATTTATTTTCTAAAATATCAACATAAATATCGATGATATGATATGATATGACTAGAGATGATAATAGATCAGGAGGTATTCTTATATGATCACATGACCGATGATGATAGACGTCTACAACTTAGTTCACGTCAAGTTCAAGCCAAATCCAACTTTTTTAAAATAAAAAAGATAGATATTTTTTAAAATTTATTTAATTCAGAAAGTCAGGCTACTAAAAATGTTTAATGTTATCTGATCGGCCTATCCTATTTTTACCCTCAATAATGACCACCCTTATAAAAAGATATATTCATGGTGCATAGTAAGTTTTCATAACTATTTTATCAAAGTCACCAATTTCATTAATATTTTATTCAAAATGAAACTCCAAATTTGAGGGGACACAATCACATTATAAGTAATGCTTCTAGGACTATACTTACAATTATAAATTATAAAAAAAGTATAATCTAAGTATGATGCAATGGGCATGTTATAGATAAGGTATATATGATAGAAGAGTGAGTGATCAATCAAGCAAGGGCGTGCTGCACATGAGATTTGGGCCATGAGACAGACTCACTCACGGGTGGGTGAAGATATTATGTATCAATTACTCTCCAAGAAGCCACAACCAAAGAAAAATGATTAGTCACACCTCAAGATGTTAAAGATTCTCGCACCCGAAATAAGATGACCTGAATATTAATTTATAACTATAGATAATTTTCATCTTACAAGTGATTTTTATAGGGTTAAGTTATGTTAGACCTAAATTATATTCCGTTTCTTGGATAGTATTGGACCTTCTCTAGGATTCGTTAGGCTACTGCAATCAGACCACCCGCACACCAATCTCAATAGCACTAGTTGTGAAGAGGTGTATTAAAGATTTTCACGTCGGATACATCATATAAAAGAAATTCAAAATTGGATAAAAAAATATATAATTTGTTAGATTAAAAGTAGTAGATCGAGATATTATATGAAATTAGAACATACTTGTTTGATAAAACAATTATAGTCACGAGAATTGCCGAGATATAACAAAGTCATCATTTGCCAATCACATGCTTCAAGATTTGAGGTTTTCAATAGGACAAACCTCAAACAAGCTTCTCAAGGTGATGACAAATGAAACTTAGTCTCTTTATTTATAAGATCTGCACAACTCTAGTACCATCCATCATAGACCTAATGGTTTTGCCTACACTTCATTCTACACAAATCAGAATTAGTGTCAAAAATCCAATATTATTAACCACTTTTGTTGAACTTAAGCATCATTAAACATACTATATTTACAATAACAACCCCACTTTTATTGAGCTTAAACATCATTAAATACAAAATCAACCCGTTTTGTAAAACCAAAACATACAATTGAGTGTAACTTACAAAATATTAAAAAATATTCTAACATAAGTTGCAGCCATTTAATTATTTGATTTGATGTAAATGTGAATTATTTGATTTGTCACGGTTTGATCCAATTCCATCCATGTGCATTTCTGTGTTCTATTGAGCTGTATTACATTATGATATTTGTTCCCACTTCTCCCTAACTGTCCCATATCATTAACACCTCTCCATGCTTCCTTCAGGGAAGCAAATTCTCTCCATTCATTCTTCTTTTGAGAATCGGTTATGCATGCATTCTAGAATACCGTTCCAAGTTTAAACTACTGTTATGCGTCGGTTGAGATGTGAAAACAAAACTTTCTGAAACCAAACCTGCTATGACAGTATTGTTTTTTTGTTACAAAATTTAAATGCACTGTTAGTAGACAAAAAAAATTGAATGTGACATTTACTTTTTTATTAAATTAAAAGTGTTGTTAACACGTGACTTAAGGGCGCATATTAAAGAACCTAATAATAAATATTTAGCCCCTTAACTATTTGGTCCTAGGTTCGATCCTTGATCGGTGTGTATAGAGAAACATTTGTTGAAAGAGGTCAATCACTTAAATGGATCTCAGTTACCTCAAAAGAATTAGTCTCTGCAGTTGCGCGCGGAAGATACTTTTAGTTTACAAAAAAAAGGTACAACTTTTGAAGCAAATATTTCTTTATTAACATTATTTGTTTTTTAAAGGAATTATTTATTAAGATAATTAGCTTGTGTCATTTGGACATATGTTAGCGAATCTCCTTTTATTAATATTACTTTCGTCCTTAATAGTATTCAATAATCTATAAACCGTTAACATTGACGAGTCCATAACATTTAAATTTTTTGTATGAATAATTTATATGATATAAACTTTTAATTCATCGGTAGATTTTGCAAAATTGTATTTGTTATAATGTAAATTATGAATAATAATATTATTAACAGACTCTCTAACACATTTTATTAACACTCTCTTTTATTGATTAAAATTTATATAAATATAGCTAAATCTATATAGGATTCACATGATTTAGTGAGATTCATAAACAATTTAATTAATGAAAATGACTGTTAAAAATTATGTTGTTGTAGCACTCCTTTTAAGTGTTTTTTTAGATTACCTTTTAATATGGATGAAATTTCTACCGCCGCTAGTGATAATTAATCTCTGTCGGAAAATAGATTTTTTCCTTGAATTTTTTCATAAACATGAGTTGAGAATCAAATCTTAATCATCACCTTAAGGGACCTAAGATCCTTATCACTTAAATCAATTCATTGATAATAACACTCCTCTTTAATTATATATAGATTCAAGAATAATAATGTTTTAGTAACACTCTTAATAGATAACCTAGTTTGTGAACTAAGAACATAGAAGGAAGTTTAAGCATGGTCACCAAGAATTGATTATCGACATCTCCCTCCAAAGATAAATGATGACGAAATACTATTGCCGAAAAAATTGCTCTAATATTTTGGTTGCCAATAAGAATTGGTCAGCGTCCAAAATTTTAACTATCGACAATGTTCTAATTATAGGATGCGAACTATATTCTAACTCTAGAGTGTGAACCGTGTTTTTTTTCATTTAAAATCTATATTTTTCCAACACTCAAACCCTACAATACGAGTGAAACATTTTTAACAATAAAGGGGCACACGATAAGCTAAAAAGACAAAAAAGAAGCACTCAAATTTTGATGGCTCTTATATTTGGAGCTCCCAAACTTCCATCTAATGCCTACACAAGGTATCAACCAATTTTTTTTTTAAAAAAAAGGGGAATGTGAGATTTTTTATTTATCATTGGCACTAATGACCATTTTTCAATTGCAACGCAACACCTTAAAGTTACAAAGCTAGCTAAACTCTTACCACTAATTACTTCAAGTGTAGACATGTATTTTTTTATTTATTGAGATTGTACTCCCTTAGCTAATAAATGTTTCGCGGGTAAATGTTTAGCGGGTAACTTTACCCACCACCTAAATTACTTTGGAGGCACACATCCAATCCAAAAGAAACTCAAAGACACTTATTAAGGTATCTAAATATAATTTTTTTGCATTTATACAATATTATAGAAAATTTAATGTTTAAAAAGTTGAATGTACAAATATTGTACCGTTCGCATGAGTACTTCCAATGAAGAGTGTATGTGCTGTTCAAATTTATATTTCAAAAATCATATTTAATTTTTAAAAATACAAGATAGGAAAAATTGCTCCTTACCTTAATCATGATGAGATCTCACACCAAAATCAAGTGTCCTGCCATAGAGCAAGATATATGTTCAAGAAAGGAGCATGAAGAATATAAAAATATTGAATTAACAACTGTTCTATTTGTAGAGCTAAAAGTGATTGTAATTTTGTATGGAAAATTTGTGTATTTATTATCAACAAATGTTTAAATTATATTTTCGAGATCAACTTTCTTTTTACCGAAGCTCTCAAAATACTCGTTGGTAAGACCCTAAAGAAATTTAGTATCATAACATAAAAGTACAACATCAAAACTGGGTTAACTCCAAGAAATTCATAATACTGAATTGGTTAGGCATTGAAGTTTGCAAACATATGTAGGCTAACCAATGACTCCTTAAGTTCACAATTTGAAAATTCTATGCCTCTGTAGATGTACAAGCATAAAGACTTGAAAGTACAAAATTGTGCAAATGTGATTGATACCTAAATTTCAACAAGATTCTTTTGACTATGGATTCACTGGATAGTTTTACACATGGAGTTTTGCTTCTAAGTACACTTCTTCCTACGTACATTTCTTCTGCCAAGACTAATAGAAGAACCAACTTGGCCATTAAATGTTCTCTTTTTGTTTCGTCGATGTGGGTATGGGTGAATTTTAGACAATTCCAGCACCCGGCTTGCCACACTAAAAGGTATGGTTCGAGGGGAAGTCTCGTCATTTTGTTTGCCCTACAATCACCAAACGATTGTTTATATTAACTTAACCTCAAAATAAACATCATTAGACATCGCATATTTACAAAAATAGCTGTGATATACAACTGAAGTTCCTATGGTTATTGAAGATTTTTTATTTATAATAAATTTATAGAAAAGGTGAATAGAAAGCTAACCTCTCTCTTGTTGAACCTCTGTGAAGAACTGGCTCGTAAAAGGTTACGCCACTTGTCCTGCAAAAATCATATTTAAAATACACATTTGGAAGAAAGGTAACAACTGAATAGGTGAAGTTTAATGAAGTACCCTGATGTCTGTGGGAGTTCGGTAGCCTGCAGCAGAAAACAAAATCTTCTGTATATCAGTCCATCGACCAACTCCATATTCAGCTATGCCATCAATCAACTTTGAGACTTCAGAGGTTGTCCACATCCTTTGATTCTTTCTTCGGTCCTTTGTTCTACATCTTCTTGGTGTCAATTGTTCATCCTCAGACTCCTCCTCCGAGGAAAAAAGCTCATCCTCGTAATCAAAATCCTATAAAACAAATTTGTTTTATCGAACAATGGGGAATAATTTAGATTTGCAGGCCAGACATGAATATTAGGCACTTAAATTGATATCATCTCTAAATTTAAAATTCACAACATATGAACAACTTAATCATGTATAAAACACACATACTGTACATCTCAACCGTGGAATTTTCAATTTGTCTAATTACAAAACCAGTTATAGACCTTCAAAACTGCAGAAATTATACTTGAATATCATGCTTTAATGATAAAAAAAATGCACTGACACAATAAAGATGGTAAATGACCTGCAACTGCAAAACATGTACAAGGAAGCCAAGCCCCACTTCTAGCAAAGAGAGGAGGGAAGCATAAAGAAGCAAACTCATGTGAAACATAAAAATTAAAACAAACTTCACAGATCAATTCATTAGGAGTCATTAGACTAGATTTATAAGGAATAAAGTTGATAAATAAAATTTATACATAGATCACATCATCACCAAATATTGTTATCACACAGACGTATCCAAAACCAGAAGATAAAAAATGTAAGACTAAAACATACACTACAGATACAAAGGGGAGACAGGCTATTCAGAAAAGAAAAAAAAAATTATTTACTTGTGAAAATATACAGATAAATGCCCCAAAAAGAAAACAGTACCTCTTTCTTCAGTACCTCTTTCTTTGGAAGCTTCTTGCAACGTTGTAACTCAGAAAGTGTCACATCACTATTACAATCACTAGACTTCTCACTTGGAATGTTTTCCAATGATTTAAATCTTGCATGAAGTTCATTACAAGACACACTCCGTCGTTTCTTTTTTGCACCAGTAGTTTGTATTTTTTCTTTTGACCTTGAATTTGAAGATTCTTCAATATACCTCTGTGTAGGCTTTCGACATCTCTTCTCTCTAGGTGGAGCAGATTGGCAATTTTCAACAGTAACATTTTCTTTCTTACAAGACAATGTACCACCAGCTAAAGGATAACCATTATTCAACTCATGCAGATGCTGTATATCAAGTGAAATGTTGTACATGCAATCTACACTTGATGGTTGACTTGGATTGTTCCTGAAGACACCATTTGTATCAAGGGTGGCAGTCTCATCTAGAGATTCAACTTTGAATTTAGATTGTGTACTATTGGGTACTTTTGTTGATTCTGATATCCCAACAACAGTGCTACTTCCACTAAATCCGGGAGATTGACTTTCTGAATTTGAGTTTTCCAAAAGCGAGTCTTCATGAGAACCAGAGCCTAGTACCTCGACTTTGGCAAAATCAAAATCTGTAGAATGGAAAAGTAGCTTACACTGTCAAAAACAGAAAGGAGCAACTAAAAAGAGGAAGCAGAAGATATATTTTTCCTATGAAAACATCATAGTAAAAGATAGCATTGTGATAGTTGATAATTTACCCGAGAAATACCCTCCATATGCATCAGAGAAACCATTAGTTCCTTCAAAATCATCGATTTCAACATCATCCAGGAATCCTTCATCCAAGAAATCATCAAGAACCTAACACGAAAAAGGAGACAATCATTTTAATAGTAGCAGTAAAATATCCTGCAATTGACTTTAGAATAGGCACTTGGAGTACGCTAGATCCAAGCAACAATTAATTAATATAAAGCAGATTAAATTGAAAAATATATGAACTACTAACTTCAAACACCACCCAAATAGTAACCGAGTTTAGAAATGTACCTCCAGTTCCAAATCATCCTTGTCATTCAAAGCAATATGAGAAGTTAAACTGCCTGATGAATGTAAGCACACTAGTGTGAGATATAACATCACAAGTAAATAGGAAAATTACTACCAAAACTTGAAAGCAAATATTATATAAGAAAATGCCAAGACAGGTTTATTAATCAAAACAACCTATGAAGCCCCGACACAGACACAAACACCAGACACGACACTAACACATCAACAACCGTAATAATTTATGAAAGAGACCATAAGAATGTGTCTAACCAAACATAATATTTCAAATACAAAGAAAATGTTTACAGGCTAAATAGAAAAAATTAATACAAATCAGGCTTGGTTGTTGTTGTCAAACTAAAACTTCATTTACTAATAAATGGACTTTAGGTAACAGTATTAAAAGAACATTTTTAGTCATTTGAGAATTCAGAATCATCAATACTTATTCTCCTTTAAATATAATATACCATCCAATGAAACATGATCATTTATAGGTTCTTCAAGCAAATGCTCAACGTCCATTTCACCATCTTGAAGGGAAGGCACATATGATTCATCCACCTGAACCTAGGAAAAGAGATATCATAAATAATATGTTTTAAGCAATACCATATCAACACTTGCAGCGTATTTAAATAGTAAAATAAGCCAATAAGAAACAATCACATAAATGATAAATCTACACATGTCCACACAAAAACAACTTCAAAACACTTCTGTTAAAATACAAAGCTTACACCAGTATCTAGTATATTGAAGATTAAGACAAGGCACTAAAATTTGTGATAGCATCAAACCAATGAGTCAATCCCACTGAGTGGAAAAAATTTGGTAATTTGTTTCCATGTTCCTAACCAATTTTTCACACAATGTACATGGATCCTACATACAATATAGTGGAGTCATACAAATTGAATAAAACACGCTTCATGACTAATATACCGTGTATATCTCAAACAATCTCTAAGTGGACACATTTTCCAACAATGAGGTCTAAACTATAGTGATGATCGTAATCTTTAGCCTAAACTAGCATATTAATGTTATAATATTTAAATTTCTATTGCATGCCCAAACATGTGAAAATTGGAATAGTCATTGGAACACATAAATCACATATTTCTATCCATAATTGAATTACAATAGTTGCAATCATGATTCCACTTAATTCTGAAATAGTTGATATTTTGCATAACCACATACAGTTTCGAGATAAATAATCATATATGAACATAGGTACTTGCTTACATGTGGCAAAATATGTAAGAATGGGAAACAAAATAATATGTTATATGATCAATGAGCTTAAAGGTATGACAATAATAACTGAAATCCTTACTCTTTGACATTTCATATTGGAACACTTCCGCAAATATTCTTCCCGGTCCATCATATATTCTTTTGAATATTATCCTACAATGTCAATGTGCATTAGTTTACTCTCTTGTTTCTTGTTTGTACCCACACATAAAATAAATGTTTATGAAGACAAGAACAGAAGCATGCTATAACATTAACATGTAATGTATGTGTGCATAACTAAAAAAAGCAAAATCTCACTCATGTATATGTTTATCCCTGATCCTTTCCAAATACACGTTATACATGTATCCAAAGTTCCAAACTGTAGGGCAGAAACTTGGAAATAATAAGCGGTCACAGTAAAACTGTTTATGTAAACATAAATGAAATACAAAAAATGAAGAATTATTTTAGGCAATAAGAGTGCTTGGAAGCATGAGGTTTCAAACTAGCTAATCTGTATATCTCTGAGACAATAATGTGTGTATACAAATTTTGTATCAGTGTGATTGTTATGGCCCAGCATGGCCAAGACCTGATTACATCGGATAAAACACCATTCTCTACTAATCCAAGATAAGTCTTTTCTATACGGTGAACCCACCTATATTAGTTCACAACGGAGAACCCACCTATGTAACTGCATTTCTGCCATATTAGTTCACAAGGGCCCCTACTCTTGGACCACCATTCTACACAAACAAATCAACGAATCCTACATGTGGCATCTAAGTGTTCGTCCGCTTCACCTTAAGCCACCTAGCTAATTTTGAGCATCAATAAATACGTCTTCCAGTGACACACTGACACCACATGTCATCAATCACTTCAAACCTTTATTGCTAGCGCAGGACATCTCCAACATCAATCATCGTGAGATGATAAATACATTTTCGATTCTCAGATCAGTATTGTGCTGCAAATCTAGTGCATAAGCTATACAGTAAAACCGAATGCCATCAATCAATTTAGTCTCTGTTATCAAAACGAAATTATAATTGCCGAGTTGCCACATTTCTTAGGGCACAATCAGCTCAAACATTTTCCCATAAATTTGTCTAATCGCTTCAAATAATCTCTATTTTGCATTCCAGATTCATCAGCATTCATTAAACCGATCGACGGTTCTTAATTTTAACTTCGAGACAACATTTCATCAATTTATAAGACCAAATTGACCACTCTTACAACACACTCAGACTGAAACAAAACAACTACAATCTTCTCTACTGATACTAAACCACATCACTAATCACAAACATAATCCAAATCAAAAACACATTAACACACATTACAACAACAAAACTAATCTCGAAATGAATTAAAAATAAAAACAGTGAAAAACATTACTACGCCGCCGCCATACAAAAACAATCTCGAATTATTTTTCAGCTTTATTCAATAAACTTTCGGTAACTAAAACACTGCATGCAAAGACATTAACATAGTAGAAACGAAGAATCAAATAAAAAAACCGAACATCGAACATTATTACTATTGAAGTAAAACAACCTCGAACGAATCGATCCATAAACAGAGAAATAAAAAATAAAAATGATAAAAATAAAACACAGTGAAGATCGAGATCTAACCTTAGTAGTAACTAGAGAAGAAGATGAAGAATTAGGTTTAGAGCGAAAATGGAATCTCGAAGAGTGTAGAGAGAGAGAGAGAGAGAGAGAGAGAGTGAATCTTCGAAACCGAAAAAATAAAGGTTAAAACCGCCAAAAGGCGACACGAAACGGAGGAATGGAAAATGAGGTGTTTTTTTTTTACTACTATTAAATAAAGTGAAAATAAAATGAGATTTTTTAATGTATTTTATTTATGATGATGGTGAAGATGATTTGAGAAAAGACACGTGTATGAAAATGAGTGGTAATGTTTGGGGTCGCTTTCTTACACGCGACGATGATAGTACTGTAGTGTAGTCTTCTTTTATGTCTGTCTTAATGAGTGCTGTCAAACGCTCATACTTCATATTCAACGGATTACACCGCGTCGTTACGTTGCGTTTTTCTCATCTCCAACTCTGTTCATTGTGACTGCATTTCATTTGATCCATAAAATCAACAAAGGATCATGCTAAACAGTGATCCCGAGCACTTGTTATTTGTTAAACATATTAAAAATGGAAATAAAAAATAAAAGTAATGTGTAAATTTTAAGGGAGAGATATCTCTTATTTTTAAATGTTGTTAGGTTGCAACAATTAACCCTAATTTTTTCCCTCCTAAACTCCCTAATAATCTCTTCATTAAATTTTTGCCACAATAAAATAAAATTAAAAGTAATCCTTTTCTTCTACAAAAAAAAACTAAAATGTTCACATATACACATTCCAATGTTATCTCATTTTTTCACACTTTCTCTCTCATAGACTATTAATTACTTTCTATCTCTTTCTCATAATAATTACTATTATTGTAATGTAAAAAAAAATATGTTACTACTATCAATAACCTTATTTTCTATGAGTAAATAACTTTTCAAAAACCTTTTATATTATTCTCATAAAAAAAGAAAAAACATCTTTCATATTACAAAAGTTAAAACTTTGTTGCAATCACACTTAATTATAATTATCCATTGAAATTAAGACATATAATACACCTATATCTATTTGAATTTAAGAAATATAATCTTATATGATAATAATGCATTGGTGATTAAGAAACTTAAGCAACACATTTGTATAATTGAATTCTTTTTATAGTTGTCAATATCTGCTTCTTTAGTAACAATATATATATATATATATATATATATATATATATATGTGATCGAGTTTATCAATGATGCATACTTATGATAATGTATTATTGTTGGTCAAATATTTAAAATTATAGATAGATTGAAGGTGAAATAAAAAATGTCATAGATTGAAGAAGTTGAAGAGGAAGAAAAATGGGAGGATAAAATATTGTAAAAAAAAAATGGGAGGATAGAAGATGAAGTTACATAAAAATTAGATGTTTGTAGTTGTGGTCCCTTGCAATTTCTTTTTTTTCGATTTAGTCTTTCTATGTATTGCCTCAGCAATTTCAAATTATTAGATGTTCCTCAATTGTCGCGTGTCAATCTGTTTGCCACTTATACATTATCATATGCAAAAAAAAAAATGATCTTTCAAGGGCAATTTTCAAAATAAAAAGTATATAGATGAAAACCAAAACATCGTGAACTTACAATGATGAGTTGATGTTGTAAGCACATTTCTCCAATTTCTTCATTTTAATTTTGAGGTGTGTCATTCAATTTGAAGCATGTTTAGTTTTAAAATTGTGAAGCATTAGTAGATCTAAGTTTAGCAAATCTAAAAATTTGTTATAAAAAATATGTAAATTGGGTTTACATAATATTTGTAAATTAGGTTCACACAATGTATGTTAATTGAGGTTATGTAAATTATGTAAACTCAATTTCTACATGCTATGGAAATTGAGTTCAACAGTATTTAAAACAACTCGCAATATTTTCAATTGATTTATCAAAAAATAAAAAATTTCTCTACTAAATGGTCGTTGGAGATGAAAAAGTTATTGTAGTTAGCGATGAAGTGGAATCTAAAATTCTAAAAATGCACAAAATGTGTAACAACATTGATACAAGGATTAGATAAGTGAGATCAATATATGTGATGAAGGCTTGCATCACGTAGTAGAATGGTATACAAGTGGGCTAGGGCAGCAACACCCCATGCATATCCTCTATAACAATTGAGGTCATAGAAACACTTAAAATATGTAATTTTAATGCGAATGAACTCTTGTCCCGAAATAGTGTGCCCTCAACAAGACATAATAAAAAAAATTCTCGCAACCTTCACCTAACAATGTTTGGCTAAAAATTATACAGATCTAACCCCCAAATAGTAATGAACATGCAGCAGCCGCATGTTCATTACTAACTCCACACGAATGAATGTGTATAGAAACTACTAATATTTCATATTATACCCAAAAAGAGTAATCTTCTAGAAAGTTCTTCGTACTGCACTAAACTCTCACAGCATAGCAAACCAATGTTTAAACAGAGAGAAATATCCACATTTAGCGTATGACATCAATCCGGCCGGCTCGGCTCTCATGAAAGATATTTATGCAAGAACATTCTCTATTTGTATCCCACATTATGATGAATCTTTTTTTCTTTATACTGCAACACTATGATGAATCTTCAAATTCATATTTCAGCAACAAAAAAACCTTAGCTTACCAAAAATAATTATAAATAAATTTTAACTATTGAGTTAATTATTATCTTTAATAAATCAAGGAAGGTTTAAAAAAAAAATTATATGAATTTAATAAAATTAAATGGCCTTAAGTAACATCTTTGGTTAATTTTGTTCATAATCGAGCTGATCCCATTGAGTGGTTGAAATGAAGAGCTCTATATAGTTAGTATCCTTTGCTGCTATACATTTTTTACAAACCAACTTTCAAAATTTTACTTACACAAGACATTAGTCCTTAAACTAAAAACAGCCTCTAACAAAGACCTACTGCTAATCCCAGATATTTGGCCGAATCTTGCATCATGTATTTCGGAAACTATTCCTAGTTGCTATATGACACAGGTATATGACATCTTAAACATTTATATATATCCTACCTAAATCACTTCTTTTGGGTGATCATGAGACAAACGAAGGCCACAATTCGAGCAATTATACCATAAACAATGAGGACAGCTAGACAAATAGGCCAATCACCGACATTATAACCGCTATTCATCAGTGAACTACAGCGAGTTATCAGCCACACCCCAGTGTACCTGAAAAATGGGAACTTTTAGTTAACTTTGTACTATCTTATTAACTATAAAGACTTGACACGCGCAATGCATGGTGAGGAAAAGGTACGTAATTTATCTCAACAAGAAAATGTTACTGATAGAACTAGAAATAGATTGAAATATAAACTGAAATAGAAGGAGATGACTCCTTACCACCAGAGAATAGCTCCTGTTATAGATTGAAATGTTAAAACTCTTTGAATAATATAAATCAATTATTTGACACCAATCTTTCATTTATGAATTTATGAACTAACCTAGTTTCAATTATATTACGTTGCTAACCAAGCATTGAACTTAATAAATTTGCATATACAGACAAGTAAATGAATGTCTGTACTTTTTTATTTTCCGGATGAAAATGCATGGATGCACTCACTCACTAGTCAATACTCTATTGGAAAGAAAGGGAACAAGAAGAATCAAAACGGACCTTTCAGCATTTGCAATAATAAAGGCCTCCAAAGCCCAATTTGGGTAACACAATTTTATTAGGATCTTCATAAAGGTAGTATCTCTTCTCTGATTTGCAATGAGAGTCATAACAACAGGGAGAAGCACTGCCCACTACAAGTGTCGAAAAAACAATACCCAAAAGAAGAAGAAAATAAAAACAGTTAAAGTGCAGTTATTATTCTTAATTCCACGTAAGAGAATGTGTATAAATTGATATGATCCATACCAGCTGAGCAGGAGCAGGCTCAAAATAAATTGCTAATGCGTAAGCCATGCCAGTCACACAGTAAACAAGGCATACCAAAACGGCATAATTACTTCCGAAGCTTGACCTTGGATTGCTAAAAAAGTAGAACATGGATAGATAAATGAGAGGTTTGACGATTGTACTGAAAAGATCAATTGTATCTTTGGACAAAAAATGAGCTAGATTGCTGATCCCTGATGCACTCTCCCTCCAGTATTGTAATTTATCCATAGAAAATGATCTCAGAGCCGCAATCTTGCATAGTAGAGCTGCATGCATGCAATATAAATGAGGGAGACACATAGAAAGATTTTACCACTCAATATGGGACTTGGGCACCCCAAAGTACCCAAGTCCCCATCAATCTCTCACTTATAAACACTTTGACGGGCCAGACTACATCCAATATGGAACTCATGAACCTAGAGCATTATTTGAGGGACCCAATTACGGGTGGCCCAATAGATCTACGAAAATCTTTAATACCATTTTAGAATCTGAGTTAGATCTAACCCAATTGCAAAATCAACTTGTAAGCTGAGGGATGTTTGCCTTATAAACATTTTTTTTTTCTGGCCATATCGTTTTTTTTATGGAAAACGATAACAAAAGGTGAATAATATAAAAACCACTCAGACTTTTTACAGGAATCTAAAATGAGATGTTCAATTAACCAAAGAAAGAAAAGAGAGGTTCAGTTTTAGTTGCTGAAAAAGGAGAATAATTCAATAGGGAGCTTTCAAACTTACAAACAGCAATGACAGTATATGTATATCCAAGAGAGCCAAATGTTTCATCATTTACTTTAGTAAGAGTTCCCAAGATAGCACCAGCAACTAATAAAAGGAGATAGTCAACTGCTTGTGATTTTGCTTCTCGCAGCTGCTGCTTACCAACCCTGGAAGTAATGGACCCAGTTAATAAACAATCAATGTCATTCACAGTAAGATTCATATGTAACAAGTCAAAATATAACCAACTCAATTTGTTCAAAATATGCTATGAAATTTAACAGTCATTAATCAACTGTCCAAAAACTTGAGATATTGAGGTGAAGCTACATATGATTTTACATCATATTTCTAAAATGACCTCATGCAAAAAAGTATATTGGGCTTGAAACATGGACACTGTATACCTTGCGTTGAAATCCAACTTGTTAGTAACAATTCTAGAGACCACTTGATCATAAAGGCTCTTATACCATATTTAAGACCAAAATATCTCAACAACCAACTCATGAAGTAACCATCCAAAAAGCTTAAGCTGTTAGGTGAAGATACAAAAATGATTTTATATCATGTTTAAAATGGACAGAGACTAGACTAACTCAAATCTCATGTTTCATGATGAAAAATCTACACTATATCTTTCACTTACTTATGAGATGAAATACATAGGCCAATACTTTAAATTTGTTTATCGTCAAAACTCAGTTTTCTTTAAGACAAATATTAGTAATTAGTTAGTATTTATTTCTTATAGGAAGTTAGGAACCCAAAGCTGAGAAGCCTGATTACTAGAAACTACAAATCTAGCCTTGTTAGTTAATTGGCTACAAAGGATAGTGTATCAATATTATTATATCATAGGGATTTCATACCGCCCAACATAGTATCTATACTGCCGAGCTACACCAGGAGTTCTTCGGCCAGATAAGTCCTTAATCGATAAGAAGGTTGCCTCTATATGATCTTTGTGCAACTGCACATTACTTTTCATATCCTCCCAAAACTCTCCGGCAAATGATTGTTCAGAAGTGTCCTCAGAACGTTTTATTGCATGTTTTGCAGTTGTGGAAGATGATGAAGCAGAAATTTCATCAGTATAATGAAGCATATCTGGTGGTACTGTGTAACCATTATGAAGCATCCATCTGACAGGTAGTTGTTGATAAGTCACACCTTCATTTGGTTTCACTAAACCTTCCAGAATGTCAATAAAATGATCCGGAGGATTCACACGATCAGGAACAGGGATACCAATGCCAGCAAAGTATTCTTCTACTTTTTTTACAGGACCATGATATGCAGTAAGGCCACCTTTTGCTAGAAATATTATGTCATCAAACATTCTGAACAACGTATAGCTGTATCACAACAAAATAAAAAGTAAGATTTTAACTTTTACGTTGGAATGGTTGAAGAACATTTTTATTCTAAGTTTAATTACTTTTGAATTGCTGAACCTGTCAATAAATTATAACTAGGTCCCTTAGCTAAAAAAAGTTAATTGGATCCTTGAACTTTTAAATAACTTGTAATGAGTCCCTAAATTTTGAAACCTTATTGCATGTTATTTAAAAGTTTAGGGACCTGAATATAAAAAAAAGTTCTAGGACTTAATTTCAAATTATGACTAGTTTTGGGAGTCCAGAGTAATTAAACATTTATTCTACATATGTTAAATGTACCAGGTTGTTAGGCATGTATATTTGACCAAAACTAAATTGGGAGAGAGAGAGAAGGGGGTAACATTACCTAGGTTGGTGAAGAACCATGGAGACGTTTACCCCTTCAGCAGCTTCACGGCGAAGTGCTTTCAACAGTAAACTCGAAGATGCACTGTCTAGACCAGTTGTAGGCTCATCTAAGATTAACAATGAAGGCTCCATAACCATCTCCAACCCTACATTTACACGTTTCCGTTGCCCACCGGATATACCTCGCATCTCTACTGTCCCAACAAGGGAATCTCTTATTGCCTGGAGTCCCAAGGTTTCGATTACTCTTTCAACAATCAGAACCTTATCTGGTTTTGGCATGTCATCAGATAGTCTCCAGTAATAACAATCAGACATTTAAATGAAATAACAATTAGAAAGGGGTAAAAACTCAAAATAATATACAGAAATCAACAGAAAAATACAAACACTTTGTTAGAATACATGAGAAATAATCCCTTCAGTCTCAAATATAAGTAAAGATTATTTTTCCTTATACATTGAATAATTGACATCGGTTATTCAATGAATCTGAAAAAAGAATCTTCGCTTATATTTGAGACCAGAGTAGTATCTAATAACATTTGGGTTGTATCTTAGAGTAATTTAAAATATCCTAAATTATCTTTAAGGATTAGTTTTGAAATTTATTTTTGCTTCATGATTTGTTCTTAGTTTAATTAGAATTTGGAGAATTGTATTGGTTTGACATTCAACAGTCCGGTCTCTTCAAGAACATCTTCGACATATTTCCTTTGTGAAATTACTAGACCATTCTTAGATTGAGCTATCTTGATATCCAAAAAAATAATGGATTTTATCAAGTTCTTCTGTATAAAACTAATGAGAGGGATGTTGTTTCAAATGATGTATATCATGATGATCATTATCAGTTATAACCACATCATTCACATAAACAATAATATAAAAATACCCATTTGATGATTCTAAAAGAAGGATGTCCTAACTAATAATGGAATAGCAAAATATTTCCTTTATGAGAGAGTAAAGACCCTATGCAATGAGTGAGACTAGTAGTTTTTTGTTGTGGAAAGATTTTGTTCCTCAAGGACGCCCAATAGTCCTCCTCGAATCCTTGTCCTGAAATTCACAACAACTGTTGTGAAATATAAAGATACAAGATAAACCTTTGAATTTCTCCAATGCCAAGCAAAGTTGTGACTAGGGAAATAAGTGAATATCTAGAATAAGGTATCATATATGGTAAGTGGACCCAGAATCTAAAATCTAGAAAAGGGTAGAAGGGAATTTTGAGACATCGAATCCAAATAGATGTGGAAATCTACAAGACTATTCCAAAATACAAGTACCTAATCGGCTGTTGAGAAAACTGTATCTATTCAATCTCCTCGCTATTTGACAATGGAAATAAAATAGACAAAATAGATGGAGCAGCAAACAACTCAGGTCTATAAATGCCCAACATGGGTCAAACAGAAAATTCAGCCCTCAAACAGAGCTTAAAAATGGCTTGTAATCCAAACGAGACTTAGTGCCCGTTTGACCCGGCTTATTTTCTACTTTTCTATTTAGCTTAAACGAAATAGAGAAGTATAAAATTGAATTTAGTCATATTTCTCTTTAAAAGTATTAGAGAAATAAACTAAAGAATTAAAAAATATAAAAAAGTAGAATCAAACACATTTTTTTCCTACTTTACTATTTTTAAGGAGAAGAAAAAAAGTAGAAAAAAAGCCCGGCCAAACGGGCACTTAGAATCTTCCAGTTAAATTCGGTCAACGTGGGTCAAATTTGTTAACAGTGGTCAACGACAATCAACAGAAAGTTCCTGACAGGACAAGGTGCCTATGCAAGTTTAAACAAGGTTGTGAGAACACAAGGTACTCAGTCAGTGAGAGAAATTAAAGAGTATAATATGATTGATTATTTGATGATACAAAAAGATTAGGCACCAAACCTATGATACTAATACAAGATTCCAAATCCTAGATACATAGAAAAAATGTCATGATAATAACCAAGTAGGGCTCGATAGATGCCCAAAAAGGGTCAAACAAAACAATCAATCCTCAATAAAGCTCAATGAAGGTCGGCAATCCAAACAAAACTTGGACTATGCCAGACAACAGAGGTCAAAACTGGTTAACAGTAATCAAAGAAACATTTTTGACAACACAAGGTGCCTAGTCTTGGGCTAAGGCCCCGTTGAATACCAAAAATAAAAAGAAACACAAGGTGCCTAGTCAAGTTTAAACAAGGTTCTGACAACGCAAAGTGCACAGTAGTCGGTACTCGGTACAGAAGAGAAAGAACCAAGACTATAATATGACCATGATAGATGATTTTATGGTATAAAAAGATTAAGCACTAACCTCTAAATAAATAGGAAAAGAAATCATGATAATAACTAAGTAATATGGAAACCTATCTTAAAAGATACTATAAAATAAGAAACAAATCATGAGATAACTCAAGATTATATAGGATATTTTCTTATATTTAACAAATTACCAAACACAGTATACAAGACATTATTTCATATGAACGAAGAAAGAGAAGTAATAGAAGCAGATGAAAAGAAAGAAATAGTAGTAATTTATTGAGTAAATGAAAAAGAGTAGGGGAAAGTGATCTCCTCCAAGGGTTTCCCCTTAAACAAAGGATTACTCCTTTCATAAACAAATAACATACATTTCAAGCATTCAAAATAAAAATGTGCAAATTATGTTCTGCATGGAAAGTGAGGTACCTGCATCTTGCACTGAAACGAAGATTTTCCTCCACTGTCAAGTTCCCATGCACAATATCATCTTGCGGCACATATCCAATAATTTTCTGATAACAGTGAATGGATTCAGGTTTTCCATTGACTAGAATTGAGCCTGTCATAGTGCATCCTCTTGTTTTCCCTACGATGGCAGAAAGAAATGTAGTTTTGCCAGCTCCTGAGGGACCCATCACAGCTGAAACTCGACCAGGCATGATTTTACCTGACACACACCTCAGTATATGTTTTCTTTTCCCTTTCAAAGTAAGGGTTAAATCTTTGAAAGCTACCTCGATCGGAGGCCTCGATCTAACCTCTTCACCATCAGCAGCCATTGAAATCACTCCTGAGAAGGTCAAGTGATTTTTCTGTTGTTGAGCTTTCTCTTTCTCAATCTGACCATAAGCATACCTTAAAATTTGGCTTTGGGTATGTAACTGTTTTCCCTTTGGCATCTGCTTTTTAATATTTTTGTCCCCAATCTTTAGATTGAATCCTTCATTACTAGTAGGGTCATTATCAAGGGAATTCATCATTTTAGTAAGGCTGCTAGGTTCCTTTGTTTCAGATGACTGTTCTGGAGGTATAGGTGGTGTAGTAAGATTAGCTTGCTCCCCTTGCTTCATTGATTTTCTGCGAGAAAAAGTGCGTACTAGCTGTTCTTGCAATCCCATCTTATTCTTTTTAGCAGCTTCTTTTGCCATCTTCCACCTTTCTCGAGCTTGTACGGTTTCTCTTACCTGTCTTGCTGCAGCTTCTCTGGATTTAGCTTTCCTTCTTTCTCGCGTAGCTAGAACTTGATCAGAACAGTTATAAATGATGATCAGGACAGTACTCAATGCAACCTACAAGGGGAAATTAATGATGCCAAATATGATAAACTAGAAATAGAGAGAAGGAATTCTTGGCAAATATTTCAAAGTACTTCATGCCCTTTCACAGCATATGCATAAATAAGAGAAGCAATTAAACTTTAAGACATTTTTCTGCTGATCTCCTAGTCCTACTGTGCTTCTTCATACTATGGGACAAGATACCAGAGTTTGGGAAAAGAAGAAAAAGGAACAAAAAGAATTAATAATCTGTTTTTAAGAAAAACTACAAAATCTATGCAACCAGACCATCAAGAATAATCACTCAAACCAAATTGCAATAAAACCCCTGATAGTACGTGAAAGTAAAAACTAAAGTTGAATGGAAGTTTTTCAAATTTCCTAACCAATGAAGAAACATTTGAAGAGAAAAAGAGCCAAAAACAATCATGATTCCATCTAATGCTACATAGTATTCTACTTACAATAAGCAGAGCGCCATAAGCATGCATATTTTGGGTTGATGTATTTGGATTACATTGGCTGAACTTGGAGCATGCTGCAAAAATGAACAATACAAACTCATTTTGCATAAGCTTCTGAATAATATCCTCTAGAGTGTGTAAATGAGAGAGGAAAATTAAATTCAGATAAAAATAGATACTTTTTTATTTGCATCTAACTCATTTTGTCATGTTAACTGTGCTGTAATGTATTCAGCCCCTATGGACAAAGATAAAATATTAAATGAGGTATTATTTTTCAGTCAGTAACATTTACGGTAAGTTGTGCAACTAGATATCTGAGTATACTTTTTTCTTCTTAAGATTTACAACCTGAAACATATATAGTTCTTTCTAACAGTCAAAAAAATGCGAGGTTTGTACCTAAAGAAGCTCTACATTTTTGTATTTTCTCAACATTTCTGCTTAAATTTTTCATGAGCATTGGGTGAGGAGAGGAGGGAATATAAAGAAAGACAGGATAGATCCTAAAATGGTTGGTAAAGAAACAGAGAGACAAGGCATAAATTTATAAAGTATAATAATTTGAAAATGTTACAACTTTATCAAGCACGAATTATGCAACAACAGAAAAAGACTTACGATTCTGATGAGTAGAACCCATCCTGCAGTAATATCTGAAATTGGAAAGGCATAATAAGTAAGAATGTTGAGCAATCAGTATGTTTGGTTGTGATGGACATGAAAAGTAGTAGTGTGTAATAATGGAGTTTTAGAGAACATGATAATGATTTTAGACAATTTAGACAGTAGCAAAAGGAGGAATGGAATAAATCAATACCCACGATCGCAAGAAACTTTACGTGTTGTAGTTGGGCAGTATGATCCGGGAGAACAGAATATATTACTACTGTTCACCACACCAGACCAAATATCAGCACCACCACAGTTATGATCTGGGTCTCCCTGAGGTATCTGGTAACTATATCTGCAAATACATTTTTACTTTTTAGGGATGAAACTTTGACAACAATGGATAAAAATCAACATTAAGGTGGAGCTTACGGTTCACATAGTCCAGTATCCTTGTTCAGTTTTGCAAGTGGACAATAAGAACCTAGTGGGCAAGCTTCATTCAGAGGAAAACGAGAAAGGTCAAAAATGTAATACTTGAGCGGCGAATTTTTTAGCATGATGACTAACAAAAAAAAACAGAGGGGTAAAAATGGATGTCTGTTTATGCAATATATATACTAAAAATAATCTTAGCCTCCAGTGAAAAGAGAAAATATCAACACAAAAAATTATGCAGGACAACTTTTCAAACTTTTTATTAAAAAGTTAGTATATTTCAACATGGATACTAAATATGATTCACATTTCAAACACTAATCATGAAGACATATAATGGTTCTATTAAAGGAGCACGTTCATGCCCTTGTACTAATAGATTCTAACTTGCATGCACTGTTACATGGTCATAATCATTTCTTGTCATTTTCTCCGACCCATCAATTTGAGCAAGCTTGCAATAACCCTCATAACAGTTCAAACTTCAAAATCCCAAGAAGAATGCAACAAAATGTGTTTATAATCCATTTTCTTTTGAACTCAAATGTTGTTTATAATCCATTTTCCTTTGACCTGCAAATGCTTATATCCTTTTCAGGCTAATTTGTTTTCTTAACACATATCATCCTCTGTCAATAGTCCTACATTTCTAGGAATCATTTTTACAAACAACCAGTTTGATTTGTCAAAAACAAAATAAAGGTTTGATTAACAAGGTATATATGTGCATCTTGATACATGCAATTATCGGGGCATATATATGTCATATTTACAACATGATGAAGGATATATGTGTCTACTTTCTCAAATATTTACTTATATATTATGCATTGAAACTTGAATAAGAAGATAATTAATTGATCAAAAGACCGAAATAATGGAAAAACCACATACGGAAGGATTGTCTGAGAGATGCATGCATCAACAAAAAAAGCCCAATTTGTTCACAAAAAAAAATACAAAAAAGCCCAATTATAAGCATAATCTCAACCTTAATTCCTAATTAAAAGTAACATTTCAAGAAGTATCACATACTTACGTATCATACAAGTCAGTCCTTGAGGACAGAAAAAACCCTCGCAACAAGGTTGACAGCTTTTGGTTCTCATTGGAATTTCCTTTATGTCCTTTTTTAAGTCAATATCCTTGCCCGTACTACAACCCCATCCAGGTTCACAACCAGTAACCCATGAGGTCAAATTGCAATTTCTGTTAGGTTCTACATAATTGTCAGATGATGCTCCCTGTGTCACGAAACCATGGAAGTAGTGCCTTATTTCAGCTGCAGTACATATACGATCCCTGAAATCTCCTGCCCATCAAATGATATTATTTTTAGCAAATAGTATAAAATGAAAGACATAAATTTACCTCAAGCATAAAAAATATACAACATAAGAACAATGCAAGACTCAACTATTCCATAGATTTCCTCAGTCAAAAAGTTTCAAATGTCTTAGTTACACTATAAAACGACTTCGGCACCACAAAGTTGGGTTAAAAAAAACACTATCCGGAAAGTCTGGTGATGTTGGGCGAGTTAGTGACAAACTTTCATGCAACACATATCTATGACAATTGTGGCTTCCTTGTATTATATATAAGGAGAAGTGAACAGTAAATGCTAAAAACAAGTTAACAACCAATATATTAAACTATGCTCTTAACACACAATATGGATGCCTTTTTGTTCATGTGAGTTGCAAATGAAAAATTAAAACTCCACACACTATTAAGCTGTAAACCCAATGGAAGAACTTCTAATTTTTTTGCTTATCTGTCAGCTTCTAAAGTCCAAAGACAGCCTACTAGCTAGTAAATTATTTAAACTTGATGCAAAGGATTCTAATACTGTATTTCTTGGATACTAAATAATAGTCATAATATTTGTGCAAATGATACTAATACTATTTGATAAAAAGAAAATTATTATGTGCCTTCAGCTAAGAACTCAAACATTTAGGAAAGTTGATTTTATGCTCCGGTTTTTCTAAATAAAGAGAACTAATGGGTTTTAATGCGAGGGATTGCTAAACATACAATTCTTTATGAGCTTCCGCCTAACAACATCTTATAATTTTGGGCGAATTTGAGTTGAACTTAGTCAGATACTAATATGTCAACATTGAGAGCTCGTACCTTTTTTCTTAACACAAGAATCAACAAAATCCAACTTTCCCGTAAAATCAAAAGCTTCCTCCCAATCTTTTTTCCTGAAAGAAAGTAAAAAGTATGATCAACAAACAAAATGGTTGTTGCAATGTGGTTCTCAAACAAATGTGATGTTGAATACTCTAGTATGATGCATACTACAACTTATTCCCAATTGTTCTATTATTATAATCAGTTTTGGATATAAGCCTTGTTTGGATCAACTTATTTGAGTTTATTTTTTTAGTTTTCACCCCCAGTTTAATGTGGTTCAGAGGTACTTCTAGCATCAAGTGGTTACGACTCCCTCCTGATTGTAGTTGCTGGAATCGAACTGTAATCCTTTCTACCAAATCACCATTGGACCAACTAACGTTGGTTGACTTATTTGAGTTTATCTATCAACAAAAGTTTTATGAGACTCTTATGACAAAGTTTCCGAAAACAACTTATGACAATTTTCGAAAGTTTGTTTCAACTAACTTTCTAAGTTCCCTAATAAAGCTTATGAAAAATAGCTAGTAACATATATAAAAACAATTTATCTTTATTATATTATATCATATCCAATAAGTTGATTATCCAAAAAGTTAGTTACATGAAGCAGCTATATAACAGGAAAAGTTGAGAATGAATAAGAAAAGACGACTCACGAATCCTTAATGCAGAAACCTAAACTTGTTTTAATATCCTTATTCAAAACAAGAGCGATATTCTGAAGTTCCTTGTAAATTTCATCGGTGTAAAAGGAAGGGGCAAAAGTTTCAGCAGAATGAATAGTAGGTAAGAAGAAGAAAAAGAGATGAATGTAGGAAACATAGTTCATCATTTTTCATAATTTGGCGTAAAATTATTAAGGATCGTTTGAAGAAAACCATGCCATGCAGATTGAATGAAGAAATGATGAAGAATTGGTGGAGAATTGGAAGAGATGAAAAAAGTGGAAAGAGGTTTGGCTTGGTTTTTGGATGAAGAAATGGGCGAGAGAGAGAAATGGTTGCCTAGATTCATGGATTTGCATTGTTTCGCGGTTTTCTCTTTCTTTTTTTCTCTCTGGTTATTGCTTTTCAATTTCTACCTTCGAACTTCGAATGGAACCAAGTTGTGGATGGTTTTAAGGGACACTTGGCCTGCGTTTTTATATCACGAACCATTTTTTCTTTTTTATTATTATATCATTTTAATTTAATTTTAATCTTACAAATATATTTGATGGTAGTTCTTATCTTAATTATCTTGAGTATAAAAAAACAAAAAAAAATATTTAAAATTAATAGTTCGAAGTTATAGTTCAATCAGCCAAAAATGTTAAAATTGTTGGCTCAGACGTCAATGACTGGACCGCTATTCTTTATTTTATTTAGTGGTTTGTCATTTCGTTTATGTATTAAAATAAAATCTAAAATTAATTAAGTAATTGAAAGCAACAATGTCTTAGTTTGGTTGAGATGATCATTTTGTCTAAATTAGTGTTGAATTCTATTGTAGTATATTTTAAGCATGTTGTGTGAGTCCGTATCCATATATATGTTGACTTGCTGACATGACGTACGAGTTATTATTTACGTGTGCGTTGAATTGGTTAAAATAAGTGGGGAATCAATCAACCTTTTGTAAAAAGAAATAAAATTAGAGGTCGAAAGTACGATTATGAAAATTATAGGGCTAAAATTGCAAGTTTGTGAAAGTTTAAAAATAAAGTTGCTATTTAACCTTTTTCTTGTCAGGTAATCTAGTAACTAAAATTTCACCACTTAAAAGTGAATAAATAAGTGTACAAGAGTTATTGTCAGAAAAATAAAATAAAATAAAAGTAGGTGTACCAGAATTCGAATTTCAATTCTCTACACTTAACATGTAATGTCCTTATCAATTGAGTTAAGTTTATCGGACACAATTTAATCTTTTTATTTTAAATAAAAGGGTGATGTAGCAAATTAATTTTCTTATTAAAGAAATTGATAACCACTCTTGTTCCATATTTGGACAGTCAAGCAGTCAAACACAATCAACCTTTGCAAGAGTATATGTTGTTGCTTGCAATTGCTGCTTGTCTTAACTTTTACGTTCTTAAAACTAATGTAACTCATAATAGTGTAATTTTCCATTTATTAATTTGATATCTTCATAGCATTTACTCAAAATTGAGCAAGGTGGTGATTAATCAATGTGCCTAATTCAAGAACAGAAAGAACATTGTGAGAGAAGAATGGTGAAGGATTTTCCAGAGAAGAGAGAGATGAATGACAAAGTTATTTGAATGATTTAACATCCTAAATTAACTTTAAAGATCAAAATGATTAACGAATCGCAGAATGAAAAATTAATTTATATTTTTGTTTGAGACAGAGACTGAATTGACATCGAATTATATTTTTCGAATTACATTTTTAGAAATCAAAATCGTAGTTTGTCCATAAAAATATGGGTTAATAACTTTTTATTCTCTATAAAATACACGAAAATTGCTTTATTCCTGTAAAAAAAATTGTTGTTTTAGACCATCTCCAATGATAGATTCTTATGCATTAGACCATCTCTAATGATGAGTGCTTATCAAAGAGTACCTAATAAGACTTGGTACTTATTAAGTACTACCATTGAAACACATGTAAAAATGGTACCTATTAAGTACTTATGCTTAAATAATCACTCTCTCTCTCATGGTACTTAATGGATCCCACACACTTTAATATATTATTTTATTTTTTACCACAATTAAATCATTACAAAAAAGCAAAGAAAAATTAATACTAATAGTCATTGGTGAGTTTAACATTGATGTACGCTTGCTTGTTCGTCCAACTTTTGCTCTTCATCTTCCTCTGTTACTCATATTCATATATGATAGTTCCATATATGATAGTTCCACAATTCTATCAAGTCAATTTCTCTATGATAATTTCATATGCAAATTTGTTCATCTCTTATTTCTCATATTTCTTTCAAAATTCTATATAATTTTATTCATAAATTTCTCACAATGGATCCAAACCAAAATAATTTCTTCTATAATTTCAAGAAAATTCTCAATCATAATTAGTTTTTTTTTGGTACGTTAATCAAAAATAACTTAATATAGAGTTATAATTTGTAATTTTATAATTTAATTAATTTAATATTATAAAATAAATAATTATGACATAGTAAATAATAATTAATTATTAAATTAAATGATATAGAGTTAATGGCGGGACCCATTAAGAACTTTTTAGGGAGGTGCTGGGTTGGAGAGAGTGAGTGCTTATTAGGTACTCTTATTAAAATATTATAAAAAAGTGATGTGTACAGGTGGACCCCATTAAGTACTCAAATAAAGAGTTCTCCATTGGAGATGGTCTTATTACTCATTAAGAACTGGTACATATTAGTTACTCCCATTGGAGCACATTCAAAAATGGTATCTATTAATTACCTATTCTTAAATAAGCATTTTCTCTCACTTGATTATTAACGGTCCCACACGTTTTTATATATTATTTTATTTTCTCTCACGTTTTTATATATTAAATGTAGAGTTATTTGTGGGATCCATTAAGAACTTTTTAAAGAGGTGTTGAGTTGGAGAGATTGAGTGCTTATTAGGTAAAAAATTATAAATAAGTGATGTGTACAAGTGGGACTCATTAAGTACTCTAAAATTGAGTTCTCTATTGGAGATGGTCTTACCCTCTGTAATAGAAGATTATGTGTTTTATTCACTTTGACTCAGTCAACTATAATATTTTAGTATAATATGTGGCGGTTATATTATAGTTTTACGGCGGTTTTGTTTTGTGACGGTTTAAAACTTTTGATAAAGTTATATTTTGCAGTATTTTTTTGCGGCGGTTATATTATGATTGTCAGGGAATAAAACAATTTTCGTGTATTTTATAGAGGATAAAGAGTATTAACCCTTCGTTAAAAAAAAAAAAGAGTATTAACCTAAAAAAATATTGTTTGGTTTTCTTAAAAAAATGAAATTCAAGAATGTCAACATTTTTCATACAACTTTGGTTTCCTTTGATACAAATTTAAGCAATGATTTCCCTTCCAAGCAGACTTTCTCCGTACTTTCCCATGGCTTGAATCTCACAAACTTGTGGTTTAAGGCTTTAAGCTTTTGATAATGATTAATGATTCTTTAGTTTTTTGACTAAAATCATGATTCTTTAGTTCTTTTAAAAGATTAGTGATAATTGGAAATTAAAATTGTACATGTATATGTATCTCTAGAGTTATTTAACAGTAGTGTTTGTAGAAGGTAGAAAATGTTGTAGCGTCTCATAAAACTTATAAATTTTTTTTTGATTGATACTAGAATTTTCACCGCCGAATACAGTAATTATTTTTTTCGTCAGATAAAAAATATTTTAAAAGATAATACAATTAACTCATATATTTAAAGTTTTTTCGTACCAAAGTGATGATCAACTCTTGACCCTTGAGTTAAAGATGAGTTATAAAAGTTATGAAATAAAAATGCAATGTTTATACTAATATAAGCTGACAAGTAAAAAAAATTGACTAGTATTTATTTATGAAAAAAAAAATAAATCATAGATTTTAAAGTTTGAAAAATTATATACTAACATGAATGAAATGTTAATTAGAACCGAAATAACATAAAAAGAAAAGAGAAAAAAAAGTTTAACTATTATTTGAAAATAAAATAAAGGGTATTCTAACTAGTGTTCGGAGGCACTAGTTAAGTAAGCAAAAGAAAAAAATTTGCATTTTTTTTAACTAAAATACAATATTCACTCAAATTTTAAGTTCATGAATTAAATACATAACATTTAAATTTGTTAAAAATTAAAAAGGATGAATCTACAAACTAACTCATAACATTCAGGTTAATATTATAAAACGTCATAATGAAACAACCTACAATTGATATTACAAAATACAAATGTCCTAAATAGTCGCTCTTCCGCATCTGCAATGTTGAAGACGCTAAAGTTATTGAATTTGCATTGAATTTGATTTGAAGCAAATCTGCAAATTTAAACAAAACAACCAAACATTATACTAAGTTGGGAAATCAAACAAACATTTTACAAAGACGGAAAATCGAAACAAGCACAGCAGAAAGACGAAAAATTAAACAAACACAACGCCGAACGACGAAAAGAAAATTCAGTTGAAACTTAAAAATATGCGAAAAACACTTATTTAAAGAACAAGAAACTAAAAGACACTCGAGAGGAATGATTATGAATCAAATTGATCCTAAATCACCCCTCTCTAAGGGATGAACAAGAAGAAAAAAGAGAAGAAATGAAAATTTTGCATTGAAAACAACTTTTCGTATACTTCTTTCGATCTTAAATATAAGCAAAAATCAATCTATATTTGACATAAATTTGAACTAAATACAATTTAAACTTTGTTTATAGTATTTAAGACCGGAGAGAGTACTTTAAAAACATTTAATAAATTAAATGATTAAAGACACAAGCCACTAAATTTAGTCTAATGGTGAGAGGTTTAAAAAATATACATGAGATCATAGGTTCGATCTTCTGCTCCATTGTAAACCAAAAAAAAATTAAAGACAAAAAATAATAAAAATTGATTATAAAAAAAACAGCAGTTACATTACTGGTATGTTTGGTATCACGGTGGATGTGCCAGAAATGCGGTGATCCACTGTGACTTTGCAGAAGCTACAACTTGTAGCTTCTGAAAATTACGGTGGATCACCGTGATTTTGACAAATACAACATGATACCAAACATGCACTACATAGGAGTAAATATTAGATCGGCAGTATCAATCAGTGACCGAAAACTAAAAAGACAGAAAACAAAACAGTGTGTAGTGTACCACCTAGATGATGTCACATAAGATGAGAACAAAGACAGAATAAAAAAACTGGTTTTGTCTGTTTACTTTTATCCGACTTGGTCTTCTCTTTCAAACCCCAAAGACCCGTTCATACTACTAACTTACAACAACACCCACTTTCCATTATTATTACTATCTTCATTCATTGATTCGGTTGTTGTTGAGCTGACTTACTCTCTTTTTCCTGCGTAAATGCCTTCTGACTTCACTTTGAGTTGAGTCTTCTCTTCTTTTCTCAGATCATCAAATTCTCATTTCATCAACAACAACAAAAACAAGGGAATTTCTTCACTTTTTTTAGCTCACAAAAACCTCAACATTTTTCTCATCAAACCAATTATATAACTACAGGTCAGTTTTATTTTCAATATAAACTAACAATTTTGCAAGCAATTGATATTGATCCTAAAAGGGAAAACATGATAGATAATGTTTCTTTTTTGATATATTTCTTTTTTTTTAGTAAATAAAAGGTATCTCATTTTTTCCAACACATACCAATTCTATCATATTTCATGTTTGTTGTTTAGTTTAATAATATTTGACAATTGCTAGATTTAGAATGGGATTGTTTTTGTAAATTTTGTTGCCAAATTTGCTCAATTATGATAGATTTTAGGAGGTTTCATTAGGTTAATCAATTTTCTGTTTTGGGTTATCTGAAATTAGGATTTTTTATAAAGGGTGTAAAAGGCTTTTGAAATTTTATCATATTTGAGTTTTATTATATGGTTTACTTAATGCAATCTGGTTTTATTTTTTGAGTTAGTCAAGTGTTTGGAATGTTTGGTATCACTTCTGCAAAATCCCTGTGGGTCGCCGTGATTCTGGCACACCCACCATGATATCAAACATAGATAAGTCTATGGCCTTCAATTTTCTTAATATTTGTGTTGGGTCTGACTCAACCTTACAAAACCAGCTTGTAAAGTGAGAAATGTCTCCCCCTTAAAAACTCGTGTTCACGTCATAGCTCATTTAGATGCGGTGTTAATTTTCAATGACTATATGTTTCCTAATTTTGTTTCAATTTTGTGAAAATGCAGTGCAGTTCGATTCAGGTTGCAATGAATTGTTTTCCGTTCAACCTCTACTATGGAGAAAAGAAGGATGATGCTAAAGGCTTGCAAATGCAATCACTATCGGGTCTATCGAACAACTCTACTTATGGTGGGAGTGAGGTGAGAAGAACTGGTTCTGACTTGAATTCTCTCGACGCCTCAGACAACAGCACAGACTCCCTCAGGAGGAATGCATTTCCCAATTTGTCCCAAAGACCCAGCAACCTTAGAGTATTTACTGTGTCTGAACTGAAATCAGCCACCAAGAATTTTGGTCGATCTGTTATGCTTGGTGAGGGTGGATTCGGGTGTGTCTACAAGGGATTGATCAAGACTACAGATGACTCCGCTAGTAAAATTGAAGTGGCAGTTAAACAACTTGGTAAAAGAGGAATTCAGGCAAGGTTTTCACGCTATATTTCCTCCTGAAAGTTATACAAGTTTAGTCGCGTCTGCATTGTTAGTATGATAAGACCCTCTCCTGTAGTATCTAGCTATTTGACTCTATTGTGTTTAAAATAGCATCAAGGAAGCTATAATAAGCATAATTTTATAAAGCTTAATTGATTTGTCACGGGTTACTCAAGTAGAGACAATTAGAAGTTAGAAACTTAGAATAATTAATATGTCTTCCCACACTTCAAGTTTTTATTTTATTTTGCAAGAAATGATATTTTGACATCAAATTTCGACATCAATTTGGATGGTTAACAGAATTCAAATAGATGGGTAATGAATATAACAAATAGTATTTTGACACAAATTTCGATTTCAATTTGGATGGTTAACAGAGTTCAAATAGATGGTTAATTATGTTCAGTTGATGGTTAATGAATATAACAAGGTGTCACAACTTGCAACTCATTAATCATCCACCAAACACAATTAACCAAGATTTTAAATGTCGTTAACCACAATTTTCAAGTGTTTAAATATACATATATCGGTAAACTATCCAAATTGTGTTCAAATATACATGAATATTTGGGCGTTCAAATATATACTTGAAAATGGTAGTTAATAACGTTCAAAGTCATGGTTAGTTGCGTTCAATGGATGATTTATGAAGAGTTACACCTTAATATATTTATTAACCATCCACTGAACATACTTAACCAATAACACATATTTGAATCGCATTAACTATCCGAAATGATGTCGAAATTTGTGTCAAAATGACACATCTCGTATTTCACAAACTGTGTACTCAGTCCTCAAAAAGACTTCTGCAAAATATGATGGCACAATTGTTACCAGGTAGGAATTATGTGTTAACCACTAACCTTTGGGTACATTTTCCACTGCATTACAATATGTGTGACTATGTGTTTCTTACTTGCATTCCTTTTGGCTTATAGGGGCATAAAGAATGGGTAACTGAAGTGAATGTTCTAGGTATTGTTGAGCATCACAATCTCGTGAAATTAGTGGGCTATTGTGCTGATGATGATGAAAGAGGAATCCAGCGCCTTTTGATATATGAATATATGCCCAACGGAAGTGTGGAACACCATTTATCCCCGCGATCAGAAAGTCCTCTCTCATGGAGTAGGAGACTGAAAATAGCCCAAGACGCTGCTCGTGGCTTAACATACCTGCATGAAGAAATGGATTTTCAGGTATAGGCATCTAGCATAACATAACTTTCCTATTCAAGGATATAAAGGAAGCTAGGAAGAACTAAATTGGACATTTTAAAAAAGTAATTTAGTTGCAATATAAAAATGCTGCGCAGCTTCTTATTGTTGTACTAACTGTGTGTGGGGGATATTTAGATAATTTTCAGAGATTTCAAATCTTCGAATATCCTTCTGGACGAACAGTGGAATGCTAAGCTGTCTGACTTCGGATTAGCAAGATTGGGACCATCTGATGGGTTAACTCACGTTTCAACAGCGGTATGACCAATTTTTTCATCTCTGATTTCATTTATTAATCCACTATTTACATATATGTGGAAATGTGATGTGATGAGTGTGAGAGTAATCTGGTATGAGAATAGGGGATCTGAGCCTAAAGATATCATAAAGGCCACTAACAATTTTATGGGGATAAATGTTAATAGCCATATCATCAAACCATCTTATCACCCGTGTCATTGTATGAATCACAATTTAGTACAATTCATAAGGGCTCCCTTGGTGTCTTTCCTTATCATCTTTCTAAGTCTAACATGTGCTGAAAAATTCATTTAAGGTACATAAAAAAAATAGCAAATGAATTTCTTATGCTGTTGTTTCTCTATTTTGCTGTTGTTTTAATTTTAACATGGCTTATTTGATTTGATGGTTGAAGTTATCCTTCTATAAGAAAAGCATACATCTTAGTTTCACAATAACAACCATTTATAAATGGATTATAATGAACCACACACAATTAATGTTCATATGACTGGTGTATAATGTATTCATCAGGTTGTAGGAACGATGGGGTATGCAGCTCCTGAGTATATTCAAACCGGACGTCTCACTTCAAAGAGTGACATATGGAGCTACGGCGTCTTCCTTTATGAACTCATTACTGGCAGGCGCCCTTTAGATCGAAATAGACCTAAGGGCGAACAGAAGCTGTTGGAATGGATAAGACCATACCTTTCAGATGTGAAGAAATTTCAACTAATATTGGATCCAAGACTTGAGAGGAAACACTTCTCAAAGTCAGCCCAAAAACTTGCTTTAGTAGCTAACCGATGCTTGGTCAGAAACCCTAAGAATCGTCCAAAGATGAGTGAAGTATTAGAAATGATTGATAGGATTGTGGAATCTTCGATTAGTGCTAATCCACAACCACCCTTGAATAGTGTAGCCTCAGCCGATGATTCTCAGGATGCCGAAATAAAGAACAAGAAACGCACAATGGATTCAAAACCAGATTGGAATTGGTTTAGGATGTGGAGACCAAAGCTTTTAAGAGCATGCTGATTATTGCATCAAAGCTATGAATTGCATGCACTTATGACAAGAGTTATTATTACCAGTTTACCATCCTTGGACACCACAAAGTGCTCATGTTAATGTTATGTAGCCATAAAAAAATGTCTAACATCATCATATCCCCTAACAGTGTATAGAAACCGCCTATGATTCTCGCAGGTGCGCGCTTCCACCTTGTCAAGCTATTTAATGAAAATTTTAAGTGCGCGATATTCAAGTAGTTGAGGAACAAATTCTGAATTTCAAGGTAGAGGTTGGATTTCTGTGATATGCTACAGCTAAGTTGATGAGCCTGATGCATCTAGTTGAGTTGTAAATTATAAATTATTCTATTTACATTGCAATTTCAATACTTACATATAGAGATCCCTAATGTTTTGACTTTTGAGAGAGGTCTTGCATGAAATGTACAAAGATTATGTTTTAAAACAATATGTAGCTCTGATTTTCTAGTCACTTAGAGATACGTAGGATCTAAGATTTTCCCTGTTGAGCTATAATAAAAACACGCTTATCTCTATTTTTTGGAAAAAGCTGGAACAAGGGAACACAATGTGGATTATTTATTCCAACTAAATTATTTGCATACACAAGAGTTAGAAATTGAACTCTTGACCACATAAATTTTGGTGTTCAAAACTCTTACCATTTGAACCAATCCATTGTTGGTCATCCTACTTCATTATATTGTATCAATATTTGTAAAGTGAGGATACCGCTTTTTATAAACTATTTTGAGAGACTTGTTTTTTAATACTACTTCAATGGTGTATATAAACAGTGGATGATTCAATCTATAGATTCTAGTATTATGTTAATTTTTTTATATTTGGTCTAATTCATTCTTACAAAATCAACTCTTAAATAAATAACAGGCGTCGTCCTTTGCAAACTCTAATAAGAATTGTTTTTATAGCAATAAGATTTTATTTTAATACATGTGGTCTAATTCATTCTTAGTGATGCATAATAACATATGATATAGATATCACTCCATCCAAAAGTCACATTTTCAAACCAAGTTATTTGTGCTGCAACTATAGCCATATATACATTTTCCAATTGGCCAATTTTTTTTCTTTTCCAAAACTATCATATTTCAGAATTTATTAAAAAATCTACAAAAACTCAACTAACCCAACTAGTCTATTATATAAATCCAACTTGTTTGACAATTTACACATATACAGCCGTTAATTACTTTGGCATATATGTGTATTATTTTCAAGATACGTAACTAGTAAACATCAACTCTGACGTTAAGAGCACACGCATTTTTTAATTAAAAAAGGCACACACATTTTATTTATTTATTATTTAATTAATGAACATGGGTTGTTTTTTTTTTTTTTCTTTCTTTCTTTTGAATGATTTGAGAGATTGAAAACATGGCTGAATTTTATAATGGATTGAAAAGATTGGAGTGAAGAAAATAAATTCATATTTGACTATTTTGGACAGGATAGGGATAGATCATATAAGCACTATATATATTTACTGTGGTAATTAGTGGGAAACATAAATTAAACTAATTAAGCTCTGTGTAGAGAGCATATAGAATAAATAAGAAAATCTGTCGGAATTGTTGAGGAATATCACAGTGAGCATTTTGAGGACATTATTATTTTATGTTTATAGAGTTCAGGTTGGTTGGTAGTTTCAAAAACCTTCAGGTTTAATAGTAAAAAATAGGTATTAAATATGAGAAATCATGAGTTTCACCTTCTTCTGAATATAGTTGCAAGGAATCCAACTGTTATTTTCTCCATCAATTTTAGCGTCAATTTTTGAAAGCGGTATAAATAATATTCTCTAAATCTTGAAGTTTTTTCTATCTTGTATTGAGATATACCGCATCTCTTTACATTAAATTTCTGTTATAAAAAAGTACATAGTTCTTAAAGGATTTGTTTAACATGTGCAATCACACATGTTAAAGCAACTAAAAATAATTTTTTATTTATTAAAACAATGTTTATTTATTAAAAGATTATACAATTAACATAAAGTATACAAATTTTAATATAAATTTACTATTTTAAATTTATTTAACATATGCAAAATTGCACATGATTGAAAAATTCATTCTTAAAAAATAAATTAAGTTAGTTGGATGTCATTTTTAGTTTGGTTAATTATCGGTACATGTAACCACACAAGGCAAAATTCATTTAAAATTAATATAACATGTGGCATAAAAATGAATAGATGTATCAGAGTTTAAACCCTAATCCCTACCCATAATGTGTGATATTTTTACCAATAATTGAGGTAAACTCACGATGACGACATATATACTACACTTTTATTTTCTATAGGCATACACTCAAAACCATAAATAACAATTAAAATCTCATTCAACTATTGTTACAAATTAAATTCTCCATCAACCCACATAGGTTCATCTTATAGTAAAAGTTTTTGAGACTTCCTGACCAAAAAAAAGAATTTTTGACACTTTGAAGTGTAACCTTTTTAACGTACCAAAAAAAGAAGTGTAACCTTTTGAAGGTTTTACGTTTTAGATTTGAATTTTTTCGTACTAGTTTATGTGTATTGGACTAATTCATGTAGAATCAAACCTTCAATCGAACCTCTTATTAAGAAATAGAATATAAATTATGTCTTCGATCAAACCTCTCACTAAAAAACAATGAAATTGGTGTCTTTCGAATTAATTGATTCTTCAAATAGATATCAAATCATCAGAAAAACTATTTTGTTTTATATCACTTAAAGTAGTGATACTAAACCAATCTATACACTCTTACAACTTGCATGATTAATGAATCATGATATTATGATATAGACATATAGTAGTATATACTTATTGAAATATTTTTGCATTGGATAGATGTTGTACTCGTATTTCTTTTTCTATAACAATTCAATTTGAGCAGCTAATTAACAAACTCGTTCTACAAGTACAAACATAATGTGAATCCATTAAAATGTTTAGGATCAAACCACCACGTTAATTAAGTGCTAATTCTAACTGGTATGATTTTCTTAGGGAAGGATTAATAAATCAAATTGGTAATCTTGATTTGTAATCTTTGTGTGCATGCCTAAGAGTTTTAAAAAAATTATTCTCAATTCAAAACTTGACAGTCACACACGTGATTTGAGTTAACCTATTCATTGATTAATGACAGAAAAACGAATATTGTACCCCTCACTGCAGGCCGCATAATGATATAAAGATTCTCTTTCAATTAGTATGTGATCTAAAAAATACTAAGGTACAAAAATATCTTCATTTTAATGTTGTTATTTTTTATAAAACATTTTAATGTGTCTTAAAAATTGGATAAGGATAAAACAATAGTACATGATATTTTTCTTTTGACGCAAAATACATGATAAATTTTTAATAACATCTGCGATGATCTAATATATGATATAAATTTTTAATTTCACAATAACTTTTATTCATAATTTATGGATCATGCACCATTTAACAAAGTATTTGCTGTTAGACAAAGCCTTAGAAACTATTTAGAGTATCTAATATCATAATGAGATCAATGTGTAATGTAACTCGTCTATTTAGGGTATCTGCTAAAAAATAAAGAGATTGTACATATATAACAATTTCTATTGGACTGTATTTAATTTTAAAACTATTTTTGAAATTGAACAAAATTGGACAACACCAAATTTATACACTTTTTTTGCGTAAGTTAAATATCCTTTGCGCATAAGTGTAAAGATTAATACATTAAATCTTGTGAGATTCAAGTAGACAACAAACACTTCATATATAAGCTTTAAAGTTGTTGTATGTCCAAACGTATAAATTGTTAGTACATTTTGTTTTTATATTAACCCTCTAATCTTACTGAAAAAGATTCAATAGTCCAAAAATCAGCTATAAAATAAATAAAATTTGATCAAGAAATTGTTCTACCAAAAAATCGAACCACAATTTTATACTCACAAACAAAATTGTTTATTTATTTACTAATTTTTTTGACAAAAAAACAAAATTGTGTATTTATTTCCGGCTTTTATTGCAGATTTCGTGTAATTTTAAAGTTAGTCGACACAAGAAAAATGAGTTTTAGTCAATAGTGCACCAATCACAGTCATTTTCATGCCTTCTTCATTCAGCAACCAATCACAACCGTTAACTTACAAACCATTCGTAAGCTTCCTTCCGACCATAATAAACTTTCATTAATTAATTGAATCTTATGGTACCAGATTTTTTATATTTTTTTTGTCTTTCACTATCGATATTCGATTCATTTGATAGATTAATCTGATCCAGTCTAAAAGTCAATTCATATATCAAATAATTTTATTTTTATCTCAAACACAGAAAATAAACTATTATCATTTTCATCAAGTCGAGCGTAAATCACTACCGGACTAACGTTTATGATGATTTAGAAGATGTCATCAATTTTTGTGTTAAATAAATAAATAAAGAAATCCAATAGAAAAAGAAATGCCGCCCAATACCTCAAAACAAAACTGTATATAAACGCGTCAAACAAAGTGCGTTTTTTTTCTTCTTTCTTTCTTTTTCTTAGCACACACATTCAATGCTTCTTCTTCATTCTTATCTATTTCATTTCATGCTTCACATGTTTAATTGAGTTGGTGCTGAATCAACAAGGGTAAAGAAAGTTTTCATCTTTGTTGTTTTGTTTAGTTAATTGGTTTTTTCATTTTTAATTTGTGGTTTTTTTGATGATATTATTGTATTGGATCATTTGGTTTTGGTATTTGAATTCCAAGTTTGAATCTTTTGTTCTTGAGCTTAATTGGGTTGGATTCAATTTTTTATTTTTTGTTGGATTGAATTTGGTATGATTTTGTTTTGAAAATTAGGTTGGTTAATTGGGTTTCAATTATGGTTCATCTTGTTGTTTTTGATGATGAAGTTGAATTGAAAGATTCAATGGGGGTATAAAGTCATAGATATGGATTAGTTTTTGCATGTTGATGTTGTTCTTTTTATAACATAGAGATTGGGATTGGAGTTAGTTGATTTGATGATGATCCAGGTAATAAATAATCAATGGCCTGTTTGGATTAGCTTATTTGTTGAGCTTATGAGCTTATCTAACACGTGAGATTTTTTGAGAGAGCTTATGAAAGCAACTTATGACTTCTCCATAAGCTATTTTCAGTCTATTTCTATAAGCTTTCTATAAGCTCTTTCAGGTAGCTTGTGCAAACAGCTTATAGTTATAGCTTATATGAAAATAATTTGACTTTATTTTATCTTTTGTTATAGAAAAAACTTGTACATAAGCACTTATATGATAATTTTGAATGAAGCGTATGCTTGATGGTTGTTGCTTTCGTTTGCTTACGCTGGAGTTGTTCTCTCCACATGACCTTATGATGTGAAAATTTTGTTAATATTTCTCTATTTATAGTCATTAAATAATTGTGATTCTATCAAATTTTGTGAATATTTATGAAGTGAGATACACATAACATGATATTGAATTTTAACAATTTTAAAAGGATTCATTTCTATTCAAAAAGTCTTCTGGTCTTTCCTACGGAAACTGTATGCATTTCATATCTTTAATTCCTCCCTAAAACCTTGAATAATATAACTCTGTGCACTGTTACTGTATAACCATGATAGTATCTTTTACCCTCTTTTTGGAGATTTATATACTTTGATTTGCATAGATACTTTTAATTTTGTCCTCACTGTTACTCTTTAATTTGACACCTGATACCTGGTTTAATGTATTTCATGTTTTCATCTGTTCATGATAGTATATCATTGTCTTCATTACAGCTAAAGCTCCAATCTCTAAATGCACAACTTTTTTGCAGGTGCGGAATCATTTTAAAGAAGACATTCAGATTCATTGTCATTGTTAATACTCAAAGATGGCTTTACATGAACATTCAGATGTCGTTCAGTGGGGTATGAATCTTTTTGATGTCGACCCTCGTTATGGTCCTGGATACTATGGTGACATGATTCAACATGATACTGGGGATGTCTATGATGAACATTACTTTCACAACCATTATGATTCTTCTGAAAGTAACCAAGTAGAGAATGATGAGATCATTGCACGGACTCTTCAAGAAGAGTTTTCACAGCTAGAGATCGCTGAGCGTTCAGGTTATTCACAGGCAGATGAAGAACACTTTCATGCTTCTGAGCCTTCATATGATTGGCATAACACACCGATGATGAACTATTGTTCAGGAGGTATCAAATAAATGCATAAAGTTGTTGAATGCTTGTGTATAGTTGAAATCTATCTTTTTGCATAATTTGGTTAATTCAATCAGAATCTTACACTTGCAGGTCCTGCTTATGTCCATGAAGGAGTTGGTGATATAGAAACTTCTAGTTCGTGTAGTCCCGGTGAAGTTGGGGGATGTTCGTTGGAGCTTGTTGACAATTATCCATTTGATGATGAAATAGGGAGGAGATTGAATGAGATAACTCCCATACCTGTATGTTTAGCTTCTTGATTTATGTATTGAATCAATAATAATATACTTAGCACCTTTTAATGATTATTTTGTACCAAAGAAATTATTCACTATGTTCTAATAATATTCTTTCCAAACTATGTTTTCAATTCATTGCATAATTTAATACTTAGATCAGGTCATTATTATTACTTTTTTAACTACGGATTTTCAACTCATTTATTCCTACGGTTAAATAGCCAGTCTTCATAAAAATAAAAATAACAAGTCTTCATACACACCGATGATGAACGATAGTAGTTTGAGTCTTCCACTCTGATACAAAGTGGTCATTTCTGGAGGGGTTGAGTGGAAACATAAAAGATACTAAAGGTATGTTTGGTATCAGAAAACGTTTTTCGTTTTCATTTTTCAGTACAAAACTTTTATCTTGTTTTCATTCTGTTTCTTGTTTTCAGATATTTGTACAGGATAAGTGAAAAGGAAAAGGTTATTTTCATTGTTTCCTGCACAATTATTTGAAAATGAGAAACATACAGGAAACAAGGTGACATTTGTTATTAAAAACGAAAACAAAATGTTTTCTCCAATCAAACAAACTGTAATATTCTTTTATTCTCTTCATTCTTGCACAATGGTTTCTCCAAACACTCAGTTTTAGTACTTCCATATGCGGTAATAGTGTTCGTTTTAGGATGTATCCTTATGATAGATTAACGACAATTGTTTTGTGTTAGTCTATTAGTTAGTTTGTTAGGGGGATTCATTGAGTAGATTAAAAAATTTGTAAGTGAAAGAAGAGATCCTTCGTGAAAGGTACATCGATGGGAAAGAGACTTCAGAGTCTGACTGTTCTCCTACTCTCAACCAATTACTCAATAAATTCACTATTCGTTTTATTCTTTCTATCAATTTGTTCGGCTTCCTAACACCATATCTTATGATATTAGAAATTTAATTTCTTTTCATCAGTTGTATAACCTGTTTATTTTATTTATCATCTTATGCAGCACATTCCAAAAATTAATGGAGAAATTCCTTCTATTGATGAAGCAACATCAGATCATGAGCGGCTTCTGGATAGGTATTAGTCATAAGCATATTGCTCCTTGGTTTAAAGCTAATAAAATAAAAATGCTTACATGATGTACGCACACTCCACTGTCATTCATTTTGTGAGTACGCACGCATGCCGCAGTTTTTTTTGTTCATTCATAGTTTACAAATAAATTTTACACGGATTACTTTTTCCATTGCATGTCCCTAAAACTAATTTACACTGACATGCCCTTATTTTTGAAAAAATTATTTGTTTGTCTATTTTCCTTATACTCAACCTACCAACTTAAGCTACTCAACCTACCAACTTAAGCTACTTACATTTATAAACAGATTGCAACTATATGACTTTGTGGAGCATAAGGTACAAGGTGATGGTAATTGTCAGGTTTGTTGCTTTCAAGATTTACTTTTCCAATTTTTTGTTCCTCCACATGTGCAGAGTGACTTTAATCAGTTTCATTTCAGATCATAAGTTTCTATATTCGTCAATTAATACTTCTTTTATCTTTATTTCTCGCCAGTTTCGTGCATTATCTGATCAATTGTATAACACACCCGATCAACACAAGTTTGTGAGACGGAAAGTTGTGAATCAGGTTTGTTGTCTAGCACATTATGTTTCATCGAGCTTACCTGAATTGTGATATTTGTGCCGCATCTTTTTGTGCATTATTCTTGGATTCTGATTAATGAATTGTCTTTTTTCAAACAGCTCAAGTCTCATCCAGATATTTATGAAGGATATGTTCCCATGGAATTTAATGAATATTTGGAAAAGATGTCAAGGTAATAATTTCCAACTCTTTTCTCTATTTAACTATCAATATAAATATTTCATTCATATGAACTAACTAATAGCAACTTATTTCTTTTAATTTTAAATGAAATTAGGAGCGGGGAATGGGGTGATCATGTCACTCTTCAAGCGGCTGCAGATTTGGTATGAGCTTTGCTACTTACTACTTCTATAAAACTTTCTTTGAATATATTCCATTATTATTTATTTATTTATTTATGGTAAGACTTCTATAGAAGTCACTATTTCTCTTCGACAGAACTTTGTTTATAAGCTTGTGGACTATGAAGCACGAACACAAACACGGACACAGGACACTGACACGGATAAAAATTTAATAAAATGATATAATTCACTGTAATTGTAAGTGTCGTGTCAGTGTCAGACACGCCTAATCCGAGTGTCCGTGCTTCATAGCTTGTGGAAATGTCACGAGACAAACTGTTTACATAAGCTCTCTTAAACAGTCTCACAAGTACTTATGTCATTAAATAATCTCAAATAAATCAACCCAAACAGACTTTAAGTCTGTTCAGTATCATTCTCCTTTCAATTGTGTCTGAGTTACATTTTCATTTGCCCTTTTCTGTCTGTTGCTTCAAATGAATCAACTGTCCAGTTTATAATGATGTGCCTTCTTACCTGTGACTAATACAACTGATTTTTTTCTCTTTCTCCAGTATGGTGTAAGAATATTTTTGATGACTTCTTTCAAGGATACATGTTGCATTGAGATTCTTCCTACTATTGGGAAGCCAAAAGGAGGTAAGATTTTCTTAGTAGTGAGACTTTTCCATTTTTTTGGTGGCTAATATTGATTACTTCTTCTATTTATTGCTCATCATTTAATTATTTGCATAATGTGTTTTTATTGCAGTGATTTTCATAAGTTTTTGGGCAGAGGTGCATTACAACTCCATCTATCCTCAAGGAGGTATATATTTATACAAACTTTTCATACTTAGCAAGGGTTTAAATTATTTGCTTTAAATTTAACCCCACATTGCTCACACTGAAAGAAAAAAAAACACCGCCAAAATATCACCCGGTTAGATTTGCACTACCGAAAGATATCTCTTGGTGAATGGGGGAACATGAGGCGGATTCTGATTAATTTAGGGGGGTGCAAGAGCAACCGTCATTCTTTATTATTTTTAAATTTTCATCAACATTTATATATTTGCAGGTTCATTTATTTATTTCCCCCAAAATAAATAGTATGTGTGATTTGGTATATGATGTATGTGTTACTGTTAATCCAGATATAACTTCAAGTGAGTCAAGAAAGAAGAAAAGGTGGTGGAGCTTTGAGACCAATCATTAATAGTGTGGCTAACCTAGAGAGCACCAATTTTCAATCTACACACCTGTGCCTAAACTTTTGGTGCCTCTGCATTTTAGACCATTGGATTCTACATCCAAATTCATCCAATAGTCATCCAACAGTCAATAAAGATTCTATATCCAAATTTATCCCATTTCTTTGCTGATGATTTTGCATTAGCATTTTGGATATTTTCTAAAATAAATCAGTTTTTATACATAAAGGGTTAAAGTGTATCAGTAAATAAATTACATCACCAAGGATTTTGTTTCTTTTTTTTTTCTTCATAGATTTACATGTTCCATTAATGCATTACTTTTTTGTAACATCTATAAAACATAGTAGAACTTAATCAATGCAATATTGTGTCACATGAAAGTCTTTATGATAAGATGCTTCATTTTATTGTACTTTCAGCTTAATATTTATGGCACCCCAAATTATATGTTTGATGTCAATTTCTACGAGATTGAATGTTTTTCATAGTTTGAATGTTTTTAATAGTTTGAAGAAAGGATGTTAGTTATGAGGCTATAAATTCCAAATCTAACTACAAGAAAAATATTTTAATCATTTTTGGGGTGTAATTAGATCGTTATGGGGTGTTACTAGAAAAAAATTAAACAAATTTTCATATCGATCTACCTATGATCTAGTGGTGTTCATAGGTTGGATGTATGGACCACATCCAATCTGACTCAACCCACAAAAATAGGTTGGCTTGTGTAACTCAACTCACCCCTAATGTAACTAAAAACATGTTTTCTTTTTTTGTTCTTACCACTACTTTAATATGGTTTGGATGTCAGTTCTGACATCAAGTGGTTCTAGTCCCCTTGTAGTTGTAGGAGATTAAACCGTGATCTTCATTACCAAGTTCAGCGGCAATTACCACTTAACCAACTAACGATTGGAATTAAAAGCATGGTTTACAACACAAAATCCCCCAAAAAACCTAAGTCATTGCCTCCTCTCTCTCAGTTAGTAATCTCTTCATACTTTAGTTGTGACTTTGTCATGTTGTTGACCAAATATTAATTTTGTAAATATGTAATATTATGAAAATTTGAAAATGAACTTGATTCGCTATTGATACACCCTCTAGATCTCAAATTTGGATTAGATTGCAATAATCGCGTCACACAATTTCTTGTTCTCTAGCCGTTTAATTTGAAATCGACGATGAAAATGACTAAATGATGATTTTGTGAATGTGTAATGTGAATCAATCGACTAATGATTGTTACTGCTAGTTTTCTCAATTAAATGAGAAATTATGTTTGTACATCGAAAATTTGTTATTGAGTTTTCATTGATTTTTTTTTACAGAATCAAGTTTTTTGTCATGTGTTTTTGAAATTTGTTTGAAACATAGAAAGTTAAAATTATAAAAGAGATCAAGATAAACAAACTTATACATTTGTTTATGTTAACTCTAATATTCTGTGTTGCAACAATGATCATTCATCTCCCACAAAACTTCAATACTACAAACATCTCATTTCTATCTCTCATTTCTATCTCTCATTTTTTTCTTCATATTCTCCCTCCTTTCACCTCACTAATCACGATTTTATTAGTAATATAGTATCAAATCTAATCTAATCACGATTTCAAAAAAAAAAAAAAAAAAAACTTATCACGTCTTCCAAAAGTTAACGTCATGACTCAATATTTGATTACTTGTAACAAAAAAAAAAATACAATTAGATTACTAATTAATTAAATGATGATTAGTGGGTCCAAAATCCAAATCCAAATGTTGTAAGTTTATGTCTAACAGAACAGCCAACAGCAAAAGACTAAGATATAATAAATTTGATACTATATTTTATAATAAACGATCCATCATACTAATTAATTGTAACTCATACGCTTTCTAATCATATCATTTACACAAACACATTTGTGTTTGTTGTGTACTACTAAACACTAAAAATAACCTTAACCTTAAAATTAACCAAAATTACTACTACTACTGTAATAAAACATAAACCCTTAAACCTCAAAATCCTATTCCACAAAAAACCCTCTCCTCTTTTCTCAACAATGTCACTGTTCATTCAAACTCAAACCACCTCCTTCTTGTTGATTCTCCTCCTCCGCCTCACTCGATTGCAACAGCAACGCCGTAAACGGCATATGACGGTACCTGTTCACCACACTATACTCATTATCATTATACTCTATTATTCCAGACGGCGGACACAGATCAAGCCGACAACTCGGCTGCTGAAGCGAAAAACCAGAACCAAACATTCCTCCGTTGCTACTACCACCACCAACAGACGAAATAGGCTGAACATTGCAAGAAACAGATGCCGCCGCGGGTGAAGTCGAAGCCGGCGAAGTAGTTAAGACTGGACCGGTAGGAACAGTACCGGTACCAGTAGCAGCAATGATTGACGCTTCAGCATGACGGAGAAGCCACTCGATTGTTTCACCGTCGGAACGGTGACCTAACTCACGAGTTAGCTGGAAAATCCTAGCGGCGCAGAGTGGCGGCATACGGACACGCCGGCCACGGCCGTTAACTTTGGTGTGACGGTCTTTGGTTGAAGAACGAGAGGTGGTTTTTTTTCTGACAATTGGAAGTTTAGCATTGGAGTTAGAACCGTTGGTGGTGGTGGCGACGGTGGTTGTGGTGGTGGTTGTTGCGGTGGTTTCTGGTTGAGAGAATGTGTGGATAACAAGTTCTGAAGACATTGATTTGGGAATTGAAAATTTTAGGGTTTTTTTGGGTGAAAATGGTGAGAATGAAAATGTGTTGTCGTTCTCAGAAAGAAGTGAGTGGATTATATAGTGCTGTTGATTTTAGGTTGGTGGGCCTACTCACTAATATAAATATAATTTTTTTTTTTTTTTTTATTAATATTGGTCAAAATTTTGGTCAAATTTCTTTTTTAACATTAAATGAAAAAACAATATTGAGTTAGAAAAATAATATATTGGTCAAAATTTCTTTTTCTCATTAAAGAAAAATACAATATTGAGTTAGGAAAAAAATTAATGGTCAAGATTTTGGTCAAAATTTCCTTTTTCTCAATAAATAAAAATACAATATTGTTTCCCGACAGAGATTAATGGTGAAAACTTCATACTAATATCATGATAATCCAAAATAAAATTGTTAAGAAAAAAAATTGTTGGTCACACTTTATTTTTTATTTATTATTTAATTTATGAGAGTGAAGTTATTTTTGGTCAAAGTAATTTAATAGGCAATTTTTTTTTAAGATGAATTAGGGAAAAAAATTAAATTAAAATTTCAACTTATGCATATTACAATTTTTATCTGTTATGTTTATGAAGACATAATTTTTTGTACCAATTGTAATATTTTTTATAATACGTTCAATGAAACTATAGATTAAGGAAAAACACGTCTTCACACAAAAGTATGCAAAACTATAAATTTTGGTGTAGAGTAGAGTTGTCAAAAACAGATTAGGTTAATAGGTTGAGCTTTAAAAAAAGGTGGCCCAAATATAATTGGGTTTTTTTGGACCAAGTTCATTTAGCCCTCAGATTAGATTATGGGGTGGGCTGGGTTAGCACATCGGGTTTCAGGCTGGTCTATTAGTATAAAATTTATGTCATTTTTGTATAAATAATATTAATAAATATATAAAGAATTATCATTTAATTGAAAAATTATTATAAAAAATATAGTTTAATGTATAAGTTCAATAAAAATGGTTATATTTACTTAAAAATTTAATAAAAAATAATTTTATAATTTATTAATGCATATTTAATGTTGTTGTAAAAATTATTTATACTTGCATACAATTATATCACAAAATTAATAATTATGAAAAGTTAATTTATCAAAATCACTTGAAAAAAGATTTAATAAACTGAAAAATTAAAAATTTATTGAGCCGTACCAGCCGATAAGCCTACCAGGCTTATGCCGGGTCGGGCTTGCTAAAATGTGACCCATAAAAAATTGGGCCGGGCCAATCTGATTCATGTGTAGTGCAAAGCCCACCGCACATGGTCGGGACTTAGGCGGGCCCACTAGAAAGCTCTAGTGTGGAGTTACTATATGATTTACTTGAAATCTACCATCAATTAGAAATCTACCATCAATTAGGTTGTAAATCAATTAGGTTGTAATTACGATGTATCAAAAAAGTTGAATTCAAAATTTGAATCAAGTTAAAGATATTTAAATATTGTGTGGGTCTGTGTGTGATGTAATTAGTTATTTTAATACCAAAAATTGTAAATCTTATCGTAAATCATAAGATTTACAATAAGATTTACTTTTTTTTTTTTTACAAATACGATAAGTTTTACTTGAAATCTATTAATTATGAAATTCTAAACTTGAATTCATTTAGAGTAGGTGTGAACGAATGATTTAAGTATTTTAATTATTATTATTATTATAATAAAATTTTTGACTATTTTTTAGATTTTATTTGTCGACTTTAAAAAATTTGATAAGATATGATTTTTTTTGTTTTATGACTTTTTATGATAAGATACAATTTTAATCAAAAAAAAAAAAAGAATTTAGATGAAACCCAAGGACCCAAGAATAGATGAAAATTGATATGGTGTTCTTGCTTTCTAGTTTATGAGAATACCATCATTACTCTATTGATTTAATTTAATTTCTTTTTTAGTTTAGAGTATTTTAGATCTACTCTGTCAATTGATGATGGTCATCCCTAGAGAACTTGATGAAAACGAAAATGGTTTATCCTAAATTTTTATAGTCTATTATGAGCATGGAAAATATATTCGATTTCATTTCACTAGAGTTAACATCTCTTTAAATTAGAACAATTGCTTTTATGAAATATTCGAATTTCTATTAGTTCTAACTTCTTTAATGTGTGAAAATGGCTCCTTCTTCTCCAAAAAACCAAATAATAGTGTAAACAACAAAAAAACATAATATTTTCTTTGTTTTTTATCTTTATTTTGCTCATAATAAAAAAATTAAAATAATTTGCGTTTTATGCCCATAAAAGCATTGTTCAAGAATAAGTTCAAAGACAATTTTTCAATAAAATAAAAAAGAAAATTCTTCTATTATTAGGGAGGGTGGGGGCCTGTTTGGCAACACATGGGCGTTGAGGTGGGGCTATCTCAAACTTGATGAGTCAACTGAGGAGCTGATATGTTGACCATTCTTGGAAAGTGTGATGTGAAAATATTTAAGGTTATACTCTATCTATTTTACAATATGTACTCCTTCCGTTCCAAAATGTAAGAGAAAAGAATAAAAATCACACTTATTAATAAAAAGTAAAACATAATGATTGGACGTAAGTTTTTTAGTAAAAATGTTATTTGATTGGTTATTGTTATGGAAAAGGTAAGAGAGAGAGTGAATTTTGCTTGAAAATGTAAAAGTTTGTGTTTTGCTCTTATATTTTGGGACAAAAAAATTTGAATTTTTTCTTTTACATTTTGGGACAGAGGGAGTATTGTTTAAAAATTTTGTACATATGTTAAAAAATTCAATCATTATATTAAAAGTATATTACTTTTAGTAATTTAATTTTATTTTTTACTAATTTTCATTATATATAAAGTAATAATTAGATGATAGAACTGAAAAATGTTGCAATGAAAATTGAAAACGACATTTATTTTAAAACGAAAATAGTAGATTACAATGGTACTTCTTCCATCTCATAACATGTATTCTCTCTGTTTTAAAATAATTGTCGTTTTATCAATAAAATAATTATTTTAAAATGAATGTCATTATCAATTTCCAATTAACATTTTTCATTTCTACTCTATAACTATTACTTCCTGCGACCTTTTATAACTAAAAATTACTTTTTAAATTTACTGAATAAATGATGTATCTAAAAGTCACTTTTTAGATACAATAAACTAGTAATGTATCTAATTTAAATTTAAACTAAATACATCACTTGTTTTTTTTTTTACAGTAAATACATCACTTGTTTAATGAACCTAAAAAGTAACATTTGCTTATAAATAAAACTGAAAAAAATACATTATACATTATTTCCACATAAACAAACTAATAAAATAGAGATTATTTAGTAAAAATATTAGGGTCACTAGTTAAGATTACCAAAAAAGTAATATTTTTATTGAAAATATTGTATTATTAGTTTAAAAAAGTATAATACACAAGTTAAAAGAGTTTATTTATTACTTTTGTTTTTTTAACCATTGTCCTAAGGGCAATTTTATATAGATCTTCAAATTTAACTCAATAGTTTCAAACTAACCCAATATTACTGAATGTTCTTATTCATTGCCACTTTAGCATTTGTTAAACTTAATTTAATATGAAACTGTTTAAATCTTTTTTTGATACTTTCAGAAAGTTTTTGTAAAAGAGGAAGATCAAAACAAAAACATCCCCATCATCATTATTTTAGATAGTGAATCTGATACAAAAGCTGAGGATAATTACCCATACACATGAGAAATGGAGGTTACCAAGGCAGTGGCAAGAAAGATAAAATGCCAAGTCATGGTGAATTATATTAAGAACAACATTCAATTGATATTATATGACTAACTTAAAAATATTTTCATTCTTAGTTCCCATAAGTGATTATTTGTTTTGTTTTCTTATTTTTAACAGCATTTTCCTTTGGGTAAGATCACAAGGTCACTAAACAAAATTAGCAAGATTCTTATCAAATCAGAAGACACTTCATTCAATTATCCTGCTTACATCATTACACCTGAGAGGAACAAGGGAGAAAAATACATTGGTAAAAGTTGGTATGAGTATGTGTGGCGGCACAAACTGAAACTAGGAGATCTACTAATTTTCACAATGAGACATCTCCAAATAATCTATATGTCAAATTGGTTCGCTGTTAAAATCGCCCCTACTTCAGAAGATGATTATAAAGTCAAAAAATGCAATGTTGGACTGTTTCTTCATTATCATAATAATGTTTGTATTATAAGTACTCTCTGAACTTATTATTATGATCTTATGTATTATTAACTTTAAGTACTTGGTATTTTGTAATTTTGGTTTCCTATTTTTATTATGATAATATTATGGTTAATCTATAGTTATTATTATGGTCGTATCAACTAATACTATGTCCAAATTTAGAATAAAAAACTTAAGATTGTTTAATCTTATTTGATTAATGTATAATTTTCTATCTTAAAAAGTCGCCTACAGCGCGACTCCCGTGTATATGCGCACGGGTACTGGATTAATTAGTTTAGAAAAATAGAATGCACAAGTTTCAAGAGTTTATTTATCCCTTTTGTTTCTTTAACCATTGCCCTAAGGACAATGTTTATCATTTTAAAAAATATTATTAATTTTTACCTCACGATTTCATACTTTAAAGTTAATATATTTCCCCCATTTTGTCCAATTAAAGTTAATATATTTTCCTTATATTTAACAATATTATTGCATATTAGTCATTCTTAAATGTAGTAAACTAAAATATCGTATTTTTATGTTGGACTAGGTTTATTCATTTATATATCTTCTTTAAAAAACAATTTTGAGACAAGATATTTTTCAAAAAATGAAATAAAAAAAAAATTATTTTAGTTTCTGCGGGTGGGTGCGGGGAAATCCGTTCTCTGTTAGGGACGGGGGGTGAGTGTTCAAATATTACTCTCGACTAAGTTTGGGGGAAGGGGCAGGGATGATAGAGGGAGGCGGGTGCGGGGGCGGTATTGCTTAAACCCACCTTCGCCCCACACCGTTGCCATGCCTAGGTTTCGCAGATTAGCGTACGGTTTAACTTGGGTTAGATCATTTCAGACCCATTTCATTGTGACAGTTCAATTACTATTTTTTTATGATAATCCAATTACATTTTATTTTTATATTTTTCAAACGAAAATCACTTTTATTTTAAACAAAACAGTTCAATTTATCTATTGATCATAACAAATGAATTCCAACTTGTTTTGGGAATTTGTCATATTCAGTCCATAAGTTTTAAACTACATGTTTAAAATCAAAATGACATTCACATTTGTACTAAATTAAAACTAACATATACTTGATCAAATTTGATCAACTTTAAGATTATCGTACACAATATAACAACTTAGAACTGATATTATGATATTATAATCTAGGCTTAATTACAGTTTTGGTCCCCTATTTTCAAATCATACAGTTTTGGTCCCCCTATCATATTTTTATACTTAAAAATGGTGATTTAACATATTTTAAATGTTGCGACATACGATATGATAATGAAGATTTATCAAGGGCGATTAATTTTTTATTAATTCAATTACAAAAAATGAGTAACTTCTTAAATTAAAATCTAAGTTTTAACGAGCTTTCTTGTAGTTTCATTACTTCTGATTATTGAATATCATTGAATTGTATGTCACATCATTTAAAATATGTTAAATCACCGTTTTTAAGTATAAAATTATGACAGGGGGACCAAAACTGTATGATTTAAAATTAGGAGGACCAAAACTGCGAATAACTGAAAATAGGCGACCAAAACTGTAATTAAGCCTATAATGTATAATTTGATTAAAATATATATTAAGTAGCATCATAAATATATATATATACCCCGCCCACAATAACTCAATTCAAATTGCACTTCTATATATATATATATATATATATATATATATATATTTACATTTGTATTGCAGTTCTAAAGCAACCAAGTAGTTTTCACTCGACCAATCATAACATTCTCAATCATAATGATTCAGCAGTCGATGATTGACCAACATAAGATTCTCACACTTCCTCATCAAACAACAACTACGAGGATCTTTTCATCTGTCAACAAAAGACTATTCACTTATTAATCCACAAACTTCAAAATAATAGACTAAAAGATACTAGTTGAGAGAAAGAAAGGATAATAATATGAAAAGTAAAATAAATTGCCCGGATAAGAGAAAACGTCTCATCAAAGACCCATTTAAATCTCTAGGCCGACTGTCCCATTCTTTTAAGTGACTATTCAATCTAGAACTGTGACAGACATCATTTCTTTTTTGTCGAGGTTAAAGTATCCACCGTCGAACGTAGTGACTATTCTCTTTACTGGATTGAAATCACTAATACCCTAACCTCGACAAAAAAATGACGACTGCCTATATTTACGTGTGACTCAAATATTTGTAGAATGGGTGATCCAATTGAAAGCCCAATGGGTCAATTCTGAACATTTAATGCTCAGAACAAGCTAATCCATTGTCGGAAAAATAACCAAACCAAAGGTCTAAAATAAGCTACGTTTCGTTCGTTAATAATACAGTACAAAGCCTTTTGCTTCTTCAACTTTATCCATATCTATATCTATTTCAACTTTCTCTCTTTCGCTTCATGAGAAAGAAACTTCACATACATGCATAACAACAATTTCATTTTCTACACAATGAACAAACACTGTAACGTTGTTTCACTTTAGTGTATTATGGTATCCTCGTACTTCAACAATGGAATCTGCAAAGAGTTTGTTTTGTTCTTCTTCTTCTTCACCGTTTCCTTCAAGAACTCACCATTGGAACACTCTTCCTAATTCATTTTCTTATACTTCTTCTGGTATTGTTTGTTACTTACAATTTCAATTACTTTTTATTCTTTATCTGTCATTATCTATCTTGTGTTAAGTTATCTTAGAGTAGGATTATGATTGGCTTTGCTATTGATTTTTTGCTTGATTTTTTTTTCTTTTTTTGTTGGTGTTGTCTTTTATAGCTGGATATGTTTTTAAATTGAAATAGTAGTAGTTCTCTGAGTTTAGCTCAGTTAGTAGGGACATCACATTTTATATGTAGAGGCTGATATGCAGAGGTGGCTGGGGTTCAAACCGTGGACACCCCACTTAGTAAGGGTGAAATTTCTAGCCGCTAGTCTACTTGACAAAGATATACATTTCCCATTTTCAGCATTATCCTTTTGAAATTCCACTTATGCTTTTTCTACCCTTATCTTATCCATAGTTTGAAATTTTAATTGGGAGCCTGTGTAACTTTGTATGCATCTTATGTTTGTATAATCTTTCAAACATGGATAATGAAGACCAACAATGAAATAGTCCAAAGTGATAAGGGTCTTGGTCCCCTTAAGCAAGTGGTCAGAGGTTTGAGTTCTGACTCTTACGTATGGAAAAAATTCGGTTGGGAGAGAAAAACTATCGTGTGTGCCCCACAGGTTCACGTTGAAGAGAGTTTCACGTTGAATGGGATATGACTTGAATATGGTATAAAACTGGGAGACATGTCTCACTTTAGTATCTAGGTTTATAGGGCGCCGAGTTAGGTTAAACCCAAATTTTAAAATTTTATTAAAGCCTATCCAAGATCAATTGGACCACCCGTTATACGGTCACTAGTTCCAGATGACCAGTCTTGAGCGTGAGAAGGTGTATTGAGAATTCCACATTGGCTATAAAGAGTTTTTATATGTTTGGGCTATTTTGTTCATATTTTTCATTTTATTTCAAGTTTTTTTCAATTTCATTTCATGGTGTCTTCAAGAATTCAGTTTACTTACTAACTTGTGGATTTCAGATTTAACTCAAGTAGTGTGTGATTGTGTGTCTTCCTCCCCTTATTAGCCTGAAATGTAAATGTATTATAATGCCTACATTCATAAACCTGCAGTTTTGATGCTTCGGGAACAAGTTGCGCCTACAGTCACCTCCTGGTGTACTAGTTTTTCAGCTCAGAATTTTCCTACTTCAGTTCTTTTACAAGAGCAGTGTGATGAGTATAGGCCTCTATTGCACATTTCTAAGAAAGACAAGACATGTCAGGTTTGAATTTTATCGATTTACTGTTATCATCAGACTTAGGTTTCTTCCTTCAAATATTTTAGTTTGTTACCAAATTCAACTTTTGCGACCAGCTTTTAGTTTTCTTAGATGTAATGATGCAATCTTATTTTACATGGAAGGCACTAATTGGCTACTTAGGTTCCATTTAATTATAGATTTTCCCTACTTTATCGCATAATGACATAATACCAAATCGACACACTATCAATTAATCCTTCCTTTGTCTTACTTCAGGCAACATTAAATACAAAGCAGATGGATATGATCTCGGTTCATGAAGAGGATGACACCGGCAACGTTGATCTGGTAGCACGTGACTTCAGGAAGCACCTGCATCTCTTGCCTCGTTTAGAAAACTTGTAAGATAAATCAAGCTGCTCTTCCTTGTCAGTTCAAGACTTCAATCAGTTAATCATTGCTAATTGGAAATTTTTTCTATCCTAAGCTGTCTCCTCATAGCTGCCTAAACGGTATATTGCAGATTAACTTCCTCACAAACCGGAGAAATGGATGGTTTAACTCTACAGCATGCAGATAGTTTGCAATGTAATGCAGTTTCTCCCTCAAAACAAGCAGCCTCAGTAGCTGAAGACTTGAGATCAATTAAAGCTGATGAGGATGCTGACAGTTCAATTTCTTCTGGGTTAGTTTTATCATCTTGGCCAACTCTGACATCCGTACTTTATTTTTCCTGTTTTTAGGTTAATTTCATTGGAGTTTAATGCTTAAACAAAAAATTCGCTTCAGTTTAGCCTCTGCCGTTTTGGCTGAACCTTCACTTGGAAGAAATAAAACTGTGAGGTCAACACGACATCGAGAGAGACGAGCAAAAGAGAGAAAAGTACCAAAGTCAAAAGTTATAGACAATGAAACTTTCCTTGCCGGAAAGGATGCTACACAGGATAAGCTACATGTACCAAAGAAGATAAATAAAGGATTGAATCAAAATGGTCCGCTGAACTCGTTCTTGCAGAGTCCTGAATCAAAGCAACTTTTAACTTTTGAACAAGAGTGCCTGTTGGTTGCTCAGATACAGGTGTGATAGTTAAACCAAATTTTGTTACTCCCTTAAATGAATGAGATGCTCTATTAATGTGGATTATGTAACAGGATCTATTGAGATTGGAAGAATTAAAGACTAATCTTCAATCTCAATCTGGAAAGGAACCAACTTTGGCTGAATGGGCCGAGGGTGCAGGGCTTAACTGTCGGAAACTAAAGGCGCAACTTCGTAGTGGTAACAGAAGCAGAGAAAAGTTGATTCAAGCAAATTTACGCATGGTACACTATGTTGCTAAAAAATACCAAGGGCGTGGTCTCAGCCTCGAGGACTTATTACAGGTAGATTTAGACATTCAAGCGCCCCATTATACAAAAGGATATTCACATATTTATTTCTGGCTAAGTTTTGTTTTACATTGGGTCTCAACATAGAATAACTCATATAAATGTTTGGTTAGAATTGGAGCATAAATTGAGGAAAAAGTGCTTTTGCTTAAAGGGTACTGCACTCTTTGTTTCAGTGTTGTTAATCATAACTACAAACTATCTCAGAACCTCGACATTCTTGTGTGTTCAAGCTTTTACTTTCTGCAATCTTTCATTTCTCAATGTGTTTTACATTTGCTTTATCTTTCTACTCTGCAGGAGGGAAGTACAGGTCTCATAAAGAGTGTTAAAAAGTTTAAACCTTTATCTGGGTCTCGATTTGGTAATTATGCATATTGGTGGATAAAACAAGCAATAAGGAAGGCCATACATCAACATTCGAGGACAATCCGTTTGCCGGTAGGTTTAGTTGTTTAAATCTAAGCTTCATTATTTTGAAATGTCAGTGTTAATTAAAAAAAATTGTAGGTTACTATTGTGCTAATATTTATTTATAGCACCTTGCTTTTTTGCATAGCGAACATCAATTTCTATATTTCGGTAACAGAAACAATGTATTATCTCCAGGAGAAGGTATATAACAAACTTAGCAAGGTATTGGAGGCAAAGAAATTGTATATGGAAGAGGGAAATCTTAAACCAACCAAAGAAGAATTAGCAAGAAGGGTTGGAATTGCAGCAGAAAAGGTTGACAAAGTGCTATTCGTTGCAAGAATTCCAGTTTCCATGCAGAAAACCGTGGGGGCTGTGGCAGATACAACTTTCCAGGTATTGTATGCTAATGTGATTTCCAACTTGATAAGTTACAACTTCTTACATCTATGAGACTATGATGCGTAACAATGAAAAAGCAAGTCCTTTATATGCATTAAGAATGTTATTCGGATTCTCACCTTTGGTTAGCGAATGTTTGCGCAAAGTGTTTTACTTATCCTGAAAATTAGTAAACCCTAATTCATAACTCCAATATGAATCTTAAATTTTACTTGGTGATTGCATTCTTCTGTGTTTGATGGAAGGGAAATAGCAGCCTAAAGTATGTTAAGGCTAGTAGAAGCTGATAAATCAGTATTGGAGCACAATGTTGTATGTGTTTGGTTCAGCGGTGACACAAATTTGATTATGCAAAATTGGTTCCGGCTAAAAGTGAGTTAAATGTAAAATGATTTATGTTTGTATACATTGATTTTAAAATGGGTAGAACCATCCATTAAAGACTAAATCAATTATGGAGACTAAAATTCCAAATTATAGCTCCAAGTTTAAATCAATTCTTCTACTCTAAAGCATCCAAACATGTCGAATCAACTCTACACCCGAGAATAAGTTTTGCCTTCACCAGAAACAAAACCAAACTTACACTTAGTAGGCTAGTAGCAGATTAGCCAGAGAAACATTGCAGTTGAATTTATGTATTTAATTTTAGATTTTATTTCCATTTTAGAGAATTATTCTTTAAATTTTAAAAATAATAGATACAAACATTAAATCAAATATCTATATATTAACGTATTTTTGTTGCAGGATCTATATATTAAGGTTAAATAATACTAGAGTGTTGCAAAAAATATAGCAGTGTACATTATGAAATTACAAAACACTCGAATGGTTTCTACTCCTATGGAAGCATTGACAATAAAACGTTTCAAATTTATTAGGGCGATAGAAGGTAATAGAAAAACTAAATATTTGTGTCAGACCATTAAATTTCAAAATAAATTGCAAGTTACTGTGAAAGTTATGAAATCAAGCTTCAGCTGGAATCAATTTCGGACAGTAGAATTGCTTCATTTTATGCATTCGAAATAACTTTAAAAACCAATCACGTTTGAAGCAGGAAACGCTTGTTAATGCCATTCCAGTGCAGATTCAAACATACCATAAGACAATTGACAATCTATAGTTCGCTTCTATTGATTGAAATTGATGTTCTTCCTTTTTTTGGAGGGTGATTCTTTTCAAAAGTACTTAAGTTATCCCTTAATTGGTAGTTTCTGCTATGTGATTTCGTTTTCCAACATAGAAATTAAAATTGATTATCATCATTTTCTTATAATTGCAGGAGATTACTGCAGATTCTGCAGTTGAGTGCCCAAACATGAGTGTTGCAAAACAGCTTATGAGACGACACGTGCTCAACGTCTTAAATAAATTACGCCCTAAAGAAAGAAGGATAATTCGATTAAGATTTGGTTTTGAGGATGGAGAAGAGAGATCTTTATCAGAAATCGGAGAAATATTTGGTATGTCTAGTGAAAGGGTTCGTCAGTTGGAGAACCGGGCACTCTACAAGCTCAAGAAGTGTCTTGTCGGTCAAGGACTTGATGCTTATGCAGACTTGCTTATATAGAAGAGAAGACACCAAGTTTATGCATTTCATTTTAAATCGTTGGGAGTCACAGACTCTTTTCTGGCTACATTTTGAAGTATAGTACCTAGATCGAGTTTTGAAAGGCAGATTTAACACTAAACTGCTGCAATCGGGGACAAATCAGAGGGCCTAATGGCTGACAGTTGCGGAAGAAATCAAAGTATTAAACAGGCAAGACATATACAAATGAGAACATCTATAGTAAAAAATATTTCAATGACATTTTTTCCAAAAAGTAAACATTCAATATATGGTATTTATATATGTATAATGTGGATTTATATTATTTTGATTAAATTTTGTATTCCCTAGTGGTGCTCATGTTAAATGCCGTCATTGTAATATTTCCATATGCATTTGATTTAGTTTCATAAAATTATAGATTTCATTCATCTGAAAAAATGTAGTTAACAAATTTGTAGATCTTCAAAACTTCACAACCAAGTTTAACTCATGCATTACAATGCTAGATACTATATCTACTATATAACTCTACTTATTGATCTTATTCAAACCACACTATCACCATATTTCGTCATTTTCGGGAAGACGTGTATATCATCATCGAGGTTGAATGTCAACATAAAGTTGAATTTCAGAACCCTCGTTGATATAATATGCATGAAGAGGACGATCATGCATCATTTCAACATTGAGGCGGCAAAGGGTGAAAGTATTAAGAGGAATGCCCCAATATCGTGAAACTTTGCTGCGGAGATCACTCACCTTATCTGTCTCCTTCAGCCTCACATAACCGTCACTTCCATGGCCAAGAAACTTCACCAGAACGTGTAGTTTCAGGTCCGACGGTAGTGGATCGACAATAAGAGTAACCGTTTCTGTTTCATCTCCACACAAGGCATAGAATCCAATCCTTTTTTCATTATCCAACTCTATGCCTTTGTACCAAAGCTTTTGCCTGTGTACTCCCACCTCCAACTCGTCTTCAATTTTAGTTTTCAAATCGAAAACAAGTTCTGATGCCGTCATTTCTATCACAGGTTCTATCTCTCCGCCGATTATCTTAAAATATACCATTCTCTAAGAGCTTTTTTCTTCTTCTCTATTATAATAGCTAAGTTTTATTATTTTTTTCTCTACTCTAGATAAGTAGAATTATTTGAGAGAATTGTGAATTGCATGTGTTGATCACTTCAGTTGCATGCCAAATTGATTAGTTTAGGTTGTGAAAATTGAGAAGCTGAACTAACAAGGAGTCACAAATGTTGTGAACTTTCTGATATATTGATTGATTGACATTTGATTTATGTGATCTTTTTGTTCTTGTAAAGTGACATGTTTTATCTATTACTATTAGATATATCTATATATTGTAATGGTTTTGCTAACTTACTCATAAAACAGATGCTTCATGCTTTCTAAGGTCTTACGTTTGAACTGATTAATAATGTGGCAATCCACACATCTTATAATGAATTATCTACATGTATTTTAAACAAAAACTAAGGAGATATTGATGTCTTGCAACAATTTTTGGGGACAATTTGGTCCCTATTTTTTTTGATAAAAATATCCAAAAACTTGTAAATTATGAATATTATACTTTCTTCTTTGATCACGAAGTGAAGTTTTGTATTTTTCTAGTTAGCTTGGGAATGCAATTTAGTACCCCCACAAAATATGAAAAATACCAATTTGTTTCTTTAGAGTTCAAGAAACTTTGATGATTGAAGAAGAAAATGCAAATTATAGAAGGAAAAATATTCAAAATTTACTAATTTTAGTTTTTTAAATTGTTTAGGAACCTTGTTGTTTAAAATACACGTGGACTAATCATTAGATTACATGTGGATTGTCAGATAATTAAAAATGAAAAAATAAATCTTTTAGAATTTGTTGATAAAAGGATAAAATTGTCCAAATTTATTTTTGTAAAGGACTAAAGAAGCTCCTTTTTTTTTGTCATGGACATATCTATTGTCCGTGTTTTTTGTGAGAAATCAAAATAATTATTTAGAGTAAGACTTTTATGGTCACGTGACTATATAGACACGCTCATGTAATTTTTTTAATTATTTATTAAATAAATAAAAGAATAAAATGAAAAATTAAATTGTGAGTGTGACTAAAAAAATTATATTTGGTCATGTGATCATATAAAAATAGTCGATTATCAAAACAAAAAAAACATATAAAAATAGTCTAATTATTTATTCTAAATAAATAAATAGATTAGGAAGATACTAATCATACCTATATACTTGTTAAAATTTAGGGTTCTTGTATTTGTATTGTAGTCATCACCTTCTCTATTTTTCATTTTGTTTGATTAGTGATCACGAGCATAATTAAATGCAAAATGATGATCATGAAAATCATGATATACAGAATGATTATCAGGAATTGCAAGAGATACAACATGAGGAACAATTACACCATGAGATACACTTAGAGAATCAAGATAGTTTTGAGGATCAAACTCAAAATCATTTGAATTATTTGAGTAAGTTTCTACGTCAGCATTGACCAAGTCATAATCAGTGGGGGGCATTTATTTGCAAAAAAAAGTTAAAGTGAGGACCAAAATTGCTATTTTTAAAGTTAGAGGTCAAAATCGTAAGTTTATGAAAGTTTGGGAGCCAAAAGTGTATTTTATCTAATATTTTTCTATATATACATCAACCAAGAATCGAACTTTTCACCAAATAATTAAAAACTCAAATAGCTATCATTTAATTACATTGTACAACAGACAAATTAGAAGTCAAAAACCTTAATTATGTGATTTAGACAAATTAGAAGTCAAAAACCTTAATTACATGATTTGAAAAAGAAAAGAAAAAAGAAAAAGAATTGAACTTAAAAAATTGAAGTCAAAGACCTAAAAAAATTATAGTGCCTTGGAAAATGTATAAGAACCAAAATTTAGGCTCATACCATTTTTCATATACATGCTTCTGACGACAGATAGGTTACAAAAGTAACAGTCCTCACCTAATACACAAAATTACTGGCTTCTTTACCCAAATAGATTTATCTATTTTTTTTTAATCTTTTTCAGCACTATAAATATGTACCTGCATATAGTGGAAATATATGTTACCTTACATATATTCTTGTGTATAGTTTCAACTAGGCATAGAAAAAAATATATCATCATCATCCATGGCATTGCCAGTGCAAGAAATCAACAACACAAACCAAATCACTGAAAACAATAATCATCATCAACAACAACAACAAATTTGTTATCCTTGTGAGTCTTTTGGTCAGAAGTGTAGTCGCGTTGTGAAGAATCAAAGGGCAAAATTCTACATTTTTCGGCGTTGCATCATGATGCTTCTGTGCTGGCATGAGCATGAGCACGACGACTAGCACTGAATCGAGGGAAAGGGAAGGGAGCAACTTTTATTCACATAACAACATTATAACAATTAGTCAATTACCAAATATTATTATTGTTATTGTTATTATTATCATTATTGTAACAATTGTATATTATAATGATTAGCATATACAATATGATTATGTTTAACTATATGTGAAAGTGATTAGATCTGATTCAACTAATTGTAAAATTATTAGTCAATTATGTTTTTATATAGATGATTATGTTCTATAAGTCCCTCACTCAGCATTTCTTTCCATTAATTCATGAGTTTTGATTTTATTTTATTTTAGTATCAAATTGAACTTATGAGATTAAGTACTAATTTATTTTCTTGGTAAAAAAAAAAGAGTACTAATTCATTTTCCGGACGGAATAATGTTAGATGCGGGTTCAAATCAAAGCTATAAATTGTAACTTATTCAATTTCGTGCGCGATCAAACACGCTATTGTGCTTTGGAGGTGATTCACATCAGCCCAAAAATAGAGAAAAGTTTAAAACTACAAACTTTCAAATAAATCCATCAAAATGTATTATGCGAATTTCTTTCGCGATTGAATAATTTTAGTCTCAGGTCCTATTTAATGTTATACTTTGTAAGTTTTATAATTCATTGTCAAAAATCACATAAAGAAAAAAGAAAAAAAAAAACTCCCTATCGTGTTGTGGAGGTGATTGAATTCACACCCAAACATAGGCATAGGCTAGAAATTGATACAAAAGTGTATACAATAAAGATTAGATTTTTTAAAGTGATTAAAATATAAAGGTGCGTGGAAAACAAATAAGGACTATTTTAACAATTGTTTGATTTATTAGGTGTAATATTTTTCTTTATTTATTATATATTTTGTTTTCAATTCTTATTTTCATTTAATCTGGTTTGCAAGACTGTGTTTTTTTAAAGATTTGATTAAAAGTCCCGTAAAAAAAAAAGATTTGATTAAAAGTAAACTTCTTTGTATCAAAAATAAATAAATAAACCTCCAATTTGTATGTATTATCACTTTCTCAATGCACCAATTAACATGCCTTACTTTTCTTTGCCTTTTTTGCATATATATCTTTCCACAACTAAAAACTAATAAAACTTGTTGGTTATAGAAAATACAAAATAATTATATAAGTAAAATACAAAATAACATATTTTTACTATAATTATTATTATGTTCTACTTTTTTTAATAAATGTGATTTTTATTTTTTTCTTATAATATAAAATGAAAAAATAGTATTTTTTATTTTTTTTTGGTCAGGTAGCCTAGTGGTTAAACACTCACACATATAAATATGAAGAAATGTAGAATCTTAAGTTCGAACACAGATCACTCCAATAATATTCCTAGTAGCTATCAATTGAACTACACTTATGAGAGATTTTTCACTTTAAAGAAAACAAATCATTCAATAGCATTTCCTTGGAGTCATAATTATATAAGTAGATCTCTAATTTGTATGTATTATTACCTTTTCAATGCACAAATTAATTAGCATGTGACGTGCATTATTTTTTGACTCAACATGCATTCCTTACCTCAACACATGGATATCATTACTTCATATAAAATAGGGTTATTAATTAAGAAAAGTAATTAACTTTATATTCATTGAAAAGAAAATTAATTAATTAACTTATCAAACATTAGTTTGGACGACTCAATAGGGAGGTCATATTTCGACCTCTATAACTGTGTTTAGAAGAGAGTTAAAATTACTCAATGTTAATATTAAATCTCAAAGACTGAATATTGATGGTAAAAATGTTTAATATATTTTTTTGTGTGTTTTTTGAACCAAAGTGTTATTTGTAGACAAATGTTATTATTATTATTTTTTGGTACAAATTGTTATTCTTTTTTTATCTTGTAAAAAATAGCATATTATTAAATAGAAACTTGTTCAATTAAAATAAAATAATTATTTAAAATTAAACTTTCATTAAGTAGAAACATTTTTTTAAGGGAGGAGTTTAACTCAAGTAGGAACATTGAAGTGAAGTAAATGAAATTTAAATTCTGATATATTTATTTATTCATTTTTAAGAATAAATATTTATGAATCTTATTATACTTCTTCAAAAAAAAAATGAATCTTATTATATTTTCTTTTATCTATAAAAGTTGTTAGATTTGTAACAACTTAACTTTATTTTTACTCTCTTAAACTATAACATTAATTTCTCTCAAATACTAATAAACCTATTTCTCATTAATCCCTCCGTCCTAAAACTATTGTCCTATTAACTTTTTAGTTTTATCTCAAAACTATTATTTTTTTCGGAAATCAATGTAAAATTAATGTTAGTTTACTATTTGTACCTTTACAAAGTTAAAATATTAATTAAATATATTTTCTCTTTCTTAATTAAGTAAGGGTAAAATAGACTTAACATATCAATCTTTGTTGTTTTTTAATCTACGTGCATAACTTTAAAAGAACAATAGTGTTGAGACGGTGAAAGTAGTAAAACAAACTTTTACACTACTCATTGAACAAAAAAAAAAGCGTGTTATTTTATTTTCACTTTTCAACCTATCTTCTTCCATTCACTTCTTAACCTTTCTGCGACAAAAAAAAAACACTTCTCTCTTTTTCTTCACCCTCTCTTTCACGATGTTCTCTCTTTCTCTCTTCTGTGGTGGTGGTGACTGGTGAGCATGCTCTTTTCTCCGGCTGTCCAATCTCTCTCACTCGCTGAATCTCTTTCAGTTCTCTCTCTACCAAATCTCTCTCCAACGACGTCTACTGTCCATACTATTTTGTTCTACTATCTTTGGCCATGCAATCATTTTGAAAAAGTTAGTATCTCAAAAAGTTTATCCCTTTTGAATGATATCAACATTCCATTAACAAGTTTTTTTTTGTCAGTTAGTTTATCGGTTAGAAATTACTTCTTAAAGGTGAATAAGTGAGTATACCGAATTCGAATTTCGGTCCCTACACAAATGTGCAATGTCCTTTACTAATTGAGCTAAGCTTATGAAGACACATTCCATTAACAAGTTAATATCGTATGTATGTGTAATACCCTAATTTTGAGCTTTTCAAAATAAATATTTTATTTAAAAATTATTTCTTATTTTTATGAGAAATACCAAAAAAATAGTTTTTTCGATAATTTTGTTTTACAATTTATTCATTTTCTTTTATTTCTTTTAATTTGTCGCAATATATCTTTTTGTACGAAGAATTACAAAAATAATCAAAAATAGTTTTTATTTCTTTATTTAAGTTTATATTTCATTTTTATATTTTTCTACATTTTTATTCATTTTTCCTATTGATTTTTACATTTTTTACCATTTTATAAAAATTTATTGTTTTTTGACCAATCACATTGCGACACCTCATCATCTCCACCTCATAATCATTTTATTACACAAATACCACTCACCTAATCCTATCACTATAAATACACACCTCACATCACTCAATCATTACCAATCATTTTCACAATTCCCCAAAAACAAAAAAAATCAGAAAATCACATCCTCCTTCCTCCACCAACACTTTTCCGGCGACCACCGCCGGAATCCCAAAACCACCACCGGAAACCACTTTTCCGGCGAACTCAAAATCTCACCAAATCAACAATCGAATACACTTTGCTAAAGCTTTCAACCTTCCTGAACACGAATCCGGCATTAGTTTCTTGAAAAAAAGACCGGAAAGCCATTAAACCTTCATCCGAAGTTCCGGCCGATCTCAAACCTCCATTTCCGGCCAAATCGCTCACAATCAAAGGTAAAGGACAATGGATTCATACGTTTGAGACCCTTCTGAAGCTTTTCCATCTCTTACTTTGCGCTAATTCTCGCCGGAAAGTCGTGTTAGACGTTTTTGGTTCGTTTAGTTTTTCGCTCATTTCTGTTTATACATGCTTTGATTCTTGTTTTTGATGCTCGATCTATAATCCTTGTCAAATTCCGAGTTGATTGGTATATGATTTGTTGTTTTTGGTTGCCGGAATCACTGGCTGGAGCTTCACCGCCGCCGGTATCGCGCGCGGCCGGTCATTTGCAGGTTTCTGTTTTGTGGTGAGGAAGAAGACCGGACACGTGGCGCGCGCTGAGTGGCCAATGGGCCTTCTCGCGCGCGCCCCCCTTTACTCAACGCGCCCCCCTGATGGGTGCTGGGTCGGACCGGGTTGACCCAGTTCGCCCGGATCCGGCCCGTTTGTTTTTTTTTTGTTTTTTTTAAATTGTGACTTGGGCCTGACTTTTGGGCCCAGTTTCAGTTTTTGTTTGCTTTTTTTTAATTTCTGTTCATATACCCCTGTTTTACTTTTGCACCCCCTGTTGATATTATTTAATTATGATGTTAATTAATAATTAAAAATGTTATTCCTTTTGAAAACTCGTATTTGAAATAAAAAATACATCGGCCTCTGACGTACGTCTCGTGTCCTTGATTTATTTTTTATTTCGAATATTTTAAACAATTTAATTAAGGTAGAGATAAAAGGGCTTGACTTACGACTTGTCTCTGTTTATCCTATTTTAATTAATTTCGTTTAAACGACTTTTTTCGTTACTTTGCTTGATCACTTGTAACGTCATATTTAAATAATATCTCAATTGTCTGTTAGATTTAATTTTGAGTGAAATAAAGATAAATTGGGCCCTGTCTTACGACTCGTGCTTTGAATTTATTTTTTTATTTCATTCAAAATATGACTTGATGTTTGGAACGTAAGATAAGCGAGAGCCTGACGTACGACTCGTCTTGAGCTTATCTTACGCTTGCTTGCTAAAATGTTCGTTAATTTGCTTCTCTGTTTGCCAGTTTCATTTTATGCCTGATTATCTGATTACTCATTTATTTATGTGTCCACATATTTATTTCGAGTATTATTTAATTGTCGCATTATTACACTGTCATCACCATACATCATGCATTTGCATTTCTTGCATCTTCTACCCTTTTCTTTTCTTTTCTGATCTGAATCTGTTGTGAACTTATCTTTGAATATGGAATGTGAATAAATCAGTCTCTGTCGTACGACTCTGGCTTCGAATTATTCGCATGCCATTTAAAACAGAACACTTTTTAATTAAATGAAATGGGAAGGAGCCTGACTTACGACTCGCCTTCGGCTCGTTTCACTTTAATTAAGAATGTTCATTTAATAAACTGAATGAAAAGAGGGAGCCTGTCGTACGACTCGTTTCTGCTCGGATGGTCCGGTCCCTGACTGACGACTCGTGATTTAGGATCATTCTCATTCTCAAAACAATTTCTAAAATCCAAAAGACACTCAACCCATTCAACTGTTTTCCTGCCCTTGCGCAGTCAGCTCTTTTTTCAACTGCTCTTGTGCAGTCAAATCTTTTTTTCAACTTCTTTTTCCTAAATGGATGACGCTTTATCCATTCCCCTGCTACAGACAAACGCTTAAGCCTCCGAAGCGAGCATACAAGCATACTGTTGTATCAGTGGAATGCGACTTAAGCATCGTTCACTAAAATCAACCAACACACAATCTTTCTTTTCAGGAAGAACTACGTGAGCTTTGACTTCCTCATTGTACTTGGGGGATACGTAGGAGCGAGAGTCTCTCTCGTCAAGCCAAATAATAAAAAACTCTTTTTTTTCCTTTCTGTTCAATATGCGGTAATCTTTTTCTTTTCATACGGTTATCTCTGTTTATGCAAACCAAAATTCCTCAAATGGTTCCCGTTGAGTACAACGGATATGAGGGGGTGTTAACGTCTTCCCCTCATGTAACCAACTCCCGAACCCGATCTTTAAGGTTTTATCATTATTTTCTTTTCCGCTCATGGGATAAATAAAATATGGTGGCGGCTTCATTGTTGACATTTATGCATTGCATTTCATCATTGCATATTTGTATATTTTTTGCGCCGGGTACTACAGTATGTTTTTCAAATTTAATTTTATCATTTATCCATATCGTTTCAAATTAATATTATATGTATCTTTTCCATTAACAACTTGTAAGACCCGTATATCGTGTTGTTAAAAAAAAAGACAACGTACAGTGTAAATCTAATGTTTACTTATTTTTGAGATCTAAAGGGACTTGAAAGTGGGAAACAAAAATATATTACACAAAAATTAAACGAGGAGTAAAGGCTCCAAAATTATAAGCATCTATCAATATTTTTGTAAATTTTTATATATCTTGAACTTTTAGCGTTTTTAAATTTATTTGAATTAAATATATACAAGATAGGATTAAATATATTTTTGGGAGTTGCTAACTTCGATCTATGAGTCAAAGTTAAGTAATGTTGACCTTCTCGCATGCGCGAGAAGCTGGGGAACTCGCGAAGAGCCGAAAACAATGTTGATGGGAGGTATACTAAGTAATTTTATTAGATCAACATTGCTAATTTTGACCTACATGGTCTAAGAGAAAGAGATTCTAGTTGTTCTGAGTTCAGAGAGAATTATTCTAGCATCAAGTGGCTTCATTCCCCCCAAATGCAGTTGCGGGATCGAACCGTGATTCTCCTTATCAAATCCAACGTCAATCACCATTGGACCAACTAACGTTTGATTACTCAACATTTCTCTACTTCAACTCTTGAGTTTTACTTTTTTGTTTCTTTTCTATTTATTTCAAATATGTTTATTTCGGATCGGAATAACATTTAAAAACACGTCCAGTTTTATTTTATTTTGAAACAAAACATGCATCCAAGTAAAAATTAATCCCTCCGTTTCAAAATATAAAAGCAAAATTGTTAAAAAAATTAATGCATTTGGTAAAACATTATGGGTAGATACATTAATTTTAATTAATTAATTTTCTTTTATATTTTAAAACGGAGTGAGTGAGTAAGTTTGTAAATTGTAATTTGGATAATTTCACACATGGTCAAAAGACTTCTTATCATGCTTTCGAGTTGATTGGCCGCACCCCTAAAATTATAGTCAAATTGAAAATTACAAGCTTTCAAATAAATTCATGAATTATTGTTTAGAAGTTTTAACTCAATTGACATGAAATGTCGAAATTGATAAGCTTCATGACTGAGGTTCGAACTCCGACCACTCTATTTTATGTGTGTAAAATTTCAATAGCTTATTATTATTTCTTCTACGTAAAAAAAAATCCATGAACATTCGATACAAATTTCATTTGTTGGTTGAATAATTTATTTTAGATGCAAATTCAATTAAAAGCTATAGTTTGTAACCTTGTAATTCACGATCAAAAAGTTTGTTATCATGTTGTGGAGGTGTTTGGCTTCACACCCAAACATAGGTTATAACTGATTCTAAGTTGCAGGCACTTCTCTTGCTACTCATTTTAAGGTGGGTTCTAAGAGCATCTCCAATAATGATATTATTATGCAATTTATACAGTACTAACAAGTGATCCCTAAAATATCATGTAATATTTATGCAACTCATACATGTTTTGCTCCAACAGTATAAAATTATGCAATTCTTAAGCAATGATAATGTTTTTTTTTATATATATGGGAGTAATTTAATTACATATAAATAAATAAAAAACAACATTAAATTAATGGTACAATATCTTAAATAAGGTACTTGAATCATATTTTCGATACTCTATATGCCACATTATAATTACTCCAATGGTAAATAAAAATAAGGTACACATTATTAGCATATAAAACTCCCTTAGATACTCCTATTGAAGTCTGGAGATGCTCTAAACAAATTACTTCAAGTGAAGATGGAATAATTGACATTGAATGAACTCCTTATACGTTTGATGTAAATAGAATAATGTAGCAGTACCAGTGATGTGTACAAGATTAGATATAGCACATTGTGTTGGCATTATTGGTAAGATTTTGTCAAATCTATAAGTAAAGAGCTTTGGAAGAATGTAAAATGGATTTTAAGATGTCTTTGTAGTACTATTTATATGATGCTTTGCTTTGGAGTAGATATCTCTACTTAGTATTCAGACTCATACATATATGGTTGAAGTTGAAGATATTGATTTCATAAGTTGTATTTTAGAATTTGCAGGGGAGATTTGATGACTTGGTAGTTTAGATTGCGATGTGTTTAGCGTTATCTACTATTGAGTCATTGTCTTTATCAGAGCATGTAAAACGTTTGTTATGGTTGAAGACATTCTTGCAAGCGATTGATCTTGTTCTAAGAAAAATAATTTGTATTTGTTGGTAGTGAAAATTTCAATCCAACTTTTCATAATAGGTCCAAACACATTTATGTTAGACAGCATTGGATATATGATATTTTGGATGTTAAATTGTTGAGTTATCTAAAGTTCAAACTCATGATAATAGTTAGATAATAGATATGATGACTAAAACACTACCACGAGGGAAAACTTGTTATGATATTCTTGGTTTAGCGATTACCTCCTCATAGTAAAGAGCAGGAAATTTGCTAGATTTTAGACTCTCTTCTTATGTGGAGTACTGTCCACAAATATGTTGGTCTATTATGTGTCTCAATTATATAAGTGGATATAAGTCATGTACTCGTATACATTAGAGACTTAGAGTTGTAAAAGAGAGTATTTTGGTTAGAATAATTCTCATTTTTCTCAAACCCATACTATTAAGATTGATGCACGACAAATTTGCTAAAGCATCTGCTACTTGTGATATTTATTTTTTCGACCATTGGACGGCAAAATGAAGTTTTCGGAGCAAGAGATAATTGGATTGCACAGCAACTACGATTTGTAAATGTGCACCCTTCGTTGTTTTGATCAGGTTCTCTTTGCATGTTAGTAAAGATGGATACATCGAAAATTTGAACACCCCCTCCAAGTAGCATTAGACATGTTATGTATACATGATACATGATAAACAATGTCTCAAATTGAACAAATATTCACTTCTAAGTTAATGAATCATCGCTCTTAGTATGAAAATGAGGGATTCAAAATAAGCGAACATTTAAACTAGGCATCTAAATGAGAAACGCAAATCATTGTATTTATTCTTTAAGTCAAGTAGAATCATTGCTGTTATAATGTGTACGCTCAGAAATACAATTGCAATGACACTAAAGAGCTGAGAACCTGAGACCAATGTATGGTCCCAGAAACTGGCCAAATAATTGTTTCAAATAACTTGATAATGTACCAATAACTTTTACGGAGCCATAACAAAAGTAATCTAATGGAAGCAAGATTTCTTACAAACAAATAAAAAGGTACATAAATTAGGAAAGCATTGTCGTTCCTGAACAAAAGATAGCAAATATTAACCTAATTGTAAAGGTCATCTTCGTCAGCTCCCCCACCACTTGCAAAAGGGTCAGCTGAAGCAGCAGGAGCAGTACCGGCACTGGTGTCCGCAAACCTGAACTCGCTACCAAACCCTCTTGATTGCTGCAAAGTTTGGGCAAACGCTTGATACTTGCGAATGTCAGCGTCACTGACACTTCTTCGGGCGTATTTCATAGATTCTTCAAAATGTGCTGCTTTGATTTCAGCTACCTCATCATCTTCATTATCTTCTTCCATAGCTTCGGGATTTTCACTTCTCCTTCTTTCTCTCTCAATATCCTGCCCAGAAAAGTTGAGGGAGAAAATTAGTATTACATTCAATCCAATTAAAAAAATTCTACAGCAGCCATTAGTCAATGAAAATTAGTGAATTGGAATGAAAAAAAAGGTGCCCTAAAATGTACCTTCTCAATGTTCTCTCTAATAGCATACTTGCATGCACGCTGGCAAATCTCAGTAATATCAGCACCACTGAAGCCTTGAGTGTACTTGGCGAGAGCTCTGATGTCAACATCCTTTGCGATGGGAGATTTTCTCAAGGCAGCTTTGAATATCTGATGGCGGGAATCCTCATCTGGCAGGGGGATATAAATCAACTGGTCCAGACGTCCAGGTCGTAGAAGAGCAGGGTCTATAATGTCTGGTCGATTAGTGGCCCCAATGATAAACACAGTTTTCTTTGCTGACATTCCATCCATTTCTGTGAGCAGTTGATTCAAAACTCTGTCAGCAGCACCACCAGCATCTCCTGAACTACTACCTCTCTGCAAGATGAGGCACGCAACAGAATTAATTTACACACAGTTAATGAGGAAAAAATCACAGGAGATTAAAGGCTTAGCCCTATCTATTATATATATTTTTCTGATAATACTCTTCATTATATTTAAAACGAGAACATAAATGTTTTAGAGCTCAATAAACTATGTCTGATAATCTAATCACAGATCAATAAGGTACAAACCTGAGTTGCAATAGAATCAAGTTCGTCAAAGAATAGGACACATGGAGCAGAACCACGAGCTTTGTCAAAAATTTCCCTCACATTAGCCTCACTTTCTCCAAACCACATTGTTAGTAGCTCAGGACCTTTGATACTGATGAAGTTTGCTTGACATTCATTGGCAATAGCTTTGGCCAAAAGGGTTTTACCACAACCAGGAGGACCATAGAACAGAACCCCCTTTGAAGGTGACATTCCAAACTTCTCAAATTTCTCAGGGTGTTCCACTGGATATTGAACAGTCTGCAGAAGAGATAAAGTGTATTAAAACCGAGAAGCTGATGAGAAGAAACACGTAATGCAATTCAATGAAAGACCTCAAATTACCTCTTGGAGTTCGCGCTTAACATTTTCAAGACCACCAATATCTTCCCAGCTGCAATTGGGCACTTCAACAACCTGGTTCATTAGCAAAGATGAAGTTAGAAATAAAAAGTTTGGAAGGCGTAATCACAAAGATTATTGACCATGGGAGGGAAAATAAGAGGATTCAAATTTAGCATCGGTATATACATAAGAGTATGCAACAATACTTACTGTTTCACGGAGAGCAGAAGGATTGCTTGATCCAAGTGCAGTCGAGAAATGTTCATTTGTCACTGCCATTGAGTTCAATATCTCAGCATCAATGGTTTCATCTTCTAGGTCAATCACATCCATTTTCTCTCTGATGCACTGAAGTGCGGCTTCAGTACACAAAGCAGCCAAATCAGCACCAACATAACCATGAGTTTCCTTAGCAATCTTTTCTAAATTAACCTGCAAATTATATAACAGAAAAACCATTCAGAATACAGATACAGATGTTCAAATCAAAACACAACTAAGGGGGAAGCATTCAAACTCACATCATCTGAAAGCTTCATATTTTTTGTATGGATGCGAAGAACCTCAAGACGTCCAACTTCATCTGGAACCCCAATATCAATCTCACGGTCAAACCTTCCAAACCTCCTAAGAGCAGGGTCAATGCTATTGGGACGATTTGTTGCTCCGATGACAATAACATGTGCACGAGATTTAAGCCCATCCATGAGGGTCAAGAGCTGGGAAACAATTCTCCTCTCAACTTCACCATTAGTCTTCTCCCGCTTTGGAGCAATGGAGTCTATTTCATCAATGAAGATGATTGAGGGTGCATTCTTCTCAGCTTCTTCGAATGCCTTTCTCAGATTACTTTCACTCTCACCAGCCAGCTTTGACATGATCTCAGGGCCATTGATGCAGAAAAAGAAAGCACCAGTTTCATTTGCAACAGCTCGTGCAATTAAAGTCTTACCAGATCCAGGGGGTCCGTACAACAAAATCCCTTTCGGTGGCTTCACACCAATAGACTTGAATAATTGTGGATGCCTCAATGGCAGTTCCACCAGTTCCCGAATCTGAGCCATCTGCTTTCTGACACCACCAACATCATCATAACCAACCTCATCTAACCGATTCTCATCTTCCCTCTTAACAGGCTCTCCTTCACAGAAGATCTCAGTGTCAGGTGCAACCACACAATACTCAGCTGGGTCACATTCAATAACCTTGAATTCCACACTTCTCATCCCCCCTCTGACAAGGAACATGTCTCCCTTCCTAACTGGACGATACGCCTCAAGGAAATAAGCTGCAACAGAAAATCAGGACTAGGTATGCATAATGAAAAACAATGCAAAAGAATTCATTCTAAAATAGAATGCAAAAAAGCATGTACGTTAGTGAGCCAAATCAAAGCCAATCAAATTAACAGTACAAAAGTTACAATATGAGCTGCAAATATTTAACTTCAATGAAAAGATTACTTTTTTAGACGTATTTAAGCATAAGAAAACAAATATTTATTCACAAGGGTCAATGCTAACAAAACAATACGACAGTATTCTTTAAAAAAAAGTGATTCAGCCATTGTCAAAATATGTTATTAAGCATCAACAACATACCCAAAACAAATCTATGATACAGTGAACTAGTAGTTGTTTTTTCAAACCCCGTCTAATCATAAGGAACCACGGCGAAATATAAAAGCACATCGTAGAGAATAATAAAAAATCAAACACGAGCGGAGATAAGTAACTCACGTTTTAAGTAAGCATCAAAGAGATTCCCAGTAACTCCTTCAATAGTATCATCCACCGGAAGAATATGAACCCTCTTTCCATATTTAACATCAGGACATTGATGAACAGACACAACATCACCAAGCCTAACCCTAAGATTGTTTCTCACAACCTTATTCATTCTTATCTTCGGCTCCTCACACGTCTCATCAGCAAGTGCAATACAAATTGTATCCTTTCTTTTCTTACCCTAATAAATCAACAAAAAAAATCACTTAATCAAACAAAACCCTAATCACAATCATAAATACCCTTCTAACATTACAACTTAATTAAATCAACTTAAATTCAAGGTAAAAAAAGTTAGATCCTATTTTAATTTTGAACCCTAGGGTTAATTCGGTAAAAAAATAATAAATTTATTACCTTGATGAGAATGGTATCACCGCGAAAGAGTTGAAGTTTCTCCATAGTATCAGGATGAAGTGCGACGACGGAGTTATCATCGTTGACAGCTTCATCGACGACGAGACGATTCGGTGCTTTCTTACGTTCGAGAATCGCAGTACTGAAGTCTCTTTTCGTTCCTTTCCTGAAAAATCAATCAAAATCAAAAACACAAACAAATCGAAAATCAGACTCAATTGAATGAGAAAATAATCGAAAATAATCGAAAATTGAAGAAGGAATTGAGATCTGAAACTTACGAATCGGAGGATTCAGGTTGATTAGCCATGGAGAAGAGAATTGGGAATTGGGAGAGAAATTTGATTGAGATGTGAAAAAAGTGAAATAAGAATGAAGAATAGTTTAAGAGGGTTTGGGTTGTTAGGTTTTATAGTAGATTGGAGATTTTATTTTATTTTTTATTTTATTTTATTTGGGTGAAGTGACAAGTTGGGTAAGCTCGGTTTCTTGTTACCAAAGGAAATCTTAGGAGTACTTTGTGTTATGTTTTGTTTTGATGTTGTTTAGATTTTATATTTTCGGAAAAAGATTTTGTTTTTTTTTTGGTTACTGAAAAGATTTTGTACTTATCTTTTTTGTTTTGAAAATATAAAATATTTTCTAATCAAAAAAATTCATAAAATATTTTCCTTTGTTTATTTTTTATTTTTAGTTATGATAATGGGGAAAATAAATTACACGGTAAAGTTCCTTTTTTTTTACGGCAAAATATTATTAATAAGATCAGTACTTGGTAAAAGATGAATCGAGACCGGTATAAGAGATGTTACAAAATAAATGCGCCGTATATATACTGAACTCCAATAACAATATCAAAATTTACACTACCTAAAAGAAGTACATTTCTAATCTATTTCTTAGAATTCTCAGCTTCCAAACCACCAAAGAGACATCAACCCAACCCAAAAAGGTGTTATTAGACATTAACTCACGAACTCGAATCAAAATTATTTAACCCATCAGAATCCAAAGAACAACTCATTTAGTCAAATGTTGAATGACAACGGTAGAATGAAAACTTAGGCAGATACATATCAGCTTGTAGACCTCTTCCAAACAGCCAACATCGATGCAGTAGAAGTCAATCACATACAAAAAAACTGCAAATCTCAACAGATTTGGAACCCATCAGAGGCTCAGTAAGAATCCTGCAAATTTTAACAAATTTGAAAGCGGTCAGAGAATCAAATAACATAGAAAATCAATTCCACACAGCATTAACCACACACCACCGACAACGTCAGATCCAAAACACCTCACCATCAATGAAGTTCCAAATCTTTGTCCTCGAGCTAGGGATCTTTGGACATGTTGTAGTCATAATGAAGTTCCAAATCTTTGTCATCGTATTGACCTGGAGAGTACACAAACCTCGATTGCTACTTAAGTATGTGATTTCAGAGTCATTGTTTCCTTGATTACGTGGAACATCTGGACTTCTCGAAATAAATCTATCTTTGAAGATATCCCGCCAATGGCTTTTAACATCTATATTCACTCGGTTACGGGTAACTATGCAAGCATTCTCTTCCCACGTTTCACCTTATTCGTGAAAGTTCATTGACAAAATGGAGACCAAGATACTACGATCTTAAATGTGGATGGTAGCGGACGCTTTAAAACTTAATTTTTTTTAAAATAAAAATTCTTTTTTCTCTTTTCTCTCATGTGACCAAAAAAAAAAGTAATACTCCTTCCGTTCCTTTTTAAGGCTCCGTTTGGTCCGGCTTATATTCTACTTTTTTCCTTCTCTTTAAAAATAGTAAAGAAGGAAAAAAATTGTGCTTGACTCCGCATCTCTTTATTTTTTACTTCTTTACTTTATTTCTCTAAAGGAGAAATATGGTTAAATTGAAAATAGAAAAGTAAAAAATAAACCGGGCCAAACGGGACCTAAGTGTCGCAAAATGATGGATTAAACGTTTTTATTTAACTGTCGCTCTTTTTTTATACATTTTGCCAATTACTCTTTTTTGTTCTCGATAAAATACTATTATTTTAACTGTATATATTTGAAAAACAAAGGTTTTTTTTAAAACAAAATTTATTTTTTGTTATATTCAAAATTAAACAAAATGGTTTGTAAAAAAAATTAAAGAGGTAAAATGGATATTTTTTGATATTCAAAATTGATTTTTTTTTAATAAAAGGTAGTAGTACTAATTAACAGAGGGAGTAGTTAATTTGTTAAATTAAATGTCCTTATATATTTACGGCAAAAATTCTTTTATCTTATTTATTTGTAATACTTTGATCCTTTATCTTTTATTTATAATAAATTGGTCCCTTATCTTTTATATTTGTAACATTTTGATCCTTTATTTTTTATTTGTAACAAATTGATCTTTTATCTTTTATAAAATATACATACAAACTCATTTTCTTATTTTTTATTAAAACAAATTATCTTTTTTATTTTTGAAAATATTTTTTTATTATAAAAATAATAAAAATCATGAACATTCATAGAACATTTAAACCCTCCTTCTCGTCTTCAATAAACAGATCTAAAACATGTAATAAAAAAAATCTAAAACAATTGTTTCTATTTTGAAAGAATAACTATATTTTAAAAATAATAGAAAAAATAAATATATTTTGAAAGAATATTTTTTCTATTTTTTAAAATATTATCATAACTAAATATTATTCATCACAATTATTTTTTGATTATTTTTTAATTTTTATTATTCATAATAGTGAATATTGAATATTTTTATGAAAAAATATAAAAAAAAATTAATATGATGTTCATAAAAGATGAAATTGTAACCCAAGGTGTGGTTGAGCGGTATGGAACAACTTTAAATTTTTGGGCCAGCTATCCCATCCATCGAGGTGCCTCCAATTTAGCGAGAGAATAGTCACTGGCGGTGGATACCCCAGTCTTAACTAAAAAATAAAAGATGAAATTGTGATTTTTTTTTTATGAAATAATGTTTTTTAAAATATAAGAGTCAATAAATAAATTTTTAATTTATAAAAATAATTTTTTATTTTTTGTTTTAAAAGTCCAGTATATCAATACATTAAAATTTTATTAATGTACCGTAAAAACTTCCATAAGATAAATGATGTATTTTTGCCTATATCTACTCTTTTCTTTTTTTTACTTAATTGATTATTAAGAGCAAAATTGCAATTAACAACTTTTGACGTACTCTTGGAGCTAATTACCACTCAGTGGTTTACTTCTCCAAGCGTGCAACCGTTCCTCCTCAAAATCTCCGACCTTTGTCCATCCGACACAACACAATCATCACCAAACCTAAAACAACAACAACAATGGGTTTAGGTTTCGCTATTGGTTTCATCGGTGTTCTCATTCTATTTCACGCCGCATATTCAACCATCCAATGTATGCACCGCTCATCAAAATCAATATTTCATCTAATTTCTATATTTAATTAATTTCTATATTTTTTTTTGCAGATAGGGCTTTGTTGAAGATTACAGAGGAAGAGTTTTCTGGATCTCCTTTGAATGTGAGTGTTTTTTGATTTTGTAATGGTAAATTTGATTTTGTGTTTATTGGAATTTTCTGAGTGTTAGGTTTTGGAATTGTAGGTGGTGATTGAATTGTCTTTAGGATTGTTGCTTTGTACTTGGGCTGCTTTGACTGTGCCAGGGAAGTTTTTGTGTATCCTTCTACATTCTGAAGAGAATAGGTAAGGGTAACTACTTTTTTGAAAGATGGATTTTAGAGAATGTGAATTTAAGTTTGTTATCGATTTGATTTTGTTGTGTCGCTGATTATCATTATCAAGAGGTTATTGTGATTTTAGCGAACTAAGAATTAGAATCTATGTCTAGAAGAAGGTTATATATTTAGGCCCTGTATGGATAAACAACTTAATTGAGCCTGAGCGCTTATCGTATAGATGTTTATGTATAAGCTATTTTGTTAGCAAAAGATAATATAAAGTAAAATTGTTTTGTTATAAGCTATTAGCTGTTTTTATAAGCTATGTTCGAGAACTTATGAAAATAAGCAGAAAACAACTTACGATAAGCTTAAATAAGCTTAAATAAGTCAATCTAAACATTGACTTTGGAAAGTAACCTAGTGTTTTCTTTGAGATGCATACTTGTGATAAGTTGCTCTTGCCATCTTTTGGTATTGACCTTTTATACATGGTAGGTATTGTAATATAGTGGTCAAGTTCTGTTGCCTGTTGAATCTGCCTTAGGATTTAATTGACAGAGGGGGATGGGATAGTTGGGGATTTGAAATAGAGAAGATTTGGAAGTTAATATGGTTGGAAAAGGAGGTTGATATGAACTGAGTGAACTATTTCTCTAATAGCCTCTCTATTCTGTATCATGCTGAGTTGCTCTTTTTCCTATATACTTACAAATGGCATAGTTCATAAATAGGTGGGTGATGAATTACTTTTTGACTTGAGGAGGATTGATTTTAGAAAATTAATGCCAGAAAAGATAGTTTTATGTTTGAGGTGTTAGATGTTTTATGTTTGTGGGATATTGACAACATCGAGTGTAACAACCTATCCTCGTGACAGGAATAGATGAATGGGATAGTAGGTGAAGATGAGAGCAGGAAAAGGTGAACAAACTGTGAGCGAGGTTTGGGATGGGAGAAAACAAGCCCCTCAAAATGGTAGTCATCTATCCGTACACTTCCCCCAAAAGTGCTAGCCCGTTTTTGTACAATCCCGTGCCTGAGCAAGGTTAGGGTTTGTGACTTGTGCCACTTTTTCTCGCCTTTCCTAAATTGAACACCCAAATGAGGGAAGTAATTTCTCCTCATCCCTTTTTGCCTTTTCTTCCTTCACCTCCAGTAAACAACTTCCAATAGTAAACAAATTATAGTTGAAATGAATTGAGAAGGTCCAATAGTTTTCCGTAAGGTTGTTAAGCCACGTCTGTTAGATTCGTCATTCATATTCCTGTAGTTAGATGATAAATTGTATTTGAATTTGGCATTACTTATCAAATAGAAAAAAGATCGAAAATTTTGATTGTTCCTCAGCATTGCATGAGTATTACCAGGAGTAATTTTTGCATGAGCGTGTACTTTTTTTTTGAACAAAACATGAGTGTGTACTTGTTAGTCACAATCAATTAAAATCTCAAGATGCGTTAAAATAATAAGAATATCGGAGAAAAAAAAGTCATGCTGTAATTATTATAATTAATATGTGCGATTAATTAGAGTGTCCAATGAGAACTATGCTCATGTGTGTGTCATAAAAGAATTATTCTACTATCAGAGTTCAGAAGGCTTAAGATTCAATGATTAAATTATGGATCACATTTCCACATACTTGTATGGTTTGTCTTAGATAACAAAACAATTTACTAAACAAGAACAAGTTTTCGGCTTAGTCAGTCATATGATTGTTTGTTGCACTCTCCATTAATAAATGGCATGATGTCTATTATTGGATCTTTCATTCTTTTGTTTTTACATTGATGAGATTGAGAGGATAATATTTAGGGATGTAAATGGTGTTTATGATAAAACATTGCATTTGAGAGGATGTTAAGAGGCCGGTCCGAATCCAAAACTTGCATTTGAGATATAGAACTTCATGTTGTAGTACTTTGTCTTTACTACTTCTATGTGATTAATTTGATCCTAAATCCTAATAACTACGGTTTATTACCTTCGATGCAGGATTGTTTCTTTACCTTCCAACTCAGACTTCATGATCTTCAACCATCGAGGCAAAATCTTTCAGGTTGAAATGAACGAGAAGCTCAGACATTGAAGACTTTTCTATTATCTGCTTAAGAACCTTCCTTATACCAGAGAGATATTTCTTTTCTCGGAAATTGTTTTTTTTAGTAAAACATTTGATATCTCTGTCAGTTGATGCACAAGTTTTTGCAGATTTTTTTGTAGTTTCATACTTAATGTTTTTCTACTAAAGGCACCTCACAGCCATTTTAAAGCAAATGATCTTGTTTTTCTATGTGAATAAGTTGCTTGAACTATATATGTGTGTGTGTGTTTTTATAATAACCACTTACTATCAATTTGGTCTTTAGACTCTGATTCTCTTGTTTTTTGTATATATATCAAGTTTATAATGTACCAAATTCATTTGACTGCTGAGATCATTGAAGTAGCAATGAGGTAGAAGATATTGTTTTTTCTCCAACTCAACACTACAAAGATGTCCATCTCCATCTTTATAATAAAAGAGAGTTTAAATTTTAGCTGATTAGTCTATTTAAATATAGATTTGGTCTAATGATGAGGGGTTTGAGTAGTATGCTATAGATCCTGAGTTTGATCATCAGCTCTATTATAAATTAAAAAAAATCTTTATATGCAATAAACTTTTTCAATAGACTAACAAACCAGACCAAAAATTCAAAATGTCACGTTCAGGCTTCAAAATCAAATCCATAACAAGTTTAGGCATTTAAATTTTTGATAGATCAATTAAGGTATAACTTGGTCTTCCATACATGACTTATTTGATGAAGGAGAGAATAAAGAAATAGTGTAAAGAAGTACCTGTACCGTAGTAGTCAGTCATATTTGAGATGTTTGATTAAGATTGACGGTCCAAAATTTGAAATTTATATTTAAAAAGTTAATATTTGATGTTAAAATCTCAACTGTCCGATACTGCTCGGACGATTAACATATGCTAATTACATGAAATTGATCGTCCGAGCACTCAAACAACTCAATTCCATGTAGTTCGCATATGTTCATCATCCGAGCATTATCGAACGGTTGAGATTTTAACATCAAATTTTAACATTTTAAATATAAAATTCAAATTAAAGTTTTGGACCGTCTGATCTTAATTCAAATTAAACTATTTTAAAACGGATTTATTTTTTAGGGGATGAAAGGCACCCAAAAATTACAACAATGAAAGAGCGAAATGAGTACTAAACTAGTTTCTGATTCCTCTCAACAATATTTCATACTTTTCTGTTTTGCATAATCACAGTGGTTCATGTTTTTCTGTTTCACATACTAATAATTAACGATACTTCCCTTAATCCCATTTATTAGTGTTCTGTTCTAATCAATTACACACATTACATTACATGAATTTTACTTGTTTTGTTTCTTCTCAAACTCATGTGCATGCATGTCTTTCTTGGATAATTCATATCAATGGCTCTTTTACCCACTCGCCAACTTCACCCATTCTTCACATACACTTCTTCTTCAATCCATAAAAACTTCATTTTCAAATCACCCACCAAAAATTTCACTTATCTAACTTTCAAAAACCCCATTTTTCGCCGAAACAGCTTCTCTATTCATACCTGGTTGAAACACTGGAATGAACCCTCTTCCAAATACTATCGTCGCAAACCGCCACGTTCTGTTATTGATTATCAAGGTTCTGGAAATGGGCATTCATCAAAATCTGATTTTTCAAGCTCTGATGATGAGGGTGTTGGTGGTAGTAGAATGGATAGGATTGTGGAGAAATTGAAGAAATTTGGGTATGAGTCTATGAGAGTGATGATGATGAGGTTGAGAAGAAAACAGAAGAGAGAGTAATTGAAAAAGGTCAGTGGAGGATATATTTTATGTGGAGGAAGGAATGTTGCCTAATACAAGAGGTGGGTTTTCGCCAAAATCTCCATTTGGGATTGGAAGCTTTGGAAGTGATGGTGGTGGTGGGGAAGTTAGGTTTCCTTGGGAGAAACCAGTGGTGGATGAAGAGGAAGAAGAGAGGAAGGTTTTGAGGAAAACAAGCAAGACTTCTATGGCGGAATTGACTTTTCCTGAGTCTGAATTGAGGAGGTTGCTTAAGTAAACTTTTCAGAAGAAGCATAAGACAAGAATTGGGGGTGGTGGTGTTACTCAAGCTGTTGTTGAGAAGATTCATGAGAGGTGGAAGACATCTGAGATTGTTAGGCTCAAGTTTGAAGGTGATGCTGCACTTAACATGAAGAGGATGCATGAGATACTTGAGGTTTGCCTTTTTTTTTTAATCTTTTTCTTCTTGTATATTCAACATTTAATAGTCTTGTTTTCGTTGAAAAACTTGTGCAAGTGATACTTAGAGCTTCATGAAATTCTTGAAACCAGATAGACCAACTCAAACTGTATGCAATGCAATTCTACCCGAGTCCATATTAAGAATGTTGGTAGCAATATTAAATTAGTTATTAGTATAAAAAGAGATGCAGAGACAATTTCCAAAGAGGGTCTTATATTTAGGGAGAAAGGTAGTATAGTATATTTATTTAAAAGCTCTCCATTCTAATGCAGTGATGCATTAATTGTGCAATCTTCTATAATGGATTGCTTATATTTTGTATACAATTTCAATGGAATCTTCAAATTTTCTTTTATATGTCCATCTTTAAAAGATGGACATTTAATTATCAATAATCGTTACTACATACTTGTTAATTCTTGATACTGCATTCAGAGAAAAACTGGTGGTCTGGTGATTTGGAGGTCTGGCAACTCAGTTTCCTTGTACAGAGGTGTGAGCTACAAGGATCCTTCAATACAACATAATAAACAGTTATATAGAAAAAGAGAGAAACCTTCCAAGTTTCTATCAGCACTGTCAGATGATTTTGCAGCTAAACCTTCTGAATTAACTTCAAACTCTGAGACAAATATATCGTTGGAAAAATTGGAATCTACAAATAATCAGAAAGAAAAAGATAATCTGCCAAAAGTTAGTTATGAAGATGAAGTAGACAAGTTATTGGATGGTCTAGGTCCTAGATATACAGATTGGCCTGGATGTGAGCCATTGCCTGTCGACGCGGATATGCTTCCTCCAACTATTCCTGGTTACCAACCTCCCTTCAGAGTTCTTCCGTTTGGAGTGAGACCGACACTTGGTTTAAAGGAGGCAACTGCTCTACGAAGGATTGCTAGGGGACTCCCTCCACATTTTGCATTAGGTTTTTCACCATTTCAGTTATGCAGTTATGCATGTGAAGTTTAGAATTTCTTTGTGTTCATAGATTTATCATGAAATATAGGTAGAAACAGGCAGCTTCAAGGTTTAGCTGCAGCCATGATCAAATTGTGGGAAAAAAGTTCTATCGCAAAAGTTGCACTCAAACGTGGTGTACAGCTAACTACCAGTGAGAGAATGGCAGAAGAGATTAAGGTAATTAATTTTTCCCAGTTCGATTGATAAAATTTGTTGACTTTGTTTTTGTAGCTTCATTTTCTTAAGCACTCTCTTCATTGTTCATATATATTTGGTATGCCATTTCCTAATGCATAAAATTTCCATTATGTATGAAAATGTACGCATTATTTTGCATCATCTGCTATCAGTAGGCACTAGACAACCATTAAGTGTTCATTAAGTATGAAGAGAACGAAACTAATATGCTATGTGAGTTTGTAATTCGTGGGGCTAGGAGGCTAGGACTCTTTTACTGACGAATTAATCAATGGGTTCGACATATTTTTAAGACCAGCATTTCATATTGATTTAATTTGTGTTTAAAATGTTATAAGCACTGTTTTCATTTTCAAAATGTACAAAAATGCTGAGGTTGTTTGATTATGCATTCGTACTACACCACTATGCGATGATTTGTTGCTGAATATATATTAACTGGATGCAGAAATTGACAGGTGGCATAATACTTTCCAGAAATAAAGATTTCTTGGTCTTTTATCGAGGAAAGAATTTTTTATCACCAGAGGTCACTGAAGCCTTGCTAGAGAGGGAAAGAATGGCAAAAACAATGCAGGATGAGGAGGAGCAAGCAAGATTGCGAGCTTCGTCATTGATCTTACCAGCTATTAATACATCAGAGTCGTCAGCGGAGGCTGGGACTCTTGGTGAAACTTTGGATGCTGATGCAAAGTGGGGAAAGCCGTTGGATGAGGGTCACAAGAAAAATGTTATGTGAGAAGTAGAACAACTCCGGCATGCCAACCATGTTAGAAAGTTAGAAGAGAAGCTTTCACTTTTAAGCAATTCAAGTCTAGTGGAAACGAATTCCTACATTATTAATAAGCCTAATTTTTTTTATTTTTTTTAATAGTAATTGAACTTGTTTGATTTTTGAATTATGAGACTCTCACACAGACCCCAAGACATTCATTATTGTCAATATTATATATACACAATGTTAGTGCCAGTGGTACTGGAGGTTTTGCAATTCTTTATCATCACCTTTTGATGCCAAATTTCACACTAGGATTATTTTCCTGTTAAGAATTTACATGATTGTGATCCATGGAGTTTTGCTTACCAGGCTGAAAGAAAGATAAAGAGAGCTGAAAGAGCCCTAACAAAGGTGGAGGTGTCTCTGAAGCCATCAGAAAGCAGAGCAGACCTTGGAAGTATAACCGATGAAGAGAGGTTTATGTTTCGCAAATTAGGATTGCGGATGAAAGCTTTCTTACTTATGGGTATAGCTCTATCTAGATAAAATTGTCTTTACTCTATGTTAGGAGGAACTCTTTGATTCACTTCACCACTTGCTAAGGGTAGGATGAAAGAAATCAGATGGAAAAAGTTTATGTTAAAAGAAATCTGATTCTTGGTATTGGTATTGATAATTAAATTTTGAGAAGATGGTTTTTTTTGTTTTTTTTAACAAAGAGGAATTAAATTTATAAAAAAAATTGAATCGATTGTGGGTATGGGGGCGGGGCGGGGATACCCGAACCCATTTGGGTATGGGTTTGGGTTCAATTATTCATCCCCGTTGGGGAACGGGGCGGGGAACGGGGTTTTATCAGACAATCGGGTTTGGGGACGGGGTAAGTAAAAACCGTCCCCGATCCGCCCCATTGCCATGCCAATTGATAATGATATGCATGAATGTAAAAATGAATGTCCGTGAGGTTGCTTTAATCATGTGGTATAAAAATGAATGTAAATTGTGGTTTCAGGTAGACGTGGAGTTTTTGATGGTACTATCGAGAACATGCACTTGCACTGGAAGTACCGGGAACTGGTCAAGATAATTGTGAAGGCTAACAACTTTGAACAGGTAAAAAAAATTGCACTAGCACTTGAAGCTGAGAGTGGCGGTGTTCTGGTTTCAGTTGACAAAGTTTCAAAAGGATATTCTATACTTGTTTACTGAGGAAAGGATTACCAACGTCCTTCAATGTTGAGACCAAAGAATCTCTTGACAAAGAGAAAGGCCCTGGCTCGTTCAATTGAGCTTCAACGACATGAGGTATGCATACAGACTTATTTATTATAATTTCAATCTTCATGCAAATATAGAGATAACCATTTGATATGATCATTTATTTATTAATGTATCTCGAAGACCACAATTTTATAATTTGCTAACATCGGCTGTCAGAACTTAGCCTATCAATTTAATGATTAATCCATAATTTTTGCAATTTTTCTTCTAATGTTTTGAGGTTTGGAGTTAACAAGGTTAAACTTAAATTGATATGATGAATTTTTTTGGAAACTTCACGTTTTAAGGACCATGGTAATAAATTCTTCTGAGTGAGTAAAATAATAAAAGATATATTCCAATATAAAGTTTAACTTTAATTATTTTCTATCTATTTATCCCTCTATGTATATGTGCATACAGATGCTTGCATTTTTTTCTTCTCATGTTCATAATAAATGCTCCTTGCCTCATTTTGTTGATAAACAGGCACTTTCGAGTCACATTTCAACTTTGCAAAGTAAAGGGGAGAAGTTACGATCCGAAATAGTACGTCATGCTGAGCTTTACATTTTTAGCATCTCATATTGCAATCTAAGCTGTATATTATATGGAAACCTCTGTTTCGTGATCTTTTATCGTCCGAACAATTTTTTACAGGAACAAATAGAGAAAGTAAAGGAGGAAGGAAATGAAACATTGTATGACAAATTAGATTTAGCCTATTCTACAGATGATGATAACTCGGAGGTATGATAACTCGGAGGTCTCTCTCTCTCTCTCTCTCTCTAAGAATTTATTAAAATGCTTTTTGTTTTATATTTATGTCTTAATATTTCATATATGTAGGTGGAGGAGGATGATGAGGAAGGAGATGAGGCACATCTTGAGAGCTACGATGATGAAAATGATGGTGAGGAAGGAGATGAGGCATATGTTGATAGATACAATGATGAAAGTGATACTATTTATTTCCAACCTGAGGAATTTGCCTCACACAGCTGAAGATCAAGGGTCATTCAGATTATACAATATTACGGTTGGTATAAGATGTATAATATGTATGTATATACATTTGTTGGTATGAAGTTCTCTAGAACTGAATAAGTCAAGGAGCCTGTTAACATAACATATGGTTGAGGAATAGGATAACTGTGTTAGCTTGTAGAAAAACAATATGCCGGTTCTGATTCTGATATTGAATAGAGATCATTTTTTCTATGAATTAACTTCTTTTTTACAAATACCTTTTCATTTGCACCAATTTATAACAAGATAACCATCACAAACTACACCAACTAGCTCAATTTTGTAAAGCTTTCGAGTGTGTAATTCCCCTTCAGAGTTCCTCTGCCTCATTCACTTGCTCCCAGTAGTTTTCATTAATTGTTCCATCTTCAGCTACTTTATACCCTACCCCCATTTTGTACTTACATTTGTGAATATTTCTTTCCATAGCAATAGTTTGCTCCACAAAAGGTTCCCATGAAAAGGTACCATCCATGATCACATCTCTCCCTTCATTTAGAGCAGTCACCAGTAGAGATGATGCAGCATCAGTGGATGATTGATGCACCTGTTATATTTTGGTAAATTTAGAGATTACAATAACAATAGTAACATCACATGAATGTGTTCATATTTCTAGCATACCAATTCAGCAGTTTGAAGCATGTTATCATGGTGGGCCCTTGAGTTAAGGGCTTTATACGATAGATCCTAAACCCTAGAAAATACCTTATATATAACATCTCTCTCCTCAAAAGCATGTGCCTCAATAACCACAGCCTTTGAAGATGCTCCTAACCAAAATGATCTGTCATAGGCAAGCCATTTCATATATAAAAATGAAGTTCTTACACTACGTTATTCATGCATATACGATAGATCCTATTTACAACCTGAACTTTGCTTCTCTGTTGCCTCTCTAGCCACACCTATATAGTTTGATTGATTTAAAGACTGATATTAAATAATCCTGCAATTTAGGTGCGGCTAGAGAGATAGCAGTTTAATACATATTCATATCATTTGCACCTAGATATATCTTCAAATCCTATTTGTCTAGCTGCCAACACACACAAGCCAAAGTAACTAAAAATTCTGAATTTGATTATACTTCAACTGCAATTCATCTTTATGATTTTTTAGCATATGCAACATTAATTTGTCATTTGATTTTTTAAGAAACATCATCTCATTGAAGTTAGACATTCATCCATCCACATATATGTAATTTTTGACAAAGCTTATCTCTTGGAATATAATAACAGTATAACATTTCTTTGATTTCAGATTAATTTGTCTTTAACATTTCATTTATTTTTTTATTTGTTATAATAGTATATGAAATATGCACGATGCAATTTTAGTTTTTGATAAAAGGCAGGGGAAAGGCCTAACTACATGGCAACGAACCGGACAACAAAAACACCAATAAAGTCGGTGTTTCTTTTTGGTCAGGTAGTCTAGTGGCTAGAATTTCACAAGTGAATAAGTGGATGTATCATAATTCGAACCCCGGTCCCTGCATATTATACATTGTCCTTACCAATTGAGTTAAATTCATGAAGACAAACATGTAACTACCAATAATGAATTGACCCAAATGATAAGAACTCAAATCAAACATATGACCAGTTGTTTGATTCGTAACTTTTGTGTATGAAAGTAATTCGGTTGGAAGGAAATAGTCCACCTTGTATACTCCACATGTTCTCCGCCGAAGATTACTCCCCAGTCACGAGTTTACAATGCTTGTTTTTTTTTTTACGGTAGTTTACAATGCCTCTTCGTAGTTTATAGAGTTTTTATAAGCTATTTCGAGTAGTTATTGATTAAAGTGGTAGGAGCCAGAGACATATGGGTTGAGTAGGAGGAAGTCTATGATTCAATTCCTGACAGGAATAATTTATATTTTTGATGTAACAAAAAAAATTATCATTTCGAACCCTCTTTGTTAATTAAGGGAATTTTTATGTGTACCTTGTGACCTCTTCATATACCTTAACATTATTGAGTTAGTATTCTTTCTATTTTCCAAAATAGATGAAGAGTTCTATTTAGAGAGAGACAGACACAAAAATAATGTGGTGGATTCTTTTTTTTGTTTTGTCAGGTAATGTAGTGGATTTTAATATCAAATAGATCACACTATCATTAAATATTTTTTAAAATAATTTAAATTTGTACGTATTTATCTCTTTCGGAAAAGTAGAAATTAAATGATCCTAACTCAAATTACGTGCATAAAAAACGTGTACCGTAAAAGTCGAGTACTTCAAATAAATAGGAGTACCTTAATAAAATTCATATTTACAAATCATATTTTTCTTTTCATCATAAAAGTCAACTTTCTTAATTCATAAAAAGTCAACTTTAAGCTATTGATTTTTATTTAAAAAAGTATCTTAAAAGTGATAGTAATTGCTGTAAAAGTCTTTTTTTTTGGTTATATACTTATATGTTGTAAAAGTCATCTTTATTGTAGTGATATTTAGAAGAAAAAATAAGGGTAAAACCATTTTAATTCCTCACAATTGAGTCCTTGACTTTTCTATGTTATGGAAAAATTATTCCCACTACCGTAGCAAATAAGGGGTTAGTTTGTCCTTTTAGTAAAAAAAAAGGGGTTAGTTTGTCCCCAATTTAAAAATACCAATGATTAATTTGAGTCTTATCTTAAATCTTTGTTGAAAGAGTTTATTATTCTTCTCAATTTTTCTGATCAGTCTGCTTCTATTCATCATTACTTTTAAGAGACTAATTAAATATATTAGCTAAACAAGGACACGAGGCCCCTTCGAACTAACTTTAGTTTACTATAACTACAGTTTTGGATTGTAATGATTTATCCATCACTGTTTAACTAAATTATAATTGTGATATTTTATAAAAAAACAAAATGAATTGTGCCGTCAGAAAATGGTAAATAACTTAAAAGATTTTCACTCAAAAATAATTCTCACAGCTTCATTGTATAGACAAATATGAACAAAAATTATATTTAATGGGTTAAATATAAATTTGGTCCTTACAAATTGATGATCTTTTAAGTTTAATCCCTCTTTAATATTTATTAGAAAATGATTATGCACTCATTTTTAGTCCATACCCGTAAATCAACATGTATTTTTGAACGATTTTTTCACAGGTGTGTTTAGAACATAAAAAGTTCCTCCAGCAAAAACGAGCTCAAAATTTGATTTATAGATTATAATTTTTGTTATTTTTATCTTAAAATTTTACAATTTAAAAAATTCATATTTAATTCCTATCATGTTAATATATATATATATATATATATGGGGGCTGCTAACTTCCTCCCACCTAAAATTATGTGGGAGGAAGTTAGCAAACCTCCTCCCACTACATATTTACTAAAAACACTACATTATCCTTTTTGTTAACTATTTAAATAAGAGGATATTATTGTAATTACAAACTTGCCCAGCACATGGGCCTTTAACAGATTTTATTTGTTTATCTTCATAAATTATAATCATTCATCCCTATCAATCGAAACCTTAATCTCGTGTCTCAATTGTGGTTGTTTCGAATCAACCCCTTCCATTCCATACAATTTGCTTAATTTGAAAGTTAAATGGTCATAGCTTGTTTATTTAAATATTTAGTACTCTTGAAACTGAAATATTTTTCAATCTTTCAATTTGTACACCATATAAAACTAAGTAAAATTGGTATTGAATTTTTTCTCTTTGTAAGAGGAACGAATGCATTAATGAAAGAACTGGGAAGTATGCACAGTACAAAAAGTATGGACGTGGTTTATATGCATATGTGATGCAACCCGTCGATGTTAAATATCCTCTGTTTTAATTTTAAGAATCAAATAATAATGTACAGTAATTAAAGAAAAAAAAAAGAGTGTTAAAATAAAATAAAAAAGGTAAGTTACAATAATACCCTTTATTAAAGTAGTGTTTTGAATATAAAATGTAAAGATTTTTAGTAAATATGTAGTGGGAGGAGGTTTGCTTACTTCCTCCTACATGGGAGGAAGTTAGCAAACCCCTATATTATATATATATATATATATATATATATATTGAAATTGATCTATTTTTAATTTTGCTTCCATAGATCATGGGTTCAATTCCACATTCATACTTTTTTATTCTTCAACATATTGGATTTTTTTTGAGCAAAACATAAGTGCATTTCATTAGGTATTTTTTTCGTATGATCTTAACATTATTTTTTACAGTGGTATGATTCTTAACATAAAAATTCAATTTTAGTGGTTATAACAAATTTTTAAAAAATCGTGAATATGATGAAATCATAATTTATTATATGTTCAAAAACATACAAAAAGTATCTATAAAAATGCACCTAAATTTCTTCTTTTTTTTATAATAAAACTTGGATTTTTTTTTTCAAAACAGGTTGTCTTAGGAAATCAAAACACAATTAAAATGCATTACTCTTGTATCATAAAGGGTTGTTATCTTGTTATGTTATTCAAAGAATATGTACATAATATGGAATTAGTTGGGTCACTGGTAGGAGTGTGCATGGTTTTAAAACCACACTACACCAAATTATATTTATGGTTTTGATTCAAAACCAAAATCATTTTAATAAAAGTTGATTTTTTTTACAAAACTAATTTGGTTATAGTTCAAATCCAGTTTGAAACCAATTCATAACCATTTTTTTTACAATATTCAAACTATATTTTTTATTAACTTATTAAAAAGAACTATAATTTTTCTTTAATTTTATGAAATAGATAGGTATATATCAATTCAAAAAGATTTTTTTTAAGCTCAAACCTACTTCTAAGCCCAAACAACAATTTTTTTTTTTAATAAAAACATTAAAAATCAGATTTTTTTTTATTTTAAAAATAATTAGTTTTATTAAATAAAATCATATTTAAAAAATTAAATAAATAATAAAAAAATTAGGTGTTTGGGGGCGGCCGTTCGCCGGAACACACCGCCGGCCGTCGGAACTCCGCCGCGAGTCGTCAAAAAATGTTATCTGCCACCGACATCGTCGGAGCTCTGCCGCACCGGCCTCCGGTGGTCCGGCGTTGACTACCGGCCCTCCACCACCAATTTATATTATTTATTTATTAAATTAATATTTTAATAATTGTATTTGGGCTTTAACTTACCATTGGACTTTAATTTGAAATCAATTGCAAACCAAATTTAATAAATAGTTATGGTTTACATTTGGTTTTTTTATCTGGACTAGGTGTGGTTTTTTTTTTTAAATGATTTATTTAAATAAATTTGGATAAGGTTTGGTTAGAGTTACCTTAAGTTTTTTGCACACCCATAGTCACCGACAAGTCTAGTGCTAAAATCAACCTTTTACATATGCAAGTTAAGACTTTGTACAATAGATCTGCAACAAGTCGAACCATTCTCAAGAGTCCTAGACCGAGTACAACAATCAAGTCTTATCCCACTAAATGTCATCAATAAATGGGTCAATTTCTAAATCAAATCATTATATATCTTCTTAATTGAGCAGATGGGTGTTGCTAGGCAAGCTCAATGATGACCGATTACTCCAAAAAGATCCAAAAGAACGACCTCCTTAACACGGAGTTACTCTTCATTATTTGATATTTTAACAAAGTAAGATATTGATATCATAAGAGTTTGATTTTTTGGATTGATTTCTTTCGGAAACACCCTTTTGTGCAATTGTCACTGCTTTACTTGAGAATTTTCCGCCAAGACTTTGAGCATGTCAGCAATGATGCTATTAGTCTTGTTAATGTCGTCTCAGTAACTGATAGCAATGCTGGTCTTTATCCGCCAATGAGTTTTTCTACTAAGATTCTTTACAATAGTTCCACTCATTTTGTGATAAGGAATGTTGCATAATAAGAACCTCTAGTTATGTATTGATCTTGTTACGTATTCTCTCTTATTTATGCATTGTTACGTTGTCTCACTTTCTATATCTTTCTTTTAAATTTATATTGTCTCACTGTTGTTTTATTATATTTTCTAAAATTTATATTGTATACAAAATATTTTGATGTGGCTCTCAAGACGTAATATTTATTTTAATTTATATGTAGCTTAATTTCTGTTATGGACTAGACCTAGCAGTTGCTAAGCCAATGCTCATCTGCGTCGAGCAAATCCATTTTCACCTACGTCGAGCAGGTCCAACACAACTTGCGTCAAGTAGGTCCATTCTCACCTGTGTCGAGCAGACCTAATATACCTGCTCGAGCAGGCTTAATAACAACGGTCCACTTTGCCGTCTCCTTCACACACCTAGCAGAATCAAAGATTATGTAACGGTTGTCATCGGAATGAGCAACATTTACTGCTCATCATGGCAGAATAGCCAAAATTTCGACATCTATTGAAGGCAGAAACGAACCGTCCTCCTTCATCAATGGTCTTGGCTCAGCGCTGAAGGTTATAAAATTCCAATTTTTTGTTGGGATTAATTTTTATAATATTTTATGCATTTGTACATAAATTTATTAAAAAATACAAAAACTACATATTAATTGAATTAAAAATAGGAAGTAACTTAGTGATTGAAAATTTTAGATAGACTAAACCAAAATTTAATTTAGGATGTCAGGGTGGCTGATTTTTTTTTCCCATCTAGCCGCTAGTTTTTTTTTTTGACACAACATCTTGTGCTAGTTGAAGTAGGGGTGATCAAAACCGAACTAATTCAAAAGTAAAACCGCAAACCGAAGTAATCATAACCGAAAACCGCATTTAGTTTGGATGAATTCGGATGATGTTTTTGCCTAACCGCGCAGTTCGGTTAGGTTCGCGGTTTTTATTTCTAAAAACCGAATCAAACCAAACCGCAATTTTTACTTAAGTTTCATTTTTACTACAATACTAGCCAATTAAGTAAGTACCATGAAGCCCAACAAATGAAGCCCAATTTAGTAAGACCAAATTTCTTCATTTAGAATTCAATATAGATCTCTCTCCCTCTCATTTAGTATCGCCTCCCTCTATTTGATATTGTAAATGTTATTTTAGATAAACAATTTTTATCGTAATATTATTTTGAAACTTTTTTTTTGATATTAAATTATATGGTATTGTAATGTTGTTTTGGATAAACAATTTTTATTAGTATTGTAATGTTATTTGGGGGTGAGATTTAACATGGAAAAATTAGATCTTTCCCATCATGCACAAGTCTACTTTTGACCTCCAATTGCCAGTAAAACAGGTTACTTATATTTATAATTTTTCTTTTATTTTACAATATTTGTGAATAAAGTACTGCATTTACTGTGTCGTTCACACTGCTATTGTTACATCTTTGTCCTTTTCTGACCACACTAGGCCTAGCATTCATGCCTATTTTCCAATGTGCTTACTAGAGTAGTACGTATTTCTCATTGTAATTTATATTTTTTTATTGTAAAAAATTTATTTGATCGAAAAATATAATTATAGATGTGATTTATGCACCAAAAAAAAAAGGATGTGATTTAGTTTAATTTTAGATGATTAAATAAAAAAATATTTCAATCAAATTTAATTCAATTTAGATAATTTTTAGGATATCCAAATCATAAAATGTAATATTTTTATATTAATATTATAAAAATATGATGAAATAATAAAATTTATGTAAGTGTTTGAGTGTTTTTTGTATATAAGTGTTTACATTTACTTTGTGGCAGTTTCAGAGTTTTGTATGGGCTTCGGCATAAAATATTGATATAGAACAAATAGCATTTTATTTATAATAGTTGTCATTTTATCTATGTAAAAGAAATAAGTTTTTGGTTAAAGATGAAAAATTTAGTTAATCCTAAATTCCTAGTTCTTAATTCAAACCAAAATTAAGAACATATATAAACGATCATAAATTTAATTGGTAATTACAAATTGAAATGTTTTTGGTGAGACATGCTAGAATTTTTTTATCATTGTAATATTGAACATATTAAAATAACTAAAAGTTATATATTTTTATTAAAAAAATAACATTTATTTATTAAAAAATTAAATATTTAATATAAAATACACATATTTTAATATAAAATTACTACTTTAAACTTGTTGACAAATACAAATTTTTACAGAATTTTTTTTACAAATTTACAATGGTTTTAGTGTTGTTACAGTTTTTATTTATTTATTTAAATGTTGTTGTTGTTACAGTTTTATTATAAATAAATAAAAAATTGTTGTTATAGTTTTTAAATTGGGCCACGAAGGTTCACACTATGGACATTTTTAAATTTTTATATAAAATATATGGATGTGGGGTCTCCTCTTTTTTCTCTGTGTTGTTTCAAAAAGTCACAAATAAGTTGCCCTTCAAAGATCTTGTCCATTAAATTAAAAAAATATTAAATTTATGGCTATAAGATCAATTGGTGCATGATGGTACCCATGTTAAATCCTTATTTGGGAACTTCAAGTTTTTTTTTTTTTTTTATGTTTAAAATTGTTCGGTACTACAAATATATTTAACCCTATAAAATATGTGTCCTATTTTAATTGATTTTGAAAACGACGTCGTAGTCCATCTTGTGAATAGGCGAGGTTTACATACGAGTGTGGATAAGAGAAGTTGTTGTGTTGGAAGAAGAAAAGAGAGAAGAAAGAATGGACAAGTATTTCAGTTCTGCTTATCGCGGTGACCCAGGCGTACCACATGCGGATCCCCACCGTTTCATCAACATTTGGGTCGGCTCCCTTGCTTTCACCGCCGCCAACTGTATCAATCCCTACTTTTGGCACACCGGTTCCACTACCTTCAAGTATCATATCATACCATCACTCTCTTCTCTCTTTCTCTCATTCCTTTCATTTCTTATTTATGACTTAATTGACAGTTTATTTTATCAAGTTGTAGGGGTTAATTAGGTTAGAGTTAGACAATTTGGTTCTTGAAATTAACTAAATTTCTATAAATGATTTATGAAATTGAAAATTTATGATCATGTTAGTCTCCCTAGGACAATTTTGGAGACTAAATTGACCAACTTAGTGCATATTTGGTATCAGTGGCGTAGTTAGTGATGGGAAAAAAACCCAAACCCGTGGGCCCCATCCGAACCCGAGTCAACGGGTAAACTCGAGTTGACTGGGTTTGGGTTCGGGTGACACCCGATATTTCGGGTTCGGATAGTGTCAAACACACACCCGAAATCCGAAACCACACCCGTTATATATTAAATTATATAATTATCTCTCTTATATTAACATATTGTAAACTATTTTAATGTCGTAGACTATTTTTCATCCTTATTTGAATGTTGAAAACAATGTTGGCATGTTGTAGCCCGTAATTTCGTTGAATTTGCCGTCTTTTTTTTTATTTTTACTTTTGATAATGTATGTTCGGGTTCGGGTGGGAAAAACCCGAACTCAACGGGTTCGGGTTTGGGTGGTATTTTACCACCCGATTGTCCTTTGGGTTTGAGTTTGGGTTCGGGTGGTCATTTCGGGTTCGGGTTTGGGTAGTGTCAAACCCGCGTCCGACCCTACCCGTTGCCATCCCTAGGCCTAGTCAGAAAATTTATAAAGCCTGGACAAAATCTCGATTTCAAACAAAAATCTTAGTTTTGAACAAAAAAATCTCAATTTTACCCTAAATTACGATGACTTTAGAGTTTCGCTTATTTATGGAAATCAAAACACTCGATTGATGATTCACTCAAAATTTGTCTAAGACCAACTTAGTGTATTGCATGTTTGGTATCATGGTGGGTTTGTCAAAATCACGATGATTCATTGGATTTTGGAGTTTCGCCAATTTATGGAATTATATTGTTGGTCATCTAAGATTTCAAATGACTAGATTAATGATTCACTCAATTTTTCTACGAACAACTTAGTGCATGTTTGGTATCAGAGTGGGTTTGTCAAAATCACAGTGGCTCACACTGTATTTTGGAGTTTCGCCCATTTATGCAATCTAATTGCCCGACATCTAAGATATCAAAAGACTAGATTGATGATTCCAAGAGTTTGAAATGGTTTGATTGATATGGAGGTCTAACCGTCTAAGCTTATCTATGGAGCAATTACATGCTATGGTGGTTCGTTATAATGCACAAAATGTAGCTTGTTCAATCATGTTATAATGTCTTGTCTTTCTTCTTGGTTTGTTTTCCCTCTAGCTTAGTTTTGAGATTTGGTAACTTGACACCATTTCTCTCGTCACTAATTATGATTTTGTTCTATGAAGATTTCTTCTGCACCAGAAGTCATTTATGTCAATAATTTAAGATCCTTTAATTTGCAGCTGGCATGATAGGGCAATGCTATACGAGCAATATCACTGGAAAAGAGCAATGAAGAAGAATCAGCCATATGAGCCCATGGTATGATATTTTACCTCCCTCTACTACCTAATTTTTTGAGAGTTTAGTGGAACATAACTAAAACTATTTTACTTTGTGTTCTTTATTTAATCATAAACTTTTATGTTGTTGTAGTGGAACAAGACTTGGGACAGGCCTCACCGAGATTCATACTACTTTAATTGGCCTGTTTACTTCACTTAGGTTTTTTATTCTGTTTTTCTCCCTTGCTGATATTGTATTATTGTTACTTTGGTTGCAAACTTGGACAAAATTGATTTCCCCCATCCCTCCTTCACTCCTTGTTGTAATCTCGAATATGATACTTCAAATGGGAGTTTAAATAGTTATAAGGATGTGTTTCTTGTGCTGCCATTGTCCTCATGATGCTACTGAGATGTTGTGTTAAATGCAAACTTAGGAGTTGCTAGTTGAGACGCCATTAATACCTAAGAACTAGTTTTTGTCATTACCTCACATATAATTGATATAACTATTGACCATCTGCTATATGTATGGACGGCTGATTCTGTTTGGAGGGGATTGTATGCTACATTATTTTTTAACTTTTGAGATGTGTATTTTAACAGATTGTTTTCATTCACTTCTAATTATAAAATACTGTCATTTTTAAAAAAATTTAATTTATAGTGCCCTTTCAAGTTTTGTAGAAGAAATGTGAAAATTAATTTGTATAATTTACTATATTTTCCATATCTTTTCAAAAAATTTCCCTATTGCTTTTATAAAATGTTTAAAAATAGGAATGATATATTTTTTAAGAGTAAAAGGAATATGCATTGATAGTGGGTCAACCAATGACGACTATGTTATCCGTTACATCATTCCACTTCACCTCACTTCTTTGATATGGCACAAAAGATTTGCGATTTCTTATTGGATGACCATGTAAAACTATCAATACATCACGATTAAACTCTTTTTTTAAATAATTGTGAAAAAAATTATTGAAAGAGTTTAATGAACATAAGGTTGAGAGATAAGGTCGCTGAGAACATTGGAGGTTGATGTGGGAAGTAGAAAATTTGTAACCATTTGCTTACTGATTGTGATTTTTATTGGTGATGTTTGGAGAGTCATTTTAATTTGGCTAGGATTTTCTTGTGTTTGGATACACATGTAGTTTGTGCATTTGAAAAAAAAGAAGAATCTCAAGTTGTTTGGCTCTAATTAAGATGTTGTCTTTTGAAATCAATTCCCTAAATTTTCTATCACTTAAATCAATTCATCGTTCATTTTCTTTAAGCACTTATTGTGCTTAATCAATTTTAATATATTTCTTTAGTTTCTTCATATTATTTACAAAATACTACAGTAATAAATTAGTCTTTTAAATTAAAACTTGCCAATCAACTAACAATTTTTTTTTCTGGTCTCGACCAAAAAAAAAAATAGTCAAGTGGCAAGGTTTTTTGGCCCCTTAAGTATGTAATTATAGATTCGATTCCTAATTTATATATATATATATGAAGAAAAAGAATTGATTGAGAGGAAGAACTCTCCTTGTATATCTCACATGCTTCCCTACAAAGATTAATCTTGTTAACACAGTGAATAATTTCATACTACATGAAAACAACTATAAAAGTTTATAAAACTGTGGTCTAAATTTTGGAAAATCGACTAACCATGCAAATTTAAGATATAAATTATTATTGTCACATTTTTTGATAAATATATTATTTGACAAATTTAAACAACTAAATTAACAATTCCTACAGTAAGAAGAAGGAAAAAAAGGTTATTTACTCCGTACCCGTGGACGTAATTCATTTGGTAAATACATTATACTCCCTCCGTCCTAAAATATAAGAATTTTTTTTTCATTTATTAAGAAAACATAATCATGAAAATTTGAAATATGGTTTTGTGGGGTTTTTCGTATAGAAAGGTGTAAAACCATTTTTTATTGATTATTGTTTATTGAGAAAAGGAGGAAGAAAAAAAATTAAATACAATTTACATTTAATTTTATGAAGAAAAAAAAAATTTGAAATTTTATTTTCTCTTATATTTTAAAATAAAATAAATTGAATTTTTTCTTTATATTTCGAGACAGATATTATATAATATGCAGAATTATGTTTCTAACTCTATTACATATATTTATCCATTTTAAAAAGGTGAAATTTTAGCGATTGAATTAACATAAAAAAACTGTTATTTACTGAAAGTCTGAAACTAAACATTGGAGGAGATGTGAGATGAACTCAACTTAAGATGAGCCCATGGACACATCACACATTTCAAGTGTCAACCAAACTGGGAAAGAAAGAAAGACAATGATGGCACATTATCCTCTTCTTCTTCTTCGTCCCAATCCATCATTCACATTTCCACAACTACACTCACCACCTCCTCTTCGACCATTATTACTATCCAAAACGCTGTCGTGTCATCTCTCTTCATCACACACTTCCATTTCCACTTCCCTCACCAAACCTTTACATTTTGCTCTATCCACTGCCCTCTCACTTTCCTTATTATTCGGAGGTATTCTCTGCACGCAACTGTAGAGACTTAACTCATTATTATTCATTTTTCACTACATATTTTTTTTTTCGGCATTTAATTTCTATATTGCAAAAAATTGAATATTCTTGAACTTGATTGATAGGAGCTCAAATTGCTGAGGCGGCAAAAGCTGGTGTTAACAAGCCAGAATTGCTTCCTAAAGAATTCACTACAGTCATTGATGTTGCCGGATTCCTATCCGACGGACAGGTATTTATAGACTTGTTTGGATAAACAACTTAATTAAGTGATTATGGTATAGGAACTTATTAAACTTATGTTTAAACAATTTCTAGTTTTCTACAAACAAAATAAAATAAAATGAAGTCAAACTAAACTTGATTTCACAAGCTATTTGTCATTTTGGTGAGCTTATGAAAATAAGCTGAAAACAACTCATGGACATGTCATAAGCTGTTTCTATAAGTTCTCCCAAACAATTTCACAAAATATGAAAACAACTTATTTGAGTTTATCTACTGACATAAGATTTGGGAGAGCTTATGAAAACAAATTATGACAATTTTCATAAGTTTGTTTCAGCTTATTTTCATAAGTTTTACAATATAGTTTATTAAAACGGCTCGTAGCATATATAAAAACAATTTTTGTTTCATAGCTTATGTAAGTTTATTCATAAGAGATTATCATGAATTCATGATAAGTGCCTGTGCTATAAGCTACAAATAAGTTGTTTATCCAATTAGCCCCCGTGCAAAGTGTCTTTTGACGTGCAAGCACTTGATAGCATTAATTTTGAATTTCGTTGTGATGTTTGATACTGCAGAAAATAGAGAACTTCGGCATGTTTATATTTCTGTTGCATTTGGGAACTGCAATTTAAAACTCTCTAATGTTTCTATTTTATTTTGTGTCGAATTAATGCTAATGTCCAGGCTCTCGGGTTCTATGACATAATAATTTTTGATGATGTCAAAACCTCAAAACAACTTTGATTGAAATAGCATCGACCACATTTGATTGTGATTTTCTATAATATCAAGGATTGTGACATGGCTGCAACTATTATCGCAAGTCGCAACTACTATTTAAAAACTTGCGTATGATTGTTGCTCTTGAAAGAATACTAATGATGTTAAATTGATCATTCATGTTTAGGAAAAGAGACTAGTACAAGAGATTTCTGCTCTTGAAGAAGATACTGGAGTCAAGTTGAGAGTTTTGGCCCAGAACTATCCTGATACTCCAGGTTTTTTATCACACTCTTTGCACGGTTTAAGGTTGCGTTGAGGTTATTAATTAATGAAACTTGAAAACTGAAATTAGTGTATTGTTATTATGCAGGTTTGGCTATCAAAGATTTTTGGCAAGTAGATGACAGAACAATTGTCTTTGTTGCTGATCCCACATTTGGTAGAGTCTATGAGACTATGTGCCTATACTTGGATGTTTGCGAGTAGAATTGCTTGTGTCTAGAATAGATTTTTACTTGAAGTTGGAAATTAGAGATTTTGCCTCCAAATGTGGTTTTCGCCTGAAATTTTTAGTCCAACTTATTTTTACATGAATGTATCTAAAAATATACAATTTAACATTCAACTTGAAATCAATTCAGTTAAAAATTGATTTTTGGGTTGGTGCAAACACAAACAACCACACCTTTCTGTTATTATTGTTGTTCTTCCACTTTATTTTTTTTTTATCTTCTTCGAAAAGTAGGTAATTTTAAGGAGTTTTTTTGCTGAACAGGAAATATATTGAATTTCAACGTTGGTGCTACGGTTGATTTGGACGTCCCACGTAGTTTCTGGAGTCGCTTAGCAGGCAAGTACGGGAACATTTTCTATTGGAGGGAGAAGGTAAGTTCTACTTTTCAATGTGCCTATTTTTTTATTAGCTTAGTATGATAATGATTTGATCATTGATGATGGCTTAATACCAAAAAAATAGGGGGAAGATGCATCTATTGAATCAGCAGTTATGGCAATTTCTAGTTGCTTGAGAGAACCCGTTGGACCTAATAATTGTTCTGACGTGAAATAGATTTCTTTCACTCTACTTATTTCATCATCTGTTAAGCGTCCGAGTCCTAGGTGTATAGAGAACTTAAGTATGGAGGATGGTACATTTATTTCATATTTTTACTGATATTATGTTGAATATAAGGATCTTTTGTACTTCTATGTTAATACATATAGGGTGATGATGCATTGTATTTAATCTCTTTCTCTTTGTATAAATAGGAGATGTAAGAAATTATACATCAATATAATTTGTTAATATACAAACTATGATTTCTTAGTTCAGATGGTGTAAAGTGTAAACACTTTTGAACTCTTCTGCTTAAACTGACAGTATCATCATAAGCTGGCTGATCACTTGAGACTTAAGAGTTACCGTCAATGTTTCCATGGTCATTCATTGCATTCGACGAGTTCAGTAACACACAACGATGCAACTTGTCCTACTGGTTTTGTGTCTATATCCTGATGAAAGTATATTTACCACTGTCTTTGATTTCTTATCCTTTGTAAAAAGTTGTTGATTGGCATTTTGCTCCTCTAGTTAGGTGTCTCAGTGTTTGGCGCATGCAATTATTTGTAGTTTTAGTAAATTGAGTAATATTAGCTCCTTTTGTAGTAAATTATAAGTGGTACTTTTGATTTTTTACAATTTGTTAATTAATAAGTTCTATTTTAAAGAAAAGTGCCTCTATGGTCGTTGCACGATGAATAGACTGTTAGTCATTAGATCTGAATACAAGTTGATTTTGGATTTGAATATAACGGTTCTACAGCCCGCTGCATCTTGCAACGACTGTGGACACTTCAAATCCTATCACACAGTTCATTCTCTCCAACTATAAACAACACAAATCTATCTCCTAATAAATTTCCTTCTGTCCTTATCTTTTCCTTATTTTCTCTCTTCCCTCACATTCAATTTTATAGTCGATAGGGACGCATTGTGGGAGAATATACTTGCTCTCTTATGATAGATCAAAGATCCTCTCCCATAATGCAGCCTAGATGTAGCAATAAATGAGTGTGCAGAGAGAAAAAAAGGAGAAAATAAATATGAAATGAGAGAAGATTATGATTCATTAGAATGAACCCTTGCAAACACTGACCTAGTAAGGTGAAGACTACCCATCACTTATAAGTAAGTTTTCAGGCTATATCTCATCAAATGTGAAATTTCTTAACATACCTCTTCATGTCTAGGACTTGTCATCTGGATTGTGACCCAGTAACCTGATAATGTGTTGCCCAACAGATTTTGGATATATCTTAATACCACTGTTTGGTCATGAAAGGAGCCTAAAATACCGGTGAGTGGATCATTACATTGAGCTATGAGCAACAAATAAGTGGTTTGGACACCACATCAGCAAAACTTCCCGATATCTTGGAAATCTTGGATCATTTATCCGTTGTTGCTTCTAGCGCTCCCCAAACTCCCCAAAAAATAGTATTAAAGCCATGGTTTGATTTTGTGAGAGAGCAAGAGAGAGTTTGTTGGTACTCAATTATGAATGGTAGTCTCAAATCAACTATAAATAGGTTCAATGTTGAATTTATAAGATAAGTGGCTCATTCTCAATCGCTTGGTAATTCTGGATCATTAGATTATTGTGCTTTTGAAGCTATCTCAGACTCCCCAACACATATGGATCCGGTTGAGTGTTTCATGAAGATATATAATGTGGAGCATCAAGTCAACCAAATTGGATCATATAGTTAAACACTACATAATCGAAAATGTTGATTTTTATACTAAATAGCTCTCTAATGCCGATTCAATTAGTCTTTCAAATTCTCTACATTCACGGAATAACAATTCATTCATACTGAATAATATTAATTTTTTGTTTTTGACAAAATACTGAACAGTATTATTGATACAAAATATAACGAACATCATATATCATAATATACATTTTCAATTGGCATCAAAAGGTCTAATTAACTATTACAGTATTACTATTATAATTATACATCTACCACAGTAAGTTAGGAATATCTATCTATATATCTATCCATCGATCTAGAAGTGTTCGTATACTGTCTTGGTTTGCCCCTTAGTTTAGTGCTCTTTGCTCATCTCATCTCATCTCATCTCTTCTCTGACCATCTATAATGTTCTGTAATTGTTGAGGCTGACAAGGGACAGAAATAGCTCCTTTGTGCATGAAACCATACTCTTCCTCAGCTTGATCTAGTAATCCCAAAAATTCAGGATCACTCAAGTACTCCAATCCAATAATAAACCTTTTAGTTTCTCCATCCTTCATTGCAACAACAGCAAAATATCCTTCCCTAACATCCTCTGACACCAACTCTTGACTGAAATCATCGTGCCTTTTGTGTACTATGTGTGAAATACCTTTTTGTATCTTCCCAACAAAAGAAAAAACCATCTTTAATTACTAGTGATATAGTATTAGGTGTTTTAATATACCGAACTCGAAAGGTTCTAAGTTTTTTAGTTTGAATAGTCTACATGCTGAGATTGGTATTTATACTGAGAACATGGTCAAACACGAGAAGAATAAATGGATAGTCACCGTGTGGTTGTAGTCACCGTGTAGCATTATTGAATGAATATTATTGATATGTCAATTACTTCTTTTTCAATACGCGGCAAGCAGCTTGTATGGGATGGCAAGAATGTAAGATATGGTTGTCCCTACAGATTAATAATGCATTGTGTTTGTGTTCAATGGAAGGTGTCATTTCAGCCACGAGTATCAATTTTTTAAGACCATTCTTTGTGAATATGCATGGAGTCTCCTACTTGTCTTTGAATTCAAAATGCATGTGATATGATATGGACCAAATATTCCAAATTCAATGCATAGCATTGTATATATTTGTTAGGTGCGGATTTTTAGTTCTTGTTGAATTCAACGAATGTTAAAATTTGGTCTAAATCCTGACTGAACTTTACATAATCGACTTCAAAATTCAAATATGAGGAATGACTCCTCCTTATAAACAGTTATAAACAACTCATTCATTGTAGTACTCTCTCAACACACTCGCTCACACTTAGTACGCATGATTTGTGTATTGATAGTTTGACAGTTTTTACGATGAAGACATTTAAAATATAAGTATTGTGAAAACTTGAAAATACAGAAGTCACTTAATCAACTGTGGAAATAAGTAACAATAAGGATATTTTGTACTTCCATGTTAATACATATGGGGTCATGATGCATTGTATTTTAATCTCTTTGTATAAATAGGAGATGTAATAAATTATACATCAATATAATTTGTTAATATACAATTTATGTGTCTTAGTTCAGATGGTATAAAGTGTAAACTTGTTTATAAGTCTTCTGCTTAAGATTTAGAGAGAAATAGGTGGACATATCAGAAGTCTGGTTAAAGTCATACTCTATCGGAGCAACTCATCCTCTAGCTAGAAAGGAAAAAAATATTTTTTGCTAGTTTCTTCCTTCATTTAGGAATGTATTATGTACTCCTTTTTACCAGAAAAATGTGGTGAAACTATAATCAAATCATGCTACTTCTTCATAGTGATTTATAGTAAGGTGATTGATTACCTTGATAAATTTTTAGGTTTGCTAAGAGAAGTGTCACTTTGTGTGATCTTGAGATGTATTAACCACTTACATTCTTTGATAATGATTCATCTAACTGAGACACAATTATGTAGGCTAAATTATATCAAATTGTTGGGGAGACAAGTGTCAGAAGCACAATAAACTAATGATCCAGAACTACTAAGAGATCTTAAACATTGGAAATACGAGCCATCTCTCTTATATATGCAACATTGAACAAATTTATAAACAGTGCACCTTAAAATTTAGGTTGAGTCTAACTCAAATTTAACAAAATCGACTTGTATGGTGAAGACACATCACTTATAAGCACATTTGTAGGCTATATGTCATCAAATGTGAAACTTCTTAACACAGCTCTTCATGTCCAAGACTTGACATCTAGATTGTGACTCGTGTGGCCTAATAATGGGTTGCCCAATAGGTCTTGGATAGACCTTAATACCGGGCCATGAGAGGAGCCTAAAACACCAGTGAGAGTGAACCATTACATTGAGCTAAGAGCAACAACATAAGTGGTTTGGACACAACATTTCCATCAAAGCCTTCTGATATCTTCAGAATCTTGGATCTTTTACCCGTTGTTGCTTCTGACGGTCCGCAAACTCCCAGCAATTAGTATTAAAACCATGGTTTGATTTTGCGGTGGAGCGAGAGTAATATCTAGTGTTTGCGTCAAGTATAATGATATGGGATGTTCACACTCGAGAGGAGTTTGTTGATATCCAAGTATGAATGGTAGTTCCACACTTCCACATTGACTATGTTCAATGTCGAATATATAAGATAAGTGGCTCATTCTCAATCACTTAGTTATCCTAGATCATTAGATTGTTGTGCTTCTGAAGCTATCCCAGGCTCCCCAGCACCTATGGATCTGGTTGAGTGTTCATTAAGATATGTAATGTGAGGCATCAAATCAACCAAATTGGGCTGTAGAGTTAAACACTACATAATCGAAAGTGTTGATTTTTTATATTGAATAGCTCTCTAATGCCGATTCAATTAGTCTTTCAAATTCTCTACATTCACAAATAACAATTCATTCATACTTAACAATATTAATTTTTCGTTATTGACAAAATACTGAACAATCTATTATTGATATAAAATATAACGAACATCATATATATCATATTATACATTTTCAATTGGCATCAAAAGGCATAACTAACTATGTCTATTATAATTATACATCTATCATAGTAAGTTAGGAATATCTATCTATCCATCGATCTATAGTATTCGTATCTTTTCTTGGTTTGCACCGTAGTTTAATGCTCTTTGCTCATCTCATCTCAGACCATCTATCATGTTCTGTAATTCTTGAGGCTGACAAGGAACAGCAATAGCTCCTTTGCGCATGAAACCATACTCTTCCTCAGCTTGATCAAGTAATCCCAAAAATTCAGGATCAGTCAAGTACTCCAACCCAATACTAAACCTTTTAATTTCTCCATCTTTCATTGCAACAACAGCAAAATATCCTTCCCTAACATCTTCTGCCACCAACTCTTGACTGAAATCATGCCTTTTGTGTACTAAGTTTGAAATACCTCTTTGTATCTTCCCAACAAAAGAAAAGACCATCTTTAATTACAAGTTAGTGATAGTATTAGGTGTTTTAATATACTGAACTTGAAAGATTCTAAGTTTTTTATTTTGAAGATTCTACATGCTGAGATTGGTATTTATACTGAGAACATTGTGAAACACAAGAAGAATAAATGGGCAGTCACCGTGTGGTTGTAGTCACCGTGTAGTATTATTTAATGAATATTATTGATATGTCAATTACTTCTTTTTCAATACGCGGCTAGCAGCTTGTATCTTTAGAGGGGTGGCAAGATATGGTTGTCCCTACAGATTAATAATGTCCAAGATATGGTTGTATCTTTTAAGATCATTCTTTGTGAATATGCATTGAGTCTCCTACTTGTCTCCTATAATGCGACCTATATATGCAGCAATAAAATGAGTGTTTGGAGAAAAAGATGAAATGACATTTTTTATAGATAAAGATAGATTTATGAGAGAATGAACTACGAGAGAAGATTAGGATCCATTAGAAGAAGCAAGGATCCTATCCCATAATGCAACTCCATGTAACAATAAATACAGAAAAAATGATGAAGAGATGAATAGAGAGAAGATATAGAGAGCGATAGGTGGAAATATCAGAAGTCTGGTTAAAGTCATCCTCTAGCTAGAAAGGAAAAACTCATTTTTTGCTAGTTTCTTCCTTTATTTATGCATGTACTCCTTTTTACCAGAAAGCATGTGGTGAAACTATAATCAAATCATGCTACTTCTTCATAGTGGTTTATATATAGTAAGGTGTTGATTACCTTGAGAAATTTTTAGGTTTGCCAAGAGAAGTGTCACTTTGTGTGATCTTGAGATGTATTTTCCACTTACATTTTTTGATAATGATTCATCTAATAATTGAGACACAATTATATAGGCTAACAACTTATATCAAATTTTTGGGGAGACAAGTGTCATGAGCACAAAAAACTAATGATCCAGAACTACTAAGATATCTTAAGACAATGGAAATATGAGTCATCTCTCTCATATATCCAACATTGAACCAATTTATAATCAACGCACCTTAGTGATATGGGGTGTTCACACATGGTAGTCCCACATCGACTATAAATAGGTTAAATGTCGAATATAGTAATAGATAAGTGGCTCATTCTTGATCACTCGGCGATCCTAGATGATTAGACTGCTTCTGAAGCTATCTCGGACTCCCTCAACACATATGGATCTGGTTGAGTATTTCATTGATTTTGATTGCTAATTATTACATTGAGAACTCCTCTATATATAACCTATAAAAAGGCATATTCCATAGCATAATTCTACCTAAGACTTATCTAGAATATTCTAGAAGAATAACTCATAACCTAAGACAATTTGGACCTATTCTATTCAATTGGGCCTATATATTAGTTCATTACAGTATATATATAATTATAATTTTGCCTTTCGGTAAGATCTACGTGTCGTGCTACGATCCTCGTGTTTCGATCTTTCACCGGCCTCCCGATCCTACTTAAGATCTCGTGTTTGACTACATTGGTTACTACTTAATTGAAAATATTGATTTTTATACTGAATAGCTCTCTAATGCCAATTCAATCAGTCTTTCCAATTCTCTACTTTCACGGAATAACAAAGTCATGCATACTGAACAATATTAATTTTTCGTTGTTGACAAAATACTGAAAAAAATAATTGATATAAAATATAACGAACATCATATATCATAATATACATTTTCAATTGGCAGCGAAAAGCTTAATTAACTATCACTATTATAATTATACATCTATCATAGTAAGTTAGGAATTTCTATCTATCCATCGATCTATAGTGTTCGTTTCGTATTTTTTCTTGGTTTGCACCTTAGTTTAGCACTCTTTGCTCATCTCATATCTGACCATCTATAATGTTCTGTAATTGTTGAGGCTGACAAGGGACAGCAATAGCTCCTTTGTGCATGAAACCATACTCTTCCTTAGCTTGATCAAGTAATCCCAAAAATTCAGGATCACTCAAGTACTCCAACCCAATAATAAACCTTTTAGTTTCTCCATCCTTCATTGCAACAACAGCAAAATATCCTTCCCTAACATCCTCTGCCACCATCTCTTGACTGAAATCATTCCTGTGTACTAAGTGTGAAATACCTTTTTGTATCTTCTCAACAAAAGAAAAAACCATCTTAAACTACTAATGATAGTATTATGTGTTTTAATATATTGAACTTGAAAGCTTCTAAGTTTTTTAGTTTGAAAATTGTACATGCTGAGATTGGTATTTATACTGAGAACATTGTGAAACACAAGAAGAATAAATGGTTATTCACCGAGTGGTTGTAGTTACCGTGTATTATTATTGAACGAATATTATTGATATGTCAATTACTTCTTTTTCAATACGCGGCTAGCAGCTTGTATCTTTTGAGGGGTGGCAAGATATGGTTGTCCTTGTCCCTACAGATTAATAATATCCAAGAGTGTGGTTCATTGTATTTGTGTTGAATGGAAGATGTCTTTTCAGCCACGAGTATCTTTTTTTTAAGATCATTCTTTGTGAATATGCATGGAGACTCCTACTTGTCTCCTATAATGCAATCAACATGCAGCAATAAAATGAATGTGCTGAGAAAAAAAATGAGAAAAAGATGAAATGACATTTTCTATTAGATAAAGATAGATGCATAGAGAGAATGAAGTATGAAAGAAGATTAGGATCCATTACATTGATGGTGAAATTATAATCAAATCATGGTACTTCTTCATAGTGAATTATAGTAAGGTGATTGATTACCTTGAAAAGTTTAGTTTTGCTAAGAGAAGTGTCACTTTGTGTGATCTTGAGATGTGTTTTCCACTTACATTCTTTGATAATGATTCATCTAACTGAGACACAATTATGTAGGCTAACTTACATCAAATTTTTGGGGAGACAAGTGTCAGGAGCACAATAAACTAATGATCCAAAACTACAGAGATCTTAAGACATCGAAAGTATGAGCAATCTCTCTTATATATCCAACATTGAACCAATTTATAATCAATGCACCTTAGAATTTGGATTGAGTCTAACTCAACCCTAACAAAACGACTTGTAAGGGGAAGACTACCCATCACTTATAAGCACATTTGCAGGCTATATCTCATCAAATGTGAAACTTTTTAACGTACACCTCTTCATGTCCAAGACATGACATCTAGATTGTGACCTGTGTGGCTTGATAATGGGTTGCCCAATAAATCTTGGATAAACCTTAGTACTGAGCCATGAAAGGAGCCTAAAACACTGGTGAGTGAATCATACATTGAGCTAAGAGCAACAACATAAGTGGTTTGGACACAACATCTCCACCAAAGCCACCTAATATCTTCAGGATCCGATCTTGGATCGTTTACCTGTTGTTGCTTCTGACGTTTCGCAAACTCCCCAACAAATAGTATCGAATCCATGGTTCCATTTTGTGGTGGTAGCAAGAGTAATATCCTAGTGTTTGGGTCAAGTATAGTCACATGGGATGTTCACACTCGAGAGAGAGTTTGTTGGTATTCATGTATGAATGGTAGTCTCAAATCGACTAAAAATAGGTTCAATGTCGAATTTATAAGATTAGTGGCTCATTCTCAATTGCTCGGTAATCCTGGATCATTAGACTATTGTGCTTTTGAAGCTATCCGAGACTCCCCAACGCATATGGATCCGGTTGAGTGTTTCTTGAAGATATGTAATGTGAGGCATCGGGTCAACCAAATTGGGTTGTATAGCTAAACGCTACATAATCGAAAATGTTGATTTTTATATAGAATAACTCTTATGCGGATTCAATTAGTCTTTCAAATTCTCTACATTCACGGCATAACAATTCATTCATACTGCACAATATTACTTTTTTGTTTTTGACAAAATACTAAACAGTTTTATTGATATAAAATATATTGAACATGATATATCATAATATACATTTTCAATTGGCAGCAAAAGGCTTAATTAACTATCACTATTATAATTATAATTTATACATCTATCAAAGTATTAGTAAGTTAAGAATATATATCTATCTATCCATCGATTTATAGTGTTCGTATCATATCTTTTCTTGGTTTGCACCGTAGTTTAGTCGTCTTTGCTCATCTCATCTTTGGCCATATATAATGTTCTGTAATTGTTGAGGCTGACAAGGGACAGCAATAGCTCCTTTGTGCATGAAACCATACTCTTCCTCAGCTTGATCAAGTAATCCCAAAAATTCAGGATCACTCAAGTATTCCAACCCAATAATAAACCTTTTAGTTTCTCCATCTTTCATTGCAACAACAGCAAAATATCCTTCCCTAACATCCTCTGCCACCATCTCTTGACTGAAATCATTCCTGTGTACTAAGTGTGAAATACCTTTTTGTATCTTCTCAACGAAAGAAAAAACCATCTTTAATTACTAATGATAATATTATGTGTTTTAATATATTGAACTTGAAAACTTCTAAGTTTTTTAGTTTGAAGATTGTACATGCTGCGATTGGTATTTATACTGAGAACATTGTGAAACACAAGAAGAATAAATGGTTACTCACCGAGTGGTTGTAGTCACCGTGTAGTATTATTGACTGAATATTATTGATATGTCAATTTCTTCTTCAATACGCGGCTAGCAGCTTGTCCCTACAGATTAATAATATCCAAGAGTGTGGTTCATTGTGTTTGTGTTGAATGGAAGGTATCTTTTCAGCCACGAGTATCTTTTTTTTAAGATCATTCTTTGTGAATTCAAAGATGCATGTGATATGGACCAGAAATTCCAAATCCAATGCAAAGTATTGTGTGTATATTTGTTAGGTGGGGATTTTTTTGTTCTGCTTTGCATTCAAGTAATCCTAAAATTTGGTTTGAATCCCAACTTAACTCTGCATAATCGACTTATAATGTGAGGAATGACTCTCACTTATGAAGACATTTTCAAACAACTCATCCATTGTAGTACTCTCTCAACACACTCGCTCACACTTAGTAATCTGTTTATTGATAATTGACAATTTTTAGGATGAAAACACATTTTAAATAGTAAGTATTATGGAAACTGTTAAAATATAAAAGTCACTTAACTATGGAAATAAGTAACAATAAAACAAAATAGAATCTAAACCTTGATGTCACATCACATGATCTCAAAGTCAATCATAAAATCCCAAATAACACAATCAAAGCCAACCAAATACCACGACATAACATAATGATAACTAAAACTAGCTACTGCCAAAGTGGCTTGCTGATCAATCCTCGACTTCGGCTTCGAAGATATCCTCGCCTTCAAATCATCATTGACATGACATGCACAAACAAAGAGCATGCAAATGCAGGGGAAACAAACTAAGGTGAATTGTCATACTCATAAAGAAAAGGAGTAGAGTGCGATAATTTAAATGCACAATCATCAACACACTACAAAAATATGAGGAAATTGTAGCAGTTTCAACATTGACATGAAATATACAGTATGTTGCTTGCCGCAAAGTATAAAATGACGAATCATTTTTCAAATGTTTGTTCGTTCAGACCGTTACATTGTGCTAAAAATGTTGTTCAAACTCAAACTGCCATCATATATAACTAAAGTACAGTTTAATAACTCCAAGTGAGTTATTATTTTTTTTTTACTAGTGAGTTTAATAACTTGAAATTGGGTAGCTTAGGAGACCAAAATCACTCAAAAAATATAAATTAATAAAGAGAATAAAAACGTGTAATCGCGATACTTAGTTTGGAGACCAAAAGTGGATCTAGATCATCTTTATATTTAGAGAGTATTTATTAGATATATTTTAAAGTGATAGAAAATTGATAGAAAAATCTTAACAAATTAAAATATTTGATACTAACAACAAAACACAAAATTGTTGGAGCACAAAAGATGAAACACACTAATAGATACACTTGAGAGAAGGATTAGAAAGTTTAGAGAGTATTCTGAAAAAATTTCAGATGTTACTTCACATTGAGTTATAAGTAGTTATTTATACAATTGGCCTCACATGGATTGGGCTGACCAAGTTATCAGAGCCCAATCAAATTTATTCAGTTTTTAACTAACTTTAACTACCTAATACACATCATACTCATAGTGTCATACATTAATTTACATTTCAATAAAATCTATGCTATTGAATATTTTTTTTTAAAAAAACAAAAACAAAATAATGTGAGACATATTCTACCCCTTCATGATTTGGAACTGAATATTCATTGCAACATGCAATAGTTGCAATGTTCACGATCACAGCTGCAGCTACGACCACAACCGCAATTTAAACCATACTAAAAAGTAAAACTCCAAATAGTTGATCTACCCTCTTGATCTAGAACAATGTAGAATGTTCTGTAATTCTTGAGGCTCACAAGGGACTGCAAGAATTCCTTGCTGTCTGAAACCATACTCTTCCCTAGCTTGGTCAAGTAATCCCAAAAATGCAGGATCACTCAAATACTCTAACCGAATCATAAACCTTTTGGTTTCTCCATCTTTTATTGCTGCCACAACAAAATATCCTTCCTTAACATCTTCTTTGAAGTTGCTAATTTTGGGCACAATTAGTGACAACCTCTTTTGTATTTTCTTAACGAAGGATCTAAGCATATTGAACTAGTCAACTTGAAAGCTATAGCTTAATTATGTATATTATGTATGTATGAATTTTCTATTTATACTAAGATATCATGCATGCATATAGGAAAATAAATAAACACACGAAATTTCTTGCCACTTGCTATTAGGTATAGGTATTGCCAAACATTACCATCATTTGGCAAATATATATGTTAGACCATGCTGATAAGATCAAAATCAATCGCAATAAAGTCAATATTTCCGTGTTATGATCAACTTTGTAATGGTATATGAGAAAAATATATTAATAGAATCTAAAAAAATAAGATATTCTAAGTTTATCTCTTAATTTTTATTATATTATTAGTCTTTATAAATTTTTTCTTCCACATATAATTTTAGTCTCTAAAACTAATTCAACTCTTTTATTTTTTGAATGACTTCTTATAGACATGTTTAAAATATTATAAAGTTTATATATTAAAATTTAAAATTTTTTAACATGATATGAATGAATTATGAATTTTTTAAAAAATAATTTAAAATAAAAATAACAAAAATCATAATTTAGAAATCAAATTATGAGTTCGCTTTTTTATGGAGGAATTTTGTATGATGTTCTAAATATACCTTCGAAAAATAACCATTCAAAAATACACCTTAACTTAATAGAAGGGACAAAAAATGAGTGCATTCAAGGACTAAAAATTTAATAAAAATTAAATAAGAACTAAAATTATACGGTCATCATTTATAGGGATCAAAAACATATTTAACCCAATAATAAATTATACGATTGAAAAAGTTATGTTTTATTGTTGGGCCATTGAGGGGGAGTCTCACTGGGCTGAATTAACACATTGGACTTTGAGCAACCACACAACTGACTTTGACATCACTCATTCACTCAAAACTACACTTGCTCAAAGGTCAATTTGTTGATCCAACACACTGAGGCTTCCCTATATATGGCCCAACAGTGGTATCAAAGTCCGGCTGAGAGGTAATAAGTGAGTGGTGTTGGATCTTGGACGCAGGGAGACACACACTTGAGGGGAGATGTTGTGACATATTAAGTGTGAGTTAAGTTCCACATTTGGTTGGAAGAGTTGAAGTTGAACAACTTATAAGTGATGAGGGACCTATTAATCCAATGTCTTAAGGTTTTGGGTGGAAAGATTGTGGTGTCAAACTCACTTGTGTAGTTGCTCAAAGTCCAATGTATTGATCCAACTCAGCGAGGCGCTCAATTTATTAATATTGTAAAATGATTTATAATTTGAAACACATCTTTATGTTTGCAAAGTGAATAATGATTTGCAAAAGAATAATACTAGACAAAATAAGAGAAAATAACATATGACTAACTTTTAGGATTGTTTGCTGCGGAGGATAGAGAAACAAGATAGTATAAAATTAACCTATCTTATTTAAATAATCATTTGTTTGATGCACCAATAAGAAAGGATAAACTTAACTTATTATTATTCTTATCCTATATATTGACACTTTGTTATTTTAATCTTTATTTTAAGCTGAGATATCTACATGATAGAAACCCATTTTTTTAGCAAAGAAACCCTTTTTTTCTTGATATTTAATATCAAGCTTAGATACAAACATGTTGTAACCAATTTTTTTTTTAATCATCAAATATATATATATATATATATATATATATATATATATATATGAGGCTGCTAACTTTGACCATGTGAGTCGATGTTAGCAAGTATGACTCACATGTAACTACAAGGAGGTGTGGGGGACGCATGTGGGGGGCATATGAATAACTGGGGGAGCGAAGATAATGGGGGGGGGGGGCGCAAAGTAATTACATGTGAGTCATACATTGTTCGAAGTTAGCAATCATCGTGTGTGTGTATATATATATATATATATATATATATATATATATATATGTATGTATTCAATCATAAGTATAAGATATACATATGGCGAGAAAAAGTACAACATGACAATAAAATATAAAGACCAAACACAACATCAATAATTCTACCCCTACTCCGTCGACTATCTAAACAACCAAACCCCCATCATTCCACACATTTGCAATTGAGAGGCATGATGCTCAGCTCCGTAACCAATTGATAATAAGAACCTTGGAAAAATCACATCACAAAGATGACTAGCTACTATAGTTGTTTATAACCTCACAAAAGAAACTCATACTTTCTAATGTGGGACTCAAGTCCCATACCATGAATCACACCACAAAAGCTAGTTATTGTAGTTGAAGAGTCTAAAATCTTATAACTCTCACAGAGTAAGCTCATAGTTCCAATATGGAACTTAAGTCTCATACCATGCAATTGGGTGATAACATCCCACCATGTTCTTGCAGCTCCGCGGAGACTAAAAGTAATCGCCGACAATCAAACACACTCTACACAAACTTCAACAAATTGCAACCCACCAAAACAATCAACTCGATGGAGATTATCGAAAACCACTAATATAAGCAAATAGTCAACATTTACGGTCTGATTGTGTGAGGACCCGAGAACCAAATTGTTGCCCACATCATCCTTACACATAAGAATGAACTTTGAACAGGAGAAAAAAGAATCACATTTTTTAAATAGAGAGAGATAATTTGAATTAAACATGTTATTAGTCTCTAAAAAATTAATCTTTTTAAATTTAATCTTTACTTAATTTTAATAGTCTCTATAAATTTTTTCATCCAAAAATATTCAAATCGGATTGTCCCAAAGTTTAACCACTAAACCCATTAACTCAACATCTTATTTCTCTCACTAATTTAGATATCATCACAAAGCACTCGCATCTTCTAAGGTGCAATAATTTGGAATTTATCAGTGAAAGTTGATATTGACCAAGCAATATTTTTAATATTAAACCATATTAGAAAAGGTCACATCAATAATTTTATATTATTTCTAACAATTACTAAACCTAAAATAAATATATTAATTTTTTGTAATAGTTGTTACTCTCATGATCATAATTTATATCTCTATCAAAGAAATAGAAAGAAATAGCAAACTTCATTGAAGAGAGAAAAATACAAAAGATAATTTGTTAGGACTCATGTTCAAAAATAATTTTAAAAGTTAAGTCTCATTTTATCTTATCTTTATATCTATCTCTTTTATAAACAAAGTCATCTGGAACATAATATCCCTTTCCTTCATCCGGGATGTGTGCCATCTTTATATGTCTTCCAGACCATCTAAAATGTTTTGTATTTCTATCTGTGGACACAGAACAACTAGGGTTCCCTTCTGTCCAAAACCATATACCTTCCAAGCTTCATCAAGTAATCCAAAAAAAGCAGGATTAGTTAAGTAATCTAAACCAACAATATAAACCTTCTAGTTTCTTCACCCTTCCTTGCAAGAACAACAAAGTAACCTTTCATAACATCATCATCCAAGGTTGTCACACTCGCGAGTCTACTCAAACTCGAAAAGAGTCCTTAGACTCGACTCATATGAGTCTATGAAAAACTAAAATTGACTATCAAAAACCTAAAAAGGACATATGTATAACACACGCTACATATATATGAACATATATTCTGATCAAAAATGACACATTTATATAATACAACACCAATTAACACAAAAATTCAAAATTTAAACTTCATAACAAACTTGTTAACAAAAAAACACCCATAATAAAACAAAGAAAATAACAAAGTATGTAGATAATGTTGGAGTAAGCCTAAGAGCCAATCTATTTTCATAGTATTTGCTTTAAGAGTTTATTAATAATATAAGGCATTACTTTCATTGTATTTGTAAGAGTCCAAATAAATGGAATCCCTAGAATAAATAGTCCGTTTAATATTAAGTGTGACTTAATCGTGAGATTAAATTAAACAAAAGGACGTTATTCTTAAAGTATCCGTAGTCGAGCTTTAAGGTGAATTGGGATAACCTTAAAGCACAAAGACTATTATGAAGATAGAGTGATGATCGCATCTCATGGATCATAGGATAAGGAGTTATCAAGTCTTGACATAAGTATATAAAATATTAGGAGTAATATTTATACTGGATTGACCCGCCATAAGAGTACTACATGCCAAGTTATGCAAAATGTCATAAGTTACTCTTATAATGATAATGGTGTAAACCGCCCTTAGACCTGAAACCACCCTTGTACCTTAGATGTGGAGTTAAGTGCTTTGTTGTTGATCTAACGTTGTCCGTAACAGGATAATCATAAAGGCAGTTAATGGGTACTTCACAAAGCATGCTATGGGGCAGCGGTGTCCTAGATGGAATTTGCCAATCCTGCATAACATGATAAATGTCATGGGCCCAATATTGAACTGGACAAAGATGACACCAAGTATGCTTTGTGTTCAATATAGACATAAGGGGCAAAGGGGTAATTGTACACACATGTATCATCGTTAAGGTTATGTTTAGATCACATGTAATTTCTCATGACTTGGGTAGCAATGATGTGTTGCTAGATACCACTCATTGTTTATTATATTAAAAGGAAATTTAATATAATTGCCAACGTCATGGAAACCTATAGGGTCACATACATAAGGATTATCTAAGATTGAGAAAATTAAGGAACACCGTAAGGTACGGTAAGTATGCAAAGTGATAAGGGTATCACAGTAATTAAACAAGCAAGGTACACCGTAGTGTACGGTGGGAGCGCGCGCGCGCGCGCGCATGAGCGTATACACTCATGTGGGAGCGCGCGCGCCCTAATTTGTTCCTTGTGGGCTTTTGTTTTCTTTTTGTCCAAGATAAGAATTATCTTGTTACACAAGACAAGAGATATCTATAAATAGAGAACTCTTGGCAAAAGCTCAACACACCAAAAAAAAGCATAAGAAATATTTTAGAGTTGGAAACCCTAAAATAATCCTTCTCTCAATATTCTTGAAAGCCTTCATACTTAAGGGCTAGCACTCTTTTGAAGGTGACTGTTCGTGTGGACTAGCTAGAGGCGTCGGTGATCTTCATCAACGCTCGTGATCTTTTCTAGTTCGTGGCTTTAATGGTTCTGTTCTACAAGAGGTAACAAACCCTAAACACATACCATGCTCATTCGTAAGGATCAATAAAGAATTTTTTTTGAAATTCCGCTGCTTTACTATGTCAATTTTCCTTCAGATAAGGTGTTAATTCCTTCAGACAGGACCGGAGTATTGTTATCACCGCATCTTCAGGCTGAACCAAGAGTATTGTTACCACCGCCTCTTCAGGCTTAACTTGAGTATTCTTCCCACCGCCTCTCTAGGCTGATACTGAGTATTATTATCACCGCCTCTCCAGACTAAACCAGAGTATTATTACCACCGCCTCTCCAAGCTGAACCAAGTATTGTTACCACCGCCTCTCCAGACTGAACCAAGTATTGTTACCACCACCTCTCCAGACTAAACCAAGTATGTAGATAAGGTGTTAATTCCTTCTTATTACTAGATAAAGCATCAATGAAGGAGGACAGACTCTTGCGATGTCGTCACTTATCATCGGTGTAGAATGTAGTGACTAGAATTAGGATATTGACGTTTCTAATTCTAAACATAACACGCAAAAGAACAATTTTCATGTAATTTGTTGTTGTGAATTCTAAACCAAAACTACACCAATAACCTTTTAGTGTGTGGGACAAATGAACAAAGCAACTAACAAAAGCTAAACAACTATGAAAGCGATAAAGAACACAAATCAATTTGTTTACCCAGTTCAGTCAAACCGACCAAATCTGGGGGAGAGAGAGTTCTCCGTTCCACTATCAATCTATGAACCTTGATTACAATGAGATATACTCAAAATAGTTACAAAATTAGTGTTTCCCTAATTCTACCTTTTTTCTAAATCTCTCATCTCTCCCTGTAACCAATAGATTTCAATGATAGTATGAGATTACAAGAGAAAGAAATAACTTACTAACTTCTAAAGATTACACAAGAATAAACCCTCTTAAACTCTAGCTTCCATGTTGGTTAAGAACCTAACAAATACTTATTTCCTCCCCTTTTTTCTCTCACCCTGCGGCTGCATTTTGCTTAGCCACTCTCGTGTTTCTCTCTCTGTGTTCACAACAACACAACACAAATATATATACTACTACTTGTGTATTTGTGTGCCACGTGATAAAAGAAGTGCCCAAAGCCTTGTCAATACCAAACATCACGTGATACTTCAAATATGCAGGGCCACATATTTAACATGGGAAAATAGAATACTCTCCCACCATGGACAAGTAAATAATAGCCATTAGATCATATAACACACCAGATCTTATAATGTATTCTCCACATTTAATTATTTTCCTCTCTTCTTCATTTCCCAAAATACTCATATCTCACTCTTCTTTGGACTGAGACTTTCTTTTTTTCCTCTTGTTTTTGCAATATCTCTCATCCTAAGAAAATCAACATAAGCAAAACAAAATAGAAATTGTTTGTTTTTTTCACGGACCATAAATTTTTCTAGTTGAAATTATATAAACAAAGAAGTGCTACAATTTAGAGTTTTTATCAAGGGTAACATAATTTTCATTGAGTTCTAAATGGAAAGAAACCACACAGTTGAAAATGAATTTGAAGTTTTCAGAGATTAAAAACATTGTTCTTTAAGGGTCCGTTTGATCTGCAAAATGAAAGTACTGGACAGAACAGTACAGGACAACACAAGGAAGAACAGCACAGGACAAATATTTATAGTATTGAACAAATTTTGTTTTATATGATACTTGATGGAGAAAATGTTATTTTGCTGATTTAGACAAGTTGTGCTGAGGACAAAAAGTTGTCTCATGGTTCTGTGGGGGACAAGAATATCTGATTTTGTCCAGTCCCAGCAGCAGTTTAAAATCAAACACAGTACAACAGAAGTTGTCCTGTCCAGTACCTTATTTTTTAACAGATCAAACGCACCCTAAAATTCTGAGAAAATGCTTAGTTTATTTATTTTATTTAAGATTTTTTATTGCAATGGGGGTTTGAAATTTTAGTGATAGATGATTTTCTCATAGATTTGGTTTCTATTACAACAATCTTGAGTTTGTTGTAGTGCTGGTGGTGGTGGTTGGCAAGGAGGGAATGATAATAGAGGATGGGGAGTTGGGGACTCCGGTGGTGGCGGGGGAGCAAAGAGAGAGAAGGAAGAAGGAGAGAGAAAAAAAGAAGAAGGAGAAGTGATATGGTGTGGGTAGTGTATAATAAAATTTTATACAACTTTAAAATTTAACCCATAATCACATATGTTCCATCATGGGAAAATTTTCAATTTACCCATGTTAAATGCTACCTATTCTTTTCAATTAACAAGCCAATTTCAACATTTGTTTTTGGATTTTGGGCCTTTGTATGGGTTTTAAAACAAAAATAATTCAAAAGTGCAAAAAATATAGTTTTTTTAAAAAAAACATATAGACTCTTAAACGCATAGACTCTTAAATTCACCATAGACTCGCGAGTCTATGCAAGTTTATGAGAGTCTACTCGAGTCTACATGAGTCTATCAAAAATCGATTCTATATATGCTAATCTACTCATTTTGCCTTTCTAAACTCGTAAACTCATACAAATTTGCAAGGCTAATAGCGAGTTTGACAACCATGTCCTCAGCCACAACCTCCTCAGTTGTGGAATGATCTTCACTAAAGTAACTCAATGCATGCTTTCTTGGTACCAAGATTGATAAACTATTTTGTACCTTCCCAACAAAGAATTAAGCATTTTGAATATTGCAAGAGTACAAACTATTAACAAGGTAATATATGAATGTAATTATTATTAAGAGTTTAGAATATAATTTTATGTGTAGAGTTTGGCTATTTATGCCGATTGAAAACACGATATTTTCTTAACTACAGGTATTAGGTACGTATAGTATAGCAACTTAATTTACCGGTACACATAGCAACTAAAATTTTTTTAGAATATAATTTTATTTTCGTATGGTTCTTAACATAAAATTCAATTTTTGTGGTTGCAACAAACTTTGGGAAAATTATGAATTTCAGGAAGGTTAAGACACATACGAAAAGTACATAAAGAAATGCACCTAAATTGTCTTTCTTTTTTAGTAATTTAACATATTGAATTTAAACAGTAAGTGATATTTACTATAAAATGAATTAAACATTCAACTTAACCAACAATAAATTATTCTCATTTAGTTAATAGTATATATATAATTTCTAATATTAATTATTTGGTTGCTGTTTTTCCTCTATTATTTTCTGTTACGGTCTCATCTTGTTTCAAGATGTTGTCTCACTTTTTTATTGTTCTTCCGTTTGTGTTGTCTCACTTTATTCTTCTTTTTCTTTCTTTGAAATTTACGTTATCTCACTAATTTTATTTTTCTTTCTCTCTATTTTGTATAAGTTAAATATACAAATTATATTGTATAAAAAATACTTTCAACTCGCACTCCAAGGTGTAATATGCTATTTTAAATTATGTAGCTTAATTTCTTTTTAATTAAACATGTATTTATTACAATTTAATTTTTTTTTTGATAGAAAAAAATATAGTTATGGTCCATCCGAATATTTTGGTATAACTTCACCATTGAATTCAAGACCGTGATTAAATTAAAAGAAAGTCAGAGATCCTTACTATCTCATCAAAGAGCTTTTGGGTAGAAAATACATTTTTTTGGTACATTTTCCTATAAATGATCGATTACCAATTGGTAATGCTAGCTGTAATTGACAACACACTCTGTCATGCATAAGTTTTTCTTAATTTGCTTCAATATAATGTGGTTCCATAGTAAAATTGTTTGAGATGTCCTTCCCAAACAAATAGTATATGTGTCTATTAATTATTTGAATACTATATGTTGATTTTTGTTAATAGACTTCAAATAGATTTTAACAATTTCAATTTTCAAAAAAATAAATAAATATTATTTAAGAATAAGCAACAATCACGTGAGTACTTAATATTATTTTAAAAGTCTTGCATGTCTTGTTTTGATTAAGAGCATTAAGTTTTGAATGCATAACTTCAATCCAACACTGATGCTAGCTTCTTTGTAATCTTGAGTTCAATATCAGTAATAATGAAGAACGTAACAAAGTTTCCAAGGGAAGGGACTCAAAAAGCTAAAGTTGTTATTTTTGATAAAATGATTTTTCAAGTGAAGTTTTGGGAAGATCTGTGCGGACTCACTTGAAAATTCTGCATATTTTTCATTGATTCCTGTATAAATCAGTTTAAAAGTTTTTAACCTTTGCTTATAACAATAACTAAATTTTAAAGTGTTTTTTATCTTATAAATGTGACCGAAGAGTGTAGAAACATTATACATAATAATATGCATATCAAAATTCAATAACTTTACTAAAACATTATTATGAGCTTTGTAAAATTAAATTCGCCCTTAGACTGACCTTATAATATGATGGGCTGTTTCTATCAGTTTAATAAAACGAAATTCTTTGAGCCAATGTTATTATATAGTGGATATAGAAAGATGTTCCTCGCTTCTACCAAAAAAAAAGATGTTCCTCACTTTTATTGAATAAAGTGCATTGCTATAAAAGGTAAGTTCTAAAATGAACACTACAAGAATACATAGCATTTCCTACAAAAATTTTGGTATGAAATAAGCCAAATTTCATAGGAGATATTGCATTTCTTACCAATTTCCGACAAAATGGTTTGTAAGTAAAACAAGTGTTATTCCTACGCATTACTTACGAAGCTTCGTAGGAAATGTATGTCAGAGTGTGTTAGGGTATTTCCTACCAATATTTTATAGGAAACGTATTTCAGTCAACTGCTCTCCCTGTCTCCTCCTGTCAGCGCATTTTCTACCAACATTTCGTAGGAAATGTTTAAAAAAATTTCAAAAAAATTTTTGGCTCCAAAAAATCAAATTTAAAAAATTTAAAATTTTCATACGATGTGTTGAAGAAGATTATGTGTTGAAAAAGAGGTTTGAAAAAATATCAATATGTTGAAAAAAAATAACAATTGAATGTTGAAATAGAAGCTTTTAAGATGTTTAAATGAATGTGTTAAAACAAAAATGATTGAAAATGTTGAAACAATTAAATATGAAAAAGATGAGGAAGAATTAAAGAATGTGTTGAAGAAAAAGTTGAAATGAGAAAGAGAAAAGTGTTGAAAGAAAATGATGAAACAAAATATGATGAAGAGGAAGAGAAAGAATTAATGAATGTGTTGAAGAAAAAATTGAAGTGAGAGAGATGAAAGTGTTGATAGAAAAAGAATGAAGGTTAAAAGAATGAAATTTTTTGTAGTGGAAAGTGTGTTATATATAGAGCAAAATCTGAAATTTTGATTTTTAAAAATTCCCACCGACATTTCCTACAAAACTTTCGTAGAAAAGGTGTAAAATTTAAAATTTTGATTTCCCACCTACGTACCATTTCAAAATTTGGATCATGTGATATACCTGCTTTGTGCAGAGATTTAGATGGTCATGTGACATTTCCTACCAAATTTTTGTAGGAAATATATTTTAATATAAATAAAAATAAAAGTCACCTGCTGTGTTTCTGCTTTGTGAAGAGATTCAATGGTCAAAGAACATTTCCTACCAATGGTTTGTAGGAAATGTACATAGTGTTTGTTTGGTTTGGCGGTAAACAAAATTGATTTTGATAAAATTGATTTTGACAGAATTGATTTTGGCTAAAAGTGAGTTGAGCAGAATTGATTTATGTTTGGATACTTCAATTGAAAAGTGATTCTTATCAAGTTTTATTGTTTGGATAATTGAAATCAAAATTGCTTTTGAATGTGCAATTATCAAAATAGGTTTTACTCGTATTTAAAACTACAAATTTTATTTGCATTAGGATAATTATTTAGAAAAATATTAAATAAAATTTATTATGATAAAAAATGTGATATTTAATTTTAAATATCAAAAACTTTAAAAAGCTACATATTTAATTTTAAAAAACTTTAAGCATATATTTAAAACTACATATTTCATGGGACTATTTATTATGATAAAAATGTAATATTTAATTTTAAAAAACTTTTTTCCTCATTTTTTTTTTATCTGCATTTGTTAACAAAAACATTGGGCTTTACTCTAATAGAAAAAATTGCAGATGGGTGTTTTAATTGTAAAAAAAAAAAGGCTCGAGTCCAATCACTCTTCATCTCTAACCTAGAGACAAAGTTACTCCCAAAATGAACAAAATAAAAAAAACGCAGAGGTAAATCAAATGGGTTTCAACCACATAGCGATCTTGCCTTCAAGCTACGACACCCTCCCCTCTGTCTTGCCGTCTTTTCCATATCTACACCTCTATTGTTTTTGAAAAAACAAACTTGATCCTCTTGAATCAGTGATGGACTTAAAGGGTAAAAGAGGCAAAACAGAAAAATCAACTGTGATTTAATATCTGCGGTGAAGACGTGATTTCCAGAAGCTAGGATGACCAGCTTCACTTAAAATCGATTCTGGACATAAAACGTGAGGTGGCGGCAGAGACAATCAAAGAAGCCAAACATGTCGAAATCACGGTGGCATGGCTTGAACGTGCTTTTGGGTCATTCCACCGGGGAACCAAACACGCACATAGTAAAGCGTGAGGCTCTGAATTTACTTTTCCTACAAAATTTCGTCGGAAATGTATCGTAGGAAATGTTGGTAGGAAATACAAGAAATTCTTGTAGTGAAAAAAGTATCATTGCACAAAGACCTCGTTTGATTTATGGCACACAAGTTTTAGAATTACATAGTTGCGGTATGCATTTTGTAAAATCTACTATTGTATTAAAATTTTATATCATATAGATTATTAATGTAAAATTTAAAAAAAAAATTGAAAATTATTTGATATGTTATTGAGATTTATTAAGATTAACGGTTTATGAATTTTATTAAAACCATTAATTTTAATTGGTCTGAAAACACATCAAATGATTTTCAATTTTTTTAAATTTTTTGCATAGATGATCTATCTATATAATATAAACTTTCAATCTAACGATAAATTTTACAAAATTTGTACCGCAACTATATAATCGTAAAAATTGTGCACCATAGACAACATGATGTCCTTATGCGTAGTAGAAGCCACCTACTATAAGAAGGTCAAACATTTCCCTTATAAATGAAGTTGTGAAATTCATCATTCTTTGACAATTCTTGATAAATTAGTGGTATTCGATACGATAAAATGTTTATGTATAGCAACAGAAGGGTGAAAAACTTCATAAATATTTTTTTGGTTGGTCAAATAGTCGAGTGGCAAGAATTTCACCTCTTAAGGATAAATAAATAAGTGTAGCATAATTTAAACTCAGTCCTTGCATATAAATATATTAACTTAGTTGAAATTATATTGGCCAAGCAATATCTTCGACATTCATAGACCTTAACATAGTTGTTAAAATAAATATATTAACTTCACATAGTACTTGTTCATTTCTCCCATAGAAAGATTACCAGAAGTCCATAACGAAGAATAGGGGAGTTGAATGCTCTCAACTTTGGGGGCATCTGCTTCTCTATGTTTTCTGACCATCTAGAATGTTCTGTAATTCTATCGGCCGACAAGGAACAACAAGAGTTCCCTTCTGTCCAAAACCATATTCCTTCCAAGCTTCATCAAGCAATCCCAAAAAAGCAGGATCAGTTAAGTAATCTAAACCAACAATAAACCTTCTAGTTTCTTCACCCTTCCTTGCAAGAACAGCAAAGTAACCTTTCATAATATCATCAGCCAATACCTCAGTGCTGGAATGATCTTCAATAAAGTAACTCAATGCATGCTTTCTTGGTACCAAGATTGATAAACTCTTTTGTACCTTCTCTACAAAAGAACAAAGCATTATGAATATTGAAAAGAGTACAAACAATATAATAGTGAATGAATAATGTAAATTAGAGAACTAATATCTAATTATTAATATTAAGAGTTTGGAATATAATTTTATGTGTAGAGTTTGGGAATTTATGGTGATTGAAAACACGATATTTTCTTAACTATAGGAACGTACAATACAGCCACTTGATATACCGGTACACTTTGTATTCATTACAATTATTTTGATAGGTCAATTACTTCCATCTCATTAGCCAAAAAGCTCTTATTTTTAAGGGAGAGGGCCAAGAATTTGTTGTCCCTAACTATATCCAATTTTCTTAACGCATCTCATGATATGTTTTTTATTTGTTTGGTAAACTAAAGTATATACTTGCATACAATATAATTGTATATACAAACTAATTTTGCAAGTTAAATAATGAGATATTTTTAAGCTGACATTCATCTAAAATAATGAGATATTTTTAAGTTAGACATCCTCTATTGTAGTTTTAATTTGTGTGCTACCAATATATATTTACTCACTAATTTGGTGATACCAATATGAATTTCACCACTTTGTGTGAGACTTATTTTCAAAATAAGAGATCTAGAGCATGTTTGAAAAACATTCGAAAAGGGCATTTGCCTCGTGGTTTTATTTAGTGTATTATGTTATGTTTCATCTCTTCAATTTTAATCTTTTTTGTTGACAAAGTGACAAACTTCTTTTATTTTGATTTATGACTATATATATATGTTCTTTTATTTTGATTATGACAATATATATATATATATATATATATATATATGACTTTTCCCGTTACTATGAATTTGCGATTAAAATTTTGCCCAAGCTAAGTTCAAACTACGCCACTGTCTATACCCACTCAAAAAACTATCTATCTATCTATCTATTTAAACATCTATTTAAACGGTCAAAAGGGTTATTTGTCCCTCATATAATAAGCATGGGGAAGTAATATTTTTGAACAACAACTACTTCCAAGAAATTAATTGAATCATTTCAAACATTACATCAACTTAATATCGCCGAGCGAAGTATCTTCTCATTCATAGAATACCATAAAACATGTCATATCAAATCATTAACACAACCTTATATCCATGCTCCCCCTTTTCGAAGAAAGAAGATAAGAAGTTTTTCAACAAAGAAGAATTGTATCCTAACATTACTGTGACCAATCCAAACCACCGATGAACCTTTGTTCATACCACCCGCATGTAAATGGATAAAACATATAGATGATTCAATGTGATTTCTATAGAATCCACAAGTTGCTGCCGCCCAAAATTGAATATCCTCTCTATGTCCTAAATAATAATGTGTGGAGGATAATCTCCCTTGTAGTACTTGCCAAAAAAAAAAACTATAATCTTTCATTGCGTCAAAGTTTTTGGTGTCCTAAGTTATCTGCAATGTGAATAGGGCCATTAATATTGAAGTACACATTTTATGTCTGTTGAGAGGGTAGGGGCCTTAGGACAAGAACATACGTACGATACATACTAGAAACTAGTAATATATATTGTGATAATATTTAGTGATGTTCCAATATTGTGGGAAATATTGGATCTGTTTATAGTGAAAATTTTTGTATAAATTGTGTAATTAATATTTAACTAATAAAACAATAAGATTTCAAACAAGTTATTTTGTGATTTCCACGACTTTAGATTTATAAATGTTGATTTGTTTTCTTTCCAGAGTTTATTGGTCGACTAATTTGGTTTGAGGTAAGATAGTTTCAGTTCTCTTCTAAATAGAGTTGCGGAAGATCAAATTATGATACTTTTCAATTACTAAATCCAGCGGTAATAACCAACTAACGTTTTGCTTGGTGTAAATGTTGTTTTTTTGATAAAGTTTGAATTTGAAAAATATTAGGTAATTTAAAGCATTTAAAATAACTTCGAATATTAGGTCAAAGTTAAGAAATGTCAATATAAGTGTTTCTCTCAAACACTTCTTTAACAACTCCTCAAAACTTTTAATGGCCTCTTCAGTTCTTTTGAATTGGTATCCCTAATTTAATTTGATGCATTGTATAAGGGGGAAGAAATCGAGTTAAAGTTTTTAATTAACCTATTGTGAAAGGAAACTAATTTGGGTCAACTCTATTCCTTCCGCAATGATGATATACTTAATAAAAATTAGTTGATGTATTATTCAAGAATAAGCATTGTTTTGAAGCTTAAATTCATTGCCGTTGATGAAAAGTCTCGAACATTTGTCGGATATTCCATCGGACCTTAATTATAAGTAAGAGAAATGCTAGAAACACACCCTCTAACACACTTTTTTAACACACTCCAATTAAAATTTGTCACATCATCACTTTTCCCTATTCATTTATTTATTAAGAAAAAAAGAATTAAAATAAAAAGAGAAGTGGGGTGATGTGGCAAATTTTAATTGAAGTGTGTTGAAAGTGTGTGTTAGAAAGTGTGTTCTTAGCATTCCTCTTATAAGTAATCAATTTTTTAGATTCACTAAATAATTGATTTATTTGATGTACTCCCTCCATCCCAAAATGTAAGAGAAAAGTGGTCAACAAAAGTTGATGTATCTAGACTAACTAGATACATCAACTTTTGTTGACCACTTTTCTCTTACATTTTGGGACGGAGGGAGTACATTATAGATTAAATACATTAATCATTCAATAAATTTTAAAAATAAATATTTACTTATTAGACTAAATACATTAATTAAACCGGGATGGTGTATGCCACAAATATTCCTCTTTACTTTCTATATAGATAAAAAGATCAATGAAGTACAGTACACAACAATAGACTTGTGCATTGGTTAAAAAAAAAAACAATAGACTTGTGCAAATTAAGGGTTGAAAAGTACTCAATTAGGCACAGAACATAAATGCATTTAGAGCATTTGAAAATCTAAAAGTCATAATATTCATTTGTATAGGTTATGTGTCTCTGAAAGTCGTCTTCCATTTAGAATGCCCTTCACCTCTTCTTGAAATATGCTTCAAGAATGTAATGTCTTCTTATTCAAAACATTTTATTATATATCTCCCTTAATTAATGATGGGTTTTTACAACTTGACAATCTAAGGCTATGCGTCTAAACAATTAGAGTTGTCATATTCAGATTTCCTTCATTTGTATTTCAAACTAGTTTTACATTCTTATAGATATGCCAATCAAATTTTAATAACTGTACTAAAACATTTGTATGGACTTTGTAAGATTTAATTTGTCTTAGAGTTAGACCTTGTAGGCTTATAATATGTTGGGCCGTTTCTATCAGTTTAATACATAAAATATATTCATTGTCCAACTCTTATTTCAAACAATGTAATATTTTATTCAATCTTACTAAATAAACCACTCTATATATATATATATATATATATAAACTTTTACTCAATGTTCATATTTATCTGACCGCTTAATACTTTTTACTCAATAAACCACTCATATATGGATCTTAAAATTTAACTCAATAGTTTTAAATTAACCCCATATTACTGAATGTTCATATTCATTGTCACTTTAGCTTTTGCTAAACTTAATTTAATCTGAAACTGTTTAAATCTTTTTGATACTTTCAGAAAGTTTTGCAAAAGAGGAAGATCAAAACTGAAAATCAAAACAAAAACATCCCTATCATCATCATTTCAGATAGTGAATCTGACACAGAAGCTGGAGATAATTACCCATGCACATGGAAAATGGAGGTTACCAGGGCAGTGGCAAGAAAGAAAAAATGTCAAGTCATAGTGAATTATATTAAGAACAACATTCAATTGATTGATAGTATATGACTAACTTATAAATATTTTCATTCTTAGTTCCCATCCGTGATTATTTGTTTGGTTTTCATTTTTTATAAGAGCATTTTCCTATGGGTAAGATCACAAGGTCACTAAACAAAATAAGCAGGATTCGTATCAAATCAAAGATACTTCATTCAATTATCCTGCTTACATCATTACATCTGAGAGGAACAAGAGAGAAAAATACATTGGTAAAGGTTGGTATGAGTATGTGTGGCACCACAAACTGAAACCAAGAGATCAACTAATTTTCACATTTAAATATCCTCCAAATAATCTATATGTCAAATTGGTTGGCCGTAAAGATCGCCCTTACTTCAAACGATGATTATGAAGTCACAAAAATTATGTTGGACTGTTTCTTCTTTATCATAAAAATGTTTGTATTATAAGTACTCTCTGAACTTATTATTATAATCTTAAGTATTATTACCTGAAGTACTTGGTATTTTATAATTTTGGTTTCCATTTTGTATTAAGAAAATATTATGGTTAATCTATGGTTATTATTATGGCCGTATCAACTAATATTATGTCATTTAGAATGAAAAACTTAAGATTGTTTAATCTTATTTGATTAATGTGTAAAAATTTTAAAAAGTCGCGCGCAGCGCGACCCCCGTGCGCATACACTGGAACTACACTAGTTTAATACATAAAACAAAAGTCTGAGCCAAATATTACTAGATATAGTGAATATAGAAAGATATGTTCCTCACTTTTATTGCATAAAGTGCATTGCAATAAGAACTAAGAAGGCCAAACAATTCCCTTATACATGAAGTTGTTAAATTCATCAATGTTTGACAATTCTTGATAAATAAGTGGTAGTCGATATGATAAAATATTTATGCATACCAACAAATGGGTAAAAAAGTTCATAAATATTTTTTTTGTTGGTTAGGTGGTCTAATGGCTAGAATTTCACCTCTTAAAGATGAATAAGTGGGTGTAACAATATATTAGCCAAACAATATCTTCCATATTCATAGACCTTAGCATAGTTGTTAAAATAAATATATTAACTTCATATAGTACTTGTTCATTTCCCCCATAGAAAGATTACCAAAACAAAGAAAAGGGGAGTTGAATCCTCTCATACGTGTGTCTATTTCTCTCAAAAATGGAATTCATCACCATCTCTTGAGATCAATAGAGAGGACGACCATGATTCCATCCTTCATCTTAATTTTGGTGGTGTCTTCTTCTCTATGTTTTCCGACCATCTAGAATGTTCTGTAATTCTATCGGCCGACACGGAACAACAAGAGTTCCCTTTTGTCTAAAACCATACTCCTCCCAAGCTTCATCGAGTAATCCCAAAAAAGCAGGATCAGTTAAGTAATCTAAACCAACAATAAACCTTCTAGTTTCTTCACCCTTCCTTGCAAGAACAGCAAAGTAACCTTTCATAACGTCATCAGCCACATTCTCAGTTGTGGAATGATCTTCATTCCAGTAACTTAATGCATGCTTTCTTGGTACAAAGACTGATAAACTCTTTTGTACCTTTCCAAAAAAAGAACTAAGCATCTTGATATAGTGAATAATTAGAAAACTATTAACAAGGTAATATTTGAATTAATGAGAGCTTGGAATATATAATTTTATGTGAAGAGTTTGTCTATTTATGCTGATTCAGAACACGATATTTCTCAACTTTAGGTTATACGTAGCCACTTAATAAGGTACTAGTGGGTCTAGCTCTATACACTGCATTCATTATCACTATTTGATAGGTCAATTTTTTCCATCTCATTGGCCAAAAAACTCTTACATTAAAGGGAGGGCCAAAAACAAGTTGTCCCTAGCTAATAATATTATTTGATGATATGTTTTTCTTTGTTTCGTACACTAAGAATCTGAGTAGCGATGTATTTTCACACATTCATCAGAGATTGAATCTGTAACTACATTTTAAAGAACTCAAGTATCTACAATTTGTATCTGACTTCATCTACGACAATTAAAACAACAAACGACAAAGAAAGATATTTTGTTAAAGTGAACATTTCGAACAAGTGCAAAGATAGTTTGGACTAATCAAATACTTTCTTTCGATACATTGGATGCGATTGAATATTGATTACCAAGTAGTTGTGATGGGAAATTCTTTCAGTGCATAATTTTTTTCTTATTAATTTGAACAATGTTCATGAGATAAACATAAGGTTGAAAGTTCAGATGAATGCATCACTCTAGCTAGAACTATCTAACTATAAACTTTTTTTTTTTTGAACTGCAAATGAATATATATTATTAGGCATAAGAGGAGTACAAGAGATACACCACTAGACAAAAATAAGAAAGGAACAAGGAAACAAGTAGAATAACAAGCCAACAAGCCTAACACAGCAAGCCTACACACAAGTTGGGACGTAATACACAAAACACAGCCCGCCCCAAACAACAACACTATAAGCAAAAAAGCTAAGGCAAACGCACAAGCCAACCGACCAAAAAAACAATACCACAGACCCACAGAAACAGCAGCAAAACTGAACCAAAACAGACCCACAGCGCAACAACCAGCCCCCAACAAAGCCTCAGCCGACTATAAAATCAATTGAACCTATCTGAGAGGCATCCACATTTAGAGCTGAACAATGCCTTCATTAAAATTACTTACGGTGCAAAAAACCTTTGAAAAGAAGAGAGTTACATTTCTATTTCTTTTATAAGAAAAAGCCCTAACAGATTTGATACTTTTTGTTCTTTCAATCTTGTAACCTTTTGATGTCTCCTAATCTTTTATTTCTTTCTAATATCTTCTTGCTCAATTTGTTAGATCATCGATGCAAAAGCCTCAATCGATTAAGTTTTTGTTCTCACTCATTTGCCTCACTCTGTTGAGTTAAGTTTTTAGAAGTTGAAAATTGTAAAATCTTAGTTACGATCTACTAAGTGATAAGTTAGATAAAATAGTTTTGTTTTTGTTTTCTTGGTTTATAACGCTATGGTTCCTAGAGGAATGAAGCCCTAATGTCTAGAGTTCCGCCCCGAAATAAGTAAAGTTTGGCAAAAAATTGTTCCACTCAAGAATTAAATTCGGATTATTCTAGAAAATTCATCCTGAAAGTTAGATTAAATAGTTTTGCTTTGATTTTTATTAAAAATTACATTTTTATAGAAACAAACATTAATTATACGCATACTATACTATTAATGATTTTGCAGCAAAAAACAGGAAACCATTTCAATGATTATGAAAATATCATTCTCTTAATCCAATGAGGGCACCATAGATTTGCGGTTTGACCCTCAAAGTAGGGGTGCTCGCGGTTCAGTTTGAATTAATTATAAGGCAAAAATCATCCGATCTAAAGAGAAAAGAGCATGCGGTTTGGTTCAGTTTTTGAATGATTAAAAAATTCAATGAAGAAGATATTAGAAAGATTCAAAAACCGAACCTAAAATGGTACATACCAAGCAATGGTATAAGATGGTTGAAGCCTAACAAGCTATTTGGATATACACTCAGCTTAAAAAATTCAATCAAGAAATTATTTATTTTAAACGGAAAATATAATTATATATAAAAAGACGAAAATGGACAAGAGTCCAAAGTACAAATGAGTATGAGAAATGTCCACAAATAAAATCCAAACACCTAATGATGGATAAAATTGCCAAAAACAAGCACCCCAACTCCAAAAAAACAAAAACACCCTAAAACCACAATCATAAAAATACCCGACTCCCAAAGAAGAGAAGATCTACCACAAAAGAAGGAGAGACATCGAGAGATCCCCCGCAGACCAGAGCCACTGAGACCCAAAATAACAACACAATCCAACAAACTTTAACGGTTCCAGCACAAAATAGGTGCAAACCCCACTCATAAAAGGAACATAGTGTGCCAAGATTTTTACCTAAAAATCACTTCCAAGAAAGAAAGTTTTACCTTGTCCACTAGATACCCAATAGAAGAAGTATCTCTCGAAAAGATTACCTCGTTACAGGAGTTTCAAATGGTCCACACAATAGATTGCCAAATTAACAATCACACTAGTCTACCTTTCCTACCCACCCCTATCTCTAAAAACTCTTCAAATTAAATCCCACCGATACTACGCGGAGGCACCGACTCAAAACCTAACCACCTAACAATATAATATCAAACAGGAGAAATTTGACTACAAAAAACTAAAAGATGTTCATCCGATTTAGACTTGAGAGCTGAGGCCACAAAACACACACATAATTTATTATTTACATATACGTACATCAAAACTTATCATATTAGAAAGGGTAGAGATTCACTTGAATATGTTGGTATATATACCTTAGATTTTATCTGTCTCTCTCTGCATGTGTGCGTGTCTTTCCATAACCAAACATAATCGAAGCCTAATATTGTTAATAAATATCCACCGTACAAAAATAAATTAAGTTGCAAAATAAAAAAAACTATATTATACAAGGTCAAAAGCAGGGACAATTCCACTTTATAAAAGGTATCCCAACAAACCCGATTAAACTATTTGCTTGTATTATGCTAAGAAGATGAGGGTTAGTTGATTTTGTGAGTTGTAATTAATTTATACTAATTTACATACAAGTTAACTTTGTTAAGATTGTAAAATCTTATATATGTCCGTATGGATCACAATCATATTTAGTCAATGATTGTGTGCCAGTTACGGATTTGTGACTGACCGATTATCATCAAACGGTTCATAATAAAAGTACAATTTGATTTTGAACTGTCTGATCAAGATCGAACGTCACAGATTCGTGACTGAAGGACAGTATGCAGTCACTGACTGCACAAGATTCATGTCGGTATGTGGTTTTGTAGTACTTGGTGTCCTTTATCTATGTTCCCACTACATAGTAAGATGAAAATGACACTGGGAATAGAAGTTATCATTAGTAAATTATGAGTGAACGATAAGTGTCTGTCCACTCCGGCCCCTATATAGTACAGCTAACTGTTTCAATGAATTGTATTGATATTAGATTTCCGCAATGCAAAAATGGGGTCTTATAGTAAACAAACACATTTTCTGTTGTCTGTTTAGAGAGTAGGGGCCTCAGGACAACAACATGTACATATTATAGTACACACACATTAATACATTGGTCACGGAAACTTGCTTTATATTGGTGGTTCATATATATATTATGGTATTCTTTTGTTTTTGAACATACAGATATTGGTGGTTCATATATATATCATGGTATATTATGGTGATCCATTTAAACATACAAAAAATGAGAGATAATATATATGCTAGTATAATATGTAGTGTTGTATCAATGTCGGCCATATCTTTGGATATGTTTAGGGTGATTTAAAGGATGGGATGTTATAGAGGAATAAAATAATGAAATGATAATATAGATGTTTGTATTGTTAGAAGAAAACATTGATTTGTGAGGTATATAATAAAAAAGTTACGAATTTACTCATGCATTTTTAAAGAAAAAAAAAACGGCATGACAATGTAAACTTTTGGATTTATGAAAAGTTTCATTGTTGGTAGACAAGAAAAAGCCTTTTTTATAATGTGGTGATGTGAAAAGACGGTGAGAGAATAGTATAGGAGAAAGACGCATTAGTTTTCGTAATATAAAGATATCATGTGAAAAATTATCGAGAGAAGTCATCAATTTGTGTTATCAATATATTACAAAATTTATGAATTTATGTATTTGAATTATGAAGAGAAAGTTGACTTGATGACTTAAGTAGTTTTCATGCTTCATTTGTGTTATTCAAACACAACTTTTGACACAAATATCAAACACATACCTGATTAGAAGAAGATGGCTCGCCAACGAAGGTGGTGAATGCTTTCGCGTTTGTGATCGATAGGAGACGGAGGATGGTGTACCTGCAAGACACTCTGACGCTCAAATAAGTATGTGCATGAAGTGAGAAGTACAAAGATTAGAAGTGAGATATATGGTCTTCTGCGTGAGAGGTATATTTATATCCCAGCGCGGAGCCACGACTATTGAACTTAGCGAAGATTTCGTGTATTGACACAATAGCTGCAAAATAGGCGCTGACGTAGCCGAGCACATTTGCGCGTCTATCTCGTGGAAGTCGGTTGATTTGTTCATGTTGATCCTTCTACATTGATGCATGTGTTGGGCACGTCCAAGCAAATATGTTGAGTACATGCCCTATTGTTTAGGCGCGCTTGTTCAATGTGGGATCTCGACCACGAGTCCATTAGTGCGAATGAAAAAAAAAATAGATATAAGGAAAAAGCTACATAGTGCGAATGAAAAATTCATGAAATTCAACGTGTTCAGCCATTTGATTATAACATGGATAGTTTTGATTTATTTATCCTTAAAATGCAAAAAAGACAATTACCATAAACATGTCCATATTTCAATATCAGTTCGCATTTTTCTTTTCACACCATATAGCAAATCTCAAGTATTAGTCAAAGGGGGATGAGACAGTGTATTGGAATTCGGGTTAATATGTGGCTGGACCCTTGGTTAAGGGACAGAGAAAACTCATGTTACATATGTAGTGCAGGCTTTGGGAAAATATGCAGGTATGGGATTTAATACTCCAAAGAGGCAACCAATGGAACTGGAGTATCATACAAGGGTTGCTAAATCAAAGGGACTTGGGTGAAGTGAAAAAAAAAAATCACGGCAACAAATATGGAGGAGGAGGAAGAGGAGAAGTTGGTGTGGAAATTCAACAACAAAGGTGTCTAAACTGTAAAGTCGACTTATCTGTATGCAACAAAGTTGCTTGTTAATAATGGAGATTTTGGAACCCCGAGTGAATGGATAAATATTTGGAAGTTAAAAATTTCACACAGAATAAAAGTATTTCTTTGCAGAGTTTTCAGGGATTTCTTACCTACACAAGTTAGATTGCAAGATAAAATGAGTGGCATGTATTTTTTGGATGCACTAAAGCCAAACAAATATGGTAGGCAGTAGAAACTAGAGAGTAAACTTATAGCATGTCATTGATGGATTTATTAACAGAAGACCAACTTCAAATGTAGTATTTTTTAGTTTTTAAGGCAAAGCCTTTACAGCCAGTGCAAGACATTATCTTGATGATACGGTGTCTTTGGAATAAGAGAAATGAAAAGATTTTGATTCGCTCGTGCAATGGCTATTTGTTGGTGCTCGTGTTGTCCAACCAAAACCATGATGAGTTTTCCTGTTGGGAAAGATAGCACTAAACAAATACCTAATAATACAAGACCAGCGGATAATTGATTATCTCTTGATAAAAAAAAATTCATTAATAATAATAATAATAAATTGTCAAAAAAATAATAAGAAGAAGAAGAAGAAAAATGATACCTAGTACCCCGGACACTAGTTAAGGAACAAATGTAATAAAAATATCTTGGAATTTGTGTATTTGACATTTTAAAAACATAAAAAAATATTGTTTTCAATGCAAAAGTTATTTGTTTTAGTAGCCTTAACTAGTGCCCGGGGCACTAGCTAACATGACCCTAATAATAATAACAATAACAATGGAACAAGAATATCTTCCGTTTAAATGAATAATAATAATAATAATACAAATACAAAACTGATTATTACAATCTCCGTTCAAAAAAATATCTCGAATTCTTGCTCAAGTGGATTGCACTCTGACTATCGCAATACACGGCGTACTTATGTTGGTCTTGCCCTAATTCATGCAAGAATCACTTCATCCATAACATTTCCTTGCAAGCTTCGTTGTTGCAATTAATTTTGCCTTGGTGGTACACAAAGCAACACACTTTTGTAGCTTCGACGGTTCGACGGCCACGATACAGCTCCCACCGGAAATGTAATCAAGAAGTTGATTTCCTAGAATCAAGAAGTTCATGTTTTCTACTTCCAAAGTACAAACTCATTATAGAAGTTCCTCTCAGATATCGCAGTATCCACTTAACAGAATTCCAGTGATCCTTTCTTGGATTGACCAAGAATCTACTATCAAAACCAATTGAGTGTGTTTGTCGATCGCAAGTCTTTCGTAAACTACTTCTTGATTCTTCATTGAAGATACTATCTTTTACTATGACCAATTTTTGAACACCTTGAGGTGTTGAGTTACTTAATGAAACCACAAGCATGTCCCTATTATCTGGCAAAGAACTTAGTAATAACAATGCTTGCAATTCATCTTCAAGCACCATTTTCATATTGGTAAGTTGATTTACCAATCTTTGAAAATTGCTCAAGTGTTCAGAAACACTCTTGGTTTCTCTTTACTTGAGGTTCACCAATCGCCGAATAGTAGAGGTTTTATTCTCGGTTGTCTTTCTCTCATACAAAGCTTCTAGTTTCGTCCATAATGTGTATGCAACTATTTCTTGCGCAACATGACGAAAAACACTTTGATCTATCCATTCTTGACTTTGTCCGGTAGTTTTCCTCTTCATGACATTTCAGTCATCATCAAACTTTCCGGTAGGCTTCATCCCTTTATCTTGCAAAGGTTGATACAAATCTTTGCTACAGAGTATGTCTTCCATTATGGGTTTCCATATGGGGTAGGTTGAAGAGATTAACTTGATCATTATTGATAACCTGTCAAGGTTGACTCATCCATTGTGAATAATAAAAGCTAAAATGTGTGGTGAGCTGAAGCTCTGATACTACTTATTGGAAAAGATAACCACTTAACACACTTAATACAAGGTCAGCGGATAATTAATTATCCGTGGATCAAACTTTTCACATACTATAACAATAACAATGGAACAACAAGAATATCTTCTTTGTATATGAATAAGAATACAAAAATGATTAATAAAATCTCACAAACACAAATGATGGATAAACTCTCTTGTGGATTTTTCTCTCAAAAAGCTTTCACTTTGATGATTATAGAAATGAAACATATTTGTTTTTATAACCAATTATATGGCTATAACTTTAGGAGAGTTGTTCTCCTTTACTTTCCACATATTTCATAGAAAAACTCTTATCATTCCTTTAGTTTCACAATTCTATCTTTATCGTTTACTATCCTTCATTTTCTTTCTTCCTAAAGAGAATAAGAAGGACTGATACAAGATAAAATATTAAATGAAACTTTTAGTAAATTGAAGGAAAGAAAAGGAGAAAAAATCTATGGGGATTATAGCCACCTATTTTTGCATGCAATAGCTATAAATTCTTCTTTTATTTCATTTTTATAATCATCGGAATGAAAAGCCTTTTGAGAAAGAAAAAAATCCAAAAGAGAGTTTATCCACCATTTGTATTGATGAGATTGTAATAATCAGTTTTGTATTATTATTCATTTAAACAGAAGATATTCTTATTCAATTGTTAATATTAATATTATAGTGAGAAAAGTTTGATATAGGGATAATCAATTAACCGCCGACCTTGTATTAGGTGTTTGTTTGGTTATATCTTTCCCAACAAGTGGTATCAGAGCTTCGGCTCACCACACATTTTAACTTTTATCTTTCAAAATGATCAAGTTAACTTCTTCAAATTACTCCTTTTGGAAACCCAGAATGGAAGACATACTTTATTGCAAAGATTTGTAACAACCTTTGCAAGATAAAGGGACGAAGCCTACCGGAAAGTCTGATGACGACTGGAATGTCATGAAGAGGAAAACTATTGGACAAAGTCGAGAATGGATAGATCAAAGTGTTTTTCATCATGTTGCGCAAGAAATAGTTGCATACACATTGTGGACGAAACTAGAAGCTTTGTATGAGAGAAAGACATTCGAGAATAAAACCTCTACAATTCGGCGATTGGTGAACCTCAAGTATAGAGAAACCAGGAGTGTTTCTGAACACTTGAGCAATTTTCAAAGATTGGTAAATCAACTTACCAATATGAAAATGGAGCTTGAAGATAAATTGCAAGCATTGTTATTACTAAGTTCCTTGTCAGATAATTGGGACACACTTGTGGTTTCGTTAAGTAACTCAGCACCACAAGGTGTTCTAACATTTGGACATAGTAAAAAATAGCATGTTCAATGAAGAATCAAGAAGGAAGGAACAAGGAATGCCGACAGAGTCTGAGGCGCTTGTCATAGAGTATCGTGGAAGAAGTATCCACATGAAGTCCAATACTAGAGACAAGACAATGGGAAAGTATGAAGATAAGTTCAGGGTAGGTCGTGGACAAGAAAGGATATATAATGTTTTTATTGTCACCAGAAAGGTCACATGTAGAAAGCTCAAAAGAGAGCAACAAGAAAATGGTGATGTGAGTAACACATCCGCTACCATTTTTCAAGGCAATGAGGTAATCTTCGTTTGTGATGATGGTCATGTTAATTTGACATCACAAGATACACGTTGGGTTATGGATTCTGGCCAAAGGAGATGTTTGCCTAGAAACAAACATTGATTGTCGTCTAACGTTGAAAGATGTGAGACATGTTCCTAATATGGGTCTCAATCCAATATCAACAGGACTTCTAGAGGAAGAAGGTTATACTAGTGTTTTTGGAGATAGGAACAAAAGTTGTGGCTATCACATGAAAAATATTGAAAAGGTGTTGGAGCGGTTCCACATGGAAAAGCCAAAGTCAGTTGCTACTCCACTTGCTAGTCATTTGTCTTAGTTCAAAGCAGAGTTGAATAAATGAAATTTAAAAACAGGAGATGAACAAGTTAAGGTGGAATATGCCTCAACTGTTGGAAGCTTGGTGTATGCAATTGTGTGCAGACGAGCTGATATAACACACGCGGTTATTAGTAGATTCTTAGCCAATCCAAGAAAGGAGCATTGGAATGTTGTGAAGTGGATCTTGCGATATCTCGGAGGAACTTCCAAAATGAGTTTATGCTTTGGAAGTAGAAATCCTAAACTAATTGGCTACACAGATGCAGATATGGCGGGAGATATTGATTCTAGGAAATGCAACTCGTGTAGATACCATTGCATACACCAAGTCTTCCATAGCAAAATACATCTTCATTTCACTGTTCAACTTGCTGATCTTCTTACTGTTTTGTCCTACAATCAGGTGGTTGAAAACAACATCAGATGGCAACTAGTGGAGGGAGAACTAAAGTTTAATATCAATGTTGTAATCTTCACCGATCTGAACAACAAGTTTTGTGTTGGTATGTGTCTAAGGAATGATCGAAGCCACTTTCTCAAAGCTAAAAAGTAGATGGCTTGAGGGCACACCACCGACAATGGAAGCAGAAGCATTGGGATTGAAGTAAGCTATAATTTGGGTTGGTGAGATTTAAAAAGTGTCTATTGAGCTAGGTAGAAAACTAATGATGGATGACATTGTTGATTCTTCTACTAACCATACCAAATTTGGCAAAACTATTGATGCATGTATGTCTCTTATAGAACATTACTCAAACGTTGAGACAGTTTTCGATAGGAGACAAGCTAATTTTTTCACTCATACATTAGCAAGGGTGTCAAAACTGTACGCTAGTCATTAAATTTTTTACTACATTCCATCTTGTATTTGTCCTAAATAATATAACTTTCTTAGTGTAAAAAACCCCATTTATTTAAGATATAGCTCATAAACCACAAAAGACAATACTCATTTGTCAAGTCCTTTTAGTTAAGCCCGGTAGATTTTTATCCAAAAAAATAAAAGTGATGCCTAGTGAATCAACATGCACTATCTTGTTATGCAGCGCTACTGCCATGGTCTGAGTGTGTTGAAGTGTGCTTGCATGCATTCCAAGTTTGTGAAATACGATGGTTAACTTTTGTACTTTTCCAGGGTGTATGTAGTATATTAACATTGATTGTCATGAGGTTCATGAAAATTTGCATTTCCAAAATTTTCTATTTGTTCCCGTTCTCACTTCTTCACAATTGCTAGATATTTTTAGGGGTTCTTAAATTAAGTGTTAAATAGTTCATAACTATTTTCTATAATTAGATTAAAGATATCTATCAAATGTTGTGTACATCCTCCACACTAAATTTCTTCTCTCTTCTTTCTCCTCTCCCTCTCGCCACCAAAGAACTTCCGGTCACCCCAAACTAAAATCTAGTTGAGTTTTCCCATTTTCCAGTAACTAGCTGTTAGTTAACCTATTTGTTATAACTGATGGCATATCTGCCTTACTAACCAAAAGCCCAAAAGAACAAGCTCTCTTCGCACTATATATGTTTGGTGATCATATCTATTCATTTTCATCTCCTCACCAACCATGGAGAACGAATTCTATTTCAAGAATTCAGGCACAAAGTTAATCTCTTGAACTTTTTTAATAACTGTATGTATTTTTCGAATCAGGGTGACTTAAAATCTATCTATTCCAACAAAAAACCACTTGCCCGCTTTGTTAGAGCTCACTCCTTTTTTTTTCTGCCAAGTTCTCTGCCTCCGTCACATACCACCTCGACAACTGCTGCTTTTGTTATTGAAAGGTCAACCTATTGAGTGGTGGGGCAGGGTACATGTTTCAAACCAACTACCTAAGTTTGCCATCTAGATATTTTGCATAAATTAAGTTTTCCATCTAGATATGATGCACCCACAAATTATCATCAGTCTTTCATGCTGTATTGAATTAAGCAATATGTTGGTTAGTGGTTTCTTTCCAACATTTTCTCCCTCCAGTATAACAAAAATAGGATTTAATCATCATTTTTATAAAAAATAATGCATTATGCATTTTGAAAATAAGTGACATTGTTTAAAATCATCAATAAACAAGCTACATCAAAATAAGCTCAATGACATGCTTACTATAAAGTATAAACATGTGTAGTAACTTTAATGCACTGCAATGAATTAGTTACTATCATCTAGTAGTATTACTATTACCCTATTTTAAATTCAATCACAAGTCAAAACATAAGATACAACAAGTTACATTGATTATCTCACTCTACAATAGTCTTATGAAAAAGGATTACACTGCACTACTACAGCAATGAGCAATTCAATGATGCAAAAACATATATTTCCAAGACAAACCTAATAATGTGGATCATGCAAATTGAAGTGCAAGTGCAACAATTACGTGTATTCATTGAAAATTAAAATCAAACAGTTGGTTTGCGTTCGAATCCCGTACCAGGAACAACATCATTATCGCCGGGGAAAACTTCGAGTCCAGTTACAACAGCCTCACGAGGACCACGACGACACCTCTGCTGCATTTCCTGCACCGCATCAGGGCTACCGGAGAACACAGCCTCCACCGAACCATCTCTCCGGTTGCGAACCCATCCTTTAAGCCCTAATTCCCTAGCATTATCCACTGTCCAGTTCCTGTAAAATACTCCCTGCACCCTCCCCTTTATCACCACCCTCTCCTACAAAAAAAACAAACAAATATTAACTAATTATAATCTAATCAATAAACTAATCAATAATTAAAATTTCAATCAATTTGTCTCTGCGATACGCACCGTTTTGGTAGAAGAGGAATCTTGAGAATTCGCCATAACTGAAATTGAACGTGGAAGAGGAAATTTAAGAGAAGAGGTGCTGCTGTTATAACGGAAATGGAAGATTCTAGAAGCAGTGTTATAATTTGCGAAAGAATTGTTCAAATACGCGATGAATCCCGGTCGCGGGTGAATCATTCTAATAGCGGTTACAAATGCGATTGCCATGGGTCTGAAACAGTTGAGGATACATAGTAATAGTATCTTTCTTTTTTTAAATTACTTTTTAGGCCATATATGTTCTCAGACCCAAAAATCCAAAAAAATACCCTTAAGAAAATTTCTCAATCGCCTCTCCATGTTATTGTCCTTCGTTTTGAGAGGTTCGGGATATAGAACTCGAAGTTTGTGCGGAGTTTTGGAGGTTGCAGGCACCGTTTTAAATTTGTGCGGAGTTTTGGGAGTGCAGATTTCGGGTTCTAGATCTCGAAATGGTGCCTGCACTCCCTAAAATTCCGCATATACTTCGGATTCTACATCCCGAATCTTATTTCGGGATCTACATCCTGAATTTTGTTTAAATACCTTCAAAGACAAATAAGATAGTTAGGGGGGGAAAATGATGGAGGGTGGATAGAGAAATTCTCTTAACTTAGTCGAATAATATTTTTGAAAGTTAATGTTTTAACTTAAAATTATTTTGGAAGTTAGGATTAGACGATCAGTATATGGAGTGACTTTGAAACTTAGGATCTAAATTTGTGTAATATATTTGAAAGATGTATAAAAAGAAATTGAGAGCTATTTTTTTCTGACAAAAATTGAAGAGCAGTTTGAATACACATACATATGTTAATAGGATTTATTATGTCATTGCAATTACAAAAAGTGTCGGTTTTACTACAATCGTAAAAAGTGTCGGTTTAACTACAATCACAAAAAATATCGATTTCACTACAACTACAAAAAATGTCGATTACACTACAATCACAAAATAAAAAACATTAAATTTGGTTGGATCCTCCAAATAAACGAAATATGGATGATTTCAACCTTCAAAACGTTAAAATTCTTAAAAAAATTGCAACTTTTTTTTTTGAATGAAGTTGAGTGTTTGAAAAACTTTCAAAAAATGAAATCGTATCTTCCAAAATATTCCTAATTTAAAAAATTTATCATAAAAAAAATAAAGCGTATTGATACATATGATCCAAAATGAGTTTGCACATAAACACTACTTTGAAAGATATAGTATCCGAAATGAATTTGTACATAAAACACTAATTTAAAAAGTAGGATCCAAATTATTTTGGTTCAGATAGATTTAAATTCCGAAGGATATTTTAAACATTTTAGGGGTGTGAGAGTAATTAAGGGGCAGAAAAAGCAAATTCAACTTTTCTATTTATTTCTAGAGTGTTGTGGAAGAAGTGTGCTAGTCTTAGTTATTTATATTGGACATTTTTTTAGCCCAGTTTGATTGAAATGGCGAGGAAATTTGTTTTGAGAGTGTATGTAGCGGCGAAGCACATGACGGCGAATGTGGTGGATTGGAACCATAAGAGGGTGGTGGCGAGTGCATCCACGGTGGAGAAATCGATTAGTGACGCGTTTGAGTTGGGGAAGAACTGTAACGCGAAAGCGGCGGCATCTGTTGGTGAGGTGTTGGCTATGCGGCTGAAGACGGAGGAGCCGGAGATTGGACTTGGATGTGGGGTCCACATGGATGTTGAGAAGGAGATTGAGAAGAAGAGTTTTGATACTGGACCTGAAGTTTGGGCTGTTGTTGATGCTTTCAGGAAGAGAGGTGTTAAGGTTGTCGTTGAGAATGAGCATAGTGTAGTAGGGTCAAAATTGTAAATTGCTCTCCATTTTTTATTTTCTTTTTATCTATTTCCATTTTTGTTTGGCTGAAGATTTTTGTAAATTAAGCGTTGGGCCCTTGGTAGAGGAAAACTAGCCCGACTCAGATTTGTAAGTGTTTTCTAAGTTATTTTATTGAGATGTAATGTAATAAAGGCTAAATACTATGAAATTTTTGATATTGCGAAATGATTCAATTGAAAAGAGTGACGAAATTATATTATTCCATTCTTTTCAAAATAAATGATTTAAATAACTAGTTCAATACAATTTTTTGATTGTTAATATATTTAATTATCTATCTTTAAAGATTATAAAAATTATATATTTTAAAAATATTATCGGAATAAATCAAACAATATTTTATGGGTGTGTTTGATTCGCAAAACAGTGAGGACTGGATAGAACAGGACAGAACAAGACAGTACATGACAAAATAAAATAGTACAGGACATGACAAAATTGTATCGAAGAGAGATAGGGAGATAATTTTCTTTATATTTGAAAATAAAAATGGTATTTTTGTATTTTTTATAGTTGTACTGTGAACAAAAAGTTGTGCTGTGGTTTACTGAAGGACCAAAATTCTTGATTTTGTCCTGTCCCTTGCTGTCTGTTTTGTCCAGTCACATAATCAATTTTTAAATTAAACAGGATACAGCAAAAATTGTCTTGTCCAGTACCCTGATTTTTAGCAGATCAAATGCATCCTATATGTAAATTGTATATTGTATTTTTTTTAATCAAAATATTGTATTTTTTATTATGTATTTTTGACTAAATATTGATTACTCAAATGAAACATTTTTTTATTACACTCAAATGAAGCATTATTTGGGATAAAAACCACTAAGAAAATAAATTTAGAAATCATCAAATTATTTTGCAGCTCATGCTGAATATGGATCATCATGTTCATACTTCATCGCCCTTTGGTAGTTTGGTCCTTGGAGGTTGCCTTGAGCTTAAATATTCTACTGGGTCTCCTAAGAATTTATAGCATGAACAATCGCATTTCCTTATATATTATAGCCATAATTTTTTTTTTTGACAAGATTATAGTCATAAATTTTACACAATTTGTTTTTTTTTAATCAATCAAAATCAAATAGGCATATATTAAAGTAAAAGACATTTTCATTAATGTAAGAAGTGCACAATGAAAATATCAGACCAAAGTCAAAATACAGAGAAGAGTCTAAGAAAACAATAAACAATACCTTTAGACAAGTATTTCACGATGCATCTAGACAAATTAAAGGATTTTGAATCCCACATGTAAAAAAGAACAATAAAAAACTTGAAATTAGTAAAGTAAACCACGACCACACTTATAATTATATATAATGAATCATCACATAATCAGCATCAAACACCTTATGATTAAAAATCCAATCATTTCTATTTTTCCAAATACTCAAAATTGTTCCAAATGTTTGTTCCTTATCTTATTATTTTGTTTAAATTAGTAATATTATTTTTCATTCTTTTAAATTAGTTTTAGATTAAACTTTGATTATTTATTATTTAAGTTTTATTCATTTCTTTTTTATATTTTATGTTACAAATCTTAACACAAATAGTATATTTTGGTTTTTAAATTTAAAGATTAACCACTTAATTCTTTTTCATCACTTTTTTATTTAAGTCCGTCTAAATTTCTTGTACGACATTATATTTTGGTGAAACCTAAATATGAATCTTGGTATTAAAAAAAACTTAAAAGAACGTAACTTAAACCTATATCATCATACATCTTTAATATATAAAAAACTTCCTCAAACACATTTTAATTCCTTTGCAATGCAATTTAGCAAAAACCGGTTAAAATTCAATTCACGTTAATTATAAAAATGAAAAACAGGGTGCCCATGTTGTTTCAGTTAATTATTCAACTATGTAGAAATCAAAAAAAAAAAAGTTATTCAACTATGTAAATCAATTTATTAAACATTATCTCTTTACAATTTGTTCAAATGGTATCTACACTTCTAGATACAATTTAACGGTGATGGTTGTCAAGCTATATTAAACTTAATTTCAACAAGGGAAATGAAAACATTGAATTTGAGCTCCTCAACCTTATCCAAACAAATAACATTATAAAAAAACATAACATTATAAGAAAGTCAAAAATGCAACAATACATTGTCGCTATATTTTTATATCATAAAACAATTTAAACTCAAATCAACCCTTGTCCATAAAAGTAGACATACTTTAGCATGTTTTTCAAATGAACATTATAAAATAGCTGATGTATGATGAAAATTCTTGAGTGGTTCGCACGTGGGTTTTGAACCAGAATACTCTTATAGACTTCAACAAGATTTTCAAGTCAAAAGGAAGCTTATGGTGTCAAAAAAGTTTTTGGTTTAAAAAATAACAAAAAGGTTGCCAACAAATTTGGTTTAATTCATAAAGAGTTTCTTATTTTTTAATCTATTTCTTTTGTAAAAAAAAAAAGTGTTGATACTTGCACACTAATTTAGGTGAATCTCATATTCATCTTTTTTCTTATTGTTTTAGATAATTTTGCAGCGAAATTTATACTCATTAAAATGTTTATACAATGTTTATATAAATCTACCGTTTAAATATTAAAATGTTTATACAATTTTTATCAACTAAATCCGTCAAAAAAAAACTAAATTGTATATGTATTTACAAATAATTCACTTAAATTTTATGATGAAATAAAAAGCATACAAGATGAAGATATGAAAGGAAAACAGTTAAAATGTTTATTTAATGAATGAAATGGAAGAGACGTGTTGAAGGGAAAAAATGCATCTCGTGGCGTACAAATTCAAACTCCAACTCAATGCCAAGTGTTGTGGACGTGGAATGGGCCCAACATGTAGTACCACTCTTAAATGGTGGCTAATCAATTTTTTAACAAGTCAAAAATAGATCAAATTTTTGGGTCCAAAAGTCCAAACCCAAACCTTTTTCAAATTCAAACATTAAAAATGTCCCCAACAACAAGACTTAGACTGTAGTAGCAGCATAAAATGATGTATGATGAATGTGTTTTTATGTCATGGATGGTGTATGAGTGTATCATATCATACACATAAAATGAATCATACTCCCTCCGTCCCAAAATGTAAGAGAAAAAATTCAAATATTTTTGTCCCAAAATATAAGAGAAAAACACAAATTTTTACATTTTCAAGAAAAGTTCACTCTCTCTCTTACCTTTTTCATAACCAATAACCAATCAAAATTGTTTATACATCTTTTCAAGTAACCTTTTTACTAAAAAACTTACATCCAATCATTATATTTTACTTTTTCTTAATAAGTGTGATTTTTATTTTTTTTTCTTACATTTTAGGACGGAGGGAGTATTCATCAATAGCCAACAAGATTTTTTGTGCGTTTCATAGTCACGGCTGAGTCATGAGAATTGAAAATTTGAGACCACGTTCATGACATCATCTACTCTCAACGGCAGGGTCCCATCCATGGATTTTTATTTTGTTTTATTGACAAGAAATGTTAATGTTGTTGGCAAAATCTCATTTTCAGTTGACAGTATAATATTATCATTATATTATTGAAATCAAATTTAATATTGTTGTTTTTTTTCTCTTCTTTTAACCACCAAGATCGTACGTTTTTATATACTTTTTTTAAACAGTTTTTCCTCAAAAAAATTACTATCATGCATGTCGTCGATGCAGTGTCGCTCCTGATATTTTAGAGATTTCAGATAAATAATTAAAATGAATCTTTGATAAAAAAAAATTGTATTTTTTTTTTTAAAGAATATCATCAATTTTTAAATTATAAATATCATCTACAACTTTAAAATTAATCTTTTATCTTTGTAACTAACATAAACAAAAAGTCACATTCTATTATGATCAATATCATCAAAATACATTTTAACTACTTCAATTTTTTTATTAGTAAATATTTTTACTTTACTTAATTAAACTAAATATAAATTGAACTTAATAATATAACTACCAAAAAAAAATTGAACCCCTATTTTTTGAAGGCACAAGGATGGAGCCAATGTTGCCTTGGCTCAAAGGCGGGTCTAGGTCAATGTCAATATTGTTTTGCCACCTAATATTGTAATGTTCTAGGCACAAAATACTATACCTCAAGTTTTAGTTTGTATCGTATAAATTTTTTAAGTTTTTTTAATAGATAGATTCCTTTTAATGTTTAAAGTGTTGCATAGTTACATTTTTATATGATAAGTGTGTCTAATAATATTATTGTTTGAAATTGGGTGCGGATTGTAAATTGAGGATTGCCTCTTACTTATAAACTCATGTTCAGGTCATCTCACATCTAATGTGGAATGGAGAGACTCTGATACTATGTTAGAAATTGGGTTGAGTCTAACTCTACCTTACAAAACCGGCTTATAAGGTGAGAATAGCATCTTACTTATAAACTCATGTCCAGGCCATCTTACATTCAATGTGAGACTTTTTAACATTTTATCTTTATTTGTTGTCATTTTATCACTATTTCAAACTTTATAATAACGTTAATATACACACATGTCACGTGAAAATGCTGCATTTCGTACTTAATCAACATTTTAACAACGTATTTGTGTTTTTGGATTGGAGTTTGACTAGAACGATAACAGTGCAATATTTTAAATGCTTAAAAAATTTATCTATTACAAAAAAACTTAAATAAACTATATGATACAAATCAAAACTTAAAGACTTCTAAATGCATTTAGCCTAAAATTTATTTCTAACTTGTTACAAAATTAATTCAATAAATGAACTAAACCTACTAATAGCATTGTCAACGATGAAGAGCAATAAAAGATCAATGAAATAGCATTAGCAACCGAAGTGAGGAACCATCAAAATGGCAGAACCAAAACAAACAAATCATATACAATTCAAAGCAACTGGACCAAAAAAATTGTGAGCATTATCTTAACTCTTTAAACAACTAAAAGAAAAACATAAACATGATGCTACATAAACAAGTTTCAAGCATTCACTCACCAAACAAACAAATTATAAATATTATATTGACTCACCAAAAAGCCAAAAGAAACATCTAAATTCTAAAATATGACAATTCACAAACATATTACGAGCATTCTCTCATCAAATAAATACTATATCATGAATACTATTTTAACTCATCAAATAATCAAAAGAATCACTTAAAACTTATGAAGCTCGGATACTCAAAAATTGATCAAGTATCATGTTAGATACCATATCTGATACTGATGATATGTGTCAGATGTTTCCTAATATGTATCAAGGTAGTAGCCAATGTTTAGATTTTATTTTTTAAATAAAAAATATTGACACTTATGTAATACTTATCTTATACTTGTCGATACATATCAGAGAAGTATCCGGCGTTTATATTTTATCCATTCTGTGAAAATAAATAAAATGGATATGATCCAAATAGGTATAAAAATTTGGTTTATATGCATACAAATTTTTAACTTTTTTCAAAGAAAGATGAACAATATAACAAATAAGCGACAATATTATAAGACATTAGAGGAGATGCGCATGACTATCTTTTTGGATAGTACTTAAGAATCTTTCATTATTATATGTAATTCATTTGTTTTGATAATTTTAATAACGTGAATATTTTCTTTATTATCGATTTTAATTACGTTTATATTATATTTATATATTTAATTTTTTTTATTAAAGTATCATAATCATATCATATATTAAATTTTTAAAAATTTTCGTATCACCAATATCCGTATCATATTATATTCATATTGTATTATCGCAGCTTCATAACTTAAAACATAATGCTTTGCAAGGGCATTCACTCATCAAACAATTAACTTTTTTTGGACATTCATTTACCTTCAAACACTTTAATTTTACAAACCTAATCAAAACACTAAACAAAGTATGCATGGATCACATCGTTTTGGTATGCTGTGGTGGCATGTTGGCACGTCAGCTCATATGTCATTTTGCTTGGAAGTCCACAAGTAGTTAGTGACTTAGTGCAATCATATTCATTCGTGAGAGAAGGACCTAGAAGCCTCTTATTTGGGTAGTATTTGCCTATTTGGATTAAGTATTAAATTACTGATGATGTCACACCACACAGGTCCAAGCCCACCCAATTGAACCCACTATTTTTCTTTTTTAAATTATTTTTTTTATTTATTAGGAACGATTTCTACAAAGATTATCCACTTAATTATATTGACCAATCAATGTACACACACGCACTTGATATTTTCTGTGGGAGTTTATGTATTAAGCTGGACCGGTTCCTCATGGACTCAATAAATTAGGTGAATAATTTCATTTTATTCTGTATTTTTATTTTCTTGTTTTTAGAAAAATATGACACCAGTAGTTGTTCAAGGTGAATTTTGGCTTTCAAACGCTATTGAGGAATCAAACTATAAGATTAAACTGTATGTTGTCCTCTTTACCAAGTCCGACGCATATCACTACTGAATATATGGACCTACTAACATTTAGTAAATTAGGTGAATAATTGAATATAAATATTTAAGCGCAGTTAGACAAATTATAAAATGATTAACCTAGATGTTTAGCTTAAATGATTAATGAATTTTAAAATAATATATTTTGGAAAAAATTAAGTTTGATTTTTAGATAAAACAATTTTTCAATTAAACTTTATTTATATTGCGGTTGTAAACCCCCTATCTTAATGAATAATAGAGTTAATAAAAAATTTCAAATGATTAGTAATAATAACAATAAAGATTCAGCTACAAAACAAATTATTTTAGTTTTTATAAATAAACACTGCATGCCGTTTATGCTGGCTTCATCACATCCAAATATGCTGGCTATTCCATTTTTTATGTAATCTAATGACTAAACGTTCATCTTTTAAATACAAACAAAAGAGAAATTCTAAATTTAAATTTCAATCCTATATATATTATATAAAATTCATACTCACATATACAACTTTTTCCCTTTTCTTTATTATGCCCCAAAAAGCTATTTGCGCTCACCACTTACTTACGATCATCATAAAATACAAAAACGTGTAAAGTAAGTTTATGCAAATTGCATCCATCTACGTATTATTATGCTCAAAATTTAATGTGCGTGGATCATGAGGCATATCGCTTTTCAATTTTTTTATTAAACAAGCTACAAAACAAATACTCCCACAATGTTAAATATCTAGAAAAAAATAGGGCTAATTAAAACAATGTTACAATTGGGGATGGATAGTTAATTCAACTGGTTAAACTGACCGGTTGAACTAAGGGTTAAGGAGCTAGTGGAGGTCCAGGGTTCAAATCCTGACAAAAGATATTGTAATATATTATTTACTAACAACTAACATCGCTTATAAAAAAAAATGTTACAATTAATCAACTAATCATAATCATGCATACATATTTTTTTTGTAACTTGTGATAACATTAAGAAGAAAAAATGAGAGAGAGAGGTAGAGAGAGAGAGAGAGAGCCGTCTCTAGGGTTTACCCTAGGCGGTTCAGCCGGTCTGTTTCGCCAGTACAGAGAGCTTTCGGGGGGGAGTGGGATGCCGGCAGGGTGCCACAAAGGGGGGGAAACAGGGAAGAGTGGACGGTGGTGAGCCGACGACGGAGGAAAGCGCATAAAGATGGAGATCAAGGGTTCTGGCACGAGCAATATTATGATCACCAAGACAACTATGATTCTCCACCAGTTCAGTCTGTCTTTAACGATCAACATGTTAGATACAAACCTTCTTTGTTTCCTGGTTTCCACCGACAGAGACCTGGTTTTCACCGAGAGGAAGAGGACCTGCGTTATATTGATAAGTGTCTTGTCTGGCCACGGCGACTGGAAAGTAGGGAGTGGCGTTCTCCGGCGAGTATGCATCGCTGACCTGATGCAAGGCATAACCATCGGCGGTGGCCTAAAGCTTCTCGCGCGCTGGATTTAGTCACTCAGCAGCCGCGGCAAGGTTTAGGACAGGGAAGGAGTTATGGCGATAGAATTCAGCCCTTGCGCGCGGGGAAGGAGAAACAGGTTACGTTCATCCACTTGGGCAAAAGAATGAAAAGCCTAAGGCGGGGCAGCAGCAAGGTGAGAGGGGGGGGGGGGGGATAGGTACGGATGATGAAAATAGGTATGTTTCGTTTTATTTTACAAATTTTCCGCCACTGCTGTCTAATTTTTATTTGCAAAAAGGCTTTGAGGTTTGTGGGTTAATGGATGATTTGTATGTAGAAAAAGCTTGAATGCTAACGGGAAACCTTACGGTTTTGTTCGTTTCGCAAAAGTTAAAAATATAGATAGGCTGACCAAGGCGTTGAATGATGTATGGTTTGGACATTATCGCATTAAGGCGAGTGTGGCTAAACATTCGCGCGATAAACCTAGGGATGTTAGTGTAAAGCAGGCGAAAAAGGTTGTGTCTGAGAAGGGTGAGGATGTTGCAAAAAATTTGGAGAAGGCGGTTGCTGAGACTGCCTGTTCTAGTTCGACCTCTGTCCCGGGGTCGACTATGAGAGTAGGGGAGGTTGAAATCCCGTTAGGGCAGAAAAAGGGAAAACTGGGTGATGGGGAACTTAACACGGATAGGGGTCCAGGGGTGCTTATGAGGAGTTATAAGACTAAGGAGAAGGAGGTCCAGTGGGCAAAGAAGGGGGTGGTGGCATCTGTGAGCAATGGGGAAGCAATTCCTTTGATTCAAAATCGTATCTTGGATACGGGTTTTGTGGACCTTATTGTTACACCGCTGGGCGCGGATCGAGTTTTTATTTATAGTTCATCACCCACTGATGCTCTGGACATCCTTAATTGTGCAAGGGAGTTTTTTGGCCTTTTCTTGTCTCACTGGGAGAAATGGGAGAATATCACTGAGCCAGTACGGAAGGGGGCATGGGTTAGACTCTATGGAATTCCCCCCCATGCGTGGCATGAAGAGTTTTTTAAGTTATGTGTTCTAGATTGTGGGAGGTATCTTCGTACAAACGCTCTCACTTTAGACAAGGATAGACTAGACTACGCTAGAGTTCTCATAGCCACTCCGACTTTAGAGGTGGTGAAGATGACGGAAAGGTTACTAGTAGATGGGAAGGTGGTGACTATTCAGATTGTGGAGGAGTGGGGTTTTGCTTTAGGAGATGATGCGTGTCTGCTTGGGGAGGACAAGGAGTCGGAGGGTACTGCCTCTGATGATGAGTTCTCACTTGAGAATGCAGAGGCGATTCAGGTAGACCAGGAAATGGTCGAGAAGGTGATGGAGGAATTGAGTAAAGGGGACTCTGGAGGTAGGCAGAGCCAAGAGAAGCAAAAGCATGACCGTTATGTGTCAGAATCCTCTTCTGTGAGGTGTAGGGGGAATGGGGTTGATATTTTAGATGAGGGTTTGGTGGACAAATCACAAAGTGTGGAGGTACCAGGGGCAAAGGAAAATAGGATAGTACCGGCTGATGGCGAGTCAATCATGAACCTAGAGGACCCCATGAATAGGAAACGTACAAAGTCATGCCCACCGTCGGTTACCCGCTCTCAGATGTCGGGACCATGGAGCTTGGAATGGCTTCGTGACCATCATCAGGAGGTGGGTGGAGCCTCCCCTCGTGTTAGTCTAGTGAGAGGGAGAGATGAGCCTCTATGTCAGCATGTTGAGGGGTCTAGGGAGCGAGTAGAGGGTTTCGGGAAGAAGGTACCTCAACCTGGTGTGCGCCTCAAGAAGATTGTGAGGTTGCCTAGCCAGGACCGCAAGGATGTTTTAGGAGTGCTCAGGCAGACTGAGCGCAGACTAGGTTGCCCAAGAGAGGGGCTAAACGTGATTCGGCTAACCACCTGGGTTCGGGAGGTGGGGCATCTTCGTCAGTTTCAGTTAATAATGATTGGCAGAACTTGGTGAAGATGCAAGGGAATGAACAAAATGCTTTGTAGGATATGGTAGGTTTCAGACAGGCGTTGGGGATCAATGTCTAGGGTAGTCAGGGGAATATGTTTACAGTTCTTTCGAGGACTGGTAGGGGTAAGGTTAGGGAAGTAGGTCAGGTCAGGGAGAGAGTTAATACCGCGAGAGAGGGTGATCAATGAAGATCATTTCGTGGAATATAAGAGGGTTGGGGGTGGAGAAGAGAAAGGAGGTATGTAGACTAATAGGGGAGAAGAGACCTTTTGTTGTGCGTCTTCAGGAGACTAAAATGCAGGTTTGTGACGATGTTTATGTGGCTAGTTTATGGGGTTCATCTCCACATGCTTACTCTTTTAGTCCTTCGAATGGGGCGTTTGGTGGCGTGCTGACTATGTGGGATGTTGATGAGGTTGAGATGCAGACGTCTGACCGATAGTCACATGTTCTTTGGAGTCAGGGTAGGTTCAAAGGTTTGGGGAAGCACTTCTTGTTAGCCAATGTTTATGCTCCGTGTGATCTAGGGGCAAAGCAAATCCTGTGGGAGGCGATGTCTGGTCGCCTTCAACAGGTCGACGGTCAGGCTGTCTGTGTGTGTGGTGACTTCAATGCAGTTAGGACTATAGATGAGCGTAGGTCTGTGAGGGTTGTTTCTCAATCACAAGAAATTACATCTTTCAACTTGTTTATCGAGGATAACTTTTTGATTGATCTTTCATTGAATGGTCGTAAGTTTACTTGGTATAGAGGGGATGGGTTGTCGATGAGTAGGTTAGATAGGTTTTTACTGTCTGAAGATTGGTGCCTTACTTAGCCCAATTGTCTTCAGTCTGCGCAGCTGAGAGGACTGTCTGATCACTGTCCTATTATTTTGTCAGTAGCTGAGGAGAATTGGGGGCCTCGTCCGATGCGGATGTTGAAATGTTGGGAGGATGTTCCTGGGTACCGTGAGTTTGTGAAAGCGCAATGGGGAGTTATTCAAGTTGAGGGGTGGGGCGGGCATGTTCTCAAGACAAAGTTCAAGATGATTAAACAGGCTCTGAAAGTTTGGCACTCATCTCATAGCCAAAATTTACCTAGTACGATTGATGTCCTAAAGGCTCGTATGGCGGAACTTGATAACAAAGGGGATCACCACAGATGTTCATTCCTTATCACGTCTTAATGCGAGTATTTCTTGGCAACAATCCCGGGCTTTGTGACTAAAGGAAGGGGATCCTAATACTAAGTTCTTTCATTCTATGGTGGCCGCCCGCCGGCGAAGAAATGCTATTAAGTCTATTTCAGTGGAAGGGGCTCAATTGGACACCGTGGAGCCTATTCGGCAAGCGGTGTTTAATCATTTTGCTTCTCATTTTAAAAAGGTTAGCGTGTCCAGGCCGGGGGTGGAAAACCTCCATTTTAAAAGTCTGACTTGGGAGGAAGGGAGTGGTTTGATCAAACCTTTTTCGATTGAAGAGGTCAAAGCAACGGTCTGGGACTGTGATAGTTACAATAGCCCAGGCCCGGATGGGGTTCATTTTGGTTTCATGAAGGACTTCTAGGGAGATTTACAAGGTGACATGATGAGGTTTGTGTCTGAATTTCATCGAAACGGGCGGTTGACTAAAGGATTGAATTCTACTTTTATCGCCTTAATACCCAAAGTGGATAGCCCCCAGAGTCTTAATGAGTTTCGGCCTATAGCACTAGTAGGTAGTCTTTATAAAGTGTTGGCAAAAGTGTTGGCAAATAGGTTACGTTCGGTCATCGGGAGGGTTGTTTCTGAGTCTTAGTCCGCTTTTGTTCGGGATAGACAAATTCTTGACGGGATTCTTATAGCTAATGAGGTAGTGGATGAGGCTCGGAAAAACAAAAGGGAATGGATGATGTTCAAAGTGGATTTTGAGAAAGCTTATGATTCTGTGGACTGGGATTACCTAGACGCTGTGATGGGTCGGATGACTTTTCCGACTCTATGGAGGAAATGGATCAAGGAATGTGTTGGCATGGCTACATCGTCTGTGTTGGTCAATGGTAGTCCGACTGATGAGTTTCCGCTGGAGAGGGGTTTACGTCAGGGGGATCCCTTATCCCCGTTTCTCTTTCTGTTGGCGGCAGAGGGGTTGAATGTTTTAATGACGTCGCTGACGGATCAACAATTTTTTACGGTGTACAGGGTAGGTAGGCAGGAGGTGCAGGGTAATGTACAGGTTTCTCACCTTCAGTTTGCTGATGACACTCTCCTTTTAGGTACCAAGAGTTGGGCCAACGTGCGAGCGTTGAGTGCTGTCCTTATGTTGTTTGAGGTTATGTCAGGTTTGAAGGTTAATTTTCACAAAAGCATGGGGGAGACCAAACTGTGCTCGGTGGCGGAGATGTTTGCTTTAGGATGGGGGGCAGGAGGGGGGCGTGGCAGTGGCGGAGACAGTTATGGGTATGGGAGGAAGAGTTGTTGGGGGAGTGTCAGGGCTTACTTCATGATTTTCAGATGCAGGAGCAGCAGCCAGACATATGGCAGTGGCGGTTTGATTCGGCGATGGGTTATACAGTCAGCGGCGCTTACCACTTATTGACTACTCAGGATACGGGTCCTCTTGACGCTTCAGCTGATCTTATATGGCACCGACAGGTTCCTCTGAAGGTGTTTATTCTGGCGTGGTGGCTTCTCTGCGATAGACTACCGACGAGGGACAATTTGGCTCGACGAGGTATTCTTGCACAGACGACGCATCATTGTGTTTCTGGGTGTGGAGGACTTGAGACAGCTCAGCATCTTTTCTTCTCATGCGGGGTTTTTGGCTCTTTATGGACACTGGTCAGCTCTTGGATAGGTTCTGCTGTGGTGGTTCCTTCGATTCCATCTACACACTTTTCTCAGTTTACTCTAGCAGCAGGTGGCAGTCGGGCTCAGCGATCCTTCATGCAGCTCATTTGGCTTGTTTGCGTATGGATTATTTGGACTGAGCGCAATCAGCGCCTATTCAATGATTCGACGCAATCTATTGCTCATTTATTGGATCTGATCAAGCGACATTCTTTCTGGTGGTTGAGAAGTCAGTATCTCGGGATGGGGGTTAACCTACATAGTTGGTGGGTGAACCCTTTGTTATGTTTGGGTATCTGATGTATCGTTATTTTATGATATTTTCTTATATGGACTTGGACTCTTGATGTACTCTTTGGTGACCTATTCTAGCACATCTTGTGCTGGGGGTTGACCTCTTTTTGGTATATATATATATATATATATATATATATATATATATATATATATATATATATATATATATATATATTTCATTTTGGCTTGTTCAAAAAAAATAATGTATCTTTTTTTATTACTCCTTATAATGTCAATATTTTGTATGTAGGCGAATTTTAATTTATTCTCTAAAAGAAAAATAGTAATTAACACCTATAATGTGGGCGAGTTTTGATATATTTTTTTTATGTTGACTCTTTACTAACGAAGCAGGCAAAAATCATCTGTCACGTAAGCAAATGTTCACCACGTCAACAAAAAGTCAACATATTAAAATTCGTCCACATTGTAGGGTGTAATCAATTTTTTTGCAGGGGAAAATAAAAATTCATCCACATTGCAAGGGGTAAAAACTTATTAACCCAAAAAATTACTAAAAAAATACACCATATTATGAGTGTGTCATTTTATTTTTTCAAGTATTTTTCATCACGATATTTAGTCATATTTTTAAATTAATTCATGTGTAATCTTCATATTTTTTAATTAATTATTTATATTTATAATCTTATGTATCTCTTCCAAAAAAGTTTAAAATATTTTAACCAAAGATTGATTAAACAAGAATATATATATATATATATATATATATATATATATATATATATACACTTCTGTCAACAAAAAAGAAGAAGAATATATATACACTAAAATTCTATTTTGAATAAAAACTTGAGTTTTTTTTCTCAAAACATAAAGTTTGAATACTTTGACATAATAATTAAAGTGAGTGAATTTGATTTACCACTTTTAAAAATATTTTTTTGGATTATCTCTTGCAATGTGAAAAATTCATCATTTATCCCTTTTATTGACTTTTTAGTGACATAGCAGGTAAAAATCAACTTTTTGCTAATATGGCAATACTTTTGTTGAAGCGACAATTGACTTTTACCTGTCACATCAGTAAAAAGTCAACAAATGAGATAAATGATGAAATTTTTACATTGCAGAGGGTAATTATATTCAATAAAATAATTTTACAAGAGTAAATCAAAATTTGTCTACTTTACAGAGGATAAAAGTCTATTAACTCGTTATTAAACAATAAAACATCATAAGGGATGGTTCAAAAAAATAAGTTTGAAGGGAGGTTAATAAATTTGATTATTAATAATAGAGATTTATTACAAAAACAATTAAGGGAAGTTAATAACTCCCGCAAATTAGAATAGTAATTTAACAAACCAAATTGAGAGGGTTTAAAACCCCCGCAACTGAAGAGTAGAGGAAGGAATACAAAGTGCACAGGCTACTAGTGAGGGTGTTTTAAATCGCCACTAAATAGTATATCTATGTAAACAAATAATTTTTTGGAGGCGAGTTGTGGCCCTCGCCAGCCCATGAGGAGTTCATCCCTTGCACGTAACCACATTTGAGGGGAACAGTGCACATGTAAATAACATCTACCAAAACTGCTGCTAAATAGAGGAAAATTCAAGCCAAATTGAGGATGAACAGCGGAGTCTTCTTTTTTTCAAGCACGAATAGAACTATATAATCTAAAGAGGTGGGCAACCTAGAGAGATGGTCGTCGTCTCTATTTGATGAATGTGGAATCGAGGTTTCGGTTCATTTGGAAAACATGTCAATCTTATAGGAAGATCGTGGGAATGATTGAATTAACTGAATACACTTTATTTCTCATTAATAATCCGATCTAAGCGGAGAAATTATTTTGATGTGGAAATTGTGTGTGTGTAATGAGAACTTATATTACCCAAAAACTCCAACAATGTCATTAACAACAACGATCTAATGATTTGGTGTTCTAATTCATATAGTTTCTATGTAAAAGCAATAGAAAATTATAGATTTTTCAACAAATTAACCAGCGGGCTTGCTCACCACTCCCCATCTCTGCCCGCTTTTTCAACGAGTTAATTAAACGAGGCATCCCATCTTAAAGGAGTTGAATTCACTTTTGTAATACATAAGCCAATTACTATGTCACTAGAATTCCTCCTTTCAAGATGGATTAGTGGGTGTAACAAAGTTTGGAGATCAATTCTTATATATTACGTACAATGCCAACTAACTAAATTCACGGAGATTGTGCGAATCTTTTCTATAAATAGACAATAAATAAAAAATAGATAATGAAGTAAACATTTCCTTTGATTGTCATAGATGAATTATTTGACATTTTATTTTTGGTTTACAAATGACTGAATGAGCTAAAGATTAAACTTAAAACTTCTAACATACTACTCAAATTCTTCACTACTAAATCAAATCGAGTGACTTTAAATTATTTGACATTACTATAATTAAATACGTATAGGAGAAACAAATGTGATTTGCATACAAAAGCAAAATAATTATGAGATGGTGGAAAATGTCATTCCGCTTTTATAGGTGTCAAATTTTGCCATAATGGTTCATCACGATTCACAATAGTCTAATTAGATTTCTTTTCAATGTTGAAAATTGATTAAAGGAATAAGTTTACGGAGGGTAAGTTCAAAGATGTCACTATTTATAGATGAGAGGTAACTATAGTTTTGATCAATTAATTAACGTCATTAATATCAATACTATATATTTTATCTATTATTTTATCTCATTCTTCTACCTAAATACCACAAATTTAACAAGGTAGCACCGTCTCTCTATAAGATCCATTAGGCCACTGAAATAGCAACGTTTTCACAAAAAAGAGGGATTTGAATTGTGACATTTTAAAAATTAGCTTCTAAAACAAATCAATTTGTTAGTTTAAAACAATTTTAACAATTATAAGCAGAACGTTCTACGAATGTTCTCGTTAGTGTAAAAAAATAACTAAATAAACAGTACTCCTTCTGGTTCTTTTTATAAGGAACACTTTGAATATTTGGTCATTTTTATAAGAAAAAATCTTTAAATTTATTCTTTATTAATTGCACAATTCCATTTGTATCCTTATTAATAATCAGTTTCAATGCTAGTTTTGGAATTGTGCATAAAATTAATCAAAGGTTAGTTTTGGAATAAAACATAAAATTTTAGAATCATTAATGTAAAAAATGAGCTTTCTTGGTCTATGTAATTTTTTTAAAGTGTTTCTTATAAAAAGGATCGGAGGGAGTATTAGTGTATAGTGTGTGTGCAAATATTAGAGAGTAAAGGAAAGGTAAATGACACACAACAATTTATACTGGTTCATCCAAATGTTAGGCTAGTCAAGTCCCCACTCGTGTGAAATTTATCACTAGTATATATAAATGACCAGATGCTACTGTTCACTCAATATTGTAATCTTTTAAGTTGTTGTTCTAGTGTCTGTACTCAAAGTCTTAGTTTATTAATTTATTATGTTTAGTTTAATTTCTGTCTATTTATTTATTTTGTCTTTAGTTTTAGTCTTAGTTATGTCTAGCTAAATTATATAGCGTTAGGTAGTTAGTTTGTGCGATCGCTTTTAATGAGTTTTTCGTAATCAGTTTTTAATTATATGTTTCCATAATTCGTCACGAAAGTGAGAGTTAATTAAGGCATAGACCAAATTAGCAAGAGTTGCGGTTTGTACTAGATAATAAAATTTGAACTTTTATTCTAAAGACCGCGAGAGCTATTTAGGATTAGTGAAATTATATTGTTTTCCAGAAAGCATTTATATAAATAGGTGGAAGGGAGCGAGAGCCAACATTTAATTTATATGAATGTAATACTAGTCAAATTAGCGAGAGCTGTGATTAGTGTTTTTAAGATAAAATAATTCTTTCGAAAACTAAACCTTTTTTGCCTAGCACAAATTAAATACTGAACCGTCTGATGCAACTAAGATCACATACTAGTAATTCTCTTTATTAATTACTTTCAAATCTTATTCTAATTTATCATTTAAACCTGACAACCAAACCCCATAATTTAATAACTAACCTTAGATTTACAAAGTAACAATAGATAACGGTAATCACATTGGTCCTTTGGGTTCGATAATCTTTTAAAACTTTGCGACACAATTGTGCACTTGCAGTCATTGATTTATACTAACGCTATCTGTCGATTAAGTTTTTGGCGTCGTTTCCGAGACCAATTTAGTCGATATCGTAACTCTAATGTTACATCGTAGAGACTAAGGCAATTTATCTAAAAATTACAAAAAAATTAAAATAAAATAAAAATATTTTAATTATAAAATTACTCTTTAGTTTGTCCGTTGTATGCCAAGAACCTGCTCTCAAGGCGAAAGAATTGAGCAACCAATTGACAACTCTAAAAGTATTTTCAGACGCCGAATTCAAAATACACGAAATATAAGAAATCAATTACAAAATCAAAATCAATTAAAAAATCTTTCTGAATTAGAAAATCTTACTCTCGAATCAGTTGAAGAACAAATAGTAGAACAAACCATATAACCAGAAATGGGTGACCTTCCACAAGATCAACCCCTTAAGTTCTATGCTATTCTTTCAGAAGATAAACCACACAACAACATTGTTGCCCCTAATATCGAAGAAAATAAATTTGAGCTTAAACCTTCATTATTGCAAGCTGTGCAACAAAGCCAATTCTCCAGAAATCCCACAGACGATCCTAATATACATTTATCTATATTTCTACAATATGCAGATACAGTAAAAGCAAACAGTGTCAGTCCTAAAGCTATAAGACTCTGTTTATTCCCGTTCTCATTAAGAGATAGAGCTAGAGCTTGGCTCCAATCTCTACAATCCAACTCAGTCACCACAAGGGACGAGTTGAAGAAAATCTTTTTAGCAAGATATTTCCCACCTAGCAAAACTGCTATGCTTAGAGCCCAAATCAATGGATTTAAACAGAAAGATAACGAGTCTTTATTCGAAGCATGGAAAATATACAAGGACATGATAAGGCTCTGCCCACATCATGGCCTAGAAGAATGGCTTATTATCCATACATTTAACAATGGTCACTTGTACAACACAAGATTGACAATAGACGTTGTTGCGGGTGGCGCATTAATAGATAAACCCTACACCCAAGCTTACCAGCTTATAGAAAGTATGGCTCAAAACCATTATCAATGGAGAAGTGAAAGAGCTGTTGTTGAGAAATCTCAAGCGAAATGGGGTATACATGAGATAAGCGAACTTGACTATATTAAAGTCTAATTAAAAGTTCTAACTTAAAAGTATGAGAGCATAACCAGTTGGCTCATTCTCCAATACAATGCTACTTTACATTCCTAGAATGAAGACATTTTGTGTTAGTAAAACAGAGTCTTCATCGGAGTGAATTTTTTCTGGTTCAAAATCTTGTATACGTGAAGCTAAAATTCATTAGATCAGTCTTCGCACCATATCAAAACTTGTCTTCAAAGTCTGTCTTCAGAGTTGAATCACTACAAGAAAACCTCCATTTTGCAGCAAAACTAAAAATGAGTTTGAGAGGGCTTTAGCCGTCCCAAACTTTAAGACAGACAAAGCCGTCTTAAAATTAACGAAAGCCGTCTCAAAATAATTCACAATATAAAATTTATTTTTAATAAATATTGAGACGGTCAAAACCGTCACAAAGTATAAGACAAGATGACCGTTATATTTTGAGACGGTCAGAGCCGTCTCAAAATTGTGAAGAATTTTGAAAAAGCAGAACAAGTTTTGAGACGGTAAAAGCCGTTAGAAAATTAACGCGCAATTATTTTGAGACGGTCAAAGCCGTCTCAAAATCTTGCTGAATTCAAAAAATAAGAGAAAGAATTTTGTGACGGTCAAGGCCGTCTTAAAAATTAACGCGCTATTATTTTGAGACGGTCAAAGCCGTCTCAAAACTTTGCTGAATTCAAAAAATAAGAGAACAAATTTTGTGACGGTCAAGGCCGTCTTAAAATTTAACGCGCCATTATTTTGAGACGGTCAAAGTCGTCTCAAAATCTTGTTGAATTCAAAAAATAAGAGAACGAATTTTGTGACGGTCAAGACCGTCTCAAACGGATTGGCTTTCACGTTCCCCATTTTCCCCCAACGGTTACTTGTCTTTTGATTATATATATCATTCTCTTCAAAATTTTCACTCACAAATTTCATTCTACAAATTTTTTTCTGTCTCATACTCTTACAAACTATATTTTTCTCTCAAACTCTCTCTATCATTTTCGCCCAACACTACATTTCAATACCTATTCCAAATTTTTATCTTGTAAATATGTAAATATTTTCTATCAAGATTGTGGTTTTTTTTTTGTTGAGAAAATGAAGTTTCAGTTTTCTTTCTTCAAGAATTGGTAAGTGTATATTGTATTATAAATTTTGTGTATAATTTTAATATTTAATATTTAATTATACTAATATTGTTTGTGTTTAGTATATAAAAAAAAATTTAAAACGAAAATTGATTTTTTTTAAAACAAAATTGATTTTTTTTTTTAAAATAAGTTAAATTTTGAGACAGTCTAAGCCGTCTCAAAATTTTATCACGTGTACCAGTTTGAGACGGCCATGGCCGTCTTAAATTTTAAACCGTTCTGACATATATTTTGAGACGGCCTGGACCGTCTCAAAATTATAACGGTTCTGACATGCGTGAAACATTTTGTGACGGTCTAGGCCGTCTCAAAATGGGTCTTTAAGTAGCTCATCATTTCCTCACGGTTTAGGCCGTCTCAAAAGTTTGTGACCAGCTATTTCGCAACGGATTGTGGCCGTCTCATGGCCGTCTCAAAATTATCACTTTAGAACGGTTTTAGTTACTTTGAGAGGGCTTTAAACCTTCTTAAAATGGTGTATTTCTTGTAGTGAATTTCTTGATCAAAATTGACTTCATAATCGAAAACTTAATCTTGAAATTCTAGAAGTGTCTTGATCATAACTTTGTATTCTAGTTGACTCTAATCTAAACTTTGATCATCAAAGTTAACTTCTCATATTCATAGTTGACTTCCCAAGATTGATCAAGATGTTCATCAGATGCAAAATTTCCTCTTCAAATGATAATTTTAGTAAAAAAAATTATTTCCATTAATTGTGTTCAAAAAACTTATTTCCTTTTCGTTATTTTTTTTGGCTTGGATATTTGGTCTTTTAATTAATTTATTGATTTCATTTTAGTACATTAACTAATTGTTGTTACAAATTAGTCCCTTAACTAATTTATTGGTTTCAATTTGCCTTTTTAACTAATTGTTGTTATAAATTTGTCACTTAATTAATGTATTGGTTTCATTTTGATCCTTTAATTTAACTTCTGTTAACTTTATTTTTTAAAAATCGTTAAATATGTACATGTGGCTAATGATGTGGTCAACAAGGGTCTGTGATGTGTCTGAAAAAACGTTAAAACTAAAAATAAGTATCTAACGGTTTTTGAAAAAAGTTAACCTAACAGAACTAAAATGGCTAACATAAGTTAAATTAAGGGACTAATTAGTAACAACAATTAGTTAAGGGACTAAAATGAGATTAATAAATTAGTTAAGTGATCAATTTGTAACAATAATTAGTTAAAAGACCAACATAAAACAAGGACTAAATATCCAATTATGTTTTTCTTTTTTACTTTGACAAAGTGTATATTAATCAATTCACACACAAAAAAAAAAAAAAATGCTCTATTTTTATTTTATTTTTTGATAATTTAAGTGCATTTTTTTTTGGTTACATAAAAGTGCACTATTTATCATGCGTATAATGGCGTAATTACCATAATGTTCATTTCCTAATTTATCAAAAAAATATGTTCATATCCCTATCCTTAAAATGATTAGTTGGTGATATTTTAGCCCTAAAATTAAAATTATTGGCTTACTCTTTTGTCTTTATGTAAAAGCAGAATTTGAAAGCTCCACGTAATCATGTGTCATTATTTTGTGGTCTATATTATTGGAATGCATAAACATTTTGTCGCTTGCAAAGTGGAATCTTTTTTTATTGCTTCGTCTATCTATTGCCAATAGAAACAGGAGACCTAATAATTTGGATTATTCAATTATTTTCCTTATCTTCTCATTTTTGAGCTAATCCTTATTTGTAAATTTTTTGGAGCTTATATGTTAATTATTTTGTAATACATACCGTAAGAATAACAATAACAAATAAAAGAAAAAAGTCCGTGATGGTTATTTAGCTTTTGGCTTTTTACTAAGAGCGTTTTCATTTAACTACCATGACATATAAGTTTTGCTTAATTTGTACTCTTGTGATTTTAATTTACATCTCTAGGATTTTTCACACTCATGCTTTCCCCCAAACCCAAATTAATTAATCATATATATTAAAGCATGGAAAGAGTCGTATTCTCAGGATTTACAATCTTTAATAAATTAATTAAAATTCTACACTAGATAATTCACTTAAAAAATACATATACTTAAGGTATAAATTAGCTTCATATGCGAAAGGGCATGCATGCTGATGCATCCGTGCACGGCCAAACTTCATGCGTGTGCCGTACCATGACATAAACTAGTTATTATGCAATAATAATGATAAAATAATTACTTTAAAAAAATAATGACAAAATAATTAAAATATTTGTTGAAAAATAATTAATTAGTAGGAATTGACTCTTTTTTAGGTCGAGATGGGAGTTACTACAGCCGAACGCAGTGAGTAACTGACTAATTGACTCAGGGATATAAAGCTGCTCCATATTGAATGTAAGGATTGAACCCTCGATCTTTAGTTAAAGAAGGATGAACCACAATCGCTCAAACACAACTCCTAAGTTAATTAGTAGTAATTGACTGAGTACTCTGTGTATTTATTTTTGCAACTCTAACCTTTTATATCTGTATAAATATATATTGTCATTCAAAAACAAAAAATATGACTTTAAGGTTGTCTGAAAGAGTTTTCAAAAAATCTTTTTAAATTTTTAAAAATTAAAAAGAAAAAATATATTTGAAAGACCTTTTTTAAAAAATTATTTTGAAAAATTATTACTAATTCCGTCGGTCATCTTCCTTCCAATCACCAATTTCTCTACAACTCTCTCTACTAATAAAGATCTTAAAAATCAACTCTTTATTTTCTCATTTTACACTTTAGTAGTATTAAGGAGCAAATTCCACAATTTGATCGCGACCCAGTCTAGTAGTGTATACTCCCTCCGTACTAAAATATAAGTCGTTTTGACCATATCACACAAATTAAGAAATGTAATCATTGTTGTATGGAAAAGAGAAATTATGAGTTAGTTTACAAAATTGTCATTTATTAATAGTATGGAAAAGATAAATTATAGAAGTAAAAGAAGAGAGAGTAATAAATAGTTAAGGGTATAATAAGAAAATTAGCATTAAATGTTGCATTGGTATTGTAAAACGACTTATATTTTGGTACAAATTTTTTTCCCAAAACGACTTATATTGTGGTACGGAGGGAGTATAAATTAGTCCTTGTGCTATTAATGAGAGAGACTAATATTAATTTCCCATATCAAAATGTTGGGAACTAATTTTAGTTATATTTTGAGTTTTTTTATTATATATAAATTTATGTGTGAGTTTAATTTTAGGAGATTATCACTTCATCTAAAACATAGGAACTGACAAAACATAAGGAAAATAGGAGCTCCAACTCTTTTTAAGTTTTAACTAAGCAAACCATTATTTATAGACACTTCTTAAATTGTTCGTTTTACGAACTTAATTAATGATCTAATCTAACAACACCTTCAACTTGAAGTACCAAAGGCCAATGAAATGAGACACGCAAAGGAAAGCAACAAAAGTAGAGAGTACAGTAGTACTGGACCTAAGCAATGGACCTCTCATAAAAGTATATGAAATTACTACTATATGATATATTGATATGAGTGGTTAATTGATAAAGAAGAAAGACGATAAAAGAGATATAGCGCTTTCTAAGTAAATGCTCCATTAATTGTTTACAAGGACCACAATTCAAGCTGGAAATTAAAGCATTCTAATCTATGGTACATAATTGAAGTCAAAAATTTATGGTTCAGAAATAAATCACCAATTTGAATTGTGCTACTATTATATTTTCAGGTATGCCCTGTGCTAGCTAGAACCTATAACTATAAGCTCATGCATGACCAATGACATGTGTACTTGACAATTTAAATTTATTGAATTTGTATGGTCTTACTTTGTCAATTTTTTGAATTGTATATGCATGTATTTGGACATTTTTATTTCATTTTATGAACTCATTTTTTAGAGTGAAATTCAAATGGTTTAACATAATGTTACAACTTACAATTTAGTTATTGAACCAAAAATCCAGATTGTTAGAGTCAAAGGTGTGTATTGACATTGAAATATGTGGTTGAAAAAATTGTTTGAATTACTATTTACCCCAAATGTATATTGTAAAATGACCGTATATGTTTGGTGCTTCATTTGCATTATTTTTAATGATCATATGTTAAAAGAATGCCGCTATTTAATTAGCACTAACACCACATGTTAGCATTGTACTATGGTTAATTAGTTTTATAAAACTTCAGTACACCAACAACACACGTTTTGAAACATGTACATGTGTTTGTGTTTTATAAAATGATCAGCAATCATGAAATATGTGATTGTTTACCCTTTAGCTAGCTTTTGAACAAGAGAGTTGATAATTTTAAGTTGGCTCAGAGATACTCCATTCGTTCCTTTTTAATTGTAGTTTGAAATACGTGTATAATATTTATTACTTTCGTACTAAAATATAAGTAGTTTTGATTATATTATGCGGCTTAAGAAATGTGATTAATGTTGTGTAGAAAAGAGAAATTATATGTTAGTTTAAAATTGTCTTTTATTAATGGTATTGAAAAGATAAATTGAAAAAGTAAAATAGAATAGAGTAATAAATAGTTAAAGGTATAATAAAAAAAATAGCATTAAATGCTTTATTGGTATCATAAAGTGACTTTTATTTTGGTACAAATGTTTTTCTCAAAGTGACTTATATCTTGGTAGGGAAGGAGTATATAACTTATTTTGACTATATATTTTTATTAATATACAATAGCAAGTATTAGCTTATAAGATGTTCAATTTATCTCGATAATTATTTTTTTAAATATTACTTTTTTATAAATTTTTACAATACATAATTAAATATATTAGTCATCAAAAATATACATTGAATATTTATTTATTTATTTTTTATCGAAGAGAGTTATTTAGAAACGGATGAAGTAATTAAATTAGTTAATGTTATATGAAAAATAACATTGTTATGTAGATTCTTTGAACTCTATTCATAAGAATAAAATCATTATTTTGTTTAAGAGTAAAGTTCGTATTTATATATAGATTGTTATTTAATTTGTATTTTTTTTTACAAACAAATTTTGAATTTTGATTAGCTAATTGCATGACATATAAATCAAGTGAAAGAAAATTAAAGTAATTGGACAACTACTTGATAAGAAAAATATACAAGACTACAAAAAAGGACAGGGCAATGCTTTATATATCTCGACATCTTTTGTATGGGACTTAGTGAAACAAGAGGATTCAAAATTATCAAAAGATTATCTCTAGAATATTCATTGGACTAGGAATTAATGCATTATTGGTCCTAGCGTAAGAGATTACGCCATGGTCCCCTGTCCCATTGAAGTTTCTTCCTTCAATGTCACAAACGATGCTTCGTGTTGTTGAAATGTGTACTGCCATTTATACGTAAAGTTGCATTGTACCTACCTTTTGTACTTCAGATTGTGTGGTTGGTTAATTCACATTTTCTTTCAGCACATTATGGCTCTCAAATATACTAGTGCTTAATATATTTGTCACACAAAAGATAGTGCTTATAGTAAAATAGTTTTTTTTTTTGCATTACTTTGTGCGAAGTTGTTTGGAAGAGTGTTGGAAGAAGCACTAGATAGATCAATGTTGTTATATGTAAGATCATGAGAAAGGGAGAGATTACGTATCAAAAACCTTTGAGTATTAGTTTTTTTTTTTTGTCGATATTAGAGTGTCCATCGTCGAATACAGTGATTATTTTTTTTGTTAAATTGGAGGCACTTCAAGGGTGTGATATAGTTGGCCCAAAAATTTAAAATTGCTCTGTATAGATAAGGTGATGGTCGAACCATCAACCTTTAGTTAAGGAAGGATGAGTCACAACCGCTCAATCACACTTTCTGTATTCTTCGAGTATTGGTTATATGTGCATTCTCTTTTATATAACCAACGTTTTATTCATTTATAGAAAATATGAAACTTAACTACTTACACTTTAAATTATTTTACTAGTATCTAATAGAAGACTCTTAAATTGTAAGAGTTGAGTACCATTTATACTCCTTATAATTTAATTTTACTTACTAAAAAAGAAAAAAACTTACACTTAAAATTTAAAAACCATTATCTAAATATGAGTTTTCATATCCTATATTTGTTCTAATACTATCTTGAATCCATTCACGCTCTCCCACCAAACCGAATCAAGGATCATAATGAGACATTTTGAAGACTCCAACCAAAATCTTAAAACATAAATATATAAATAACTTTTCTCATATATTTAACTTTTTATTCATTTATAAGTGATGTCAGGTTTAACCACTCACAGTTAAAACGATTGCAACCTCTTCTATAATAATATATCATATTTGACATAATAATTTCAATCGTACCGTATTTTATTTTAAAGTTGTGCATAAAATTAAACAAAAAACAAAGAAAAAGAGACTGAACTAATATAAATACTTTTGCGCTTATAATTTGTTTCTAAAATTTTAAAAATACTATTAACATATGACTGATTATTGTACACTCGAGATTGTTAATTCAATGATAAAAATTTAACATTATAACCTCAAGATACTGAGTTGAAATCCCGTTAGAGATCATTGTAATTAATATGATATGTCAATGATTAATAAAAAAATAGCTTAACTATGATTTTTGTTCCTGTGTGTACACAAAGTTTATGTTTTAATTTCTATATCAAATTTTGTTCTAAGGAAATTCTTGAATCAACGAAACTTTTTGCTTTTGATTCCTAAAGCTAAAATCCGCAAAAAAAAAATCTTAAGTTTCATGCAGATTTTCTTACGAATTTTTTTGAAGATTTTAACTTTAGGGATTAAAAGCAAAATATTTAATTAATTTAAAAATTTATTTAAAATAAAAATCGATACAGAAACAAAAATAAAAAAAATTTGTACATACATGAAAGAAATTTATTAAAACAATACTCCCTCCGTCCCAAAATAATTGTCGCGAAAATTGTTTGTTTCAAAATAAATGTCATATACTATTTATAACATTGATTTTTCCTATTTTATCCATTAAAGCAATCATTAGGTGAGAGAAAAAGTACACTTAAATATCTACTTTTTATTATTTTAATGTACACTAATAATAAAAAGATGGAGTATTTTAATAAAAATCATATTCTCTCTTTCATTTACACACTATTCTTAAAATGTGTGATTTTATCAACTGTGACACTTAAAATGAGATTGAAGGAGTATAAAGAAGGAAGGAGAGTATATATATTTAACGTTATCAATGACGTTGTCAACAACCACCACCAAATCCAAATGCATGTTATTTTCAACTGTTAATTACAGTAGATTTGAGGAAGACAAAAAAATAAGTAACCACACATTGTTGTTAGGTGACTTTTATTTTTGGTAAAAAATTGTTAGGTGACTCTCCATTTTAGGTTAACAGTCCCACAATTCACAAATGAAAATTCCCCAACATAGTATGTAAGAAAAAAATATCTTGAGTAAAAAATAACGCCTTTCCACGTTGCAAATAACAATTCGAAACCAAACCATGTACAGAATAAACATAAACAAGATTTTCATAGGATCTGCAAAATTTTATTCAAGTATAACTGGAATTTTATACTGATAAAAAAAAATTAACATAATAAAGAACAATTCACTATTTATTTGTTTTCTCTTCTAAATCTGGACAGATTCTCCGGCCAGCCGCGGCGGTCTTACAATTATCCAACAAATATTGCAAATTGCAAATTAAATTCTACCAATATATCATAAAATAAAATTTCTCTATAGCTTGTTAATAATAAAATTCATAATACAGAATTTATCTCTCGATTCTCAAATTAATACTATAGTACGTATTTACAAATTACACCATGCGTTCGTAATACATTCCTGTGTAAATGAATACACTTCGATCAAAAACTTCTCAAAAATCATCAACATTCATCACATAAGCGAACAAGCATTGGGATTCTCGTCACTGAACATCTGCGGATGAGGATCTTGAGGGTGCATATAAAACGGTACTTGCGGTGGCTGCACCGAATAACCACCACCATTATTCATCATATAATGTTGATCATGATACTGATGACCACCATAGCCACCTTGATGATACTGATCCATAGCAGCATAATTACTACTTTGACCCTCATACCAATACATTGGAGCTTGTGTTGGATACTGATACTCCATTTTATTAACCTCCACCTTCGCTTGATCTCCACCGTCCACTTTCTTCTCACCACCACCTTCTTTCTTTTCTCCTCCGCCATCTTTCTCTTTCTCTTTCTTTTCTCCACCACCGTCTTTTTCTTTCTTCTCTTCTTCTTTCTTCGGTGCAACCATATCAACGTTTCTCTTCAGTTTCTCTTTCAAATACTCTATCAAATCCTTCGGTTCCATTGTTCCTTTCACTGTTACTAAATCCTTGTCTCCTTCAAAGCTCGCCGTTTCAACCCCTGAATTAACAACAACATTATCCTCAATTAACCACCTAATTAACAGTTAATTATTTTTTAAATAGATGATTTAATAATTAATTTAGGAATTAGGTCAACTCTCTCACCTTTGAACTTCATAATGACTTTTTTAATCTTTGTAATGCAACCGTCACAGTGCAATCTGATCTTCAAAACCACCGTACTCTGAAATAAATAAATTAATTAATAATTAATACAAAGTCGGTTAGTGAAATTAACTAATGAAGCTTATGAAAAAAAAAATTAAGAATTAAAAATTAAATAATTTACCTCTTTAGGCTTTTTTTCTTCAGGTTTTTTCTCTTCAGCTTTCTTCTCTTCAGGCTTTTTCTCGTCGGATTTCTTCTCGGCCGGTTTCTCAGCGGCGGCAGTGTCTTTCTTTGGCGGAGGTGTTAGGAGGTCAACCTTCTTCTTACTTTTCTCGGTCAGTTTCTCTTGTAATTTAACGGCGTCAAATTTACCAGTAACGGTCACTTTGTTTGAAAGCAGATCTGATTTAACGGTTTCAACACCTGCATATATATTCAAAATTCGTTAATTACTATTTCTTATTACGAATCACGAATGGAACGAATTAGAACAAATTGTTGAATTAAGATTCGGTATTTGAAATTGTTTGAATTACCAGCGAAGTGACGAACGGTTCGATTAATCTTCTTAACGCATCCTTCGCAATGCAAGTCGAGTTTGTAGACGACAGGAATAGGACTGTCGTCTTTCTTTGCTCCTTCGTCGGCTTTCTTCTCGGTTTCATTCTTTTGCTGTTGTATAAAAAACGTAGAAAACGTTAGATACAAAAAAACTAACTAAAAAAGTTTAATTCCAGAATCATGAATATGCTTTTGTTATGACTTATGATTTTTTTATAAAGTGAGTATATGGAATATGCATGAAATTAATTAAAACTAGTTGAGTAACTAACCTCTCCCATGTGTGTGATTTGTAATAGGATATGCTAGATAGATTGTTGTGGTAGCTAAGATAAGATTTTGTTTGGTTTTGTTTTGTTTTGTTTGAAGAGTGGAATGGAGAGAGAGGCTAAGGAAAGGAATATATATAACCGAGGGAGTCTAGTGATGTTAAACGGTGGGTGAGGTATTTGTATTTCATTGGTTGCGTCATAGTCATACATGGATGGCTTTGTGGCATATGGCCACATACATGTTATGTTATGTATGTGTGTATGTATAATGATGTCGCATAAATTAATTGATGCTAATTGAGACCATGAGATATTGTAAAAAGTATAAGATTTTGTGTGTGTATATATATAAGGGATGCTAACTTAGACAATGTGAAATTACTTAGCGTGCTCTCATTTTTTTCGCGTGCCTCCAAACTTTTCGCGCGCCCCTCATCACCTCTAGCGTCTCGCGCACCCCCTAATAGCTTTGCCTAAAAAATGAGAGGCACGCAAGAAGGTCAATATTACTTAACTTTGACCCACAGGTCGAAGTTAGCAATTCTCAAATATATATATATATAGTTTTTACCACCACTATCCTCGATTCATTAGACTGGTTAATCTGCTTCGGAGCAAGTTCTGCCATTAAAATATACATAAATTTGCCTTTATTTAATATATTGAGGAACTGATATATCTTGATCTATCATATTAATTAAATACAACAATTATTTAATGTATAAAAAATTATCTTCTCCCATTAGTATCAAAAAAGTGACTCACACGAATGTTACCTTAATTCCTAAGTGTGATGATCTTAATTTTGTAATCCGATTTAGGTCAATTACATTATGCAATGTGGTTTATAAAATCATCATCAAGATTATAACTCAACGCATCTGTACGTAATATAATGTCTTATATTATCTCTTAGGTAGTTTAGATACTATAATTCTACCTTTGTTCGGTTAATTATTGATTCATACAATGATTTAGTTATTCAACGATGCATATCCGAAATATGTATTCCTGTTTTTGTTTTTACGGTATTGAACTTGTACTTGAATTTGAATATGATGTATTCTGATTAACTATTTGATACATCCAAAAGATAAATATTTTCACTAATATTTGATCATGAAGTTCTCCCTACATAATCCATGTCCCCTAGCTAGCTCTTACCATTAGATCTATTCTTTTATTCTAACTAATTTGAATGAATGAATATATTTCTTTTAATAAAAAAATCTATAAACTTAAAGTTTAAAATTCGTATAAAAAACAAATAAAAAGTTATAAAATAAATATGAAAAGTTAATGTAACCAAAAAGCGAAGAAAAGTTAAAGTGTAATTTTTTTTTAGTCAAAAAGTTAAAACTTTAATTGAAATTGATTTAAAAGATTAAAGATGAAATTTTGTCAACTTTATTTTTTTAATACAATATATATTGCACAAATTTTACAAGGTATTGCATATACCAACAATGAATTAGTTTAAGTGGTAAGAGTCTTAGTCCGCTTAAGTATGTGGTCACGTGTTTGATTATTAGATTATGTGTATGCATAAATAATAATAATAATAATAATAATAATAATAATCGTTCTTTTTCTATGTCACAATGCATTTTTATGTATTGCCCTCGAGTGTGTTATACTATACATAAATCACTTTGGGTTAAATATGTTTTTAGTCCCCATAAATATACTAAATTTTAGTTTTAATCCTTTCAAAAAATTTGTTCGAATTTTAACCCCTGTAAAATTTTTCATCTTCACTTTTGGTCTCTCCTTTTAAGTAAACTCATATGTAGAATTAATATTTTTGAATAAAATTTTGTAGAAAAATTTATAAAATTATTATAATCTCTCCCAAAATAAATTAGAATTTTTTAACACAACAGGAATTAATTGTGCATTTTTATATTTTTGTAGTTAAAAATTCATATTTAATTCATATTTTGTTAAAAAATTCCAATGTTTTTCTGGAAGAGATTTTCATAACATTTTACACATTTCATTAAAAAATACAAAGGTTATACATGAGTTAAATTAAAAATAGGGACTAAAAATGGTGATTGAAAATTTTATAGAGACTAAAAATCGAAGAAAATTTTTAAAGGGACTAAATCTAAAATTTGGTATATTTATGGGGACTAAAATATATTTAACCCAATTACTTTTAACCTTGTAGCAAAATTACTTGAATATAGTTGCTCCCTGTCAAAGTTAAAGGGCTTGAGACATGTAGTTTATGCTTCCTCAAAGAAAACGTTTCGTTCCACCCTCAAGTGTGTATATATATATATATATATATATATATATATATATATATATATATATATATATATATATATCACATCGTATTCTGATGTAGTGTCTGCTGTGAGCCACACGTGAGCTGTCACAGATTTATCCGTTGTAAAAGTCGTATTGTTTGGTTGAAAAGTGTGAGTGTACGTTGTATATAAGTTACTCTTAACTTTGATTCTCAAAAACGTGAGATTTTTAGATGTACCAAAATAATGAGAAAAATTATGTTTTCACATCGATTTTTTAATTCTATTTTATGATAAGTATATATAAAGAATGTGAAAAGTCCATAAATCTTATCTCAATTGATATAAATGTTGAAATTATCATATCAAATAGATATGATTGAAGTTTAAACTCCGAATTTTCTTTTATATGTGTAAATTTAAAATGATTATTGATTATTGGCATTTTGTCTATAAAAAATGATGAAAAGAAGGATGGAGTATTAAAAATATCGGAAAAAACTAACATGTGTCTTTAGAATATATGTTAATACAAATTCAAATAAAAAAAAATAGTTAGTGCATCTAATTCATCTTTAAATATTTTGTAAGTTAATTGAACAAATTTTAAAAAAATGTTTCTTAACATGTACTCTTAGAACGTACTCTTTTATTTTCAAAATATAAAAAAAAATTCATCAAATAAAATTGATATATTTAATTAAAATTTTTAACGAAATACATCAATTTTATTCGCTTAATTTTTTTTTATATTTTAAGATAGAGTGAGTATGTTAACAAGATAAAAAAAAATGGGTGTGAGCGGCAGATGATTTACTGTTACTATTGGCAAAAAGACGGAACTGTGACTCTTGACTCATCACCTAATTCTCAGATTCTCACTCAGGAAAAAAAAGTTAAATGGAGCATATGTTTTGGATTTTTTTTATAAGTGAAATAAAACAAAACACAAACGTAAGACCGATTGTGGAAGAACAAATTCTTCTTAAAGTCTTTCTCAATATTGTAAGAATTGTTCACGTTAATTTGTTAATTTGTACTCCCTCCGTCCCATTATATAAGCACTTTTACTACAAAAGTCTAGTCCTAAAATATAAGTCTCTTTACAATTTATTAGGTATATTTATTACTTTTTTGCTTACACATACCACTAATTATTACTACTAAGTTGCATTGAAATATAAAAATTGTAAAAGGGCTTATATTTTTGGACTAGACTTTTGTAGTAAAGGTGCTTATATAATGGGACGAAGGGAGTAATTATTAATTGAATGTTGTATTGAAAAGTTTAGATTAATTAAAGTGAATTAGTTTTAGAAGTTTGAATGATTATATTTTATTTGTTTTATGAGTTTATTTCAGTTGGTTGGACACCGCATAATATATGCAGGGAGTGGAAGTTCAAATCCCGGTTATCCCACTTCTCCACTTTAAAAAGTGGAATTTCTAGCCGCTAGGTTACTTGACAAAAAAAAAAGAATGATTATATTTTATCTTAATTTAGATCAAAGAGAAAAGAAATATTGAGATCGGGGGCATCTCAAAGATTTTAGTGGATTTGTATGTGTGGGGATTGGACATAACTCAAAATTAAAGGTAAATTTGGATATCTACGATTTGAAGTAATTTCAAGTATGAAATAGTTTCAATTTATCCTCAAGTACAGTTGTGAAATAGAACTGTGGTCCTCTCTATCAAATCCAACGTCAATCATTACTTAACCAATTAATTAATATTTGATTTTTCCTTACACTTTAATTTTGTGCATATATACTCTTTTTTTTTTTTAAATTCATAACTTAGCTTGATAATTTTTAAGTTATATGTTTTTAATGTTCATTAAATATAATATCTGCATCAATAGACTAATATTTATATGATGTTTGTGAATGCATGACTTTAGGTTCAAATCTTTAGATTTATATTTTTTAATGCATAATTTTAATTCTTTAAATTAAAATTAAAATATAGTAAGAAATTTGAACACAACTATTATATCATTTAAATTTTTACAATAAATGTAATCCTTATTATGATATATTTCTTTCAAGAGCTTATATTTTCTTTTCTAGCTTTGCAAAATCAAAGAGCATGGGCTACGTATAGATAGATAAACATCAAAATTAAGTCGTAAGAGCAGGGACCATCAAGTTTTGCCTCATTTTCTATCGAATAATAATAATAATAATAATAATAATAATAATAATAATAATAATAATAGGACCACTTAGCTTCTAACTGACAAATTTGGAGAATCATAGTACAGAAGTGAAGTTACTTGCAGAGCAAGTAACTGAAGAACACCATAGTTAATATGCATCACATGTAGCTTAGTTTAGCAAGTGACAGTTAGTTAGTTACAACAACTTATGAGTTAGTTGCAACAGCTTATGAGTTAGTTATAGCTGATTAGAAATGTGTATATAAGCAGAGCTTGTACTTGTAATAATGCATCTTTTCTCATTTTTCACATAGTTGAATAATACAAGAGTTTTGATCATTTTATCTCCTTTCTTCATGAACATTCTCAGTTCCTTTGCTTCCGTTGCCATCTTTAAGATGGTATCAGAGCAATTCTGGCTCTGATCTTCACCATAACCGTTTCTTCTCTCCGCCATAACTGTTTTCTCCACCACACCGGTTTTCTAACCGTTTTATCTTCATGACGCGTGCTAGTACTTCTGGTGCGGCGGTGCCACCAATTCAACCACCGCAAGATCCTTCACAAATTCCCGGAAATGTATATTATGTTCATCCTTCCGATGGACCTTCTTCCGTCTCTGTTTCACCAGTTCTCAATCATTCGAACTACCATGCATGGGCGAGGTTGATGCGTCGTGCATTAGGTGCGAAGAACAAACTTGATTTTGTTGATGGCACCATTCTTGTGCCTACTCCTTTTGATCCTAGCTACAAAGCTTGGTCACGGTGCAATATGTTAGTACATTCATGGATTATGAACTCAGTTGAAGAATCAATTGCGCAAAGCATTGTTTATCTTGATAATGCCATTGACGTATGGAACGAGCTCAAAGAAAGGTTTTCTCGTGGTGATTTCATTCGTATTTCAGAATTACAAATTGAAATCTTTGGACTTAAACAAGGTAATCGTTCTGTCTCTGAATTCTTTACTGCACTCAAGATTCTTTGGGAAGAGTTAGAAGCTTATCTTCCTGCACCTGTTTGCAATTGTCCACACAAATGTGTGTGTGTTACTGGTGTACGAAATGCAAGATCTCAGCATGATTTGATTCGTACAATTAGGTTCTTAACTGGTTTGAATGATAATTTTGACTTGGTTCGTTCTCAAATTTTGCTTAATGATCCATTACCACCTATAAACAAAGTGTTTTCTATGGTTATTCAACACGAACGTCAATTCCCTTCTTCTGGAATCACTTCAGATTCTGATGATTCTAAAGCCTTGATAAATGCTGCTGATGTTAGAAAGGGGTATGGGCGTGGTAAAGGAGGATACAGTGGATCTAAGAAGCGTGTTTGTACACATTGTGGTAGAGATAACCATATTGTTGAAAATTGCTACCAAAAACATGGTTATCCTCCTAACTATGGCAAGAATTCTAGTGCTAACCACACTAGTGTTGAAGATAATTCTGAACATGATAATACATCCAGTTCTAAAGGTACAGATTCTTTTGGCTTTACCAAAGCTCAATATGAGAAGTTAGTGAATCTTCTTCAAGCTACTGAGGCTTCTTCCAGCACATGCAATTCAACTGGTGTTAATGCTGCCTCTGCAAACACTAGTTTTGCTTATTCAGGTATCTCTTGTTTGACATATTCATGTCACAATTCCACTTATGGTTCTTGGGTTATTGATTCAGGTGCTAGTGATCATATTTGTTCAAGCCTAACATTGTTTGATAATTATAGAGAAATTTCTCCTATTCAGGTTAAGATGCCTAATGGGACTATAGCTTATGCTCATATTGCTGGAACCATTAAATTCACTCATGATTTCTCTGTGCATAATGTCCTTCTTGTACCAGATTTTTCTTTAAATCTCCTCTCTGTACCTAGATTAACTCACAATTCACAATTGATAGTTCTATTTGATGGTTTGAAATGTGTGATACAGGAAAAGAAGAGCTTGAGGATGATTGGTTCGGGTGAACTGCTTGATGGATTGTACTACCTCACCACTAAAACTAAACCCAACATCATCTCAGCAAATTCCACCAATTCAGATCACACTTCAAACACACATATCCCTAAACAAGCTCTATGGCATTTTCGTCTGGGACATCTATCAAATTCTTGATTACAGCTTATGCAATCTTCATTTCCTTTTGTAACTTTAGATTGTAATTCTGTTTGTGACATTTGTCATTTAGCTAGACAAAGAAAACTAGCATATCAATCCAGTGTAAATAAAGCCACTAAATGTGGTGAATTAATACATTTTGACATTTGGGGTCCTATGTCTACATCTTCTATTCATGGTTTTAGATACTTCTTAACTGCTGTAGATGATCATAGCAGATTCACTTGGATTATCATGCTAAAACACAAATCTGAAGTTAGTCTCTTGGTCCAACAATTCATAAACATGATTGAAAAACAGTTTAACACCATTGTCAAAACTGTTAGAACTGACAATGGACCAGAGTTTCTCATCCCTCATTTTTTTGCTAATAAAGGCATTATACATCAAACAAGTTGTGTTGAAACTCCCCAACAAAATGGGAGAGTTGAAAGAAAACACCAACATTTACTCAATGTTGGTAGATCTCTCTTATATCAGTCTAAACTCCCTAAACAATTTTGGTCATATGCTGTTATCCATGCTACTTTCATTATTAATAGAGTATGCACACCTTTATTACAAAATAAGTCCCCATATCATATTCTTTATAATACATCCCCTCCACTTGACCAGCTCAAAGTGTTTGGTTCTTTGGTTTATGCCTCTACATTACATAATCACAGAACTAAGCTTGATCCTAGAGCTAGAAAATGCATTTTTCTAGGCTATAAATCAGGTACTAAAGGTGTTGTCTTGTTTGACATGCATAACAAGCATATTTTTGCCTCAAGAAAATGTCATTCATCATGATCATATCCTACCTTATCCTAATAATTCCAATTCTGTCCAATGGACTTACCATTCCACATTTTCTGATCATGACTTATCAGATAATCACTTATCTGATAATAGCTTATCTGCTCATTCTCCCTCCATTTCTCTCAGTCCATCTCCCATCTCCTCACCTAACCCTACCTCTCCTAATCCTACATCATCACATGACCATAATGACATTTCAACTCCTCCTACTCCCTCCCCTTCTCCTACCATCAGAAAATCTAGCAGAACTGTCACTAAGCCTACCTACTTATCTGATTATCTGTGCAATAATTCACTCAGTTCATCCCTACCAACCAACTCAGGTACTTCTTATCCTATTTCCAATTTTCATTCCTATTCAAATATTTCTAAAACACTAGGCAAGTATGCAGATTCTCTCATACTTCATTTTGAGCCTACAACTTATGCTGAAGCTTGCAAGCATCAAAGCTGGATTGATGCTATGAATGCAGAAATTACTGCATTAAATCAGAACAAAACATGGGTTTTTGTGGATAAGCCTTCTAATGTGAAACCAATAGGCTGCAAGTGGGTTTACAAAGTCAAACACAAAGCAGATGGTTCAATAGAAAGATTTAAGGCCAGATTAGTTGCCAAGGGTTATAATCAAATTGAGGGATTGGATTTTTTTGATACTTTCTCTCCAGTGGCCAAAATCACTATTGTCAGAACACTTATTGCTTTGGCTTCCATAAAATCTTGGCATCTTCATCAAATGGATGTGAATAATGCCTTCCTCCATGGAGAATTGCAAGAGGATGTTTACATGACTGTCCCAGAAGGTGTGGAAGCACCTAGGCCTAATCAGATATGCAAGCTCATCAAATCCCTTTATGGCTTGAAACAAGCTAGCAGGAAATGGTATGAGAGGCTTACTAGCTTGTTACTCAAGCAAGGCTACACTCAATCGGTGTCTGATCATTCTCTATTTACTTTGAAGACACAATCTCATTTCACTGCATTACTAGTATATGTTGATGACATAATACTAGCAGGAGACTCCATTGAAGAATTTGATAGAATCAAACTTATTATGGATAAGGAGTTCAAAATCAAAGACTTGGGATTATTGAGATATTTCCTTGGCATTGAAGTGGCTCATTCCAAAACTGGCATATCTATATGTCAAAGAAAGTACTGTTTGGATCTGTTGAAAGATACAGGATTATTGGGATCTAAACCTGCTCCCACACCTCTTGATCCAGCAGTGAAAATTCACCAAGATGATAGCTCTGCTTATGAAGATATTGGAGGATATAGAAGATTAATTGGCAAGCTGTTGTATCTGACAACTACTAGACCAGATATCTCTTTTGCTGTTCAGCAATTGAGTCAGTTTCTCTCTACTCCTACTATTACTCATTATGATAGCGCTTGTAGAGTCATTAGATATTTGAAAGGGACACCTGGTCGAGGCTTATTCTTCCCTAGAGCTTCTATACTACAAATTTCAGGTTTTGCAGATGCAGATTGGGCAAATTGTGTTGACACCAGAAGGTCAACTTCTGGATATTGCTTCTTCATTGGAAATTCTTTGATTTCATGGAAAGCAAAGAAGCAAAGCACGGTTTCCAGAAGCTCCTCTGAAGCTGAGTACAGATCATTATCATTTGCAGTTTGTGAGCTGCAATGGTTGTTATATTTGATGAAGGATTTACAAATAAAATGTGCTAGAGATCCTGTCTTGTATTGTGACAACCAGAGTGCCATTCACATTGATGGCAATCCAGTGTTCCATGAACGCACCAAACACTTAGAAATTGATTGTCATTTTGTAAGAGATAAGTTGGTACAAGGAATTTTCAAGTTGCTTCCTATTTCTACCAAGTCACAGCTTGCTGACTTCTTCACAAAGGCATTGCCTCCAAAGGTTTTCAATTCATTCATTTCCAAGCTGAGTATGTTGAACATATACACCATTCCAGCTTGTGGGGGGCTGACAAATTTGGAGAATCATAGTACAGAAGTGAAGTTACTTGCAGAGCAAGTAACTGAAGAACACCATAGTTAATATGCATCACATGTAGCTTAGTTTAGCAAGTGACAGTTAGTTAGTTACAACAACTTATGAGTTAGTTGCAACAGCTTATGAGTTAGTTATAGCTGATTAGAAATGTGTATATAAGCAGAGCTTGTACTTGTAATAATGCATCTTTTCTCATTTTTCACATAGTTGAATAATACAAGAGTTTTGATCATTTTATCTCCTTTCTTCATGAACATTCTCAGTTCCTTTGCTTCCGTTGCCATCTTTAAGACTAACCATAAAAACAAAAAGGACCACTTAGCTCAATTTCTTTTGAAATATCCAACTAGCTAGGTGTAGACTTGTCCAAATTTTGTTGTCATTTTTGTGTACATACTGGCTTGAAAATTATCGTGGATCTTAAATTAGACAAATTTTGAAGAGAAATAAGTCTCCAAGGAAAAAACGTCAATTATCGTGGTTTATATGGAAAATATAAATTAACAATTACGGCCTGTTAATTGCGTGAGAAAGTGATACTCTTGAATATTCATGACCGTGGGCCTCAAGAAAATACAATACTAAATGCCAAGAACATTAAATGGAAAAGTTTAATTTGTTTTTCACTCCCAATTAGATGACTCTATATAGTTTGTGTTGTGAATGTGCATGGAGTTTTTTTTAGCTTAAGTTCGCACGGAACACTCAACTTCAAGTAAGCTTTTGTCTTAATGTGATTTTTTACTAGTGGCACTACCAATAATTGGCAATAGTGATGTATTCTTACATCAAGGCTGGCGTATATGATTAGGTATCATCTTCAACTCTTCTTACAAAGTGGGGAAAATGTATTAACTTGATGTTGTTAATATTAAAATAACGTTCCTGTAAATCTAAGTCAATTGATAAAGAACATTGTACATTATATAAAATTGTTGGGATTCGAACTCTATTACGTTTTGAAAATTTTAGTTACTAAACTATAAACCAATAAATTTTAGTATTATTTATCAATTTTTTTTAAATTAGTATTTACTGTTGTGCGCGGAGAATCCCATAATTTACAAAAAATGAAAAAGAGGGATAAAAGGTCTCTATGAATAAATTTTAGTATATAATTTCGTACCATTATAATATTATTATTCATGCATCGTGAAAGACTTGCAATTGTAATGAATAAAAGGGTAAAGATGATTGTTGAAAATTGTAACAATTCGTTAGGGAAGTTCAGTCCAAGGCTTCATGCATTAGATGGAAGAGGAATAAAATTTGTCTACATCATATTCTGAGAACATGGACATTAGTACTTTTATGGAGAAACAACAATAGTGACTCACAATGGACCAAATTAAAATGATCACTTCGTGGAAGGAACCTAACCTGCATGTGTGGCCTATATTCGTTATACGTACGTTTGTGATGATGTGATAAATGTTTAATTAAACAACACAAATTGTGAATTCACCCCTTTTCTTTTAAATCTCCTCTTGCAACTAAAGTGTGGAAAATATGACTCAATTCTTTGGCATTTTAGGTACACTTCAAACTCCTCATACTGTGTACTCACAGATTTTGGCAACATTCACATAATTTAGTCTCTATTTTTTGACTAAATATATTTTAGTATTAAGACATGACAAAAACATAAAATGTGTATATATAAGCCCCAATTTAGTCTTAATTAATTATAAGATTTTTCTTTTGCAATTATGATCGATAAGAGCTTTTTTTAACTTTCTTTTTTTTTGTTAATTTGTCAATTCCCATCAAATGGTATGTAAAATTTAACTAATAATTTTTTTCTTTTAATAAATTGAAACTCAATCTCGAACTGTTTTGGACTAGGCCTAAGCCCAAATCAGCTTACTAGGCCCAATGAGCAAGTTAACATTATATTCTCATGTCCGTCGGTAACAGATTATTCAAATTTTGTAACCGACATGATAACAATTAATCACAAATTTGTCAATCACATTTAAATGTCAATCATGACAATGTGTGCGTTATTCCAACAACCATTAATGAGTTTCGCTCATACATTAATAGTCGTGGCTCTCCATTTGGGCCTATACATATATACCTTCTCATTCGGAGGGTTAGACATTCAACATTCTAGTCTCAACTTCTCACTTCACGATTTTACTAATTTAAGCGTTGTATCTTGCAACTACATCCCTCACTCACACAACTACGATGTGTCTATGGAATTCAACCAACTACAACTCTTCTACGTAGATAAGATCACAAACAATTTGTCTTTAGGAGAAATTTATTAGTCAAATGGAATTAAATTAAATAATATACCCTTCATATAATTTAATAATCTTTGTGATCAAATGGAATTAAAATAAATTTGTATCATAAATTAGCAGCAAGATATACACACTTGCCCTTTAGCACATGTTTATGATGTTTACTTGGCTTTAGAGTTAGGTTAAAAACACGTTACATATTCTTGTGTATAGTATCATGTGACAATTCTGATTGTCGCACATGTATGCTTTATGCAGAGTAGGAAGGTTCGTTCTAAGCAAAAAAAAAGTTAGTAATAATTTAAATTAATGTCTTATGGCTCTCACAAACTAATGATATCGATCATATGGAATCTTTTTGTGCTAAGCTCCTACATAGCCGCCATTTAATGGATGTGTTAGAGATTATAATAAAGAAGGAAAAGGGTAAAACATACACGGAATATGTGTCCCACACAGTGACCATTCATGAACTTTCCTACAACTCAGCTAATGATGATGCATATGCATTTTAGGGACCACGACCACCTCAGATTGTAAGGAATCATATGTAGAGGTAAAATTCATATAAGATCAAATGCAATAAACAAAGTAATAATCATATGGTATTGTTTGATTTGATGCATAGAATATAGAGTGTGCACCATTTATATCAACAAATATGCATAGATTATGACTAGATTCTCTACATCGGATTTTATTTATAGAGCAATAAATACTTCTTCTGTCCCAAAATATTAGAAAAAATTAATTAATAAAATTTGTTGTATCTGATTAAAAATTTGATTCAAATACATCAACATTTATTGATTAATTTTCTTTTATATTTTAAGACGGTGTTATATCATTTAAAACTTACAAAATAAAAATACAAGAAAAAAGATAAGAACATTTACACAAATAAAGAGAAAATCTCATGTTTTAGTTTGGACTCTTAATAAGGCTTAAAGATAGATTTAAATTGTGGGCTTTGTCTCCACAGGGCCTAAAATGATGCCTTTTAATTTAAAAAACTAAAAACTTTTAAAACTAACCAAGACATTGAATTGAACATGGTTAATATCAATAAGTTTCACCAAAAAATGAATTAAAGGAGAACTCGAATTTCATTCTTGAATGAATCAATTTATTTACCGAACTTTACTTAACTCCACCCAAATAATTAGATGGTTAATACTAAAAAAGTTTTTTCTACCAGTATACTAAAAAAGATATTGGTCATCAAATCTTTTAATTTATTTATACGGTTAATCAAATGATCCATTAATTCGTTGGTGACCCATTTGCCAATACATTCGTTCATTGAATCATGGTCAATTAAATTTATTTTGTTTGAATCAAAGTATCATCTACGCGTAATCTTTTAAACCTGGTAAAATTGTAAAGAGTGGTAAACACTCCCTCAAGAGTACTTAACATTGCTACATTCTCAAGACTGGTTTCGATCTCATGTTCTCTAATTAAATCGTAAGATATTTTTTATCATCTTATCTAAATACTCTTGAATGTGGTCAATTTGAATTTTAATATATTGATCATATTTATTTGATTTGATTTAAATTTTAAACTCCAACATAAAATAAAAAAAATCAACCCAGTTATGTTAGTTTCCAGAGGCCTATCAGAAAAAACGGACCATAAGGCCCAAGCCCAAAGCCTTGAGAAACACTTGAAGTGACGTCGTTTCATCATTCATAGAAAAACCCCCAAAATCTAATAAGAAAGAAAATCAAAAGCCCTAATTAGTGGCCGCAGAAGAACCAAACTTCAAAAAATCAAAAACCCTAAAAAATCAGAAACTCGAAAAATGGGAGGCAAATGTCCACACAGAAAGGTGAAGAAGAGAAGATTATCTAACAAACAAGATCGCCGTTCTAGATTCCTCATCAAAGATATCCTTTTCGTTATAAATGTTTCATTTTGATTATGATTTTTTTTTCTGTTAAATTTAATTTAATTTTTTTATAGTTTAATTATTTTAATTTAATTTGGATTTGAATTCTTAACTGGTGAATTGAATACGTGATGATATGGTTTATGATCAAGTAAACAAACCTGATGAAGAGAGAAAACCTTTACCTGTTGATGAAGATTTGCCTGGAATGGGTCAGCACTATTGTCTTCACTGCGAGTATGTCTCTATTATCTTGTTTATTGCTTGTTTGCAAATTTAGCGTGTTTCGTTCTGCGCCGAGAAAAATTGATTTTGGATGAATATGTTATGTAAGTTTGATTCTAGTTAAATGTTAGCTTAATGTAAAATGAGTTATGTTTGGATTTGTTCGTGTGAAAGTCGGTCTATTTAATTGTGAGGTGAGGTGAATTATTTGTAGAGGCGAAATTTGTGAGTATGTGTTTAGTTTTGCAATAATAAAAATTAACCCATGCACGCGTGCGCACACACCAAATTTTAGCTTCAAGTTAGAATCATTTCTAAAAGCTAAACCAATTCTACTCAGAACTAATGAATTTTGCCTCTTCCTATGGAACTAATTGCCTCTTCCTATGGAACTAAATACACAATACATACACTTAATGATTCTGTAATATGGGGTTGAAAAGAATAGAGTCACAAATGCACTGCACTCTCATGCCAACATTGCCAAGTATAGGTAGTGTACAACTTTGGAGAAAAATCATTCATTTGTTGTTCATTGTCTTTAGTTTTTAATCTAGTATGCGTTGTTCTTTTGATATATGCAGCCGATTCTTTTCAAGTGTAGCTGTGAGGGATGAGCATTTTAAGACAAAAAAACATAGGAGACGGTATGCTTCATTTGCTTCAGTTTCAATCCTCTTCCCTTCAATTTTATCTAACATTCTCCTTGTATTTATATTGGTAAAGATTGGTTATGTTGATGGTATTGCTTTTGAGTTTTGAAGTGTTTTCTTCTGTATGAACTCATAAAGCAGCTGGACATGAACATATTTCTTTCCCATAAGGATGTAATTGAATGGTTTAGAATATATATTTATTTTAATCTTTAATCAAATTTGATATAAGTCAATGAGTAAGCTGACCTGGTGAAAATTTGGATTGGAAGTGATTATTGAAGCCATGCATGAAGTTAACACATAATCAGTTCAATGACTTCATTAATCACTTGCCTCTTTGTTAAATGTGCTTATCCCAGCTTATATTGCACACTTGCATAAATTTGGGTTGGAAGCGGTTGTAAACTTGTTAATTGTTAGTGTTATCAATGAATAGTTATTAAACCGGTGTTTATAGTATAGCTTTATTAAAAGGGTTTGCATCAATTCCAATTTAGCTACAGTCATGTTGCCAGCTTTCCCTCCGTCGCATTATATTTATCGACATGCAATATTGCTTCTGATATTACTGTCTGTTTGTGCAGTGTGAAACAAATGATGGGTGAAGCACCACACTGTCAACTTGATGCTGAGTTAGCTGCAGGGATGGGAATGCCAGATAATGGACCAAAGTTAATGTCTATGTAACTTTCAATTTTGTTAGTTTGGAGATTATATTATAGTAGAAACTGGTGTTATATTATGCTTTGTAATACATGATTACGAGATAATCAATATTTTGTTATTATTTAAATCTAATCTATTTATTTTCTTAATTCTCTCCTAATCAGTGTCTTAGATAGCAGAGCAACATAAAGTTAATTTCAAGATTAACGAGCAAGAGATGAGACCTTTTATTGCTTTAATTATTGATTTAATGGGTTAACACATTACAAACAGGTTTAAGCTATTTTGCTTTTTAAAAACTGTTTTTGAAAAGTAATTCATGAAACACGTTTTAAAAACTAAAGCAAAATTGTTTCAAACAGGCCCTAAAGAACCCAAATAAAATACACAAGAAAATCCCAATTGGTAACCTTATATTCTTTTCTGCTATGGTGATATCTTGCAAAATTCACATATCTTTAAGTCCAGCAGTGCACGCTGATTTGTGTGGTTGGATACAAGAATGTTGGTTCCTATCTAGAGCTCAGGGAGACGAAGATGAAGATCATGATGATGATTGTACTTTTGTGGCTATGTCCACTACTATGGGATTTTTATGGTTGATACTTATGCCACTTTTTATTTTCAAAATCACTATTCAAAAAGGGCACCAACACAAGTATAAATGTGTTTTATTAAAAACACATTGTTAATCAATTATATGTCGAATTATTAAAAACATTTGAATTTATTTATTTATAACTACTTTTAAATTCACATGGTCATGCACATATGATTCTTTCGGTCTCTCATTAGAACCTATTCGTTAGAGTCATATCACCAGGTATTAGAGTTAGAGATTAACCAACATAGTGTGGTACAAGTGGTAGATATTTAGGCCTCTTAACCATTTGGTGTTGGGTTCGATCCTCGGCCGATGTGTATGAAGAAGCATTTGTTGGGAGAGATCAAACCCTTAAATAAATCTCAGTTACTTCTCTGCAGTTACGCACGGAGGATACCTTTGATTTTAAAAAAAAAAGTTAGAGATTATTGTTCATCACACTATTATAACAGTAACTTCTCTGGATGCTTATTGTCAAAAAAAACAAAAAAACTTCTCTGGATGCTTGTGATACAGTGATAGTCCGTGTTTACGACGAGAACAGTCCAACCATGCAGCTTCGGATGGGATATTTAATTTATATGGATCTTGTAGATCTTCTTGCTGCTGATTTTTGAATCTAGATGCAAAAGAGTGGTAGACATTCTCTTTTTTTGTTAAGTAGTTTGTTAGCTAGAAATTTCACCCTTAAGGTGGATAAGTGGGATGACCGGAGTTTGAACCTCCGTCCCTTGCATGTATAATACAATGTTCTACCAACTGAGTTAAGCTCATGAGACAAAGAGTGGTAGACATTCAAATACACCTATAACACTAAACATATAGTCGGCTAGTACTTGAATATACACGTCTATTTAAAGTTACATTTTGATCGTGTAGGCTATTTGGGATTTGAGAAATGTGTGCGTGCGCGCATGTATGCATTGCGATATCATGAACTCAGGGGTGCAGATTTTTAAAATTTATAATTATAGTATTTGAACATCTTTTGTTCTTTTATAGTATTCATTTAACTCTCATATGAGTATACACCTAATATTTTTCTTAAATTTAATTAATAATTATATTCATTCTAAATTTGAACTAAATCAAAGCAACAATTGAGTATTATTTTAATTTTAAAACAAACAACATATAAATTATACAATTTATAATTAAAGTAATGTATTTTGTCAAAAAAAAAAAAATTAAAGTAATGTATCTGTGCAATATATTTTCGATGTGGGTGTATATATATATATAGAGGGGATTGCTAACTTCGACCGTAGGTCAAAATTAGCAATATATGACTCACATGTAATTACTTAATGCAACCCTCATTGTCTTCGCACACCCCCAACTACTCATAAGCCCACGCATGCACCCCCCTTTATTATACATGAGTCATACTTGCTAATTTCGACTTCCATGATCAAAATTAGCAAGTATGACCCATGTAAAAAATACAAGGGGGGTGGTGGGTGTAGTGAGCAATAGGGGCGGCGCACAGAGTATAAGTGGGGGGACACGGAGAAATTTACATGGGTCATATGTGGGTCAAAGTTAGCAATCTCCTATATATATTATCCATAGTGGATTAATTAGTTTTAACAAACAACTTTCAAAACTTGAGATCAATTCTTCTAATTCAAAATATTAATTTTAATTTCCGTATAATCACTTATAATGAGAATAAGATTTGGAACTCTCTTACTGGCCTATAGTAGTGAATACAAAAGTGAGAAATAAGATTAATCACATTGCTTCATTTATATATGATTTATGAATCTCATCTACTAGTGGTTGATTTGAGAAAAGTGAGCGAATTGGTTCTGTTCATCGATTTATTCAATTATTTAACGACTGATTATCAAAAGAAAAATCATGGCATTCACTTGTTTGATCTGTGCAAACTTACGGGTAAAAACATGCGATTCACATTCTATACTGAATTTTCTTGCAATCAGCTGACATGCGATTTTTCCGATCATGCCCTAGCACTCAAATACCAAATATGACATTTTTCTGAAACAATTACTCATTTCTACAAGCATATATACAATGTTTACACAATCATTCACGTATGCACCACATTTTTGGTTCCTGACAAGATGGTGTGGAAGCCATCAGTGACTGCTGCTCCTGTCCTGTCCTGTGGTAAGGGAAGGATTAATTTAAATGTCATAAGCAGGCAGCTCAGTTGGCCGAGGGACACTGAAGAAGGGCTCAATGTTGAAAAACTAATATAATCCACTAATTTACGAACAGTTGTCAAAATAAAAATCCTCTACGGCCTTGGATTTTCCATTCAATAATTTCAACATCCGATGTAGGAAACAGAGAAATATACTGTTCAACAGAGAAATTGTCATTATAAAACAATGAATGGGCCATAACACGAGGAGCAAAAAGTATAGGAAACAACAGGGGACAAACAAAAGACAAACCTGTTAAATACATCAAGTAATGAAGAGCACTTTCAATACACTTGTAACTTTACTACCTCGAATAAACAGTTACGTAAGAATCAAGAAGTTGCAGATATTGTATCATCTGAGTCAACCTTTAACTGAAAAGCAGTGACAGACTGATAAGAACAAAAATTGCAGAAAGATTTTTTACCTATTTACTTGAAAACAGATATCGAGCTTACCATTTTCAGATGATTAAGCAAAGAACCATGTAACATCTGTTTGAGCTTGTTGCAGTGATCTACCATGTGACCCATTCTGATCAATTCTTCAAGTTGGTAAAGTAACTGCTCAATAGTTGTGTATGGGAACCAAACAGCAAATGGTCTCTTCCTTCTAATTATATCTGCTGGCCTCTGCAGAATATTGACATTAGCAACATAAGTGAATATCACTGTTGCTGCATCACGAACATAGATCATGTGCTGCAATAATTTGCCAGTAGCTACCCCACTGTGCATAAATCATACACATTTATGTTGCTTTATCCAATGTTTAAAAAACCAAACATAGAACTGGTGATATCCCTGGGTCATGGTTGAACTGCTTAAACCGGACAAAACAGCGGTTGGACTATACAGTGCCAGTTCACAGTTCAACCGGTGGAACCATCCAGTTCGGTTATAAAAACATTCGGAACTCTAATGATAAAAGTGATTCAATGTGTACATCATACAAGCTGAGCAAATGCTTCTATCAAATTCTAATGATAACAGTAAAAAATTCAATCCATGTAAAAATAATTTACCATTGAAGCAAATGATTCTATGTACTCGAGTAAAAGATAAGTAGCTTCTGCATATCGACCACAGTTGACATAAAGCTGAAACAAAGATGCAGGATTTGATTCTCGGCCAGTCATCCCCCACATCTTTTCCTTTTGACCCTCCTGTCAAAAGTGTGATAAACCATTAGCCATGTAACAATAAACATAAACAATATCATACAAAATCCCATTTTATAGCAGCCTAGGTTGCATGATCAAGATGAAACACTTTGAAAATCAATTTTTTTTTTAAAAACTGTAACAAAAGGACTCTGAAACGCCAAACCAAGAACCTGAGATGAAAATCAAAGAAGCAGGTCTATTCAACCTAACAGAACAATGTCTGACAGGGTTGTACTGTCTGCCGTGAAGAACATGCTGTATAGACTATAGAGGATTGAGGTCCGGAAGTGGACAAAGGAGACATGATGAAAGACTGAGAGAAGAAAATATTATGTCAATTGTCAACCAGTATCTGACATTCTAACTGAATTCTCGGTATGAAGAGTTATTGGTTCTTTGTATTAATTTTTTTGGAAAATTTGGTTATTTGTATTCTATCCAAACATAACTGGTATTGATATTTTTTCCCCCTACTTCCCTGCCTACACCCTACATACTTATATCGACATCAAGAAGAAAAAAAATCCACAGAAATATTTATTTGTGTGATTTTGGGTAGTTGCAAGAATAGGAATCATATAATATGTTTTAGAGAAAAATTACCAAAACCAGTAATTAAACAAGCGGGTGACAGGCATTCTTTTGAATCAATGAACATCAATGAGTGGCTCATCCTAGAAAAATTACCTTGAATAATTGAACAAGCCAAAGAGGCAATTCAATCTTAGGATCTGCTCGAAGAAGAGTTCTGGCGACGATAACTGGCAATCTACCATGAAACTCTTTATACTTCTCCTGCAATTTTCAAGCAGTTTCAAAGGAAAAAGTGAACCACGGAAACAATGTATTTTTTAAAAATTAAAAAAAATGAACAACTAAACCACCCCACATAAGAGAAATAAATTATCAAGACTTGAGAATTATATTACTCCCTCCCACCCCCAAAACAGCTACCCAGAGATAACTAAAAGATTGAGAAAAATATGTTGGTGGGTGAAGGCTAGAATAGGGTCACCAATCATGATCCCCCACCACACACCAACATTTCAAGATTGGCTGACCAACTAAAGACCAATATAGAAAGAGAAGTTACGAACAAGGTAAAGCTTGAGATTTGTCCAACGACTATTTCTGTCAGTTTGTGGAGCTGTAGGATTTGTAACAGGTGAACCATGAACAACCATCTCATGCTTTGATGATGTCAACAAATGACCATGTTCCCTGAATCATCAAAAATATTTGTCAACCATAACATGCATAATAACTACGGACAGGAACAGTTAAATCAAAATTTAAAACAGTAAGTGCCAAAATACTAAATAAACAATAATAACAGAACTTAAATCATATGAATGACTGATAAGCAAGAACAAGTCAGGTATCTTGTTTCCACAATTTACAATAAAAACTGCTGCAAAGCATCAAAGGTAAAGGTAAGAAATATGTCAACATACCCAACCCAAGTGGACTCCACTTTATCATGACAGCATTTGATTGCCATTTCAGATAAAACTCTCTCCAGCTCCCTAAAGAGATAGACCAAGTCACATATATAAGCATATCAACACATACAAACAACGAAACACACAAATTGCACAAGGGTATAAACCTCTTCAGTCCCGAAGCCTTGAAAAATCTGAGAAGGATTGTAAAGGCCATATCATACAAATTGTTTTGGACAAGAAGATCAGCCAAATCTGATAAGGCACCGTGTTTACCTTAAAAATGAAAAAATTGTAATACAGGTTCAAAATTCTAACCAATGAAAGCACGTGATATAAAAACTTTAATATCATCAATCACCCTGGAACTTACCAGAAAATGACCACCTGACATTTACCAGTGACAGCATATACTCTGCAGAAGTTAGCACAAACTCGTTCTCAAGTTTTTCGATATCAATTGTGGATTGCCACTTTTGAGGCTCGGCATCATCATCAGCTGGTGCAGCAAATTAATGAAAATAATATCACCACCTCTTCAATAAACATTAGTGCAATATTTTTAATGATAAAAGAAGAAATTAATTACGGCAGAGATGATTACAAAGAAATAATATTATAAGGTAATAAGACTATAAGAGAGCTCGAAAAGAACATAAAAACGATAACATCAATGAAAGACTGCTATCCAATTTCTCAACATATCCATTAAGGCTAATCTTTCAAAAATGTTATCCAGTATATATATTTACTACATAAAAAATACAATCTTCCCTGCATATTTCATTTCGCTAAAATTTTTGGGGAGGTACAGTGTTCGTATAACATCATAATTCAAAATGAAACGATGAGTTCATAACAAGCAGCGTGAGTTTTGTTGTTGAATTACTTACAATATTCACCTGGTGTTCTTTTAGCTTTCTTACTTGGATAACATTCGCTCGTAAGAGAATTTCGGTCAGTCTGCGAATCAATCCATGCATATGCAGGATGAACAAGATGCAATGCATTGACTGCAGCAGAAAGTGCATTCAGCCTCTCTTGCAACATCAAGGAGCTTCCCTGGTTATCTTTCAAAGCTGCTTCAGTTTTCAAACGAGCAGAATACATGTACATGTAGTTTGCTGCTCGTCGCCAATTATGCTGATGTAATTGAAATGCATATAGCAACTTATACAGGTTTGGCTTTGCAGAAATATCTGATCGTTCAGCCTACATATTCCAGTGAAAATGGCATTATATAAAACATCAAGATTAACATCACTCAAATGTGTTCAGTCAGTCCATACCTTCCAAGCCAGCTCTTGTTCCACCTTTTCTACTAAACCAATAAGGGGAAGTTTGTTACTGCAAAGAATCTGCAGGGTGGGGAAAATGCAATGAGGGTTAGGTGGAAGTACAATTTATAACCTGAAAAGAAAAGTATAAATTTCTGGTAGAAAATTATTGACATGTACTATCCTTTTAATAAAAACCCACACACACAGTATTAAGACAAATCAATATTACATTAATCAACCTTTGAGGACAGAGCAATCAACATAATCCAAAATGGATTTCATCAACATAAGAAAAACAATAGTTATAGCTCAATTAACATACTCGTCAAAGATTATCCAACCTTTATAGCACCTTGTTCATAAAGAACAATTATAAAACGCCTCAAACAAATGTATTTGCTTTCCTCGTCTGGGTTTGAAATTATTGCACAATAAGCATCATAATACCGTCCAAGATCTAACGCAAATATGAAAACATTAGCCCATAATCGTCCCTTGATGGTTGTCACTGATTCATTGGCAAAGTTGTCCATGCACTTCTCATCTTTCATATGCAGAGCCTCATCAACTTGCTCAAGTGCAGCAAGAGCAAACTGGCAAGCCCCTTCACTAATGTTATAACGTTCAAATAACTGCATTGCCCATTGATAGTATTGAAGCTTCCAAGTTGCTATCGAAGTACAACCACCTGTATTAAAACAACACATATATAAGCAACTAAAACTTAAGATTCTGATTGCTCAAGATAATTGGATTTCAGTTACAGGAATACCCACTAAAACCAAGATGTGGAATTCCTACGTCAACAGATAAACTCTGAAGAGCCCCAGATGCACCATTTCCAGATGCAGACCTGCAATTAGAAACCGATAAATGGTGATAGTTCACACATTTAATGCAACTACGATGATAACCGAAATATATTATTGATAAGAAAGAAGAAAATACAGAAAGTAAAACCAAATACTAACAGCCAAGGCATGGCCCCAAGCTATAAGCTGAAGCCGAAAATGGAAAAAAAATTCCCTTTTTTCTTGCTGAACTACCTCATGTATCAGATTGGTCCGACCATCATCCCCCCCCCCCCCCCCCCCCCGACCAAAATAAACTAACTCCCTTATTGGGACCCTTTTATAACTAATGAGATCCTAGAACCTATCACAAAACCAAATATGCAGAGTTATCAAAGTAAGAAATAATTCAGAACACTAATTTATTGTTTATATATGACTGGGAACAGGAAAGTTCTACCACACAGCGATTCATTGATGGTAAAGATCAAAAGTTGTGTTAACAAATTTTAGGAAGATCTAATTGCCTTGTCGGGTCTTGTTAATGTGTGCCCTAAGGGCACATGTTAAGGAATCTCAAAATAGAATTATTGCATTGAAAATACAACATTTTGACTATTGAAAAGTTGAATGCACAACTTTTAAGAAGAATATTTCTATCTTAAGTTACTTATCATGTGCCTTAAGGGCACATTTTAACATTTGCCTTGTCTAAATTTTCTCCTGTAACTCCTTAAAATTAATCCTCACTTAGGAGACAGTTGATAGATACGCTTGAACATGGAGACTAAAGTGTCTAAAATTGAACTTTTTACTCCTTACTGATTACTGAATATACGAATATGGTTCCCCAATTTTATATTCCTAGTCTTCTTGGACCTTGTTCATCAATTCTCTTTTCCACCTATTTTGATGTACTCAATATTAATTTACATTTTTGCTCTAGCTCGTATGTTTTGTTTGCAATAAATCTAATTCAGGATTTTCCTTTACACATATAATACTTGGTAAATTCTGTTTTAGCTAACACATCATATAAGATCAAGTAGATTCAACTTTCGATTGCCATCATATGAATCGTGAGATCACGCCATTCTACAAATGTTTCATCACCTAGCAATCTAGATAATGTGGGATAATATGTGTTTGAACATCAGCCAGGTTGTTAGTTGGTTTGATATCAGCTAGGTTGTAGGTGGTGGTAGTCTCTCCACCACTCCTCCCTGGTTTGACTTTCTGGTTCGTGTGAGTTCAATGTGAGTGAACTAATGTGTTTCTTAGTTCTAGTGCTTTAAAAATTGACTCGGACGGGGAATCGGAGACGTGGTGGTTGGTTCAAGCATCTAGTTCGACTGAACAAGCATACAAACCACAGTAACTCCTTGAACTCTACCGGTTTTCCATAAAAACGGAAACCCAGTGGTTCCCATTGACTCGGTGACCTCTTATATAGATGCAAATATCAAATATGGTATCATGTTCTGGATCAGGCAGCCACCTCTGTGTTCAGTTGTGCACTGGCTGGAGATAGATCGCAGCAACATGCATTAGCGCCCGCAGGTAGAAGTTTGGTTAGAAAGGAAATAGTAGAAAAGAGCAATATACCTATATTAGAAAAGTACTGATCGACAACAGAAGCAGAGGAATCTAAAACATGTTTTAAAGAAGAGAAGTAGGAGACAAGAGGTTTGCTCACGGGGAACTGATTTTCACTTTGGGGAAAGAAGCCACAATGTAACAGTGTAATCATGCAGTTCATTTAGAGTAGTGTGTTGCCATCATATGGATTTTCAATCAAAGTTTCATTAACTGTTGGTGGTAATTTTAAAAAAGTTTTTCTTATAAATGTTAATATACCTGCATGCATGTGTACTTAAATATAAATTCGAACTATGACCTATGCTAGTCATGTGATTTAAATGTCTCTCACACACCACCACCACCCCCACCCCCTCACCCCTTTTTTTTACTATCTCCAATTTTGACTACCTTGAGTAAGGTGGCCGGTGGGGCTTAGACCTATTCCTTTTCAAAATGAAATTAAAGTAAGTCTACATAATGCAAAGAAACAAAAGTATTGTACCTAAAGAAACAGCGAATGGCATCCGAAATTTTTTTGTCCTTCTGTGTTGCATGCAATCCACACTGCACCTGTGCAAGTAGGCAACATCCTAGAAGATGATGACGTATGCACCATCCACCATCAGCATCTTGAATACTTTGGGATGTTTTCTCCTTTAGCAAATGTGCTTCCGCCATCATGAGCAATTGCTTTTGAAACATTTGAAAATTACAACATTTCATACTTTCAGTAACAATAACTAGAGTAAAGAAACCATGTGAAGGGGCCAAAATCCCATTCTGGGAAGAAAAATGAAGGCAAGAAAATAACCTCAGCAGCACAATAATGGTCATGCTTGAAAAGGATAAATGCAAGATCAATAGAACGACTCAAGAAAGTAGAACATCCGCCATCCTGGCCCCAAATGATCCAACTGATGAAGTCCCTCATCCTATTAATAGAGCTTTGCATATTTGAAAAACGTTCTGGAGAAAAGTGGGTTTGGTCTATTGACGAACTTCCAACGTTTAGCAAGAAAATAAAAGCCAATGTTAAGTCACATCTGGCGAACTTCTCATTCCATATTTGTTTTCCCATGCTGTTATCTGCATATATAAGCATAAAAATGTTAGCAAAATATTGGTGGTATGGCATACGTGATCAATCTAGCAACCTCCAAAAATAAATGTTATTACAGAGAGCTCTGTTTAGCAATTCTACCAAATCCCGCTCACATTTACAACTACTCTCTTTTAAGTTTAAAAGGATGTGATAAATGAAGGAAAAAAGATTGAGAGGTGTTGAATGAGAGAAAATGTAAGAGGCATATGGTGAAACTGTGTGTTTCAAGTACACAACAGACACTGTTTATATAAGATATGATATGACATTTCTATTTACATTGATCTATTCTTATTTTAAACATGAGGATTTCTATAAAAGAAAGATCGGTATTTCTCTCAATGTCAAATAGGGAATCGTATATAAAGTTGTGCAAGATAAAGAAGACCACATAAGGGTCAGGTCAGTTAGATAGCTAGAATAAGCTAAATAGGATATGATGAGCTATCATGTCCTAATTTTTTTAACCTACGAAGCATGGGTATTCCAAATTTAAAGATGTACAAGTGCCAGCTACTTACCCAATACCCAGTTACCCACTATACATTGTATACTCGTTGGTATGTACGGTCCAAAACCATTTTCCAAACAAAAACTATGAGCACATAAATGGGGTACATGTAAGTACTCTTTGGCTATGGACAAGCCCATACGCATATTCCGATGAATAAAAAATTATAAATTAGGTTCTTCAAAACAAATAAAAAATTAGGTATTTTCAGTTCCTTTTGATGATAATATTGCTATTTTCACTATTACATTGTGGATTCTGTCCCTATTATCTAAATGTCTCCAGTAACTTGGTACAATTTTCATAATTCAAAGACAACCCTGCAAATTTCATTGATTTTTCATGATGAAAGCATGTTTTGGGAAACTATATTAAGATTTATTTTTTTACTTTAGATTTTGTGTAAGGGTGAGGAAGGGTCATGTGAGCCTTTGTCCCTTTAATATGATAAGTACAGGACTACCCTAGGAAATTGGCACAAGTGATAAGTATTGTTGAGAAAACCTGAAATCTCACCTTATAAGGTTTTGAGATTGAGTTAGCCCCAAAACCGTGTTAGAGTTTATCTAAGATCTAACAATGGGGCACCATATTATCCACCGGCGAACCCCAATATTTCTGGGAAAACCCAAGTCCCAAATTGATAGGTCCTAAATAAGACATTTAAAGCATACTTAATTTTACCTAACGAGTCAGTTTTGTGGAGTTAACTTTGGCCCAAAATCATGAAATACAATGTAAATAAATTATACAACCTACCTAATTGCAATGATGAAAGTTTTGAATTGAAGTCCTCCAAAACAACTGGTGAAGCTGGTGTGATGGCAAAGAAGATGATGACCAGCCACTCAAAAATAATTTCTTGAAGCATCGGAACTAACTCAAGTTGTATTTTGGTTATATCATCAGGTGACAAGTGGACCTGCAAAAAATAACTTTTCTTAGGAAATTAATATGAAATATAAACATACAGCATTTTATTCTGGACTGACACTGCACTTTCTAATAAAAATGACTTCCTAAATACTTCAAAAACTTGTTCTACACAAAATATGTCTATGTGGTGCTAGACCAAGGCCAGGCCAACAACCATCAAACGCGTACTCTAGAGAGCAATACTTGAATTCCTCAATTATGACAGAAGTACCCATTCATTGTATTTGCATGACAAACATACTCTGTTCTTCATGAAATTTTAACTGACAAAAATCCCTATGTATATATTAGAATTGAATTTGGCTCCTCTAAAGTGAGTAAAGTGAGAAAATCAAGGGTTATTTCAAGAAACGCATAATTTGTTATGGCATCCTTGCAATACTCACATTTGGTTTGCTAATATATGGTCCATAATACTCACTATACTCTCTAAAGTCGACTGTAATATGGGTTAGGTCCAGCTCAACCCTAAAAAACCAACATGTAAAGGGAGGGGTGTTTCCCACTTATAACTCATTTTCAGGTCATATCACATTCAATCTTAGGACTCTTAACACAAACCCTCACGCCCAAGGATGGACATCTAGAACGTGATCTGAGCAGTCCAATAGTGGATGTCCCAACAAATCTTGAATAGACTCTAAAATCATCTTAGAATTTGGGTTGGGTCTAAATCAACACCCCAAAACCAGCTTATAAGGTGAGAGATGCCTCCCACTTATAAACTCATTTTCAGCCATATATCCCAATGTGGGACTCTTAACAGTATATATGATTTTTCTCCATATTTTTACGTTCAGGTTGATGCACTGCAAAATATCTACAGAGCCAGACTTGTTGACAACCTCCCTTAACATTTTAGCAACCCATGACAAATCTTTACAGCAAGATATGAACCACGAAACTTAAACCAACTGAATTTTCTAGTTAAGGCGAAGCAGGTTGCCAACATAGTTTTGCACCATGGATACCACCACGGAGTGGCCAATCCCAAAATTGCTATGGCAGTATAGCAGGTAGCAGGATGGCCACTATATAGAAGATTGTAACATGAGTTAATAATTTTATGCTATAAATTCATAAATGCTTAAAAGTTACAAGAAAAATTAAAGCATTCATAATAATAAGTCACACTCTTTAGCTAATTACACAAGTTAATTACAATAGAAGTCAAGGAATGAACAAGTTTAAGCCTAAGAGTGAATGATGCCACTGCTGACGAGCATGTTTGTGAAGGGTAAAAAACCAACAATTACAGCAGAACACATAGATAGAATAAAGGGATGAGTGAATAGAAAAAAGTGAGGGATTGGAGCCGCTGTAAAACAATGAGGGTGAGAAACAGAAAACACAAAGAGGAAGGGAATGTATCTTTCTTTTACACAAAGATAGTTGTGAAAGCCGAAGAGGTGGTAGAGGACTGCAAACAATCAAATCAACATATCAGACTAGGCGTAGAAAAGAGATATGGGTGTGCCTTAGCTCAGCAGTAAAATGCTGGGTTTGGCCAAAATCAATGCTGGTGAGCTGAGGGTGTTGTGTGGGTAAAGGTTTGAACAAGATTTCAACCTTAATTCTGATGGATAATGGGATGAAATTGCAAAAATAACCTGAAATAATTGTTCGACAACTCAAAAATGGGGAGGAATCCATTTCAGCAAAACAACTGCAAAAGCCGTGAATTGAAGCAATTTGACGCAATTGTGCACAAGACATGATGCAAATGCTCAGCAATAAGGTTTTCAAAGTGGGCGTTATTCATGACAGGACGTCCAAATAACCATCTTATTTAATTTGAAAATAATTTCAATTAAGTAATGCTTATATTAGAAACAATTACACAAGAGTTATACACAACTAAAGCGAGAATTTCCAGTTCCTACCATGTTTAATTAGACAATACTTTCAATTAATAACAGATACTTGTAATAATAAAAAAGAGATTGCATGTATGAGAATATACATACAGGAAATGTCTATAAACTCACCTGACCGCCGATGTCCACCAAATAGCTTAAAAATAGGAGAAAGTCCCAGGCAGATTCAAACATCACTTTTGCAATCTGATACGAAGAATGTACCATGATGTTGGAATTTATGTTTGATGACATTTCAGTGTCAAATTTAAGCATTCTTTTCTGTGGAACCAAAAATTTCAGTAAACCCTCAATTACATGTAGAATCCTGTCCCATGTAGAAGCTTTTTTGTACAGGCCTTGAAGAGACAAAAACATGTCAACAGAGAGTTTCCTCAAACTTCTATGATCCGTTTGTTCCTTATGCAAGAAAACTGTATGGTCCCCAGACGTAGAACTTTGGAGCACCGGACCTGTTATACAATAACCGGTTTCCAGAATCTTCACTATGCAGTGAACAATATCTTCAGAAGAGATCGCCGGTGCGGTTAAAAGTGATTCATAAAATATAGAAGATGCAGTTTTGCCTAACTGTTGGCTGAAACTCGTGACACACCTAAGCAATTCGATCAAAATTTCACATTCAATATCCTCATCAAATAAATCCAAAGCGCCTGTGAGCTCACTAACTTCATCTGAAGAGCCTACAGAATACAAACAAAGTCCATATTAAAGAAAGCAAATGAAAATAAAGACTGAATATAAGGAGCAAGTTAATTAAAAATATTGAAGAATAAGCCAGGCATAATTTTATAATGTTAAATTTATCAAGGGAGAGAAGAGAAAGAAAAGTATCCATAATTAATAATTACCATCTACAAACCGCTCAATATCTTCCAAAGACCGAAAAAGTGAAACTGATTTTTTTCTGATTAAACCAACAGCATCAGTAGAGGAATCAACAAGCAAGCCATATAATGCATTGTTCGTGCACCAATTACGGAAATATCGGGCAAAAAAACTTTTCCAACAATGCACTATGGACACTTTTTCAGATCCAACCTATCACATTATAAATCTTGTCAGTATGAAACTTTTCCTCCCAAAATTAGAGGGTAATGAATGCTAGGACTAGGAGAGATGTGAGAAATTTAACATATATGACAATGAAAACCTCATGTTCTATAAGTGAAAGTATCTCCTTTTTTAGTCCATCCGCAGTTAACATTTGTAACTCAGATTCACCCAAGTGCCTGTTATACTCGGCCAGAGTTGCATGCAAAGCAGCATTATGATGAACCCCGGGAAGCATCAGCCTTCTTAAAAAAATAGAGGATACAAAAGGCAAAATATCATCCTGCAGAAATGAAATAACTGACAGTCAAAGTCTTCCTTATAATAAATTTCTTCTTTTATTGACAGAACATATTTAAGCACATGAGAACTCCCAGCATGATAACAATCATCCCTTACATGCTACATTATACAAAAAGTTTTAGTCTAAAACTGGCAGTTCGAAGCATCAATCAAAAGAGTTTATCTTCAATATTTTTATAAATTAAACCTTTAGAAGTGATGAAAGATAAGTTGCTTCTTTTAAAATTCATGATTTACAAGCACCTAGAGTCCCGAGTGTTTGAATGAAAACCATCACCTTGTACTTATGACTTGTTTGTTTTGAAATTTGAATGAAAGTAGAAGGGAAGATTGAGGAAGGAGAGAAAGTAGAGGGATTACTTATCCTTCCATCATTTGGAACCATTTTAAAAAACAGTGGAAGGATAGTTGTGGCTGGGTCCCACAATGAAAATGTTTCCGTGCCTTGCTGGACAGAAAACTGGGGAGGCCATTATATTATTCAAAATTACAAAATTGGCCCTTGATAATCTTGTGTTCATGAATGCTAAAAATAAATTGGAACTACTACAGCTAGTGCCACTGCCATCATGTTCCCTCTATTACTGCAAACGTAGTTCAATGTGATTTACTTTTGTAAGCAATTACAGTTTCATAATTTTATATATTATTAAATTATATATGTGTATATATTTTAACTTTTGATATAGGGGTACTTTAGTCATTTAAAAAACATTATCCCTTTCTTTCCTTTCACTTTCACTTCTACGGTTCTACCAAACAACCAAATAATCGTCTCACTTTCTTTCCTTTATCATTCTTTCCTCTATCGCTCTTTCCTTTTACTTTCTATTTTATTCAAACAAAGCATTAGACTGGAGTAACCATCTTTATGTAAAATCATAATTGGGAATAGGAAAGCAGCGTGCACTTATTTGAGCATATATACATGAAGGAATGGAAGGCCAAGGTTTATTACAGAAAGGTTTATTTACACATTCACAGTGAACTGTGAAACATAACTTTCCACTAATAACAAAGGAATAGAACTATAGAAGGCCACAAAGACCTTCAAGATTAAAATAATAAATGATGCAATACCTTTGAGGATGAAAGAATTGAATGTGTGATCCGCATAATTTCATCTGCAAGATGTTCTGAACTTTGAAATAGCTGATCAGCAACAAATTCTTCCTGTAAAGCATAAGAAAATGCCTCTACCCTGACAAAACAGACTAACAATTGAGCAAGAACAATAACTCTATCCACATCAAAAGATACAATGAAGATTTAGAGTCAGGAAAATATGACGCGGGAATAAAACTAGATTAATATTAGACCACTGATTAACTTTTTATGGGATTAATTTTATCCCAAATCCGAAGTTGTCCATCAGGAATTTAAATCAATATCCTAAAATCAATTTAAGCTACATTGAATGTAACATAATTCATATACAACCATCTTTTCAAATGTATGGTAGCACATATTAGTTACCTAATCGTATCCAAATTTTCAGACATTTGATCTAAAATGATAGCATGGTGACAGCCTATAAATTACTTGGATTCATAAAAAAAAATTCAAAAAAAATCATGCAGTGTTGGCGCATAGCTGCATACGATATATCAACAGAGAACCCGGACCTGCCTATGGATAAAGATAAATCTGTCACTATCAATATATAAAGTTTTAGCTGTTTTCAAATTGACTAGTAAAATGCTAAACAAATGGAAATATAGTTCCTGGTTTATAGTTTATTCTACAACCACTACTATGTGCCAGCCTCTTGCAAGTGATGGGTCGCCCTATTGAAATGCAAAGTATGGCTGCCCGAATAACAGGCCCACAATTGACCTGACTCTTCTTTTGGAATTTGCCATGGCACAGGTTGCCCATTTTAATATTAAAATACTATGAAAATATGTTCAAAAGAGCAGCATAGTATAAAAGATTAGAAAATGTTACATACTCGTCATTATCTGTAGCCAACAAGTGTGATACTAATTCGTTATCCTTCAGTATCCATATCTTATCCGACATTAGTTTAACGTCAAGGCATCTTCCCTGGATAAAATGAAAGTAGGCTCACAACTGGAGCAAAAAATTTATAAAAAAAATCACATCCAATCTAAGCTTATTGAAAAGGGCAACTGATTACCTCCTCCAAGGAAATATTTTGCACTGAAGGCTCCATAGAGAAAACAATTCTGTCCCCAAAATTATATATGATACTAGGTAGAGAGATCATCTCCAAGTTGTCATCCTAGAGCAATACAAACATGGCAATACAACAATTAAAATGCTGAAATTCCAAATGATAATTTTATCTTTAAAGACAAAATTTTATTGCTAACAAAAATAAGACAGTACAAATTTTGGCTAATTTACTATATATGTATTCTACTTCTGACTTTGCTCATTTAAACCAAAAGTAGTATAGATCACAAACAAACAAAAATCATTATTCTATATATGCATAAATGGTAATGCTAGGATAAGACTGCATTATTATTTTATGAGAATGTTACATGAAAAACAGGAACTTCCAATCTAAATTTACATTTTTAGGCCCCACCACCGAATTAAACGTCTAGGCAGTACAAGTTTTGAAACATGTCTTCTAACAAACTGTAGACATTATCAAAGTTTCTTTTGAGTGTACATGTAAGCATAAGATAAGGTAAACATGACCAACATCGTAGATATGTATTTCTATTTAACAAATGAGTAGGAAATAGCAGTGCCTTTAAATTCATACCGGAATATGTCTGTACAAGATTGCCAAAGGAATTATGCTGGAATTGGGGTCAGATTGACCCACCCATAACCTTAAAAAGGTAGCACCTGAAAAGCAAACATTGAAGTGTTAGAGCATATCAGTGTTTGTGCATACAAGTACACAAAAGATCAATGAGAGTGTGATATATAATTAAGCAAAGAAAGAGGGATCACATGCAACTATCTTTCAATTGTAGTTAATATTGCACCAATAAAGACAATTAACATTCTCAATCACCAAAATAAGACAAATAAAAAAAATGACTTGTTTCCTATAAATTATTACTAGCTTATTGCATCTTACAACCATTTTTTCTCAGATATTATACACAACCAGAAACCTAATCAATGAATTCCCCTGATCAAATATAAAAAACATTACTACAAGAAAGGAAGTTTATCCAGTACCCTGCCATGCAAAGACGAAAAATGTATTGTATGCTTAAGAAACTTGAGGATATATGCACTAAAGTGCACATGCAGAGATGAAAAGGCAAGCAGTTGCCTGTCATTTAACAGAGTCTTAATATAAATATCTGCAAAGAGGCCATGAAACAGTATTTCTTATAACAGTGTATAGTGCTAAGGCCCCAAAAGATCTTCTAATAGCCTTATACTCCCTCCATCTCAAATTATATGTAATTCTATCAAAATATAGTTGTCCCAATTTATATGTCATTCTACAATATCAATGAAGCATTTATGTTTCTTTTCCAATTATACTCTTTGTTATTTATTACTCTCTTTTTTTCAAATTCTTTTAATTTCTCTTTTTCATGTCATTAATGAAGGATAATTTTGTTAAATAGTTTATAATTTCTCTTTTCCGTACAAAATTAACTACATTTCTTGAGTTGTGCGAAATTGTCAAAGTGACCTATAATTTGAGACAGACGAAGTATCATACAATATGTATCATTTCTCTATATTTCATAAATCAACAAATCAAATCATGGAATCCTGAAATCATCCATGTAGAAGTCACTTGCAAGTTTCCTAATATCTCCCATTCATATAGACTAAGAGTCGTCTTGAGTGTTTGTGGAGACCCAGATGGTAACTGAGCAATTATAACATAAATATAAAGAATACTTAAAATTAATTCCACGAGGTAGACAGTACCTGCCATTGTCATTACACCCATGTTTTGACTAAAGACCCTGCCATGAGATGCTAGATCCCAAATTCGTACTGTCCCATCCAAATGAAGTGCAAAAACAAACTTTTTCCCGTACAACTCCGAAATTACCAAGTCTTGTACAGTACCCACCATTTTACCCCTAGAAGACATGATTGTTGAATGTGTTATATTTCATAATCTGTGAAGGTTCAATCCGTAAAAAAGAAAATAGATTGATAGATTGGAAAAGTTATCTAACATAACTTGTTTTGATTATTGGGTGTTAGAATTTAAAAAGAGAATACCTTGATATCAAACCCCATAAACTGCCAATTCCAGCTTCATCTCTCAGCTCACGCACAAAGCCTTCATGGAAAAACAAATTCATTATAAACCAGTAAAAACTGATAAACAACTATCAATAAAACATCAAACATGAATAAAATTTTAACATGGTAAATGGTGAGCTTATGCTGTCTAATGTTTATTATACAGTTAACCCGCCTCTAATTTCCAATTCACCACCGAAATGGTAAACAAAACCAGCTTACACTAGCCTAGGAGAGCATGCAATTTAGTGAATTACAAGCATGATTACACCAAAAGCAGTGAAACAGGGCAAGAGAAAACATGTAATGTTGCAGTGGCACATACAGAACTAGCTAAAGAACAAATAAGCTGAGCTAACCATACCAGGAGAACCTTCGTCGAGTACACCAAGTTGGAAACAGAAAACCGAACCATCACTAGTACCAATAACAAGACACCTAGAAGTAGCCGTTACAGCTGTTATTGCAGCATTATTCAGAACGTAATCATGCACATTAAGCTCTATAAACTCATCCTCCGGTAAAATAGAACTTGACCCATATCCAGAAACATTTCGAATTCGCAATAGATAAGCCACGCCAGACACAGTCAACACATAAACCAAGTAAGGAAATCTAGAGTTTCCAGTAATCTGCATCAAAAATGAACACAACTTCACTAACACACACACACAAACAACACCAAACAATACACAATAAGACATAATAATCAATTGTTGTGAATTATGAATAAGCAAAAGTAACCTCGTTTTTGCAGATAAAAGCGAAGGGATAAAGCGCATTGGGAAAACTGAATCGGAGTCCAACACTCGGAAATTCTTTGGAAGCAGTGAGCTCGAGAATTTCCAGTGTTTGAGGTTGTGCCTTATGAATTCTCCTGCTCATAAAAAAAATGAATGAAGTTAGTTAGTTAGTGAAACGGTGAAATTTTCAAAAACAAATTAGGGTAAAAACTGAGGAAGGAGAGAGAGAGAGAGAGAGAGAGAACCAAATGAGATAAGTAGGAGGATCTCCGATGACGGAGTAGGAGGCGCGGTCGTCGGAGATGGAGGCATCGCCGTCGACGGTAATGTTGGAGGAAGAAGGAACTGAGAGGTCAGTCCAGCGAATAGAATCGCTTCCGATGATTGGAACTTCTTTTCCGGCCAATGTAATGGGATTTTCCATCGTCGTCGTCGGAGTTTACTTCGATCGGAACCTAAACCCTAAAACGCGAAAGGGTTCAGTGGTTTTAACACACACGGACGAAGATTCGTGACTTGGCGCTCAAAGAGAAAATAAGATTAACGTTGAAAAAAAATTCACATTAGCGAATTGGACAAAACATGTAGTAAGGAAAATGATAAAAATTAAATTATATGACAATTTTTGTCCGTATTACGACTATAAAAAATACGAAAATACTCTTTTTATTTTTAAATATAAAAAAACTATCTTTTTATTTATCTTCGATATAATTTTATCATGTATGTTTTGTACTATTTTATTTTGTCATGTACTATCTTAGTCTGTCATATACTATTCTATCTCATACTTATTATTTACGAATCAAACGTACATGTAAAAAACAAAATAAAACAAATAGGGGTATGTATATAATGAAATAGTAAATATAGTTAAAAATTGAAATGAAGTCTTATAAAAATGGACAAAAAAAATTCTCAAGAAGGTCTTATAATTAGGGATATAGAGGTAGTATTAATTTTAAATAAGATTAATTTTGAAATTTCTTAATTTTGAAATTTAAAATATTAATACAGGTATAATTTTTTTTATATGGTAGTCTAATGGCTATAATTATCCTGGTCTCTGTACATTATATGCAAATGTCCAATCAATTAAGCTAAGATTATGAGATACAGATACAATTTTTTTGTCGATATCAGGGTATCCACCGCCAAACGCAGTGATTATTTCCTCTGCTAGATTGGAGACATCTTAAGTGTGGGATAGTTGACCCAGATATTTAAAGTTGTTCAATACACAAGGTGAAGATCGAAGTATCGACTATTTAGAGGGCACTAGTTAGCATAACACTTTTTTTTCTACTAAGTTTATCTTTTTAATTATTTTTGGCTTAAATCCCGTAAGTTTGTGTTTTTTATATATAAGTCCTTGTAAGTTTTTTTGTTATAAGTAAGTCCCTGCAATTATATGTTTTTTTGAAATTAGTGCCTAAAGTCAAAATCTGCAGGAAAATTTGAAGGAAAATATGTTCGAAAACTGCAGATTTTCCTGCGGATTTTGACTTTAGGGACTAATTTCAAAAAAACATATAATTGCAGGGAATTATTTAAAACAAAAAAACTTACAAGGACTTATATCAAAAAAGTGCAAACTTACGGGGACTTGAACATTATTTAAGCCATTATTTTTTATCTAATAAAATAATTTTATTTAGGATTAAATATGTTTTTTGGTAAATCAGATAATAAATTGTTCCCGCCAAGGATCGAACTCTGAAGTTCCTCTATCCAACCCATATGTCCCCCCAGCTCTTACCACTTGAGCTATCCTACGGGGACTAAATATATTTTTTTATCTCTATAAAATTTGTTAATTTTTATTTCTGTTCCTATAAAAAAAATTACACATTTTCATCCCACAAATATGTATTACTTTCTGTTCCTAATAACCAATTTATGTTTATTTTATTGCCATGTTACAACTCTTTTATGTTCAAGATGTGTCTATATTATTATGTTGAACCTTTATAAGACTATATTTTATCCAAAATTAACTTATTACGGACTAAAAACAAAATATAAAATTTTTGAGATAAAAATATGTGATTATTTTACTAATTTTATAGAGACAAAAAATGTATTTAACTCTTTTATTAAATTCTAATTTCCTAATTATTTACAATTTGACAACACAACTAGTGGACATAGGTCGAAGTTAGAATCTAGAATTTCTTATTTATTCATTTTATAGGTAAATTTTTTTACCATTAGACAATTCAACAAAAAATTCACTGTAAAATCTACACCCTCTGATCTATGGTCCTGGATCCGCCATCAGATTAAAGAATATGAAAAGACTTGTGAAAATGGAATGTGTAATATTTGTAGTGTTGGATTTGAGTTTGGAAGCAGAGTTCTCGACAGGATCTATAATGTTTAGTGTTTATTATTTTTTCGAATTTTACCAAGGTGTTGGTCAGGTGAAGATTGAAGAAGATTAGGAACAAGAAGATGAAGGAGATTAATAGTGGTCTAATGTTTGTATATTTTTTTTTCATTTTAATTTGTTTTAATTAGTAATTAAAATTAAATGAAATATTAGAGTTTTAACATGCGGCATGCCACGTCGTTAAATTTGTTCATGTAGCATCACAAGTGGAGTCTATAGGGCATATTTTGTTTGTCCACTCAACAATAATTTGACAGTAGAAATCAATATTGAAAACGGCAAAGTTGGGACTAAAATTATAATAAAATTAAAGTAGGGTGTCACATAAAAATAGGGACTAAAAACATATTTAATGATTCAATTTAATTTTACAACTAGAAAACAAAGCATTCATTCGTTACAATATAATTATCGTTGTTACATGTTATGCAATGAGTAATGACCATAGACATTTGTTTCATCTCCATGATGTAGATTAGGTGAGAGCCTTCTCAAGGCATTAACATATTATAACTTTGATATCTTTTGTCGATCAAGACTTACAAGATCCTTTCTTAAGATCTTTCCTGTTGGTAACTTTGGAATCTTGTCTATAAAATTCACTCGACGCAATCTTTTGTATGGTGCAACCTGGACATACAAAGAAAATAAACCACTCAAGGTAAATATATACCAACCTTCAAACTCTTGTATTTACCATCTTCACCAGTATTGGTTTATGACAGAAATTAACAAGACTACGAATTATACAATCTATAATTCTGCTCTTGATAAAATATTTTTTTCTTAGAATTGGTTATCTGAATATACTTAACTTACCTGTTTTGCTACAAATTTTTGAATGTCTTTTTCAGTTATCGAGCTATTGGGTGAGCGAACAACATAAGCCACCGGAACCTCACCGGCTTTGGCATCGGGGGATCTAATTTAGAATTGTGACCAAGTACCGATGAGTTAATATTATCTCATAAGTGGAAATAATGAATACAAATTCTACTTGAAAGTATGACTTACGGGATCACCCCAGCATCAGAAATTTCAGGGTGAGAAATCAATAAGTCTTCAAGTTCAGCAGGTGCCACCTAACAAAAGAAATTGCAGGGTGGGAAATTATATTACATGCATGAGCATCATTCTCTTAATTCGCTCGGGACATTCAAATTCAAAGGAGTTCAATAAAGGACTTATGGTGGTATTGGAAATATTGTTTTGTTTTAAAGGACTTCAATAAATAAATTGATATTGAACACACATTCTTATTTTCATTCTTATACGCGCTCCATATTTAAAGAGAAATTTAATGTCAAAAGTAAATAATACTATAAGTTTTTTTATTTATTTTGACGAAAAATATTATTATAAGTTATATTATAGATCGATACATATAGACATAAAATAAAATAAATTATCAAAATAAAATTAAGTCTTCATATTAATATAGTATGTTAAGTACCAAATTTTACCAAATTCACCATTAGATTGAAACTTTATATCATATAGATCATCAATACAAAATTTTAAAAAAAATTGGAAGTCGTTCGTCAAAAAAAATTGAAAATCAATTCATATGTTCTTGAAAGTCATCAAATTTTTACGGTATTCAATAAAAACATATAAACATTTAATTTTGATAAGTGTCAATAACATATCATGTGATTTTCGTATATATAAGTAGAAATTAAAAAAAAAATTAGGTACCCGTTGAAATAAGAAAAATTAGATACCCGTGGAAATGATAAAAAAAATCTTCTCATTAATGTATAACTAAAATTATAGATACTTGTTCCAATCACACACCAAAATAAGTTCATCAGCAAAAAAATACAAAAACAATTGACTATCGAATTAATAGCTGAAGATATATATATACCTGTGACTTGTTAAATTTGGTTCTTAACATGTTCCTATTATATAATAATAAAGTAGTATTATTATTTAAGTATACAAAAAATAGCATTAGAACAATATATGAATTAATAATGAAACCAATAAAAAAAATAATATATGAGTTAATAATGAAACTAATAAATAAGTTAAGAGACCAAATATTCAATTTAGCCAAAAATATATAAGTGCCCGTAAAAATCATCAAAATAAGTTATGTCACTTTATTAATATATGAGTAGAAATTACCAATTATAATAAAGGTATTGAGTAGTACAAAAGTATGAATATAATTTGAATATTCTTAATGTAAAATATGATAGTTGAATATAATAATAATATTAAAAATAATAATATAATGTAAAAATTTAGTGTTCAATGACATGATTTAACCTTAACTTGTGTATGTGGCAAAATATAAATGATGCAAAATATAAATGATGGGCTAAGTAGAATTTTTCATGGTATTAGATTATCTTTTTTTTTTGACAAAGGTATTAGATTATTGTATAAGGTTATATAAGTAGATTATATCAATGATTATATGTTATAAATAAATATTTATGTTCTACCAAAAAAAAAATATTTATGATAAAGGAAAATTGCATACTTGATATCCGTTACACTTGATGAGCTCTTTAATTCTATCCACAACAAATAGCTGTCCCTTTTCATCAAAATATCCAAGATCTCCTGTAATCATCCAACCTTCATCATTAATGGTCTGTTTTGTTGCTTCTAGATTGTTAAAGTATCCTGAAAACCACATGTCATATAAGATTTTAATCATAACTCAATTTAAAGTTTAATGCAAACTCGAGAAATTGTATTACATATGACACTCAAATCAATTCAATAATCTACCATTATAATTATAAGTTATTTTAAAAAAAAATCAAAATCATGTAAACCCAAATCAAGATTCCAATATCTAGGCTAAGAGTTCTGTGCCTGAAATATATGATACTTGAAGAGGATGAAATGAAGCAGGAAACACTATAGATTAGGTGTGTCCTATGCCGGACCCGTGTCGTTCATGACACCGACACTTCTTATTATATTGAATTATATTATATTTGTTTTCAAATTTTTATCCGTGTCAACGTGTCCGTGTCCTTTTTGTGTCCGTTGTGAAATAAAAAATTAATGCAAATCCTCCTACCTTTCATCATAGTAGGTCCTCGTAGCCAAATTTCCCCTAATTGATTCGGTGGAAGGGGATTCAATGTTACCAAACTAACAATTCGGGATTCTAAACATGGAACTAGTGTTCCAGTTGAACCTGAAAGAAAGTTTCCTTCCTGTTCCTTTGGATCTTCCATGGAAATAAGTCCACATGCTTCAGTCATGCCATACCCCTGCCACACAATTATTACACACACACAACATGTATTAATTCATCTCACAAAATCCATCACATAGATATAGAACGTGACAAGAAATCCAGCATGTTATATAGTACTGTAATCTTTTACTTTCATATTATTATGCATCCGACATTCACTATTCACTACTAATTTCTTCCTAAATTTGATAATTTAATGTTCTAAATTTAAGAAATGACAAAACTATTCTTTATATTGAAAATTGGTATCAACTCTCTCGTTATTATTTTTTATTTGGTTCAGCTTGAGGTAAGAAAAGTCTTATCAGATCGTTCCACATAAAACTCAAACTCGAATTCTCTCAAAATTTGTATTTGATAGCTCATCAAATACTTAAGCCCAATATCTTCATTAATTAATAATAATATGATACCGATCTAACAATCACCGTTGATCTTATTGCATGAATGCTTGAAATAAACTATCCCATGAATCATTCTATTTGCAGATTATTAACAAAAAGACAAATCATTTAGTAATTGAAATTCGCACTTTGTTTTTTCTTATCTATACTTTACCTGAATGATTTCAATTTGGGGAAGAATCTTAGCACATTCTTGCATCACATCTTTCCCCAACGGAGCAGCACCACCGGCGAGTTGCTTCAGCGAAGACAAATCATAACCGCTCAAAACTTCCCGCCGCTTGATCAGCTCCACCATCACCGGCGGAGCAACAAACAAATGCGTCACCCTGAATTTCTCCACAGCCGCCAAACTCTTCTCCAAATCAAATCTACTCATCAACACCACCGTGTTCCCTCTCCGCAATTGCGTGTACGTAATCACAGCCAATCCCATCACATGATGCATCGGAACAAAACATAAGAACACATTATTCCCCTCACCGTAACGATCTTGATCCGCCACTCCCGCCACCGCTGTAGCTATAAAGTTCCGGTGAGTCAACATCACTCCCTTACTTCTCCCAGTTGTTCCTGAAGAGTACAGAATCACCGCCACGTCGGATTGCGAAACCGCACTTTCCGCCAGAAACTTGTCGGAAATCTCATTCGACTCTCCGATCAGATCATCGTAGTTCCAAACACTAGAATCGATCCCGTGCGATGTATATGCATAACTCCATGGGTTTTCGTCGAGTAATATATAAGTTAACTCTAAGTCACAACCTTCAAATTTTCCGAAGAGTTCCGAAACGGTTACAACTAGCTTTGGTTTGGAGTCATGGATTTGTTTGAAGAGTTCGGAGACAGTGTATAAAGGACTACATGTGGTGACAATAGCACCTATGGCGGCAACGGCAAGAAAGCAGATGGAGAAATGTATTGAGTTAGGTGCGAATAGCAAAACTATATCGCCTTGTCGGATTCCGATGCGGCGCAAGGATTGAGAGAGGGCAGAGACTTTAATTTTGAGTTGGCGGAAGGTTAGGGATTCTCCGGTTTCGGCGTCGATAAAGGCGATGGTGTCGGCGACAGTGGAAGTGGATTGGAAGAGGAAGGAGGTTAGGGAGAGGTTGGGGTCGTTGGGAAGGTGGATGGGTTTTCTGGGTGAGGAATACGTCATCGTTTTGAGGTTGAAGCAATTTTTTGCCATTGTAATTACTTACTAGTACTTTATTAGCTCTGTGTAGTGTGTTTTGTTTTTTCAAAAACGAAAGATATGTGTTATGAGTGTTTTTCTCTAATTTGGTGAAGTTTGATATGGTTTTTTTATAGGAAGAGAAGAGTTGACTATGATATTTCTTAATTGGTCTCTTCTTTGATCATGCTTGAAGCAATTATCATCAATAAGTCAATGGTTTCACGATCATTATGAACTTGTTTGATTGAATTACCGCCAAAAACAACGTGAAATCCCATGTTATGGCAATTGCCCATTGTTTGCACTTTGCAGGCATTCACACCATTAAGATAAATAGATTTTGTTTATAATAACAAGAGGCGTGATATTGGCACACGTTATTTTTTCACACTCCGTCACACACATACGGTAGGCACTGTTCATAAATACTTAATTTTCATTTTATTTATTTAAACAAATCCACACACGTGTTAACTCTCTCTCCTCCACTTCTTCAACACGTTCTCCTTCGTTCTAGCTACCTCCACGGCTCCACCACCAAACATCGGATCTTCTCCAGCTCTCATCTCTCACTGGCAACGGTAAAGCTCTCTCTGTGGCGTGACCAAATTCAATCACTCACATCTCCTTCTCTGCAATGCCACATTCACCGCGACGGCGAAGCCTTCTCCCTCTCTAAAAAGATCCATAAATGGGTATACTTTCTCCCTCTCTCTGGTCGAATATGTTGTTGACCTTTGATTTAAGTTTCAGTGCTTGTACGATTATTATTGTTGGTTATGTTCCAATTCAATTGAGAGTTGCAATGATTTTACTTTTTGAATCAATTAAGAATGAAGTCCTAATTTGAATTGAAGATTGTTGTGATGTGGTTGGATTTTGTGACTCTTTTAGTTTTAAGTTTTGAATTGGATGTATTGTGAGCTATGGGTATATGTTTGTTGTTGTTCATGATTCTGTTGTGAATTCTTTTCATCGTCCTATTGTTGTTCATGATTTAGTTAATTACTTGTATTGCGGGGAGTTGTGTAGAAAATATTGGGGAGTTTACGCACAAATTTGGTTAATTCTGTTGCATTCTGTAAAACAGAAAGAAAAAAAATCAGTTTTTATTTTATTTAACTCTTAGCTGTAAATAATTAGAATGGTATCTCGTACTCTATTAGCATTTATATAAATAGTGAGATACCTTCTCATACTCTATTTGTCCATCCGCGAAGATCGTTAGACCGGGTTTACCTTCTCGTGGACCAAACCAGACCAATGTATTGGGTTCAAGAACCGGAAACTAAGGTCACAGGAGTATAATGTGCGGTCATGGAAAGAATGTTGTGGATACTAGTGCATCGGTTACGATGAAATGTGCGATGAGTGGTTTTGATCCGGAGGAAGTGAAGAAAGTTGGAAATGAGATGTATCGGAGTGGTAATTTGTGGAAGCGTTAGCATTGTATGATTTTTTGTCGGGAAATGTCACTGACCGGAGTAACCGTGCAGCGGTGCTCACGGCATTGGGAAGGTTGAGTGAAGTAGCTACAGATTGTACTGAAGCTGTGAAGTTGGATAATGGTTATGCTGGGGCCCACAAGAGACTTGCTTCTCTTTATCTCTGGTATTTGAAATTGTTAGTAACCAAAAAGAAAATTTGTTTTGATAATGAAAAATGAGATTGCTATTGATTTTAATAGCTTTTCGATTTTATTGGTTTAAATTTCATTTGATTATGTTTGTAGTTGTTTGGTTTAGTTATCAAATAGATTTTGTTGTTTGTTTGTTTGTTTGTATGCATATTTGCTGCATTTGTGTTTTTATGAGTTTTTAATTTTGATTGTTCCATTGTGTTGTTTGTTGTGTTTATTGACATTAGATATTGGAGAGGTTTTCAATTTTTGCCATCTTATTAGATTTTGGAATTTTTTGTAGTTTTGGACAAGTTGAGAATTCGCTGTGCCACCTTGGTTTAGCTGGCCTGCGAGATGATCAATCGGAAGAGAAGTTGTTATTGTTGGAGAAGCATATGAGCCAATGTGCAGATGAGAGGAAGAAAGGTGAATGGAAAAGGGAAATAAGGGAAGCAAATGTTGTTGTTGTGGTTGGAGCAGATAAGTGGCAATGCTCATCTTGGCTCGGGCAAATTTAAAGAAGTTTGTAGTGCTTATCTTGTGAATATTTTTTTTTTTTTGATATATATCTTGTGAATATTTATGTCAAATATATGTGTAACTTGATTGTGTATATATTTTGTCTTCTTGTGACTTTTACATTATGCCTTGACGGGTGTTTATTGTCTATTGTATTGAATGATCATTGGATTCTTTCCTCACAAATGTCCTCGCAATTGGTCTGACATCATTTGTGCATAAATTTCCTCGTAAATATTATGGGAATAGGTTGTTATTTTCCCATGAACTGTTTCCTCGCAAATTTCCTCACAAATTTACATTTGTGACGAATTTTGGTCATTTTCCAAGAAATTTTTTTGTCAGAAATGCTGTATTTTCTTGTAGTGAAAGCACCGACAAGGTTAATGATAAAAGATTTTGTCAAACAAGGAAAAATCATTCTAGTGTGACTCATTCACTTTGTTACCATGTATGTACTGGAAATGGTTAGATGCTTTAGAATATTTTTTAAAAACAGTCTTGAGAGATCCTTTGTAAAAATGTGGTTCATGGAAGAAGAAATTTGGTTAAATCTTTTACACTATGTTTAACATAGATTAAACCTTTAATATAGTTAAAAAATTTCAAAGGGTCCCCCAATATTGAATTTTTTTAAAAAATAAAAAATATCTTGCTATTTACACATATGGTAACAAAGTGAATGAACCACATTTATGACTTTCTTCATCTAATAGAGTTAAAATTGAATGGTTTATCTATGTTAGACACACTACATACATGAGAATTAACCAAACTTGTTCTTTTTGAACTACTTTTTTACAAAGGATCTCCCAAAATTGTTTTTCAACAAAATTCAAAAGTATCTAACTATTTACACCATGATAACATAATCGATGAGCTACACTTACATGGTAACAGAGCAAATGAGCCACACTTATAATTTTGTTAATCTAATAGAGTTAAAATTAAAGATTTTATTTATGTTACACATAAAGTAAAAGAATTAACCAAATTTGTTCTTCAATAAACTATATTATTACAAACGACTCCCACAATTAGTTTTCTCAATAATTTCAAAAATATTTCATATTTTTATTTATGATATTTTATGGTTAATAGAGTTAAATTTGAATGTTATTTCATATTTCAGATGCTGGTTCTTATTTAACTAAATTTATGCCTGAATGATCCAACAATTTACACAAAATTCCCCATATTTGTTTTAGATAAAATTGAAGGTTTTATCTATATTAGACATAGTAAACAAGAATTAACCAAATTTATTCTTCGATGAACCACATTTTTACAAATGATCACCCAAGATTGTTTTTCAAAAATATTCATAAGCATCTAACTATTTATACACATGGTAACAGAGTAAATGAGTCACACTTATGATTTTGTTAAGCTAATAGAGTTACAATTGAAGATTTTATCTATGTTAGACATAGTGCAAAAGAATTAACCAAATGTGTTCTTCAATGAACCACATTTTTACAAAGGATCCCCCAAGATAGTTTTTCAAAATATTTTAAAGCATCTAACCATTTACGTACATGGTAAAAGAGTGAATAAGCCACACTTATGATTTTGTTAAGTTAATAGAGTTGCAATTGAAGGTTTTATCTATGTTAGACATATAGATAACAAGAATTAACCAAATTTATTCTTCGATGAACCATATTATTACAAAGGATCCCCAAGATTATTTTTCAAATATATTCATAAGCATCTAACTATTTTGATGACATAGGTGTTAGCTGCATATGTGACATCTATCAACGTGGTGCCACGTCATATGAGAAAGGAATAATTGACTAAAATTTGCAAAAGTCAGTAATGTAGAATTTAATTTTAGATGCCAAGTCAGTATATTTAAAAAAAATAAAAAAAAAATCTGAAAGCTTACTCAATCTTTTTAAAAAAATAAAAAATTCTTAAAAGGAAATTCATTTAATTCATACCAAAAAACTTTAATTTCATTTAGATCATTTAACTGTCTCCCTTAATCAAGTTAGTCCTTTCTCAATTTTAACCCCAAAAGTATATAGTGGACCAATATTATAGGTGATTCACCATAAAAAAAAAAAAGAACCATAGGCTTCAATAATTTTTTAATCATAACCATTTGATTTGTTTATCAAAAAAAAAAACATTCATTGTATGTTAGTCTCTCTGTCCCAAAATAAATGTCGTACTTGCCAAAATTGTTTGTCCTAAAATAAGTGTTCTATACTATTTATAACATTAATTTTTCCTATTAATAATCATTAAGAGAGAGAAAAAGTACACTCAAATATCTACTTTTTAGTTTTCCAATATCTACTACCAATAAAAAGAAATGATATTTTAATAAAAGTCAATTCCCTCTCTTTTATTTACACATTTTTCTTAAAATGTGTGAGTTAGTCAACTGTGACACTTAAAAATAAATGGGAGGGAGGGAGTATAGTGTACTACCAATTCATAATCTTATTAACTTTTCTTCATCTTCTTCAAGAACTTCATCAACAGAAACTCATATCTTCATGAACTTCATCAATACAATCTAAGATCTTCAAACACTTCAATCAAACCTAGATCTAAGCCTTTCTTTTCCCTCCTCTTAGAATTTAATCTTCACCTGAATATATCTCCACAAGCTCCATGTTTTGCTGAGCGCTGATTCATCCTGCCCTTGGTTATTCACCTGAATACTTTCCTAACTTTGCAGTGACGGGAAACTAAGAAACCAAAGAAAACTCTTCCAAAGTTATCAATCTTTAAATCTGGGAAACACTTCTCAATTTTTCCATAACTACAATCCTATTCTTCCATACAAAACAAATCCCCACAGAAAAAAGTAGCCAAAAATAAATTAAAAGGGAATAGTAGAATCTCTAGATCTCTAGTATTATCCGACGAATTCAACTTCAATTTGATAATTCCCTCTTATGGATTTTCCAATTTCATTTATATTTTTTTGTGCAATTTGAATTTTTTAGGTACTTTTTTATCTTATAATTTTCTTGCCCAGTTCATTACTGGTTAATTGTGTTTATGAAGTTCTTGACATATTTCTATTTTTTTTAGTGAAGGAAAAAGTTTGAAGCTTGAATCTGGATCTAAAGGCTTTGAAGGTTATCTTAGTTTGATGTAAAGAAAGAAGAGGACAAAAAAAAGATAAAAAAAGTTGACTAACAGAAAAGATTAATTAGACTAACTGGAATGTCTATATTAATTAACAAAAATATAATCAAGGGATTAAAATGAAACAATAAATAGTTATAAGACCAAAATGAAACTCATAAATAAGTTAAGGGACTTAATGTGTAATTTAACCATGTTTTAATTGAATTTTAATATATTAATAATGACATGGATTTTTTTTTCTCCAAATCACTATACCAAATAAGCACCGTGTCATTAATGAGAGTAACATATCATCAAAACTAATGAGGGATTAATTTGTTTTGTTAATATTGAAAATAGGGGACCAGAAAACTCCTTTTAAAAATAGAGGGACAAAAAATTTAAAATTGAGGAATTAAAAGTGCATTTAAGCCAAAGTTTTAAGCAATGTAAATATTCATGGAAGACAAAGTTTTAATATTGGTTAAATTTTTTTGGATAATTAGGGGTAAATATTCATAAATCTTAAGGATTAAACGAAAAAAACTAAAAAAAAGCATAAAATAAAAACATAATTAACGTGTACGAGCCAAGTGGAAGATTATGCCCCAACTCAAACCTATTATGCATCGGTGCATATAATGTGCGAGATATTTAAGTACGAGAATAGTGATGTCGTCATGTAAGAATATCATAGACATTTATAACCGATATTTAAGTGTGAAAAATAGTGATTAAGTCGTCTAAGAATTTCATAAACGCTTATTATCGATATTTAAGTGGGATAAGAGTGATCGGGTTATATAAGAATCTCATAGGTGAGAATTGAATTTTTAGGGTTTGAATCGATTTTTTAGGGTTTGAATTGAATTTTAGAATTTGTTCAATCAATTTTCAAAAAAAGAAGAAGTTTTTGAATTCGATGGAGAGAATAAGGTAGAAGAATAGAAGATGAAGGTTTTCATGAGTTCAATCTAGTTTTTAGTTCACTTTTTTCTAGTTTTTATTTATCGTGAAAGTAGAAGAAGATAAAGGTTGAGTTTTTTTGGTTTAATTACTCTTTTGCTTTCTTAACTTATTTTGTGGTTGCTTATCAAAAAGAATAAAAAAACTTATTTTGTGGTTTCGTTTTATTCTCTTAACTATTAATAATTTCGTTTTAGTCCTTTAATTCTATTTCCGTTATTCAACTTGGTCTAACGGTTAAGTGATGTTCATGTGTATTTTCAGGTTGGCTCAAACTGAATATCTTTCTTCTGCAAAAATAGGATTCTTTCTTCAACATCCTCCCTCTTCTTCATCTTCATTTTCATTAACCTTCATAATCTTCATTAAAAATACTTAGAAAATAAATATCAACCCCAAAATATTTCCTTTCTCAAAGAATAACCAGAAACTCAGATAAAAAAATTCATAAAAAAGAACCCAGAAATTTAAAAAAAAAAAAAGGACGCGTAGTGCAAAACAGGATAGAATTGAAAAACCAAACTATATTATTTTTTCAAATCTGGTTTGGTCGTCTTTGATTTTTAAAGCTAAAAAACCACGATGTTTTGATTGTTTTGCTTTCTTTAAATGGTTGATAAACTGTAAAAAAAACTCAGATCTGACAACTCATTAAAGCTCAAAAATAATGAATGATGCTTTGATTTTTAACGCTAAAAAATTCATGAAATTGAAAACCAAAATACACAGATCCGTAAAAAATAATCCCCATGAATCCAATTAGTTTGGATGGTTTGTGAATTTTTCATCTCAAACGAACTGAGTTGAATAATATAATAAGGCATCTGCAAAATTCAAGGTCATAGAAAATTGAAACACTATTTGGTGGGTATTTTATTGTGATTTTTCTAATCTGGGGTATTTTTGGGTTTTATGGAAAAAGTCAAATTTGCTTACATTTTGGAACGGAAGAAGTATTAAATATATATAGACCTACAAGATCTGATGACTTTCTTTTTATCAAAAAAATTAAATGGTTAAAATTTTAAAATTAAATGAGGTTTTTGGTAAACCTCGTACAATTTAGTCCACTTTATAATTTTGGAGTTAAAATTTAACCAAAAAGACTAAGTTGACTAACAGAAATAGAGTTAAGAAACTAAAATGAAATTTTTAATAATTAAGCCACTAAACTAGTAATTAAGACTTTTTTTATACTACCAGTTTAATCTGGTTCGGAGATCAATTCTGCCGTCAAGTGGTTCCAACTCCTTCCGATCGGAGTTCTCTTTACCAAGTTCAACGCTAATCATCACTGATTAATTATTCGCTAAAAAATTTACACTAATTATAAACATATAATTATAATGTTTTTTGTTTCTATTGCACATGAATAATCCAAATTTGTTCTTCGATTAACCATATTATTACAAATGACTCCCACAATTAATTTTCTCAATAAATTCTAAAACATACCCATGATAAAGGAGTGAATGTGGCACACTTCTTTTTTGTAATGTAAATACATGTAAAACTGAATGGTTTATCTATTTAGACAAACCACACCCATAATTATTGTTGGAGTAAATATATTGTTTTGACAGAAATTTATAGTAAATATATTCTGAATCGTATAAATGACATTAAATAAAAATAAAAGTTATATTAAGAAAATATTGTTTAAAAAGTTAAAAAGTTGAAGGATAATAAAACAATTTTTAAAATTTAGAAAAATATATAGGAAGTACTAAAAACATATTTAATTTATTAAAATAAAATTTTATATTAGAAAGTGACATTTTAATTTATATTAAAGAAAATAATATAATTTAATATTTTGAAATTTCAGTAGTCTTGATTCAGTATTGTCTGATTCCTATATACTATTATACATTAACAATTTTATGATATCGTTAATTTTGATGGGCCTTAGGCCCTGTTTGGTTCGGGGTTTTTGGAGGGGAGGGGAGGGAATATTTTAAGTTTTTATGTTTGGTTCAAATTTTTAACGAGGGGAAGGGAGGGGAGGGGAGGGAATGATTAATTTACTTTTTTATCCTTAACCAAAAAAAAATAAAGATTAAATTATAATGGATATATATAACCAAAAAAACAATCTAATGAGTAGAAAACCTAAATTTTTTTTGTTGTCAAAAAAATAAAACCTAAATTTTTAATATTTCAACGAGGATAATTTAGGATTTTAATTAAAAAGTATGGATAATTTTGTCAACATAATAAATTATATTTTCTCTCACTTTACCTCTTAAAAATCCCTCCCCTCCCCTCCCCCTCGATTGAACCAAACAGACTTAATAACATATCAAATGATTTTCAATTTTTTAAAATTTTGCATGAAAGATATATATGATATAAATTTTCAATTCAATGGTCGATTTTATAAAATTCGTGTTTATTAGAGCGAAAAGAAGGGAATATATTTCTTATGTTAGACAAACTTTATCAGAATTAACCAAAATTTACCATTAATGTCCTAATATTATATACATAACACCCCACAAATATTTTTCTGAAAATTTTAAGACATCTCACCATTTTCACATGTGCTAAGAGAGTATATGGACACACTTCTAAATTTTTACAACTAATAGAGTATAATAAAATTATAAGGAAATATATTTTCTATGTTTCACAGACTTTATCATAATTAACCAAATTTTCCAATCAACTACCCAATATTTTATACATAACTCCCCACAAAAATTTTTCCCAAAATTTTAAGACATCTCACCATTTTAACATATGCTAAGAGACTATATATGGAAATTAAATTAAGTATATCTCACTATTTAATAACATGTCAATATAATAATTCGATAAACGTATGATATTTTATAAGGGAATATATTTTCTATGTTTCACAGACTTTATCATAATTAACCAAATTTTACCATCAACTACCCAATATTTTACACATGACTCCCCACAAAAAAATTTCCCAAAATTTTAAGACATCTCACCATTTTAACATATGCTAAGAGACTATATGGATATTAAAGTACATCTCACTATTTAATAACATGTCAACATAATAATTCGATAAACTTATGATATTTTCAGTTCATAGAGTTAAAATTGAATGTTTTTTTTTCCATGTTTGAGAGACTAATTTTTATTTAACCAAATTTGTGCTTGAATAACCAAATAATTTTCACATGAATCCCCACATTTGTTTTGGCAAACATTAAAGTACATCTATCTATTTAATAACGTGTCAACACAATAATTAAACAAACTTATGATATTTTACGGTTAATAGAGTCAAATTTTAATGTTTTTTCTTGTTTGAGAGATTGATTCATATTTAACCAAATTTGTACTTGAATAACCCAAATATTTTCACAGGATTCCCCACATTTATTTTGGTAAGTATTTAAGTATATCTCACTATTTAATAACATGTCAACACAATAATTCAATGAACTTATGATATTTTACGGTTCATAGAGTTAAAATTGAATGTTTAATCCACGTTTGAAAGACGAATTCTTATTTAACCAAATTTGTGCTAGAATATTCCAATAATTTGCACATGATTCCCCACATTAATTTTGGTAAGTATTTAAGTACATCTCTCACTATTTAATAACATGCCAACAAAATAATTGAACAAACTTATGATATTTTACGGTTCATAGAGTTAAAAATGAATGACTTTTTCATGTTTGAGAGACGGATTCGTATTTAACCAAATTTGTGCTTAAATATCCCAATAATTTTCACAGGATTCCCCACATTAGTTTTGGTAAGCATTTAAGTACATCTCACTATTTAATAACACATCAACACAATAATTAAACAAACTTATGATATTTTACGGTTCATAAAGTTAAAAATGAATGACTTTTTCATGTTTGAGAGATTAATTCTTATTTAACCAAATTTGTGCCTAAATGACCCAAAATTTTACTCTAGGTTCCCCATATTTGTTTTGGCAAGCATTAACATGTTAACACAATATATTAGTTATAATAGTTTACAGTTAACATATTTAAATGTGAGCGCTTTTTCCATATTTGATAGATAAATTCTTATTTAACCAAATTTGTGCTTAAATGACCCACAAATTTACTCTAGATTCCCCACTGTTATCCAATTTTTTATGGGTTCTTTCCGAAAGGAGATCGGAGACGGTAAAAGATGAAGAACATCAACATCATTTCTATCACTTTACCAACAACAACAGCTAAAAATCCATTAAAACAACATCTAAAAAATCATCACAAAACTAAAAAAAAAAAAGTAAAAAAAATCATAAATCCCAGATCTGCAAAAACACATAGAACTAGAACGCTTGAACCAACATCACCATAAAAAAAGATTAAAATAAGAAGATGAATAGGAAGGCATGAACACAAAAAAGCAAAATCATATGATGAAGAAGAAGAAGAACATGAACGCAGAAACATCAGCAAAAAACCCAGGAACTAAAACCCATTAATTACGAAAAAAATGGTTCATATATTGAAAAATGTAGTTAATGTATATGTACATAAACTTAAGTTAATTTTATCACAAGTAAAAATAGTAATTAATGGAACGAAAAACTTCCTTAACAAAATCAATACACCAAAGCAAGATATGCTACACTAAATGAGATACATAACTAGTTCCTTTATATCTTGCTCTCACAATCGAAGAACTCATACGTACATGAACATAACCGATAAACAAATCACTTAATAATTTCTCACAAAAGTAGCTAGTATAGAAACCACTCAATACACCTAACTATCATGAATAGAAAAACAAATATAACACATCCCATTCTGTACACATTCTCAACACCAACAAGGCCACCACAAGTTATGCTTTGGCATAAATGACAGTATTCCCAATAAAGCATATGCACATCTCCAACTTGGCAAATTGCTTAAGGCATGATAGCATGCATCCTGCAAATTTGATAGCAAAGGAGACATCACATGGCAAGCAAAAAAAGTAATATAACCTTTTATACACCTACACAAAGTATCTAGCAGATCATGCAAAAGATAAACTAGACATCATACACCTTTAAATCTAACAAGGCAATATCCATATACTCTCCACAACACACCAGATACAAAAGTAATTTCAATCACCTTCACACAAATAGCAGTATATTGTTAGATTTCAATAATTATCATAGAACTTACTATCAACTCAATTAAACTATAACAAAAAATCTAAACAGATTCTTCTAATTCAACCATTACTAAGACTCATCAACAACACACACAAAGCCACTCCATGATTCAATTTACAGCAAATTATGGCTCAACCAGCAACTCAGGACCTCTACCGAAGTTGTAATTACACAACAGGAAAATCAAAAACCTATGCCCTCCCATTGGATGACAAGCATCAATGAAGCTACTCAATTTTATTTTCTTCAGAATCGACAAATTTATTGATAACACACTCAACCTTTAATATAAGGCATACAAAAGGAGAAGAATGATAACACACAATGATACATAATTTATGTTCCTCAAAAAAATAATGAGTTTAATTGCGATACTATATCGGTGTACAAAAAGTATACCATCCACACATCACAATCAATTGTTAAAAAAGCACTTTCAAATTACTAATAAGTATCAAACATTTATAATGAACCAACACTCATGATTAATTGACAATATAAAATTCTTTACACAGTTAATCCTTTTAATTGTTTGTTTATGTTAAATAAAATACCATGTTATTTATACACCACAAAAACATAGTAACCTGTTGGAGAAATGCACTAAAATTAAGTTTTGCAGCAAAATCAGAAACAACACCATTTTTTCTTATTCACTTAAGATTACAATTAGCCTTTCTACGTCATTATCATTAATTTTCTTCTAAATATATATGATCAAGATTCTTTTTATATTCCCCAGAAGATAAAAGCTTTCACCAAGTTTTCATTAGTAATTGCCTCTTAATTCATCATTAATCAGTGGTATGCTTTGATGCTGCAAAAAACCACCTATCAAACTCATTTATCTTTTGAAACTCCTTTCTTAGATGCAGTGAAGAACTTGTTTTTAACACTAGTGAATACTATACACGATCATCAATTTTACCCTAAATTATTTAACTTTAATTCATTTAACCCTAATTCAATTTTTAAAAGAAGAATGCTTACCTGAACAGAGCTTTAGATAAACACAGGGATAAACATTAAACAGAGCTTCAAATACTAAGAGATTGCAAGGAGGAGAGCGAGGGAGATCGCAGATGTAGGAGATCTTTTCACGAGATAGTGGACGATGAGGAGAGCGAGAGGAACGTCGCAGTCGCAAGAAGTGGACGAGGTGGCGGCAACGTCAACGGCGGCGACGGCATGCTGTGGCGGTGAAGGTTTTGTTCGGAGATGGATCAAAGCGAGAGAACAAAAAACAGAGAAGAGAGAGAGAGAGAGAGGGTTTCTGATTTTTTACAGATTTTTTTCTTCTAATAATTAAAGTAATGTCACATGTGTGAATGGCTTTTAAAAATAAATAAAAATTTGGTGTATTTTGGAACCGTATGCGTGTGAAGGGTGTGAACATATTACGTGTAAGAATATCATTTTCGTAATAACAATGGTTGGAGGAAGTACCGTATGTAACTCTTACATTGTGGTCAAATAGAATATTTTAGACTTACAAGAAAATTTGTAAAATTGATCCAGTGTTAGTGTTATGTTAAGGATTTTGGTCCGTGTAAATATGTAGTTAGGAATTTAATTCATATCTTATGTATACTGAGAGAATTCAATTGAGTTTGAGATAACTCACGATGTGTGCTCCATAGATTCTTCGATAGAGATTAGTTATCGTTAACGCAATACACATTATTTGTCAAAAAAAAAACGCAATACACATTGTAACAAAAAAAAAATAATACACATCAATCAATTTAATACCATGTTTATTGGTCTCTATTATGGCAAATTCTAATGTACACCAAATGAAAATTATTGTACCGTTACAATTAGGAGTGCGAGTGGATAAAAAAAAATCCGATTGAACCGACGATTAAAATCAATTTAAACCGAAAAAAAACTCAATTTGTTTGGTTTGGACCAAAACCCGTACGGAACCAATGAAAATCAAGGTGTTTTGGTTCGGATTTTAGATTTCATTTTTATGAACCGCTAAACCGAGGAACCAAACCGATATGTTTGGTTAACATTTTTATGTTTGAACTAATGAATTTTTTTTTTGACCGTAAACTAATGAACTTAATTTCGTATAGATTGTATTTTGTATTTGGTGTTGAACTCTTCTTTACTTATAATTTGTATTTTATTTTAATTGTATTTGATGATAAACTCTTCTCCACATATCCGCTGTTTTTTAGCCAAACATAATCATAGGCCCCATTTGGCCCGACTTAACTTCTACTTTTCTATTTTTTAAAAATAAAATAGAGAAGTATAAAATTGAATTTAACCATATTTCTCTTTAAAAGTATTGGAGAAATGAAGTAAAGAAGTAAAAAAAAAAATAGAGTCAAACACAATTTTTTCCTTCTTTACTATTTTTAAGTAGAAGAAAAAAAAATAGAAAATAAGTCGGGTCAAACGGAGAGGCTCCACATCTTCTCGACTACTTGCAACTATGATATTTGACATTTTTTTTATAAATAGATAAAACAATAATAACTATAAAAATTTACACATAGAAATAAATAAAAATTTAAGAAATCTTACGGTAATTATAATGTCAAATCTAACAATTTAAATATTTTTATCAATTAAATTAAAATTCTTTAACTAACTTTACTTTACTTTACTTTATTACCGATGAGCTGGAGTCAAAATAAAATAATGATGCAAATAAACCAAGGATCCTTTTTAATTAGTAAATGATGAACTGGAGTTAAAATAAAATAATGTAAAATACTATAAAAATGAAAATAATATAATTTACACTGAAATTGATTTCCTAATGTAACTATGTGACACAACAATCAATAGATGAAATGAAATTATTAAATTGTGTGTAATTCGAATCGTCTAATTTAAAATTAAGGTGAACATTCAGGTACCTCCTAATTTTAACAAGATTCCGTATACTTTAACATGGAAATATTTGATTGGTCCACATGTAATAGTAATTTACCATGTCACTGTAAGATTTATTTAAACAAATTTTTAAAAATTACTCACTTAATTTCCTAAAATTGCAAAACTACCCCTATAGATTTAAGTTAAAAACAAATTTTCAATAAAATAAAAAACAATAGAATGCAACGATTCTTTTCTTTTCTTCTCCTTCTCCTCCTTTTCTCCTATCTTGACTTTATCCCGTAAAAAATAGAACACTTACACTTCTCTTATTTTTTGCAATTTAGGGTTCTTCAATCTTTCAATCTTCCTTCTCTAAATTACAAACAGCTAGATATTATTTTATCTTCAAATATCTGTCGTCGTGCCACCATCGTGCCGCCGTTCTGCTGCCTCTGTCCTGCTGGCGCCGTTGTCATTGCCACCCCCACCTGCATTATTTCTGCGTTCATCATATTGTCGCGCCATTACCACTGACTTTGAGTGGGTATTCAAATTGTTCGATTGCAATTGTATTTGATTTATCATAATTTTTCATAAGCATAAGATTAATAAATCAATTTTGCATTAATCCTTTGTTAGTGTTGTTTCAAATTTTGCTTTTCTTACTCTGTGGCCGGGGTGCAGTTTGTGCTTTCTGTTTTGGCCTTATGTTTTTGTTTATGCCTTTCGTTAATCCTTTTCCATGCTTTGTCTTGCCTTCTGTTTTTGTTTTTAATTATTCTTGCCTTATACCTTTTTGTTAGTTAGAGTTAATTTGTTCTCTGTTTCTCTTTGTGCTTTAAAATCAATAGCACATATATTTCCCAAATGCTTCCGGTGGCTAATCCACTGCATTGACAATGTAGTTATCAAAATTTAATATTTATAAGTCAACAAAGCTTATGAGGTCTATGTTTCGATACAAGAAGTATATGTAACATAAATGCAACATAGATTCCAAGACAGAGACTTGAATTATGAGGAAATACTAGGTGAGTAGTGACAATAAGAGTTTCTTGCCTAACACCATTGTTTTGACATTGAAAATGTGGAAAAGCTAATTTAACATGTAACAATTGGTACATCTTGTACTAGATAATTCTTGTTAATATATCAGCCTCTTGAAGTGCAATATTAGCTTCTCTCCACAATGATTTAGCTTTGATAAATTCACCTCTTTCATTTATAATACACATGCCAATTCCAAAACCACTTAACTGCTCAAAAATAGTTAGCTTATAAAGAAAACTAAGAACTTGTTAATAATATATGTTTAGAGTGAAAATCTGTGTTATCAAAATAGTTTTATCCATGATTAAATTCAACTAAAAGTATATCTTCATTTGCATAGAGAGGGTAAGAGAGGGTAAGAGACATGATAAACATTTGTCGCAGGTGGACCGACACAGGGCTCCAAAGTCCAAAGGCATTGACTCGAATAGGTTGTCGAGCTCGGATTCGTGTGGATGTCTTTATAGTTTCTCGGGATTTGCACATAACCATCAATTTTTTTTTTAAGAATAAAAAATGACATATATTAATAGCAATTGAGGATCCTTACTAGCACATGGTGTGCTAAATAGGACCTCTAAAAGAATACATTAGACAACAACCTACCAGAAACAAAACAAACAAAAAACTTAGTTGATGCTCATACAAGCTAAAGGGCTTAACCACCACACACATGAGTTTAAAGCTGAATTATTAGTCATTGTTTTCAATCTTAGATTCACTTGGTCAAATAGTTACACAGAGTTATTTGATCTCGTCAATTATGGGGTTTCGAACACCTAATTGAAATGATAAATACTCATGAACTCATATTTTGATTAATACCTAATTAAAATGACAACTATGATTTAAGACTCAATTTTGACCTAATTGGAATGACAAACACTTAATAACTTGAATTTCGATAATCTAACAATTCAATCAAGACAAGATAGATTAATGATAACTCAAGAAACCTAGTTCATATAAAAGGATCATTAAGTATCAACTAATTGTCCTGATTGTGACCAAGGGAATCACTTTATCTCGACTAAATCGTTTATTTTCTTTTTTTGCTTTCACCCTCTGGTTCATAAGGGTAGGGGGCCTTAGTAATCCAGAGTTCGGAGCGAGTTTTAGAATCAAGTGGTTTCAGTCCCCTCCTAAACACAAGTGTCAATCATCATTGTACCAACTAATGTTTGATAAACCGTTTATTTGAAACATAATCAGTATGATAATCTAATTAGTTATTCTAACCTTGACTATGAAGTATAATTTTTTTCAATCAAGTCGTTCAATATCACCTAATTAGACTAAAAATAATTAATGAACTCGAATTTCAACAATGAGATATACGACTTTAGAAACCTAATTCCTACTAAAATATCCAACTAAGTTTACAAATTTAGTGACTAAGGAATTCAAATTTCATTTTTAATCCTCAAAAAAATATTGAATTTCTCTGGCACTAAGAAAAAATTATTACGCACAATTTTAGTCTTATTGATTTTCATAATTATCTAATTATCTTTGCACTATTAAATTTTTCAATAATTAAAAAAAAGGAATATTATAAAAAAGTTTATTCGCAGAACTTTAAAAAGATATTAATTCAAAATATCAAGATAAAAGTAGCAAAAATTAAATTTTGATCTCTTCATTTTTAAAAGAACTTTTTATAATATTCTAAAAACGCATAATTAAAAGATACACATCGACTTAACATCATGAGCTAAAACAATTTTGTAGGAATGAAATCATGATATTTTTTATAAGACGGAAAATAAAATATAATTTTTTAAATATAAAAATTATGTATTATATAATAAAAAAATATAAAATCTATAAACATAATTTAAAGGTAAAATCTCACCAAAAAAAATTTAAAGGTAAAATCTATATACCAAAAAATTGAGGTATAAGGCAACAAAAAAAATTACCTCATTCTTATAATTAGAAAAAACGAGGCTGCATTATCATATCCAAAAAAAAAAAACAATTCCTTAAATAATACTAATATTTATGTTTCTATTTGTAGGAAGGATATATTTGCAAATATTAAAAAATAATGGTTAATATAGAATATTAAAATGAAATAAATCTAATTATTAATGCAGTGACACGTAATCTCCACCTCACCATGGTACCGGTACCCATCCACATAAGATGGGTACCTAAGAATTCACCTAAAATTAATAGTTAATAGTATTCATTATTTGTGGAAATAAATACTTCTTCTATCTCAAAATAAATGTCTTATTTGTCAAAATTGTTTATCACAAAATATAATATTAGTTTTCCTATTTTATCTTTTAACGCAATCATTAGATGAGAGGTAAAATACAATCAAAGATCTATTTTTTAATATTTTAATGTCTATTACTAATAAAAAGAAGAGATAATTTTGTAAAAGCAATATTTTCTCTTTTTCATTTACACATTATTCGTAAAGTGTGTGAAATGATTAACTAAAATATTTAAATTGAGACGGAGAGAGTAGCATTTTTTTTCCTTACTATAAAGTGTATTGACTTTTTTTTTAATAATGAGTATTGACTTTATTAAATAATAATTAGACAGATGGAGTCAAAATAAAATAATGTTCAATATAAATGATTAAACTTATGTTCCAGTATAATAGGTGGTAAGAATTACTGAGCGTATGAGTTAGGTAGAAGAAAATCTAAAGATTTTAGTGAAAATAATTTATCTTTTTTAATGTAAAAAGAAAAATGAAACTTATTTACTTTCTTAAAGTATAAAGGTTTTTCGATATTTTGTGGAAAAAAAACTCATTCAACTCTCTATGTTAATTTTTTTGAATTAGATGAAGGGTATATTAGTAATGACACATTAAATAGCTAGCTTAAGGGTATGTTAAGATGAAAGTTTATTTGCAGCATAAGATATTTTTATATATGTAACAAACTATTTTTATAATGAAAATAAGTTGAAAAAATTAATGAAAATAAGTTGAAAAATAAGTTGAAAAATTAATGAAAATTATATAAGTGATCTTTATTTTAAACAGTTTTACAAAATTTATGTCAATAAATAAACTCAAATAAATAAGTCATTACAAACAGACAATAAAAGTAGATAATACATGACCAAAACTTGACCTTCTATCTTGTTTTCTATAATTAGAGATGACAAAATGGGCCGATCGGGTCTGGCTTAAAAGTCCGAAAAATAAGAGGATTTGAACACGAAAAAATAAGTTTGGACAGCTTAACCTGTTTATTTTATAATTTTTTAAATAAAATACCAAATCAAAATTACATTTATAATCTTAAAATCTATTTTGCTTCCATTGACTTTTCACTATGTACATGATATGTAAATGTGATGTTAAAAAAAAAAGATTTTGAAGAAAAATGATTTTTTATTATTAAAATAACTTTTCATTATGAAGAAAAAAATGACTTTTTTTTTACTACTAAAATGAATTGAGTAAATGTGTTGTCTTGAGACCCTGCTTGGTAGTTGGCAACAATATTTTTCAAGGCAATTTTTTTCGTTTGTTATTATAAAGGAGTTTCCCACGTTTTTGGAATTTCCATTCCAACATAGCCCGTCTGGTTTATACGATGTTGAATTGCCGATATTTCATTATTGATTGATTAATTAATAACCTTTAATTTTCTGCATTGCAAATAAAAGTGAACATTCAATGTTAGATGAATTTAATGACTCTAGTCCCTAAATGTGTAAGCTATTTTTTGCCTTAAATGCAGTTATAATATGAATTTTTAGTCATAATTCATAGATTGATATCAATTGAGCTTCGATGACTCTTAGTCCCTAAATTCAATTTTACAACTGCAATTAGAAGTGATTTTGCATTATGATTTATGAATTTGACGACATTAGTCAATAATGTTTCTAAGTTTTGTAAATGATGGATGCATTATGAACTCTATTTATATCGGAAAAGTTGGATTGTGACTTTGGAAGCCATTTCATATTGGTTATATATTTTCTCTGATTAAGTTCAAATGTTATTAACTGAGTGATAATTAAATGTTACTTCGACGACCTTTATGTTTAATTCCAATTAGATATATTCATTTAGGCAATTGATATTTTGTCCATAAGTTGTTTAATGCTAATAAAGTCCATTTCAATCGGTTCAATGACTGTTCCACTATGACCGAAATGGAAGTCTTATTTCGATTGCTGCCGAGATCTATTGTGTGCTTCATCAAATATACATAAATATGACTCATAATTGAGTTGAATTATAAATAAATTACTATAAAAAAACTCACGTAACAATTCAAAATTCATTAACCACATAACTTTATTTATAAGATTTTTTTTTTATCAAAGCAAGAAAAAGTCATGGAAAAAAGAAATGTGTGTTGTTGTTAGAGCCCTAGAGGCCAATACTTTTAAGTACTTGTATTTGAATTATTTATTAATAATATAATGTTTTATTTATTAATAATATAAGACACTTCTTTATTATGTTTGTAAGAGTCCAAAATAATAAAGTCCCTAGAATAGATAGTCCGTTTAATATTAAGTGTGACTTAATCATGAGACAAAATTAAACATAAGGACACTATTCTTAAACTATCCGTAGTCGAGCTTTAAGGTGATGTGGGATAACCTTAAAGCATAAAGACTATTATGAAGATAGACTGATGATCGCATCTCATGGATCATATGATAAGGAGTTATCAAGTCTTGACATAGATATAAATATTAGGAGTAATATTTATATTGGATTGACACGCTATGAGAGGACTATATGGAATGTTATGTAATGTGTCATAAGTCCCTCTCATGGTGATAATGGTGTAAGCCACCCTTAGACCTGAAACCACTATGTACCCTAGATGTGGAGTCAAGTGCTTTATCACTGATCTAACGTTGTCCGTAACTTGATAATCATAAAGGCAGTAGATGGGTACTTTAGAAAGCATGCTGAGGGACAGTAGTGTCCTAGATGGAATTTGCCAATCCTACATAACAGGATAAATGTCTATGGGCCCAATATTGAACTAGACAAGGATGACACGGTCTGTGTCTTGTGTTCAATATAGACATAAGGGCAAAGGGGTAATTATACACGCATGTTATCACTTAGGTTATGTTTTGATCACATGATAATTTCTCATAACTTGGGGTAGCAATGATGTGTTGCTAGATACCGTTCATTGTTTATTATATTAAATAGGAGATTTAATATAATTGCCAACGTTATGGAAACCTACAAGGGTCACACACATAAGGACAGTGGAATGTGAGAATTGGGAACACCGTAAGGTACGGTACATTTTAGAGAAATAAATATAATGTGATAACGTATCACAAAATTAACGATAAGAGATACACCATAAGATATGGTGGGCGCGCGTGCACATGAGTGGAAGACTCATGGGCCGCGCGCCCTAGGAGTTATTTTATTGGGTATATTTTGTTTGTTTATTTCAAACAAAATCTTATTGTTTATTTTATTTGTTTTTGTTGCAAACTTATTTTGTTGGACAAAAACAAATATTTTATCTTGTAGAACAAGAATAGTAAACTCTATAAATAGAGGTCTTGTACAAGAGTAAAAACACACAAGAGAAATCATAAGAATTTTAGGGTTACTTGAATCCTAAAATTATTTCTCTATTTCTCTCTCTCACATAAGGTCTCTCATTCACAAGCAAGCACTTGGAGTGAAAGAAAGCTGTTCGTGTGGACTAGTTAGAGACGTTGCGGTTCTACCTTCAACGTTCGTGATCATCTCGTTCGCAATTCAAGGGTTCTACGCTTCAAGAGGTAAAACCCTAAACACATGATCATGCCCCTTCGTAAGGATCTCTTAAGGAATTTTTTTGAAATTCCGCTGCTTTACTATGCCCATTTTCCTTCAGTGGTATCAGAGCCACTTACGAAACCATGGTTATGATGTTTTTTTTATATCTTGTTCTTTATGTTTTAATTCGATTAAAAATATCTAACAAGATTAAATTGAGGAATTAAATTTTAATTGATCAAGACTTATATGTGATATAAGGGAACATGATGCAAATAGAGTATATTTGATATACTAACTTTCATTCATTGAATTCATGAACCAATAATCGTTAATGGTGATTCTTGATGGTATGAAGTTGTTGCATTAGGTTTCAACACAATACAAGGGTTGTTTTGTGATGAAAAACTGCTCCAGAATTCGCGAAAATCGTGGCACGATGAGAGTCATCGTGACACGATGGGACTGGACAGAATGTCCCAAAAACAGCACCATCGTGCCACGATGAGAGTCATCGTGGCACGATGGCGAACCATCGTGGCACGATGGCACGATGGCCTGGACAGCAAACAGCAAAAACTGCACCATCGTGGCACGATGAGGGTCATCGTGGCACGATGGCCCTGTATTAGGCAGATTCTGTTTTTGCTGAATTTTGACACGTTTTATGAAATCGTGATACGATTTTGGTATGATCAATTTCTAAAATTTAATTTTATATAATCCAACTTTAACCGATAATAATAATAAAGTGTGTTTGTTATTATTATGATGATTAGCTATGACTTCTATTAAACTTGTTTTAAATCCTTAATGAAAGATTCTCTCATTGGCTTGAGAGAACAAATATGATTGGATGCCATAACTATATCATCTTGTCTTTTGAGAGAGTATTATATGTTAAATAAACCGGTGAGATCAAACTAAAGCAAAATCCCTCAAAATTAAATATTAAGTTTAATGCTTTCTAAATTTTAGAACTCATCAAGACTATTATCGAATAATGTGGGTTTGCCTACCGCAAAGCACATTGTCAATATAGGTATGATGCGATGGGATAAAAGTAATATCCAACTTCTAAAATTGGGTCAAACTTAACTAAATGCATATAATGAGATTGTATGATATTTAGAAGCAAGCGTTGGGAACAATTCATATGATGAATTAGAATAAAGAGTTATTCGCCCAACGGAGATATTCGAGAATTGTATGAGATGCAATTGGAAGGAGTTCCTACCTAAATAACTAAGTTTTGTGTAATCCGCCCAACGCGGACTTAGAACAAAGTGAAATATGGATCTCGATCCACTAGAAAATCTTCCAACGCGATTTTCCGAATCAAATGATGAGGGTCATTTGTTTTGAGTAAAATAGTGGAAACCTTTTAATAAAAGTCCTTATTAAAAGATTTAATAATAATAATACAAATATCTTACATATCTTTGAAATACAATACAAATTTGGTTGTCCTTATGAAGGACAAAGATTTCAGAAAACAGTTTCTGAGTTGGTACACAAATGAGAATTGTTCTCAAAATGCAAGAAGAACTATAAGATCTTGAACTATGCTCTAAAGGACCTACTATAACTAGATTTGAAAAGGATGCTCGTCGGAAGTATCAAAGTTGACATCTAGATATAGAATATATATATCGTACTTTTATAGAATGAATGATGTGATCATTTAATCTCAAACAAGATCTTTTTGAAAGAACTTCAAAGTATGATAGCTTTCTCAATTGACCAAAGAGTTGGTCATAGGTTCGATTCAACAAATCATAATGGATAGATATAGACAAATTTTGATTTTCTATATCTACCGGAAGTTGTTAAATTGAATGAGATATAAATTTGCACTATCAAAGAGTTGAGATATAATATAAATAAGATTTATATTCCTCTCATAATTGAATAGAGTAATAACGGTTGCCAAAGGAGAACGGCTATTTTAATGGTTAGACCATTGATTAAAATACCGTAAATAGTTCTTTGAAGAGTCAAACTAAAAGAATGAAGTAAGACTTCAAGATTGTACATATTGTTATAGAAAATGAAAGTTTCTATTTCTACATCAAAGGAATATGATACAAATATGATTAAATCTCAATTTTTCGAAAATAGAGATGCTTAAAGAATTAGAACATTGACTATAATTTTAAGTCAACTTATGTCTAGAATGAAAATTGTTTCATTGACAATAAAAGCTTATGCATAGAATGAAAATTGTGTTCATCAATAATGAATGCTTATGCAATGACTTAAAATCAAGTTTAAGATGGAACACAATAATTGTTAATCATCTAGTAATAGAAGTATTAATTATCTTGTATTGACAAGATGCGAATTGTAGCTTTAAATAATAAGACAAGCAATTGTCCTATCATTTAAGAAAAATCTTCTATAATGTTGCTCCAAGTCAAGTAATGGACTAGGGTTCCATGATCTTGATGAGATCATCTATAACAATTATGATGAGAGCCAAATAAGATTTGGACCTTGAAATATATATCAATAGAATTGTTGTTTAGTACAAATATTTGATGTGTCAATGAAGTGACACATGACCAATTTGAACAATATACATGAGATGTATATGGACGACTAAATATATTTGATATATTGAGTTTATTTTACTTCATTAACATTGATGATTGAAATCATTAAATGTGGATATGTGTATGACACAAATTAGAAATATTTGAATTTGTCAAAGAGTTGAAACAATGAAGAAAATAGAACTCGACAAAAGTGTTTAAGTCATATGAACAAGTCATATTAGTAAATACTTAGTTAATGAATATAATAACTATTTTATCACATCATGTTTGACATGATATTATTTAAGGATAGTTTAATTATATACATTATTGACTCTTAAAATCTTTTGCTTATAGTTAAATTTCACCCACAATTAGTTCCCCTTTTATAATTAGTCATAAAGACACCATATACGATATGGAGGTAAAAGTACCAAGTTTGTCTTCATGAGAATTTTGGATTGAAAATTTATTAGATAAATTTAAATTCAAAATTGAATAAATAAATATGTGGAAGTATTCTAAGGGATACTAGTCTTATATCACTCTGAAGGACAAAAGTTGTCTTGTTGCTAGGTTTAAAGCATTCCTCTAGTGGGAGTGTGTTTCTAAAAGAAACAGTGGGAGTGATATAGAATCTTGAAAAATTATTCAAGTACTACGAGACATATTTATTAAAAAGGAACACAAACCGGTTCCTCAAGGATGTTGAAGGACTATTGTTTTAAGTTGCACAAAATTTTAGATAAGTCTAACATATCACATGGATAAAGAGTTTGATTGGATCATGACTTGGAAAGGTGATATGATTTTCAAAATAGATGAATCTTTGACTTACTAAAAGATCGTAAGACGGTCTAAATTCTGAGAAGTGGCTAACTGCCATGAAATCTTAAATAGAATCCATATACACTAACTTTATGTAGATAATGGTTATGTCATCAAGATGAGTAAAACTCATACGATGAAAATGAGTATTCTTATTGAACATTGATATGGATGGTATTAAGAATACCTTTTAAGATTTGATTGATCATTAAAAGTTTCACGCAAAATCATAATGCAAATTATGATGAAACTCTAAGGGCTCGTTTGGTGCGCAGGTTAGGAAACAAGATATGTTAAAGTTTTTCAATCTTGTTTTAATCCGTTGTTTGGTGCACCTATAGAAAAGAATAAATTTAACTTACTATTAAGCTTATCCAATTACTCTTTGTTATTTTAATCCTTATTTTCGACTGAGTTATCCAATTACTTTTTTTTTCTCTTATCATGTGTGCACCAAACACATGACATGATATGTGCTGATCTTGTCACTATCATATCGTATTATTATTCAGTTCTTATCATATCTTGTTTCTATCTATCCAGCGCACCAAACGGGCCCTAAGTGTGATCATAAAGCTTAAAATCTGTTTGATTCCTTTTACTTAATGTTGTAGTACATGTTTTGGTAGATGGATAACAAAGTTGCATTCCTTAATTGGAATGACCTCATATATATGTACTAGACATATATGTAGGGTTTTGTTGATCCAAAGGATGCTAGAAAGATATACAACTTGTAGCTATCTAATATTGATTAGATAGAGTTCTCAGAAATTTAATTATTCTTTGTTCCTATTATGAAGTTTTGAGAAAACAAATTAATAAGGACAAACCTATCTAATTTTGATTAGATTGAATAAATTTAAATATTTGTTCTTTTTGGAAGTTTTATGGAAAACGAATTGATAAAGGACAAATATATAAATAAATCTTGTGCACACAAGGATTTAGTGGGAGCAATAATATTAAATTTGGTGTAATATGTGGAAGACATATTAATCATCAAAAGAATTTTCTTTATACATGTGAGACATTATTAAAGAAATAACTCTTGATGAAATACTTAGGCAAGAATTCCTAAAGAGCTAGGAATAGCCTATCTATTTTGGCAAGGATTCCTAAAGAGTTAGGAATAGCCTATGTACATTTATTAATGAAGTGTTGAGACACTTAATGTGTGAAATTATTGCATGTCATATGATTGATTTTGTCAAAAGGACAATATCATATCTCATTGGATGAGAAAGAGACATGCGAGAATTAATCCATATGCTTTGGAAGATAGGATTAATCATGCACATCTTAATATGTACAAAATCGGATACACCGTATGATTGTAACACAATCAGTTAAGTACCAAAGTTTGAGACTAGTGTTGGACACTAAATTACCTTCAAGAATATCCCTATGGACCTTAAAGGAATTAAGGACTATTTCTTGAAATAAATAGGAATGGGAAGGATCATTATAAGGAAGTTATAATTATGACTAGTTTCCATACCGATGTATTGTATATTATGTTTGAATATAGATATTGAAAGCTATAAGATGAGCTTCATAGTATGTTTATTTCAATTATAGAAGTTAAGTATTTAAGATTGAATTGTTTAACTTATGATTGAGCTAAAACTATGTTTCCGGTGTTGCAAGTCACATTAATCACGTTAGTGATGGTAATGGTTTAATCTTGCAAGAACACTTGAGAATAGATCTCACCGACGATTCATTTATACTTAGATACTTCTATATTTCGATGGAGATCGAAATAGAACGTTGGAAGATACGTAAGATACCAACATAAGGAATTGTTCCTCATCCACTAATTAAGCCTCTTGCGCAGTTGAAGCGTGATGGGCATACTAGGTCTATGGGTGTTAGAGAACACCTAATTGGCCTTAGTGCTAGTGGGAGTGTTGTTGTTAGAGCCCTAGAGGCCAATATTTTTAAGTACTTGTATTTGAATTATTTATTAATAATATAATGTTTTATTTATTAATAATATAAGGCACTTCTTTATTATGTTTGTAAGAGTCCAAAATAATAAAGTCCCTAGAATAGATAGTCCGTTTAATATTAAGTGTGACTTAATCATGAGACAAAATTCAACATAAGGACACTATTCTTAAAGTATCCGTAGTCGAGCTTTAAGGTGATGTGAGATAACCTTAAAGCATAAAGACTATTATGAAGATAGACTGATGATCGCATCTCATGGATCATAGGATAAGAAGTTATCAAGTCTTGACATAGATATAAATATTAGGAGTAATATTTATATTGGATTGACACGCTATGAGAGGACTATATGGAATGTTATGTAATGTGTCATAAGTCCCTCTCATGGTGATAATGGTGTAAGCCACCCTTAGACCTGAAACCACTATGTACCCTAGATGTGGAGTCAAGTGCTTTATCACTGATCTAACGTTGTCCGTAACTTGATAATCATAAAGGCAGTAGATGGGTACTTTAGAAAGCATGCTGAGGGACAGTAGTGTCCTAGATATTGACATTGTAGAGCAAAGGGGTAATTATACACGCATGTTATCACTTAGGTTATGTTTTGATCACATGATAATTTCTCATAACTTGGGGTAGCAATGATGTGTTGCTAGATACCGTTCATTGTTTATTATATTAAATAGGAGATTTAATATAATTGCCAACGTTATGGAAACCTACAAGGGTCACACACATAAGGACAGTGGAATGTGAGAATTGGGAACACCGTAAGGTACGGTACATTTTAGAGAAATAAATATAATGTGATAACGTATCACAAAATTAACGATAAGAGATACACCATAAGATATGGTGGGCGCGCGTGCACATGAGTGGAAGACTCATGGGCCGCGCGCCCTAGGAGTTATTTTATTGGGTATATTTTGTTTGTTTATTTCAAACAAAATCTTATTGTTTATTTTATTTGTTTTTGTTGCAAACTTATTTTGTTGGACAAAAACAAATATTTTATCTTGTAGAACAAGAATAGTAAACTCTATAAATAGAGGTCTTGTACAAGAGTAAAAACACACAAGAGAAATCATAAGAATTTTAGGGTTATTTGAATCCTAAAATTATTTCTCTATTTCTCTCTCTCACATAAGGTCTCTCATTCACAAGCTAGCACTTGGAGTGAAAGAAAGCTGTTCGTGTGGACTAGTTAGAGACGTTGCGGTTCTACCTTCAACGTTCGTGATCATCTCGTTCGCAATTCAAGGGTTCTAAGCTTCAAGAGGTAAAACCCTAAACACATGATCATGCCCTTTCGTAAGGATCTCTTAAAGAAATTTTTTGAAATTCCGCTGCTTTACTATGCTCATTTTCCTTCAATGTGAAGGTTGATAAAAATAAACTTTTGTTCTCGCCATAATATACAGTGTAAATTTAATTGAGTCTTCGTTTTGTTTGGCAAGTGTTATTACTTTGGGCTTACATGAGAATAATTAAAACTAAATAATAGAGCATTTAAGGTTCAATTTTTAGAAGAACAATTTCTTTGACAAAAAAATAAATAATAAATAATAGAAAGTAGAGGTTTAATACCAAAAAAATAAATAATAGAGCACTTCTTGGTGACAACATATGTTTCATCTATAACCTTGATGTCGTTTTTTGATCAAAACGTACAAGATCCTTTCTTAAGATCTTTCCTGTGGGTGACTTTGGAATCTTGTCTATAAAAGTTACTCTCCGCAACTTTTTGTATGGTGCAACCTATACAAAGAAAATTAACCAAACAGGTAAAGAAAACGACAACCTTCAAACTCTTGCATTTGTTATGGTTGTATGTAACCCGAATGAATTATAAACAAAATACTATTGAAGTACACATATTTAGATTGACATTTTCCATTTTGGTTCTTTATAATTTTCTAACGACTTAATTTTTTCTTCGACGAAAGTAATATTCAAACTCATCCACGACATTTGTGAATAAGTTATTCCCTCTATTCATTACAATGAATTTTTGATTTTTTTTTTAACATTCCGCTATTTTAAATTCATTTAGCATAATTACTTCTTGAATTTAGAATGGTGATTGAGGTGTTACTGAGTCACATTGTTAAGCAAGTTATTTATCCATGTCTCTGAATATATTTAGCTTACATGTTTTGCTACGAACTTCTGAATTTCTTCTCCAGTTATCGAGCTATTGGGCGAGCGAACAACAAAAGCCACCGGAACTTGGCCAGCTCTGGCATCGGGGGACCTAATTTAGAATTGTCACAAAGCGGAGGTAAAATAGTGTACATCAATGCAATAATTAAAAATGGAGTAATGAATACATAGTTAGCTACGTATTCTGCATGAATATATAACTTACGGGATAACCCCAACATCAGAAATTTCAGGATGAGAAACTAGTAAGTCTTCAAGTTCAGCTGGTGCTACCTAATTAATATATAATGGAAATGTACATGTATTAGATGAATATCAAATTGGTTCATCTATAGCTACAACTATGGTGGAAAAATTAGATTATTTCTAATGGCCTTGACGAAAAACATACTTGATACCCGCTGCACTTGATGATATCTTTTATTCGATCAACAACAAATAATTGTCCATTTTCATCAAAATATCCTAAATCTCCTGTAATCATCCAACCCTCATTATTAATCACTAGTTTTGTTGCTTTTGGATTGTTAAAGTATCCTGAAAATAACATATGACATAGTAAGATGTTTGAAAACTCGAACATGTAAACTACTAAAAATATACATTGACACATGTGCAGTGGTCAAATGTGATAGTTAAAAAGAAACCGAGCGAGTACTAATTAAGCAACACAAATCTTAATTACGTACCTTGCATCATAGTAGGCCCCCTTAGCCAAATTTCACCTAATTGATTCGGTGGGAGGGGCTTCAATGTTTCCACATTAACTATTCGGGATTGTACACTTGAAATTAGTGTTCCAGTTGAACCTGAAAAGCTTCCTTTTATTGGATATTCTGTGGAAACAAGTCCACATGCTTCAGTCATGCCATACCCCTACAGCCACAATTATCACACACACCATGTCAAACTTAATTGGTTTGAGTTGGAGCAAGTTCCTGTATTGTGTCAAGTTCAAACTAACTTATATTGTCATGTCATATTGTCGTACTAATTTGGAATTAGGTTCAGTATAGTATAGAATAGCAGGTATATTTTGGCTTATGCTCAATGTAGATTATAGATTTGCCAATAATAGTTTCCACTATAGTGCTTTGTTAAATTCAAAGTAAATATTGGAGATTGATTTCTTGAACTTTGTTTATTTGTTTGTATGTTGTTGTGACTAAATTCTGTTTGTTGTTAAAGCATATTTTGCTCTGTTTCAACTTTCAAGTGATACAATTTTGCACATTTCTTGATTAATTATAACTATAACTATAATATATATTTACGAGTTTTATTTCAAAGAGCAATTTCACATGTGACAATCTTTCGAAAATAAAAGTTTATGTGACATTTATGTGTTTCCTCCTCTTATATTTATATTCATATATCAATACAAATTCCTCCTTACCAAAAAAATTACAAGATGAGGACAAATACATTTATGCTCAATAGATGAGGACAAATACTAATGGTACATTGGTACGTATGTGTTGTCAACAGATAAACAGTGTGCATAAATAATGGTACGTATGCGTTAGTCAACAGATACACAGTGTACATAAAATATAAATAATGGTATATGTTGATCTCTTTTTTAAGTGAGTGTGACCAAAAGTAATTTCTTAATTATACGATTATATTTTTTTTTTGACATATCTCTACGTATAATTTTTTTTTTTTGATATTTCTCTACGTATAATTTTTTTTGACGGTAATCACACTACCTACAATTATTGTTCCTAACTTTTGTAATTGACATTCGATATTATTTATAGTAAATTATATTAATGTGTAGTAATTCAATTATAACTTTTATCTAGACTGTTTAATCAATCTATCATAATACTTATTCAAAAATAAATACTCCCTCCGTCTCATTATATAAGCACTTTCTTATAAAAAGTCTAGTCCTAAAATATAAGCCCCTTTACAATTTAAAGGTACATTTATTACTTAGTAGTAATAATTAGGGGTATGTGTAAGTAAAAAAGTAATAAATGTACCTTTAAATTGTAAAGGGGCTTATATTTTGGGACTAGACTTTTTGTAAGAAAGTGTTTATATAATGGGACGGAGGGAGTAATTCATAATTCTATACATGTTTATGAGTTTATACATGTTTATCGGTCTTTTAAGTTTTTAAGTTTATATTACATAGGTTCTTTAAGTTTTTTTTAACTCGTGTCTTTAAGTTTTTAGTTTGTACTACATAAATTTTTTAAGTTTTTTTTGTAACACATATGTCCTTTAAGTTTTAAAAATATAACACATAGGTCTTTTCAAGTTATATATATTCATCATGTTATACAAAAAAAACTTAAAGGATCTATGTGTTATAAAAAAAAACTTAAAAAACTTATGTGGTACAACTGAAAACTTAAAAGACTTATATATTATAAAAATAACTGAAAAGACTTATGTAGTACAAACCGAAAACTTAAAGACTCGTAGATGCATTTAGCCTAAAGGAAAGAATACTAAGTATTTTAACCCAGTGGTCAAGTATCTAGTGCAGGTGAATAAGTGAGATATCCGAAATTTTAATTCAATCACTATCATATGAAATGCAATGTATCGTCAACTGAGTTAAGCTCACAAATTTTTTTAATACTACGATCATCACAACTGCACTTGAGAGGAGAACCAAACTACTTCCTCACTCCTACCTTGAACACCCTACTCATTCTCTTTTGGAAAAAATGGCAAATAGTATAGAAATTTAAATGAACACCTTTTTTTTTTGCTTCATGTACCTGAGTGATTACAACTTTGGGTAGAATCTTAGCACATTCTTGCATCAAATCTTTCCCCAAAGGAGCAGCACCACCAGTTAACTGCTTCAGCGATGACAAGTCGTAACGGCCAACGACATTACGCCGCTTTACCACCTCCACCATCACCGGCGGAGCAACAACCATATGCGTCACTCTAAACTTCTCCACCGCCGCCAAAGTCTTCTCCAAATCAAATCTACCTCCAATCGACACCACCGTATTCCCCCTCCGCAGCTGTGTGTACGTAATCCCCGCCAATCCCATCACGTGATACATTGGCGCCAAACACAGAAACACATTCTTTCCCTCGCCGTTTTGGTCCTGGTCCACCATTCCTGCCACCGCCGTTGCTATGAAGTTCCGGTGAGTCAGCTTCACTCCCTTACTTCTCCCCGTTGTTCCTGAAGAGTACAAAATAACTGCCACGTCCGATTGCAAAACATCACTGTTCACCGGAATCTTATACGACTCTCCGACTAGATCCTGGTAGTTTGAAACCTTAGAACCAAACTTTTTGAAAGGATTATCGAGAAATATTAAAGGTAAATCTAACTTCAATGCTTCAATTTTATTGAAAAGTTCAGAAACGGTTATAACGAGTTTGGGCTTGGAGTCATGGAATTGCTTTGAGAGTTCAGAGACGGTGTATAAAGGACTACATGTGGTGGCAATAGCACCTATGGCAACTACGGCGAGAAAGCAGATGGGGAAGCGTATAGAGTTAGGTGCTAATATCATAACAACATCGCCACGGCATATTCCAAGGCGGAGCAATGAAGCAGATAGGGAGGAGACTTGGATTTTGAGTTGGCGGAAGGTTAGGGAGTCTCCGGTATGGGCGTCGGCGAGAGCGATGGTGTCGACGACGGAAGAAGTGGTTTGGAAGAGGAAGGAAGTTAGAGTGAGGTTGGGGTTTGTTGGAAGGTTGGTGGGTTGCCTTGGTGAAGAATATGTCATTGTTTTATCATTGAAGCAGTTTTTCGCCATTGTTAGCTTGGCTGTGTTAAAATTTGATAGTGTCATAAAACTGATAAAATTAAAGTACATTGGTGTCTGGTGGTATATTTAATGTGATACTACAGTATCAATTAAATTATGTTCATTGGAACAGAAATTTGAATGTATTGAATTCCTACTTTATTAAATGGGTTTAAGTGACGTATAGAATTTAAATTCTAATTATTAGTACATATTATCTCCGTCTCAAAATATAATATCTCGTTGACCACTGCACATTTGTCAATACATGATTTAGATTGTGAATATATTTAATTGTCTATTAGTAAAAATTATAGAAATTTGATACTTTGAAAGTATGTATCGAAACAAATCAAACAAGATCTTATATGATAATATTTACATTTATATACTTTTAAAAAATACAGTCAAAACAAAACATATGAATAGTGCATTTAGTCAAATTAGGTCTTATAAAATAGGACGGAGGTAGTATTAGATGTAATATTTTTATTGAAGTAAATACCATGTCCGTACCATGAGCTTAGCTCGATTGGTTAGACATATTATACGAAAGTGTCGGGATCATAGTTTGAACCCGGATACACCCACTCCTTTCATCTTTAAGGATGAATTTCTAACTACTAGACTACCTGACAAAAAAAAATACCATATCCGGTCCGGACACGTGTGGGGTGGACGACAGCATAAGACCTCAAAATTTGGTAATATTTTAGGGTCTAAAAAATGTAAAATTCTATAATAATAGTTATATATTTTTAATGTTTATTAAATAATATATGTGCATCAATAAACTAGTTATTTATTATGATTTTTGTGAATGTAAGATTTCAAGTTCAAATTGTTACGTAAAAAAAAATTCAAATTGTAATTTTTACATTTTTATGCATAATTTTAATTTTTTTAATTTAAGTTAAATTATAATTGAGAAAGAGTTTTAAACTCAAACATTATACATCATTTAAATCTTTACAATAAATTTTATCATTATTATGATATATTTTTTTTTGACGTTATTTACCATGATAATTATTTTTTATGTTTTTTTTCGATGTTATTTATAATTAAAATATAGATTTTTTTTTTAAAATATTACTTTTTTTACTGAGGTCTATTTTAAAAATTCGAATAAGGCCTCAAAATTGTCGAAATCGGCCTTGCTAAGTACTAACATAGCTTAATTAGTAGAAAATATCAAAATAACTAGATCAAATATCTATAATAATTTAAATTTTTAATCCTTTTATTTTATATGTGTAAGTTTTCAATAAATTTATCATATTGTGTATGTAGCAATTACTAACAAAGCTTAGCTCACCAGCATGTCACCTTATTTGTTATGGAGATGAAAAGTGCTAACTTATACTCTCTTCGTCCCAAAATGTAAGAGAAAAAGCAAAAATCACACTTATAATGATTGAGAGTATTTTTTTTGAAAAAAATATATAGAAAGATGTAAAAACAATTTTTATTAGTTGTTGGTTATAGAAAAAGTCAGAGAGAGAAAGTAAACTTTACTTGAAAAGATAAATGTTTGAATTTTTTCTCTTATATTTTAGGACAAAAAATTTGAATTTTTTTCTCTTACATTTTGAGACGGAGTAAATATTGTTTAATTTAGCACGAAACTGATGTTGAATCCCACGTGGGGGCACGTGGTATTATACTATTATTGGGGGTTGGGAACGTTTTTTTTTTTTTTTATATAAGATGGGGGTTGGGAACGTGAAACATGCTCAATTTCTTTCTACAAAATAAGGTAACATGCTCAATTTTATTAAAAAAAGTTACTCCAAATAAGAAAAATTTCTCTTCCGCCCCCCACATTTCTCTATTACCCCCCTAAAATCTGAAATTACCCTTCAATTTTATGGGGGTTTATCAGGTTCGGATTATAAAATCCGAATTTGCGGGGGTTTTACAGGTTCGGATTATAAAATCCGAACTTTGCGGGATTTTTACAGGTTCGGATAATAAAATCTGAATTTCATAGCTATATTGTGGGTAATGCGTAGCTAATTCGTTGCTAAGTATTAGCGACGACTGTTTTTATAGGGAATTCGTAGCTAATCTCTAGTAAAAACAAAAACAACCAAAACCAATATAGCTAAAATCAATCAGATCTCTCTCTTTTGGTTGTGAAGAAAAAACAATCAACAAAATAGATTTAGAGATTACATCAATTCTAAGTGGCCTTGAGCTACATCAAGCCAATTTATTTCTAGGAGAATAAGAAAGAATAGATTTAGGAGTATCCAAAATTGATTTAAACAGCAAATTAACACTAAAAGGAAGGAGTGAAAAAACAACAACACAACATAGAACAGCCAATCAATTCCACAACAAACAATCAAACAACAACAACATCACAGAACGAACAATTCCACATCAAAACCAAGCAGCAATCATCACCATCACCAAAACCACCACTTAGAACAGCCATGAAATCACCACCACCACAATCATTATCATCGCAAAACCAAGCAGTAAGTAGAACAATAAACAGAACAAGAACGGAAGGAAGGAGACGATTCGCCGCCGCCATCGCCATCGCCGGCAAACGGCCACCACCGCACTCACCTCCTTCCAGCTTCTTTCTTCTCCCCGGGTACGGCACCGTCACAATCCATTGCCGGCAAACTCACCATCGCACTCACGCCATCGCCGGGTACGGCACCGTCAACAACATCCATCAACAACGACGTTACTCTTTTAATCCAAATCCTTTCACCACCAGTTCGGATTATACAATCCGAAAAAATTCCAGTGTATTCAATTTCGGATTATAGAATCCGATCTTTCCTGTGATAACCTCAAGGGTAAAACTGGTAGTGAGGGGGGGGGGGACGGAGAGAAATTTTCCCAAACAAGTCATTAATACTGTACACTTTTTTTTAAAAGCCAAACATTATTACACTACTAGAAAAATCGCGTTTAGAGACCGATTTAGAGACCGATTTTAATGCAAATCGGTCACTAAATCAATTATTGACCGATATAGAGACCAATTAAAATCAGTTGTAAAAACCTTGGTGGCTGATATGTTGTGACCAATATAGTGACCAATTTGTAGCGACCGAATTAGTGACTTAGTTTAGTGACCGATTTAGGGACCAAATTTAGAGACCGATTTAGAGACTGAATTTAGAGACTGATTTAGTGACTGAATTTAGAGACTGAATTTGGAGACCGGTTTAGTGACTAAATTTAGAGACCGATATAGTGACTAAATTTAGAGACCAAAATAGAGACCGTTTTCAGTAACCGATTTAGAGACCAAATTAGATAATGCAATTTGCGACGCAATGTACGACGCTATCAACAACTGATTTGGTGACCAAAATTAAAGACTTTTTTTGTGACTGCTTTGGAATTAATTTCTCTACTTGATGCGACCAATTTAGCGACCGAATGAAAAATGTGTATATTAAATTCAGTCTCTAATAAATTTATTATTATTTCAATTGAAAATTCATAAAAGCATTTTTTTTTAAATCTAAGTTAATATCTCTGAAATTATATCATACACATCAAAGAATTAAACATGCACACATTAATAGGGACAAAAGATATTTAAGTATTACCAATTTAGCAAATACAATACTCAAAAAAAAAAAAAATACATAAAGGGGAATAACTCCTTTCAATTCTTGCACATAAAAGTCAATATCCTAACTCAAAAACCAACTACTACAAAACATACAAAAGTAAGCAGTTATTACACTTGTCATTCCTGATCTAATTCTTCACCATCATCAGACACTCACACCATCATCAGACACATTATCATTAAGAAACTGATCTCTAGTATATGGTTTGGACAGACAGTTCAAGTTTTCTGTAGATTGTTTTACCATATCATGAAGTTCATCCATTTTCATTGTTGCGATGTTGGTGTGTGTGAACAAAGAAATCTGAAGGAGCGGGGAGAGTGTCATTCAGTTCCATCTAACAAAACAAAGAATATGAATTAAAAGCAATTGTAGCCAAAAACACTAGCTATATGCAATTTTGAGTTTGGTGTATCTTCAAAGGATCCTAGATTCGTATCTTCTCATAGAGAACACACTAATAATAAGCATTAGTTGTTTATACAGTTCCATCATAAGAAATAATGCATGTGTAATAGAAACATGTTATCTTGAATTATATATTATACATGTTAAAGTATGCTGAAATATTATTCAAATGTATAGAGTAAAATCACGAGTAAAAGCACCAATCTGAATATATGAACTAAGCTCTACAATGTCAATAGTAAAAAGAATTTGAATTATAAAATCAAGTACAATGTGACCCCAATTGACATGTTCACTTTAGATTAGCTTCTAGCTTATAATGAGCTTCTTAAATCTTATTTAAAATAAATAGACAGTTTTTCACCTACAACAAAGTCCTTATAAACTTAAAAGTATTGATAGTCATTGAATGAAATAATTAAGTTGCAGAAACTAATTTCAACTTCAACTTTTAAGATAAATATTGTTAAAAAGTAAGTCAGACTTGTTGATATTTTAAAACACAACAATAACTTGCTTCTTTACTCTTACATCAACTATAGAAAAGAAAATAAATATATGATACAAAGACATAAAAATAAACTAAGAGCCCAAGAAAGAAAAAAAAGCATGAACACAATTGAAGATTAGAACCTGCGACTGAGACTGAACACAATTGAAGAGCTAGGCATATTTGTTTTCAGATTCTGAAGCATAATAAGAGCATAAATTGCAAGCTTTGCTAACTTGAAAAATCATGTGGAAATTGAGGGAACAGTAACAAGAACTATGGCCACAAAGCAATATTCTTTCGGTGGCCATTCTATCAATTTTCTCCCTCTCTCGTAGCCATTCTATCTATTCTCACTCTTTCTTTTTTCGCTCCATATCAGATTCAGAACATGTATCTTCTCTGTTTTTGGTGGCTCACGGTTTTGTGTGCCTAAATAAGGTATAGAGTTTAGCACTCTTAAAAATAGTATTTAGAATTTAAGTTGCGGTTCCTATTTTTACTCATCTTATTCTTATTTATAGAATCGTTGTTTGTTTTGGAGAAAGACTAAATAATTATTATTATAATTTATATGTAATCAACTTTGTTTAGATACTTAAATAACAAACTTTGTTTTACAAATAAATTTTAGTTTTTCAAAGAAACTTTGTTAGTTAATTTTGGTTTTTTTGTTTGAACCGAATATTGAGTTTTTTAGTTATATATTTTTGCTGAAAATTGAAAAAATATATTTTTTTTGAGAGGGAAGGTTTTCGGCCTAAAAATTTAGTAATTTTTTGTCTCTAAACCAGTTATTAATTATTAGTTTTTAAATTGATCATTAATATTCAGTCTCTAAATTGGTCACTGATTGTCCGTGTAACGCCCCAATTTTTAAAATTATTCGTTTTATTAAAATTGAGTTAGTTCTTATTTGTTTTATTATTAATGTCTTGCTTGGATGTGTTTGTGTGGTTTTGCTATGGTTTTGGCATGTTAATTAATTAATTAATTATGTGAAATTTACAGTAGAAAGATTGAGATGAATAGAATTTAATTATTTGATTAATGAGAATGTTTTATTAAATCAAAGGAGAGAAGGAAAATAAAAAAAAAATGAAATATTATAAAGAAAAGAGAAGAGAGGTGTATTTAAAGTAAAACTTGAAGTGGGGGGTGTGAATTAGAAATCTGTCTAATTTTGTTTTAAAAAAAAAAAGATAAAACAACTGTTGTAGATTTTTTTTTTAAGAAAATTCAATTTGTATTACTTTTATGATTAAAAAAAAAAAATAGTAATCTTCTATAAATAGATTAGGTTAAAACTAAATTAGGATTACCACTTTTTTTTTTAAAAACCTAATACAACAAAGAAAGGAGTGGAGCTTTGGAAATTTGTGGAGATCAAATATTAAAACTAAAGAGTAAATTGCTGCTAAGAATTAAGGTAAGGGAGCTTTGCACCATCTGTATGATTTTCTGAAGTTTGAATACAAGAATATAGCTTGCCATTATTTTTTTACTATATTCCTGTTACTTGATGCTTGGCGTTGTTTTGGATTCCTTTTCTATTTCTAATTGTGTTCATGTTGTTATTTGGATTGTGGTTTTGATTGATCGACGATTGCTGTTGTTTCAAGTTTCTCTTTCTGTTTAGAGTTATGGAGTTTTTGAAAGTTATAATTTTTTCTTCGTCTTTTCTTGGATTGAACATGTGAATAAAAATAAGTTAGTTTTATCTTTTGTTTGTATTTTTTAATTAAGTTGTTTTGTTCTTATTCTTAGAGATGTTGAAAAAGTACAATTTAATAATCAATAAGAAATTTAAAAGTTTAGTTTTGATGAGTTGATAATATTACGAGTTAGTAGAGATTAATTGTAGAGTTATAGAGATGGAATTTGGATCCGAATGTTCATCTTTATGTTAGAACCATGATTATAAGCAGCGTGTATGTGCCATATTAAATAATAGGGTTTTGGAAAAGGTCAAATTTGAGATTTGTAGCTTAAAAATCCGCAGTCAGCTTTAGTGGTTTAGAAAATCGAGTTTTTTCATCGTTAAGACATCCGAACTGGAAGTTGTGTTAAACATAAAAGTTGTAGCTCTTTTACTTAGCTTTCCAACGCCTACTTGCACGCATCGGTTGGACAACCGTAGCCAAAGTTATGGTCTGCACAGTGAACAGGAACAAATCTGTTTTATAAATTCTGGTATGAAACGTAATTATTTTAATCCTTTGCGCTCTGAATTGGCTTCTGAGGTCAACATAAAACTTGTAGCATTTTTTCTTAGCTTTCTAACGAATATTTTTGGGTCTCAATCGGATAATTACAGCTCAAGTTATGATCTGTGCATTGAAGATGTATTTAATTGACGTGTTTGGTTAATGAGTTTTAGGTAATTCTTTTCATAATAAATTTAGTGAGTAAATAAAAAGTAACTGTTTTGAAAATAAAATGGAGTTAGTATTAACTAATTAATAGGTTGTGAAGTGTTAGAGAATGTAGCCGAGGGAGGTTCTGGATTAATTAATTCAATCACTTAATTCTTAGGATAACGAATTTTCAACGAATTGTTATTAGGGTATTTAACCGAAGTGCTAGTAATTGTTATGTATTGGTGTTGTTTTAAGTCATTGCTATTGATGTCGAAATAGGCTGTTTTTGATTTGTTTAAACTGCTCATTTTAAATGTTTGTTGGTGTTGCTTAAGGTATTGTTCGTTGATAATAATTGATGTTGTCTTGTTTGAACAATGATGTTGACTAAGTATGTGCATTCATGTATTTAATGAAGTTGAGTTAATGATGTTGAAATGATGTTGCAAAAAAAGGTTGATGATTATTGGTGTTGGTTTTATGTTGTTAGTTATTGATGCTTGGGATTAAGCTGTTGTTAAATATGTTGTATAATTGTTACTAATGATGTAAGACTATGCTATTATAAAGATGTTGAATGATGTTGTCAATTATAAAATGACCATGTATCCGTTCATGTGTTTAATGATGTTGAAATGATGTAGCAAGTGAATATAAATGATGTAGCTATTATATATATATATAAATGATGTAGCAATGATGTAGCAAGTATATATAAATGATGTAGCTATTATATATATATATATATATATATATATATATATATAAATGATGTAGCAACTATATATAAATGATGTAGCTATTATGTATAAATGATGTAGCAATGAAGTAGCCCTTGGTACCATAGGGGAGTATATATATATATATATATATGTATATATAAATATATTGTGTGAGTTATATATGATTTATTGTTGTAGTTGAATATTAGTTGATTGTGAGTGAACGTGCGGTCACCCGTTATAGTGATCTTTTCCTTGATATTTGTTTTGCTATCTCTTCTTGCTATTGTACTTCGGTTATCATTTGATGTTTTGTGCTCACCTTTACATTTCCCCTCTGGCTTGGCCCTACGGTGTGCAACCGTAGTTTTCAGATAGGAGTCCAAGCTTAGTTTACGGTGTTCGAGATGGCATTATGAGTTGCGTTACATTTTTGTTTGAGTCTTTTGGAGTCGCTCTAGATACCTGACCTGAGGAATTTCATTTATTGTTTTTGGGAATTACAACTTTAAGATCTTTGGAACATTGTTGATTCATTTATCGAAATTTAGAAAATTGTTATTTCTTTATACTTAATTTTAATTCAGACTTTGTTAAAAAAAAAAATAGTCTTTATTTATTTATTTAATTTTTTTTAATTTGAAATTAATTCGCTGCATATTTAAATTACTCTAGTAATTAGATTTAATTTGGAAAAGAATGTGACACCCTTGTGTTTCTATTTTACAATATTAATAAAATCAGCTAAAATAATAGTTGGGAAATCAGGGTGTTACAAGTTGGTATCAGAGCAGGTCAGTCCATAGGACAAAAGTTTTGTTGTATCGTGCCTTTGTAGGCGATGTGTGCGAACACTATCGATGCCTAGTCCCATGTCATGCCATCAGTCGTCGTGTGTCAACCGTGTCTATCTTTTAGCATGCTTTCATGTGTGTCAAATTTTATTTTGAAGTCACACTTGCACATTAGTCACTTTTTTTTTTATTTTGAAAATTTCACTAAGTTTCTTGAGTTCTATTTTGCTAACCGATATTTTTCTTTATTACTTGAATGATTCCACGTAGCTTATATTTTAAGTTTATGGTAGCTTAAGATTTGCGTTTCTTGCCTTTATGAATAGTTAAGAATACTTATAATTGATGATGTATTACATTATTATCTAACAATACTTTTTTTTAATTGTATAAGAATAGTTTAGGTAAATTTAGTTAGTGGATAATAAGTTTGTTTAGTAGAATGAGTTAACAACTTGCCTTTTGGGAACCATAGACAATTTTTGAGGGCAAAAATTCTTAAAGGAGGGGAGAGTTGTAACGCCCCAATTTTTAAAATTATTCGTTTTATTAAAATTGAGTTAGTTCTTATTTGTTTTATTATTAATGTCTTGCTTGGATGTGTTTGTGTGGTTTTGCTATGGTTTTGGCATGTTAATTAATTAATTAATTATGTGAAATTTACAGTAGAAAGATTGAGATGAATAGAATTTAATTATTTGATTAATGAGAATGTTTTATTAAATCAAAGGAGAGAAGGAAAATAAAAAAAAAATGAAATATTATAAAGAAAAGAGAAGAGAGGTGTATTTAAAGTAAAACTTGAAGTGGGGGGTGTGAATTAGAAATCTGTCTAATTTTGTTTTAAAAAAAAAAAGATAAAACAACTGTTGTAGATTTTTTTTTTAAGAAAATTCAATTTGTATTACTTTTATGATTAAAAAAAAAAAATAGTAATCTTCTATAAATAGATTAGGTTAAAACTAAATTAGGATTACCACTTTTTTTTTTAAAAACCTAATACAACAAAGAAAGGAGTGGAGCTTTGGAAATTTGTGGAGATCAAATATTAAAACTAAAGAGTAAATTGCTGCTAAGAATTAAGGTAAGGGAGCTTTGCACCATCTGTATGATTTTCTGAAGTTTGAATACAAGAATATAGCTTGCCATTATTTTTTTACTATATTCCTGTTACTTGATGCTTGGCGTTGTTTTGGATTCCTTTTCTATTTCTAATTGTGTTCATGTTGTTATTTGGATTGTGGTTTTGATTGATCGACGATTGCTGTTGTTTCAAGTTTCTCTTTCTGTTTAGAGTTATGGAGTTTTTGAAAGTTATAATTTTTTCTTCGTCTTTTCTTGGATTGAACATGTGAATAAAAATAAGTTAGTTTTATCTTTTGTTTGTATTTTTTAATTAAGTTGTTTTGTTCTTATTCTTAGAGATGTTGAAAAAGTACAATTTAATAATCAATAAGAAATTTAAAAGTTTAGTTTTGATGAGTTGATAATATTACGAGTTAGTAGAGATTAATTGTAGAGTTATAGAGATGGAATTTGGATCCGAATGTTCATCTTTATGTTAGAACCATGATTATAAGCAGCGTGTATGTGCCATATTAAATAATAGGGTTTTGGAAAAGGTCAAATTTGAGATTTGTAGCTTAAAAATCCGCAGTCAGCTTTAGTGGTTTAGAAAATCGAGTTTTTTCATCGTTAAGACATCCGAACTGGAAGTTGTGTTAAACATAAAAGTTGTAGCTCTTTTACTTAGCTTTCCAACGCCTACTTGCACGCATCGGTTGGACAACCGTAGCCAAAGTTATGGTCTGCACAGTGAACAGGAACAAATCTGTTTTATAAATTCTGGTATGAAACGTAATTATTTTAATCCTTTGCGCTCTGAATTGGCTTCTGAGGTCAACATAAAACTTGTAGCATTTTTTCTTAGCTTTCTAACGAATATTTTTGGGTCTCAATCGGATAATTACAGCTCAAGTTATGATCTGTGCATTGAAGATGTATTTAATTGACGTGTTTGGTTAATGAGTTTTAGGTAATTCTTTTCATAATAAATTTAGTGAGTAAATAAAAAGTAACTGTTTTGAAAATAAAATGGAGTTAGTATTAACTAATTAATAGGTTGTGAAGTGTTAGAGAATGTAGCCGAGGGAGGTTCTGGATTAATTAATTCAATCACTTAATTCTTAGGATAACGAATTTTCAACGAATTGTTATTAGGGTATTTAACCGAAGTGCTAGTAATTGTTATGTATTGGTGTTGTTTTAAGTCATTGCTATTGATGTCGAAATAGGCTGTTTTTGATTTGTTTAAACTGCTCATTTTAAATGTTTGTTGGTGTTGCTTAAGGTATTGTTCGTTGATAATAATTGATGTTGTCTTGTTTGAACAATGATGTTGACTAAGTATGTGCATTCATGTATTTAATGAAGTTGAGTTAATGATGTTGAAATGATGTTGCAAAAAAGGTTGATGATTATTGGTGTTGGTTTTATGTTGTTAGTTATTGATGCTTGGGATTAAGCTGTTGTTAAATATGTTGTATAATTGTTACTAATGATGTAAGACTATGCTATTATAAAGATGTTGAATGATGTTGTCAATTATAAAATGACCATGTATCCGTTCATGTGTTTAATGATGTTGAAATGATGTAGCAAGTGAATATAAATGATGTAGCTATTATATATATATATAAATGATGTAGCAATGATGTAGCAAGTATATATAAATGATGTAGCTATTATATATATATATATATATATATATATATATATATAAATGATGTAGCAACTATATATAAATGATGTAGCTATTATGTATAAATGATGTAGCAATGAAGTAGCCCTTGGTACCATAGGGGAGTATATATATATATATATATATGTATATATAAATATATTGTGTGAGTTATATATGATTTATTGTTGTAGTTGAATATTAGTTGATTGTGAGTGAACGTGCGGTCACCCGTTATAGTGATCTTTTCCTTGATATTTGTTTTGCTATCTCTTCTTGCTATTGTACTTCGGTTATCATTTGATGTTTTGTGCTCACCTTTACATTTCCCCTCTGGCTTGGCCCTACGGTGTGCAACCGTAGTTTTCAGATAGGAGTCCAAGCTTAGTTTACGGTGTTCGAGATGGCATTATGAGTTGCGTTACATTTTTGTTTGAGTCTTTTGGAGTCGCTCTAGATACCTGACCTGAGGAATTTCATTTATTGTTTTTGGGAATTACAACTTTAAGATCTTTGGAACATTGTTGATTCATTTATCGAAATTTAGAAAATTGTTATTTCTTTATACTTAATTTTAATTCAGACTTTGTTAAAAAAAAAAATAGTCTTTATTTATTTATTTAATTTTTTTTAATTTGAAATTAATTCGCTGCATATTTAAATTACTCTAGTAATTAGATTTAATTTGGAAAAGAATGTGACACCCTTGTGTTTCTATTTTACAATATTAATAAAATCAGCTAAAATAATAGTTGGGAAATCAGGGTGTTACAGTCCGTCTCCAAATCGGTCACTATATTATGTTAATGACTGATTTAGCGACCAAAGTATTTTTTATTATGTGAGTCTCTAAATCAGTCTCTAATATAAATATAGTAATTAATGGTCTCTAAATCGATCACTAGTTAATAGTCTCTAAATCGGTTACTAATATAAATATAGTAATTATTGGTCTCTGAATCGGTCACTAGTTATTAGTCTCTAAATCGGTCACTAATATTAATATAGTAATTATCGGTTCTAAATCAGTCACTAATTATTAGTCTCTAAATCGGTTACTAATTATTAGTCTCTAAATCGGTCACTAATTATTAGTCTCTAAATCAGTCACTAATATAAATATAGTATTATTGATCTCTAAAACGGTCACTAGTTATCTGTCTCTAAATTGGTCACTAATATAAATATAATAATTATTGGCCTCTAAATCAGTCACTAATTATCTATCTGTTGCGGGATTTTTGAGACATACCCCACTACAGTTTTATTTTTCATTTCCAAAGGAGGGGAAAAATTGAAAACCTTGTAAAGAAAGAGATTCTAGGTACGGGGGTTAGTTGCGCTCAAGGAAGGTGTTAGCACCCCAAGCGCCCATGGTACTCCATGGTAACCTCTTATATGTTTTTGTGCTTTTTTATATACATGCTTTAAGAATGGAGGGAGGAATTGTGTAGAAAAAAAGAAAGTGGATAAAAATTAAGAAAATTTTCTTTCATGAAGTAAATAAAAGAAAAGAAGTGTAAATATTTTTGTTTGTAAAAGAAGATTTTTTTTTGAGAGAATTGTAGTTGTTGAGAGAAAGAGGTTGTAAGAAGAGATGTTGTAAAGAAAAAAGTTGTTTGAAAACGAAAGTGTATTCGTTGTTGACAAAAAAAATGTAAGAAAAGATGTTGTAAAGAAAAAAGTTGTTGTGATAAAAGCATGTTAAAATGATCGTAGTGACGTTGGACTAAGGTGAACTTGCGTTTGTTTTGTAAAAGGATCGCATGTTTGTCTTGAAAAGAGTTTCTTTTTTTTGTTTCAAAAAAGTCTCGTAATCAATTTAAAATCAATTACGAGTCCTCTCCTTTGGAAATGAATTTTTGTTTTGGCGTTTGTGTGTGATGTGTAAGCTAGGAAAGCAATAAAAGCGATAAATAAAGTCCTATGCTATTACAACCCAATTGAATAATTAATTTACAACCATATCGAATTGAATGGATAAATAATAATAAGAGGCAATAAATAAATAAATAAATAAATAAATAAATAGCAATGCATAAAAATAGAATGCAAGTGCGGAGAAATAAATATGCTAATGAAATGCACATACGAGAGGAAAAGGAAAACATCGCGAAATAACATCCTAATTAAAAGTGGAGTGTGTGAAAGAAATGTGTCGGAGGCAAAAACATGATAATACATTTTCGAAAGTCACTCACAACAACAAATAATTCTAACTAACAAATACAAGCAAAAACATAATTTTATTTATCAAAGGAAAGGTTTTTTTTTTTATGAATTTTTTTTATGAGAATGAATTTAGACCAAAAGAGGTCCTTCACTATCAATGCTAATGTTAGAGCTCAATGATTTTATAAATTAAAATATTGTCTCTAACATGCATTTTTAAAATGATGCATTGTCCTAATCTAAATGCAATGCATGTATGCATGTAAAGAAAATGTGAAGTAAAATTGTAATGTGAGATTGTAGTGTGATGCAAAATTTTGTGTCAATGTCATGTAAAATGCAAAATGTAGATTTTGATGCAATGTAATGTAGACATGTAAAAAGAAATGTGTAGTGCAAATGTAATTAAAAAATGAGATATGATGTAGAATTTTGTAAAAAAAGTGTTATGTGACAAAAAATGCATAATGCGATGTAATGCAAAATGTAAGATTTTAAATGCATGTATGCATGAAAATTTCTAATAAAAGCATATTATATATTTTTTATAAAATGAAATTAACAAAGACATAATCAATCATCACAAAAAAGAATTCAAACATAGCATATTTAATTTTTCTAGTATTTTTGTTGTTTTCATATTTTTTGATATTCTAAAATAACTAATAAAAAAAGCAAAGTCATAGTAAACAACATCTTTATTTTTGACATTAAAATAGTAAAAAAGAAATTTTTAAATAAACAAAAGGTGGTGCAAACATCAAAGATGGGTGTGTAGACAACAAAAATACAGACTCAAGAGAGGAAAACCTAAGCCCAAGCCAAAACCCAAACCAAAGGAATTAATCTAAGCCATCTGATGGTGAATCAGAGGCTGGTAAGAGCGAGGGAGCACAGTAAGCGCCATAGGCGCGCACGCATTGGATCACAGACCAAGCTGAGCCATCTGATCGTGGATAAGAGGCAATCAAGAGGGGGGAACACGCTAAGCCAGTAGACGCGCGCGCACTGGATCGGGAGGGAGTATAAACTCATTTTCACAGAAAAACAATTCATTTCTTGTTTTTTTTTTCTCCTTCTTCCCTCCGTTCTTCACTTTTCTTTCTTTCTTTTGCTCTGCTAGGGTTTGATTTCCGGCGCGGCGGCCGGCCAACAAGGTGGCGGCGCCGCCGCCGGAAACAACTCAAATCAAAAATATTTCTACACTAACCCCCCTTAATTTATCCTCCTAGTCACAGATCCGGAACCTAAATTTCTTAAATCTTAACCAAATGGCCGGATCGGGGGTTTTTGTTTTCGGTTCCTACCCTAAAAAGAACAAACAGATCGCAAGCCAAAGCTATAGTGCAAACAATAAAAGTTGAATCGAAATACTTACAGTGGCGGAAGAAGATATGATGAAAACACAGTGGCGGCCGTACGGTGGTTCCGCGCGATCGATGGTGGCGGTGAATCGCCTCCGTCCGTTCCTCTCCCGTTATGCTTCTGTCTCCTTCTTGATCTTTTTCGTCCTCCTTTTTTCTTCTATTTTGGTTCTGCTTCAATCTCCCTTTGACCCTTTTCTCTTCTTTGTGTACGAGGTTACCCAGCAACTGATGTATGAAGGTCAAAAAAGGAGAACGAATCCTTCACAGTGTTGTGAAGAAATTCGTGGATTTAGGGTTGGATTGATTTTTGATTCTTTGTATTCCTGTGATGTTGTGGTTGTAATTTTTGTTTCTGAGTTTTCTGGGTTCGGTGATTGGATTTGGTTGTTTGAAGGAATGTGTTCTTTGGTCCTATGATTTTTTATGTTTGTATTGCCTTTTTTTTTTAGCCGTTCTACATTTTTCTCCCCCTCTCTTCTGTGAAATTGTGTTCTGTTAAGTACTGTGAAATTAGGGTTTGATCGATTGTAATAGAAAAGAGCAGAAATGCTTTTTGTTACATCAGTGTTTTTTGTTTGAGAAAAGAATTGGAATGGGAAAGAGACCAAGCAAGGTCATTGTCAAGGTGCTGTGTTATTTGTTTTTTTCTGTAAATTGTGATTGTGTTTTGCTGGGTTTTCAAACCTCAAGTTAGGTTCAATTCTGGCTTACTTTTTTTTTGACCGAAAAAAACAAATAAAGGAAAGGAAAAAAACAATTCTGGCCTCAATTCTGTTTTTTGATAAATATAATAATAATGATAATAATAATAAGAATAATGATAGTAGTAATAGTAGTAGTAGTAGTAGTAGTAGTAGTAGTAGTAGTAGAACAAAAAGTGACCGAAAAAAGATTTAGATAAAGAAGGCACAAAAAAAACTTTTTTTGTGTTATTTTTGGATAATAATAATAAGTGATAGTAATAATAATTAATAATAATAATAATAATAATATGGATCAAAGGGGAAAAGATGATAAAAAGGAGAAAGTAAAAAAAATTATTTTTGCCTTTTTTATGATCATATGTATATTTTAGTAAATGAACAAAAAAATAAAAAAGAATTTTGAACTAATGATAATAACCAATAAAAAAGTAAAGGAAAATAAATAAAGCAAAAGAAACTCTTTTTTTTTTTTAAAAGGATTTTTGATAATAATAATAATAATAATAAATGTATTTATAATAATGATGATAAATGATAATAGTAATAATAATGGTTAAAAAATAAAACGATGATAAATGAGCGGACATGAAAGTACGACGATAAAAAAGTGATAAAAAAAACGAACATAAACAAAACGACGAAATAAAGAACGGATGTGATGACACTTTTATTATGCGATGAATGTTTTTGATATTTTATAACGAAAAAAGAGGGCAGTGGATTTTAGGTCCAAAATTGGGGTACAACACTATCTCTAAATCGGTCACATAATAATAAATATTTTGGTCTCTAAATCAGTCACTAATTATCTGTCTCTAAATCGGTCACTAATATATTATTAGTGACCGATTTAGCAACCAAAATATTTATGATTATGTGACCGATTATTCGGTCTCTATATCGGTTGCTATATTATATTAGTGACCAATTTAACAACCAAATATTTTTTTATCTTGAACTCAAAATTTTGGTCTCTAATTCAGTCTCTATAATGACCAAAAGAATTTAGTCGCTAAATCGGTCTCTAAATGCGATATTTCTAGTAGTGTTAATACACCCAAAGTCAACACTTCTCTTCCCCATAAATAAGACTATTAATAATAAGACTGTCATTTTTATTAATGACTCCTTTTAATTCGTAAAGCAACTACTCATTTCGTATCGAAATATAAGTCATTTTAAAAAAATTATAATAAAATACAAATTATTTTACAATATCAATGAAATATTTAATGTTATTTTTTTTATTATACCATTAATTATTTGTTACAACTCTCATCTTATACTTATTCAATTCATTTTTTTATATTATTAATGAAAGACAATTTTATAAACTAACTCATAATTTATTTTTTACATACTATATTTCTTAATTTATATACTATAGTCAAAATAACTTATATTTTAGTACAAAAAATTCTATAATTTATCTTTCTTTAATTTCATCTCGATCTTTGATTGCATTTTTGTACATGCTAAAATAAAAGGTACAAAATGCATATGATAAAGAAAGATGTCCATTGTGTCAAAAAAAAAAGTGTCCATAAATTAAAGTTAGTTTGGTTATTTTGATAGCGTGTGTCCCATTAGATGTGTATATAGTCAGGTGCACAGGTGGAAATTTGGATCCGTTGGAGCATTGAAGAGAGAATGTTACGGACGACGCTCTATCAATATCGAGCTATGTCGTCTATGATGAGAAGCGGAGACGTTTTAATTTTGGGTAGGGATCGTAAAGCGGGTATGTTTGCAAATGTCCGTTTGTTTAGACTCATCCTGCTTAAATTCGTCAAAAAATGAGTCGAGATAAGCCGAGTTAGTTTAGGTGGTTGAGTCTAAAATTCAACTTCGTCCCGTTTATTGGTGGACATGAGAGTTGGCGGGTCGGCACATCTTATACTTGTTTTTTTAGCATTTTTTACAATTGTGCTATTATAAAAAAATATATTGATGATATTTAATTCTTTTTAGAAACAAACAAGTTTGTGGGAAACTCAAACTTACTAGACAAATCAAACACCAAGACATCATTAATAAATCAAACAACATAATTAAAAAATTCGACATAATTAATACCAAAAAGTGCATAGAGACAAGAAGAAGCTAGCAATCATAAATTTAAGAGATAGAGCGGCGGCATAATGCAATCTTAAATTTTGACACATATGAATGAGTAGAAAAAACCAAAATTTTAAATAAGTGTTCTTATTAGGTTGGATCAAGCCGCTCATTTTCTTTATGAATTTTATCTAACTTTTTAAAATAAAAAGTTAACGAGTTAAGTGGGCCGGCCCGGCTCGGCCTGTTCCCCACCCGCATTTTTAACGAGCCACGTAGAAAATTCGAACTCAAAATTTCAATTCAACCTACTAAAATTAACGAGTTAATTGAACTGATCTGACAGATAAAGTCCGTTTTACCACCCTAATTTTGGGGATTCTCGTAGAGGTGACTAATCTATTGAATGCTATGCTTAGAAGGAATCTTATGATATATGGAGTACCAAAGATTTTGAGGTTTAAGTAGATCCATAATAACCAACATTTTGCATTACATGTATTTTTGTGTTATGTTACTTATGTACCATATCTAGATGTGAATAAGTTTACCAACAATGACTTATGGGTTAATAGGTGAATACCCCCTATAAAATACATGAATTTTGCAATATCTCCTATAAAAAATTTACTAAGAATCCCCTCTGTAATGTTTGATTTTTTGCAATATCCCCCTGGACTCAAACAACCATAATATAACCCCGCAAAATAGAACAGCCGCAAAATATAATTTAGCGGGGGTTTTAAACCACCGCAAATAAAAACCCCCCCCAAAAATAAAAACTGCCGCAAAATATTATGGTTGTTTGAGTCTAGGGGCTATTGCAAAAAATCAAACATTACAGAGAGATTCTAAAAAAAAAAAATTATAGGAGGGTATTGCAAAATTCGTGTATTTTACAGAGGTGTATTAGCCTATTAACCCATGATTTATTTAAGTGGTAAGTGTCTTGGATCACTTAAGTACGTGGTCAGGAGTTTTATTTATAGCTCATGCATGTATGTGTGTGAAAATAATTTGATTGAAAAAGAAGAATTCATCTTGTATGCTCCACAAATTTTTTTGATGGAATATTAATCATAGATAACAGCAATAAAAACTTCATACATATATAACGATACGTAACGCAAACAAAACAAATGTAAACAAGTTTTCAAAATAACAAGAATAAAGGAAAGAGTGAATAACTGTCTTGATCAAATAACTTTTTTATAAATTTGGGTTGGGAACGAGAAACATGCTTGCTTAGCTTACTTAGTACCAATCCTTCCGTACCTAAATAATTGGTACAATTGATTAGTTCATTTTATTAATTGATGCTTGCTTCAATAGCGTATTCAGAAATTTTTGTAGGTGGGGGCAAAAATTTAATGCATATTTTTTTTCGATGACAAACTATATATCCGGCCCGCACAAGATATTATGAAGATAAAACTCAATATCATTTAATCCAACAGTTTGCAATGTTTGAACTTTTCTTAACTAATTTACAATTATAGTGACCAGTGACAGAGCTATACCAAAATATTCGAGTGTGCCGTAAATAAGTCATAATTTATAAGATAAATAAGTAAATTTTATTGCATACAATGAATTAAATTACGTAATTTAAAATAATTACTCCTCATCTATGAAGCCTAGACACGGATACAGGACACGACACGGCACCGGACACAGGATAATGTAAAAAGAACATAGGAACGGACACAGCTATATATACTTTATATATTAATAAAATAAAGCAATTTGTGAGCACAATTTATAAATAGTCTTATGAGAAGTATAATTTATGTTTATTTAAACTTAGTACTTTCAATCAATCATAAAAAGAATTCATCAAAACAGTTCGAGTACTTTCAATTTAGAAAAATTATCCAAAATGTGCCGGATACGTGTCGTCTGAGTATCGTACATATATCGGTGTCCAACACAGCAACACACCCCACTTAAACCGTGTTGGAGCTTCATAACTTCTCATGAACTACTTAATTTATGAAATTAGTGGCGGGGGCTTAACTAAAATATATAATTAGTAATTAAATACATTTTTTTCATTTGGTGGGGGCTTGAGCCCCCAATGCCATGTACCTGCATACGCCCCTGGCTTGCTTGCTTAGTTTAATTATTTATCATTAAAAATTATAAAATTTGTATATTTTAAAAATACTCATTAAGATAAATCAAACAATATATTATATAAGCTAATCTTTTTTTTGAAAGGTATATAAGCTAATATTTATATTTAGATATTAATAAAAAAAAAACAAAATAGTTTAAATCCAACTAAATTTTTTCCTTCACAACTTTCTTTCGGAGACGAAGACACAAGATTATATTATGATCAAAGATATCACAACTCAGTCTACTAATGTTAGTTGTATTGTCCAAATTGTCAGATAGTGGTTAGTCGTTGATCCAAATAACTCTAATGTGTTCTTCTCAATCGATTGTGTTATGCTTGATTGTCAAGTATTAAAAACAAAATTGTAGTTTGATGAAATTCAGTTGAATAATTTTACAATAAACTTAAGAAGATCACGAAGTCATAGTTGAATAATTTTATGATATGCAAAGTTTTTTTTTTAAATATGAGAAAATATATTTTAATTTACACTATTTTAAAAAAAATTAGTTTGACGGGATTAACTTGAATAAATCTTCAATAAACGTAGCAAGATCATTGAATGTAAAAGTGGGAGTTTTGTAGTGAGAGAATGATGAGAAATAAAATATCTTTATTTATATTGTATTTAACAAAAAATATAGTTTTATGGAATTCAGATGAATAAATCGACATGTTGTGTTGATCCAGAATATAAAGGAGCTGCTCTCTCAAACAAATGTTTCTCTCTATCACACACTTAGAGAAGAGAATTAATGTGCAGATTTTTCCGCTAAACTTGGAGCTTCATCAGATGCCAGCTTCTTGACTCGTACCTCTCCTCCATAAGACTTTGTGGTCTCCTCCATAAGACTCCGTAAAAAAGTCATAATTTATAAGATAAATAAGTAAATTTTATTGCATACAATGAATTAAATTACGTAATTTAAAATAATACATTACTCCTCATCTATGAAGCCCAGACACGGATACAGGACACGACACGGCACCGGACACAGGATAATGTAAAAAGAACATAGGAACGGACACGGCTATATATACTTTATATATTAATAAAATAAAGCAATTTGTGAGCACAATTTATAAATAGTCTTATGAGAAGTATAATTTATGTTTATTTAAACTTAGTACTTTCAATCAATCATAAAAAGAATTCATCAAAACAGTTCGAGTACTTTCAATTTAGAAAAATTATCCAAAATGTGCCGGATACGTGTCGTCTGAGTATCGTACATATATCGGTGTCCAACACAGCAACACACCCCACTTAAACCGTGTTGGAGCTTCATAACTTCTCATGAACTACTTAATTTATGAAATTAGTGGCGGGGGCTTAACTAAAATATATAATTAGTAATTAAATACATTTTTTTCATTTGGTGGGGGCTTGAGCCCCCAATGCCATGTACCTGCATACGCCCCTGGCTTGCTTGCTTAGTTTAATTATTTATCATTAAAAATTATAAAATTTGTATATTTTAAAAATACTCATTAAGATAAATCAAACAATATATTATATAAGCTAATATTTTTTTTGAAAGGTATATAAGCTAATATTTATATTTAGATATTAATAAAAAAAAAACAAAATAGTTTAAATCCAACTAAATTTTTTCCTTCACAACTTTCTTTCGGAGACGAAGACACAAGATTATATTATGATCAAAGATATCACAACTCAGTCTACTAATGTTAGTTGTATTGTCCAAATTGTCAGATAGTGGTTAGTCGTTGATCCAAATAACTCTAATGTGTTCTTCTCAATCGATTGTGTTATGCTTGATTGTCAAGTATTAAAAACAAAATTGTAGTTTGATGAAATTCAGTTGAATAATTTTACAATAAACTTAAGAAGATCACGAAGTCATAGTTGAATAATTTTATGATATGCAAAGTTTTTTTTTTAAATATGAGAAAATATATTTTAATTTACACTATTTTAAAAAAAATTAGTTTGACGGGATTAACTTGAATAAATCTTCAATAAACGTAGCAAGATCATTGAATGTAAAAGTGGGAGTTTTGTAGTGAGAGAATGATGAGAAATAAAATATCTTTATTTATATTGTATCTAACAAAAAATATAGTTTTATGGAATTCAGATGAATAAATCGACATGTTGTGTTGATCCAGAATATAAAGGAGCTGCTCTCTCAAACAAATGTTTCTCTCTATCACACACTTAGAGAAGAGAATTAATGTGCAGATTTTTCCGCTAAACTTGGAGCTTCATCAGATGCCAGCTTCTTGACTCGTACCTCTCCTCCATAAGACTTTGTGGTCTCCTCCATAAGACTCCGTAAAAAAGTCATAATTTATAAGATAAATAAGTAAATTTTATTGCATACAATGAATTAAATTACGTAATTTAAAATAATACATTACTCCTCATCTATGAAGCCCAGACACGGATACAGGACACGACACGGCACCGGACACAGGATAATGTAAAAAGAACATAGGAACGGACACGGCTATATATACTTTATATATTAATAAAATAAAGCAATTTGTGAGCACAATTTATAAATAGTCTTATGAGAAGTATAATTTATGTTTATTTAAACTTAGTACTTTCAATCAATCATAGAAAGAATTCATCAAAACAGTTCGAGTACTTTCAATTTAGAAAAATTATCCAAAATGTGCCGGATACGTGTCGTCTGAGTATCGTACATATATCGGTGTCTAACACAGCAACACACCCCACTTAAACCGTGTTGGAGCTTCATAACTTCTCATGAACTACTTAATTTATGAAATTAGTGGCGGGGGCTTAACTAAAATATATAATTAGTAATTAAATAAATTTTTTTCATTTGGTGGGGGCTTGAGCCCCCAATGCCATGTACCTGCATACGCCCCTGGCTTGCTTGCTTAGTTTAATTATTTATCATTAAAAATTATAAAATTTGTATATTTTAAAAATACTCATTAAGATAAATCAAACAATATATTATATAAGCTAATCTTTTTTTTGAAAGGTATATAAGCTAATATTTATATTTAGATATTAATAAAAAAAAAACAAAATAGTTTAAATCCAACTAAATTTTTTCCTTCACAACTTTCTTTCGGAGACGAAGACACAAGATTATATTATGATCAAAGATATCACAACTCAGTCTACTAATGTTAGTTGTATTGTCCAAATTGTCAGATAGTGGTTAGTCGTTGATCCAAATAACTCTAATGTGTTCTTCTCAATCGATTGTGTTATGCTTGATTGTCAAGTATTAAAAACAAAATTGTAGTTTGATGAAATTCAGTTGAATAATTTTACAATAAACTTAAGAAGATCACGAAGTCATAATTGAATAATTTTATGATATGCAAAGTTTTTTTTTTAAATATGAGAAAATATATTTTAATTTACAATATTTTAAAAAAAATTAGTTTGACGGGATTAACTTGAATAAATCTTCAATAAACGTAGCAAGATCATTGAATGTAAAAGTGGGAGTTTTGTAGTGAGAGAATGATGAGAAATAAAATATCTTTATTTATATTGTATTTAACAAAAAATATAGTTTTATGGAATTCAGATGAATAAATCGACATGTTGTGTTGATCCAGAATATAAAGAAGCTGCTCTCTCAAACAAATGTTTCTCTCTATCACACACTTAGAGAAGAGAATTAATGTGCAGATTTTTCCGCTAAACTTGGAGCTTCATCAGATGCCAGCTTCTTGACTCGTACCTCTCCTCCATAAGACTTTGTGGTCTCCTCCATAAGACTCCGTAAAAAAGTCATAATTTATAAGATAAATAAGTAAATTTTATTGCATACAATGAATTAAATTACGTAATTTAAAATAATACATTACTCCTCATCTATGAAGCCCAGACACGGATACAGGACACGACACGGCACCGGACACAGGATAATGTAAAAAGAACATAGGAACGGACACGGCTATATATACTTTATATATTAATAAAATAAAGCAATTTGTGAGCACAATTTATAAATAGTCTTATGAGAAGTATAATTTATGTTTATTTAAACTTAGTACTTTCAATCAATCATAGAAAGAATTCATCAAAACAGTTCGAGTACTTTCAATTTAGAAAAATTATCCAAAATGTGCCGGATACGTGTCGTCTGAGTATCGTACATATATCGGTGTCTAACACAGCAACACACCCCACTTAAACCGTGTTGGAGCTTCATAACTTCTCATGAACTACTTAATTTATGAAATTAGTGGCGGGGGCTTAACTAAAATATATAATTAGTAATTAAATAAATTTTTTTCATTTGGTGGGGGCTTGAGCCCCCAATACCATGTACCTGCATACGCCCCTGGCTTGCTTGCTTAGTTTAATTATTTATCATTAAAAATTATAAAATTTGTATATTTTAAAAATACTCATTAAGATAAATCAAACAATATATTATATAAGCTAATATTTTTTTTGAAAGGTATATAAGCTAATATTTATATTTAGATATTAATAAAAAAAAACAAAATAGTTTAAATCCAACTAAATTTTTTCCTTCACAACTTTCTTTCGGAGACGAAGACACAAGATTATATTATGATCAAAGATATCACAACTCAGTCTACTAATGTTAGTTGTATTGTCCAAATTGTCAGATAGTGGTTAGTCGTTGATCCAAATAACTCTAATGTGTTCTTCTCAATCGATTGTGTTATGCTTGATTGTCAAGTATTAAAAACAAAATTGTAGTTTGATGAAATTCAGTTGAATAATTTTACAATAAACTTAAGAAGATCACGAAGTCATAGTTGAATAATTTTATGATATGCAAAGTTTTTTTTTTAAATATGAGAAAATATATTTTAATTTACACTATTTTAAAAAAAATATGTTTGACGGGATTAACTTGAATAAATCTTCAATAAACGTAGCAAGATCATTGAATGTAAAAGTGGGAGTTTTGTAGTGAGAGAATGATGAGAAATAAAATATCTTTATTTATATTGTATTTAACAAAAAATATAGTTTTATGGAATTCAGATGAATAAATCGACATGTTGTGTTGATCCAGAATATAAAGGAGCTGCTCTCTCAAACAAATGTTTCTCTCTATCACACACTTAGAGAAGAGAATTAATGTGCAGATTTTTCCGCTAAACTTGGAGCTTCATCAGATGCCAGCTTCTTGACTCGTACCTCTCCTCCATAAGACTTTGTGGTCTCCTCCATAAGACTCCGTAAAAAAGTCATAATTTATAAGATAAATAAGTAAATTTTATTGCATACAATGAATTAAATTACGTAATTTAAAATAATACATTACTCCTCATCTATGAAGCCCAGACACGGATACAGGACACGACACGGCACCGGACACAGGATAATGTAAAAAGAACATAGGAACGGACACGGCTATATATACTTTATATATTAATAAAATAAAGCAATTTGTGAGCACAATTTATAAATAGTCTTATGAGAAGTATAATTTATGTTTATTTAAACTTAGTACTTTCAATCAATCATAGAAAGAATTCATCAAAACAGTTCGAGTACTTTCAATTTAGAAAAATTATCCAAAATGTGCCGGATACGTGTCGTCTGAGTATCGTACATATATCGGTGTCTAACACAGCAACACACCCCACTTAAACCGTGTTGGAGCTTCATAACTTCTCATGAACTACTTAATTTATGAAATTAGTGGCGGGGGCTTAACTAAAATATATAATTAGTAATTAAATAAATTTTTTTCATTTGGTGGGGGCTTGAGCCCCCAATGCCATGTACCTGCATACGCCCCTGGCTTGCTTGCTTAGTTTAATTATTTATCATTAAAAATTATAAAATTTGTATATTTTAAAAATACTCATTAAGATAAATCAAACAATATATTATATAAGCTAATATTTTTTTTGAAAGGTATATAAGCTAATATTTATATTTAGATATTAATAAAAAAAAAACAAAATAGTTTAAATCCAACTAAATTTTTTCCTTCACAACTTTCTTTCGGAGACGAAGACACAAGATTATATTATGATCAAAGATATCACAACTCAGTCTACTAATGTTAGTTGTATTGTCCAAATTGTCAGATAGTGGTTAGTCGTTGATCCAAATAACTCTAATGTGTTCTTCTCAATCGATTGTGTTATGCTTGATTGTCAAGTATTAAAAACAAAATTGTAGTTTGATGAAATTCAGTTGAATAATTTTACAATAAACTTAAGAAGATCACGAAGTCATAGTTGAATAATTTTATGATATGCAAAGTTTTTTTTTTAAATATGAGAAAATATATTTTAATTTACATTATTTTAAAAAAAATTAGTTTGACGGGATTAACTTGAATAAATCTTCAATAAACGTAGCAAGATCATTGAATGTAAAAGTGGGAGTTTTGTAGTGAGAGAATGATGAGAAATAAAATATCTTTATTTATATTGTATTTAACAAAAAATATAGTTTTATGGAATTCAGATGAATAAATCGACATGTTGTGTTGATCCAGAATATAAAGGAGCTGCTCTCTCAAACAAATGTTTCTCTCTATCACACACTTAGAGAAGAGAATTAATGTGCAGATTTTTCCGCTAAACTTGGAGCTTCATCAGATGCCAGCTTCTTGACTCGTACCTCTCCTCCATAAGACTTTGTGGTCTCCTCCATAAGACTCCGTAAAAAAGTCATAATTTATAAGATAAATAAGTAAATTTTATTGCATACAATGAATTAAATTACGTAATTTAAAATAATACATTACTCCTCATCTATGAAGCCCAGACACGGATACAGGACACGACACGGCACCGGACACAGGATAATGTAAAAAGAACATAGGAACGGACACGGCTATATATACTTTATATATTAATAAAATAAAGCAATTTGTGAGCACAATTTATAAATAGTCTTATGAGAAGTATAATTTATGTTTATTTAAACTTAGTACTTTCAATCAATCATAGAAAGAATTCATCAAAACAGTTCGAGTACTTTCAATTTAGAAAAATTATCCAAAATGTGCCGGATACGTGTCGTCTGAGTATCGTACATATATCGGTGTCCAACACAGCAACACACCCCACTTAAACCGTGTTGGAGCTTCATAACTTCTCATGAACTACTTAATTTATGAAATTAGTGGCGGGGGCTTAACTAAAATATATAATTAGTAATTAAATAAATTTTTTTCATTTGGTGGGGGCTTGAGCCCCCAATGCCATGTACCTGCATACGCCCCTGGCTTGCTTGCTTAGTTTAATTATTTATCATTAAAAATTATAAAATTTGTATATTTTAAAAATACTCATTAAGATAAATCAAACAATATATTATATAAGCTAATCTTTTTTTTGAAAGGTATATAAGCTAATATTTATATTTAGATATTAATAAAAAAAAACAAAATAGTTTAAATCCAACTAAATTTTTTCCTTCACAACTTTCTTTCGGAGACGAAGACACAAGATTATATTATGATCAAAGATATCACAACTCAGTCTACTAATTTTAGTTCTATTGTCCAAATTGTTAGATAGTGGTTAGTCGTTGATCCAAATAACTCTAATGTGTTCTTCTCAATCGATTGTGTTATGCTTGATTGTCAAGTATTAAAAACAAAATTGAAGTTTGATGAAATTCAGTTGAATAATTTTACAATAAACTTAAGAAGATCACGAAGTCATAGTTGAATAATTTTATGATATGCAAAGTTTTTTTTTTAAATATGAGAAAATATATTTTAATTTACACTATTTTAAAAAAAATTAGTTTGACGGGATTAACTTGAATAAATCTTCAATAAACGTAGCAAGATCATTGAATGTAAAAGTGGGAGTTTTGTAGTGAGAGAATGATGAGAAATAAAATATCTTTATTTATATTGTATTTAACAAAAAATATAGTTTTATGGAATTCAGATGAATAAATCGACATGTTGTGTTGATCCAGAATATAAAGGAGCTGCTCTCTCAAACAAATGTTTCTCTCTATCACACACTTAGAGAAGAGAATTAATGTGCAGACTTTTCCGTTAAACTTGGAGCTTCATCAGATGCCAGCTTCTTGACTCGTACCTCTCCTCCATAAGACTTCGTGGTCTTCTTAGGAATGATATGGGAACTTTCTTTCCTCGTGCTTAGTTTTGTTTCTATCTTTTTATTAGCTTCCTTACAAAAAAAAAATGAATAAATCGACAATAAATGTAGGAAGATCACTGAATGAGAGTTTTTTCTTATGAAAAAATGTGGCAGTTTTTCGAAATTAAAGGTTGTCTATTTATTTGTATTTTTGTCTTGTTATTGAAATTTACAAGTGCATTACTACGAAACAAGTTGAAATAAGTTGGTTAGAGAATGATGAGAAAAGATATTTTAATTTACATTGTATAAAAATGTAGTTTAATAAGATTCAGTTAAATAAATCTACAATAAACGTAGGAAGATCATTGAATGGCGGAGTTTTTTTTATTTGTTTTTTATTTGTTTTTGAAATTTATATGCGTATTACTAAGAAACAAGTTGAAAAAAGTAAGAGAACTATGAAAAAATATATCTTAAATTGAACTGCATTTGAAAAAAATAAAATATGTAGTTTGATGAAATTCACTTTAATAAATCTATAATAAACATTAAGAATGTCACTGAATGTTAGAGTTTTTTTTGACAGAAAAATCTGCGAGGTTTGTGATAGTAAGATTGTCTATTTCTTTGTATTTGTTTTTTTTATAATGTTTAAATTTTTTTGTTTTGTTTTAGTTTTATATTATATCGTCTTTTAATAGAATTTGTATATATTATTTATGTTTTTCTCATCAATTTCACGGTGTTCACTCTTTATTTTCTTATAATGACAAACAAAATAAGTTAAGTGACCAAATATCTAATTTAACTTTTTTCTTAATATCTATTAGGATAATTGAAAGAATTATTTAGTATATGATACATAGAAATTAAACTATATTGAATCAAGACTACGAAAATATCAAAATATTAAATTACATTATTTTTCTTTAATATAAATTAAAATGTTTGTTCATTATGTTTTTTTTTAAATGTGACTTTACTTTCCAACATAGTTTTTTTTTGACAAAATCAAATAATATTCATTCATTCAAATTGATAGAATACATCAGATACAATCACATTCAACATAGCTAAAAACGTGAAGGATGATACTGTAAACTGTAACACCCCGTTTCCCAAAGAAAAAAAAAAAATAAATCGCAACTAAATGATAAATCAGAGTAACATCAAAAACGGAGTATTACGCTACTATTTCATTCAGGTAATAAATAGGAAAATTTCTATTTATTTAAATCAATCATGTCAACAATATTCACTAAAATCGCAGCGGAAATATAACAATATTTATTCAACAATTGTTCTATCAAAGTTTGGCACTAAGGTCTCAACGTAATTCATAATAGTAATTAAAATCAACATAATTGTTTTTCAACATAAAATCATAAAACTAATACGTAACAAGGAAAATCCAATAATCAAAGCCCGCCCCGTTACGTATCAGAGCACCTAGACACGTGAGGAGTCCACTCACATCAACAGCTAGTCTTGGAAATCTGCACTTGCCCACAAGGCGGCAATTCCAACAGAAGGGGTGAGATCACAATTCAATAATTAAAAGCATAATAAATCATGCAACAAATAAATCAACTTAACAACATAATCATCATCTCATCAATAATTCATAATTCATTATTCAAGAAAATCATAAAAATTAGTTTTAAGCTTCATCATCTTATCCTTCATTAAATCCTTCTCCTCATCTCATGACACGACACGACTCGACTCGACTCAACAAATGCAACGACACGACTCGACTCGACTATGCAAGACTCTTATGCATGTGGTACCAAACGGAGCATCAAGCCCCCAACTTCCAATGCCTTAATTCGGCTACAGGGCATCAAGCCCCCATCTTAAAAACGGAGCATCAAGCCCCCATCTCAGAATACGGAGCATCAAGCCCCCAACGTCCAATATGTGACACGACGACTAACAACAACTTTACATCAACATCTCAATGCCAAAACTAGGCCAACATGGTTTATAACATAGACAACAATGTCTTACGACTCGATAACCTTGACGTGGACAAGGACTTCTCTCCACAATATTCTTAATTCGTCATATAACTTCAAAATTCATATAAAATTATTCACAAGGTATTTTTGTGTCAAACCAACGCCATTGGAAAGCTAAAATCCTTATCTACAACTTTCATGTTTACACCAAAGACCAATTCTGTACCTATCAATACCAGTTTTTATTTCAAATTCGTGTACAGAGGCTGAAACTTCACTGTGACCACGTGTAGTAATTCGACGATATCTTAAGTTCTAAAAACAGTTTTTAAGTGAAACCAACGCCATTTGAAAGCTAACACAATTATCTACAACTTTCATGTTTACACCAAAAATCAATTCAAAACGGAAAACGTGTGAAAATGCGCAAGAACATGAAACAGAGATGCTGTCACTGTACAGCTCTCGGGAAGGTCATATTTTCTACCCAAAAACTTTGTTTTAACTCCGATTTTCACCAAACTTGGCCCTATAATTCACTCTTACATAACCTAACTTAATAAGACACAAAAAACAACAATCCAACTCCAGTTCATGCACAATTCATTAGTTCTATTCATCAACAATTATTCTTTTTACCAATAACCCTATTCTTTCTAAACTCTATCATTCTTAACAATTCTGACACCAATCATTACAGAATAATCAAGCAGCAATTCATACGTTAAAATTAATAGTAAGAACACACAATTCATCAATTTTCATGGGAATTCACAAATTAAACCCTAAACTCAATTCTACCCACTTTCTCATGAACCACTAATCAAACATGAAGAATTAAGCCCTTAATTAGAGAAGTGAAACCCCACCCTTACCTGGTTTGATTGAATTACAATAGCTCCTCTTGTCTCTTCTCTCTGGCTCTTGGCTTTTCCCCTTTTTCTCAAACTTCTCTGTTTTCACGTGAAACTGATTTTTCTTTTCTCTGACTATCCTTTTCTTAACCTCCTTCATTCTAATTATTAATTAATTTTAATTAATTCCCACTAATTCCTTTGTTTCCTCTTAATTACACCTCAGCCCCCTTAATTCTAAAATATTCTAATTCCTATCATTATTATTACTAACTATTAATAAAATCATTTAATTAAATAAACAAATCACATAATCACATAAATCAATTAAATAGGACTTTAAACTCTACCAAAAATAAAATAAACAGGCGTTACAACTCTCCCCAACTTATAGAATTTTCGTCCTCGAAAAAAAAATGTACCTCATGCGAACAACTCTGGATACGACTCCCGCATCTTGCTTTCCAACTCCCACGTTAAGCTTTCACCAGTCGTTCCACTCCAAACGACCTTCACAAGAGGTATCTCCTTGCCTCTCAGTTTCTTCACCTCACGTGCTTCAATCCTTATTGGCATAGTCTCAATCGTAAGATTGTCCCTAACCTCCACATCATCTCTCGGAACCACGTGAGAAGGATCCGCAACATACTTCCGAAGTTGAGACACATGGAACACGTCATGCAAATTCGAAAGATGTGGTGGCAAACCCACCCTATAAGCAACTGTTCCCACTCTCTCGGATATCTGATACGGACCAATAAACCTCGGAGTGAGCTTCTTCGACTTCAATGCTCGTCCTACACCCGTCACCGGAGTGACTCTCAAAAACACATGATCACCTTCTTGGAACTCAAGATCTTTCCTGCGCTTATCATGATAACTCTTTTGTCGACTCTGCGACGCTTTCATTTTCTCTCTGATAAGCTTAACCTTTTCCGTAGTTTGACGAACAATCTCAGGTCCAAGCACCACACTCTCACCGGACTCAAACCAACATAAAGGAGTCCTACATTTCCGACCATACAGCGCCTCAAATGGTGCCATTCCAATACTAGAATGGTAACTGTTATTATAAGTAAACTCAATCAATGGCAGATGACTATCCCAAGCTCCACCATGCTCAAGTACACAAACTCTCAGCAAATCCTCCAACGACTGAATCGTCCTCTCTGACTGACCATCTGTTTGCGGATGGTAAGCTGAACTCAACTGCAACTTAGAACCCAATGCCTCCTGAAAACTCTTCCAGAATGTAGAAGTGAACCTTGGATCTCTATCTGAAACGATACTAGAAGGGACACCATGCAGTTTCACTATCACTCGAATATAAATCTCTGCCAACTTATCCACGGGAAAACTGATGTTAATCGGAATAAAGTGTGCAGACTTCGTCAATCTATCCACAATCACCCAAATTGAATCAAAACCACTCGGGGTACTCGGCAAACTCGTCACGAAATCCATAGAAATACTGTCCCACTTCCACTCTGGCACATCTAATGGCGTCAACAACCCAGCTGGCTTCTGATGCTCGATCTTCGATTTCTGACAAATTAAACAAGAATACACAAATTGTGCCACATCACGCTTCAAACCAGACCACCAAAACAACTTTTTCAAATCATGATACATCTTGGTAGCACCGGGATGAATACTCAAATTACTACGATGACTTTCTTCTAGAATTAATCTCTTCATCTCTGCATCATCAGGAATGCAAATTCTATCTCTGAACCGTAACACTCCATGATCATCCACTCTGAAATCACTACCTTCAGTCTGATTAATACCATTCATCAAATCCACTAATTTTACATCCTCTTTCTGTGCTTCCCTAATACTATTCAGAAATTCATTTTTAATCTTCAGCATACCCAAAACTACACTCTGCGGAGTAACTTCACAAACAAGGCTCAAATCTCTAAACTGTTCAAGCAAATCAAATTCTTTCACCATCATAGCAGACATATGTAAGGTCTTTCTACTCAAAGCATCAGCAACAACATTCGCCTTACCTGGATGGTAATTCAATCCAAAATCATAGTCTTTCAGTAACTCAAGCCATCTCCTCTGCCTCATATTCAACTCTTTCTGATCAAACAAGTACTTCAGACTCTTGTGATCACTGAATACTTCAAAACGAGAACCATACAGATAGTGTCTCCAGATTTTCAACACAAAAACCACTGCAGCCAACTCAAGATCATGAGTAGGATAGTTTCTCTCATGAATTCTCAACTGTCGTGATGCATAAGCCACCACTTTGCCATTCTGCATAAGCACACCACCTAAGCCCAATTTGGACGCATCACAGTACACCACAAAAGGTTCATCGGCCTTAGGTAAAACCAAGACCGGAGCTGTCGTCAAACGTTGCTTCAATTCGTTGAAACTTCTTTCACAATGAACATCCCATACAAATGCTCTACCTTTACAAGTCAACTGCGTTAGCGGAAGTGCTAACTTGGAGAAACCTTCAATAAACCTTCTATAATATCCTGCCAAACCCAGAAAACTTCTAACTTCTGTAACTGACTTCGGAGTCTCCCAATGTGATACAGCATCAACTTTGGAAGGATCCACTGCAATACCATTACCTGAAATAATATGCCCAAGAAAACTCACTTCATACAACCAAAATTCACACTTTGACAATTTAGCATAAAGTTTATTCTCTTTCAGCACTTGCAACACAACTCTCAAATGTTCAGCATGCTCTTCTTCGGACTTAGAATAAATCAAGATGTCATCTATAAACACAACGACAAAAAGATCCAAGTAAGCATGAAAAATTCGGTTCATATACTCCATAAATACACCTGGCGCATTAGTGACTCCGAAAGGCATCACATTATATTCGTAATGTCCATATCGTGTCCTAAACGCTGTCTTTTGAATATCCTCATCCTTCACTTTGATCTGATGGTAACCTGACCTCAAATCAATCTTGCTGAACACACGTGCACCGACTAGTTGATCCATCAAATCATCAATCCTCGGCAATGGATACCTGTTCTTTATCGTTACCTTGTTCAGTTGCCGATAATCAATACACAGTCTCATGCTGCCATCTTTCTTCTTTACCAATAACACCGGCGCTCCCCACGGCGATACACTTGGTCTCACAAACTTCTTATCGAGTAAATCCTCTAACTGCTTCTTCAGTTCAGCTAACTCAGATGCTGACATACGATAAGGAGCCATGGACACAGGCTTCGTTCCTGGAACGAGATCAATAGAGAATTCGACCTCTCTTTCTGGGGCACATCAGGGATTTCATCAGGAAAAACTTCAGGGAATTCACATACCACAGGTATCTTATCGATAACCGCCTGATTCTCAATCGACAGGAACGCCATCAAAGAAAACAACTGATTCCCTTCAAGCGCTAACCTCTTCAACTGCTTGGTAGTTATCAACTCCACCTCCCCTTCCTCTTCAACAGAAGAAAAACGTACCGTCTTACTAAAACAGTTAATATGAACGTAGTTGTACTCCAACCAGTTCATACCCAAGATCACATCCATCCCACTCAACGGCAAGCAGACTAAGTCCACTTCAAAATCCTTACCAAACATAGACAACGGACACCGCGACACGACAGACTCTTCTAATTGACCGCCGGACAGACCGACCTGCTTTGATACCAATTGTAACACCCCGTTTCCCAAAGAAAAAAAAAAAATAAATCGCAACTAAATGATAAATCAGAGTAACATCAAAAACGGAGTATTACGCTACTATTTCATTCAGGTAATAAATAGGAAAATTTCTATTTATTTAAATCAATCATGTCAACAATATTCACTAAAATCGCAGCGGAAATATAACAATATTTATTCAACAATTGTTCTATCAAAGTTTGGCACTAAGGTCTCAACGTAATTCATAATAGTAATTAAAATCAACATAATTGTTTTTCAACATAAAATCATAAAACTAATACGTAACAAGGAAAATCCAATAATCAAAGCCCGCCCCGTTACGTATCAGAGCACCTAGACACGTGAGGAGTCCACTCACATCAACAGCTAGTCTTGGAAATCTGCACTTGCCCACAAGGCGGCAATTCCAACAGAAGGGGTGAGATCACAATTCAATAATTAAAAGCATAATAAATCATGCAACAAATAAATCAACTTAACAACATAATCATCATCTCATCAATAATTCATAATTCATTATTCAAGAAAATCATAAAAATTAGTTTTAAGCTTCATCATCTTATCCTTCATTAAATCCTTCTCCTCATCTCATGACACGACACGACTCGACTCGACTCAACAAATGCAACGACACGACTCGACTCGACTATGCAAGACTCTTATGCATGTGGTACCAAACGGAGCATCAAGCCCCCAACTTCCAATGCCTTAATTCGGCTACAGGGCATCAAGCCCCCATCTTAAAAACGGAGCATCAAGCCCCCATCTCAGAATACGGAGCATCAAGCCCCCAACGTCCAATATGTGACACGACGACTAACAACAACTTTACATCAACATCTCAATGCCAAAACTAGGCCAACATGGTTTATAACATAGACAACAATGTCTTACGACTCGATAACCTTGACGTGGACAAGGACTTCTCTCCACAATATTCTTAATTCGTCATATAACTTCAAAATTCATATAAAATTATTCACAAGGTATTTTTGTGTCAAACCAACGCCATTGGAAAGCTAAAATCCTTATCTACAACTTTCATGTTTACACCAAAGACCAATTCTGTACCTATCAATACCAGTTTTTATTTCAAATTCGTGTACAGAGGCTGAAACTTCACTGTGACCACGTGTAGTAATTCGACGATATCTTAAGTTCTAAAAACAGTTTTTAAGTGAAACCAACGCCATTTGAAAGCTAACACAATTATCTACAACTTTCATGTTTACACCAAAAATCAATTCAAAACGGAAAACGTGTGAAAATGCGCAAGAACATGAAACAGAGATGCTGTCACTGTACAGCTCTCGGGAAGGTCATATTTTCTACCCAAAAACTTTGTTTTAACTCCGATTTTCACCAAACTTGGCCCTATAATTCACTCTTACATAACCTAACTTAATAAGACACAAAAAACAACAATCCAACTCCAGTTCATGCACAATTCATTAGTTCTATTCATCAACAATTATTCTTTTTACCAATAACCCTATTCTTTCTAAACTCTATCATTCTTAACAATTCTGACACCAATCATTACAGAATAATCAAGCAGCAATTCATACGTTAAAATTAATAGTAAGAACACACAATTCATCAATTTTCATGGGAATTCACAAATTAAACCCTAAACTCAATTCTACCCACTTTCTCATGAACCACTAATCAAACATGAAGAATTAAGCCCTTAATTAGAGAAGTGAAACCCCACCCTTACCTGGTTTGATTGAATTACAATAGCTCCTCTTGTCTCTTCTCTCTGGCTCTTGGCTTTTCCCCTTTTTCTCAAACTTCTCTGTTTTCACGTGAAACTGATTTTTCTTTTCTCTGACTATCCTTTTCTTAACCTCCTTCATTCTAATTATTAATTAATTTTAATTAATTCCCACTAATTCCTTTGTTTCCTCTTAATTACACCTCAGCCCCCTTAATTCTAAAATATTCTAATTCCTATCATTATTATTACTAACTATTAATAAAATCATTTAATTAAATAAACAAATCACATAATCACATAAATCAATTAAATAGGACTTTAAACTCTACCAAAAATAAAATAAACAGGCGTTACAACTCTCCCCAACTTATAGAATTTTCGTCCTCGAAAAAAAAATGTACCTCATGCGAACAACTCTGGATACGACTCCCGCATCTTGCTTTCCAACTCCCACGTTAAGCTTTCACCAGTCGTTCCACTCCAAACGACCTTCACAAGAGGTATCTCCTTGCCTCTCAGTTTCTTCACCTCACGTGCTTCAATCCTTATTGGCATAGTCTCAATCGTAAGATTGTCCCTAACCTCCACATCATCTCTCGGAACCACGTGAGAAGGATCCGCAACATACTTCCGAAGTTGAGACACATGGAACACGTCATGCAAATTCGAAAGATGTGGTGGCAAACCCACCCTATAAGCAACTGTTCCCACTCTCTCGGATATCTGATACGGACCAATAAACCTCGGAGTGAGCTTCTTCGACTTCAATGCTCGTCCTACACCCGTCACCGGAGTGACTCTCAAAAACACATGATCACCTTCTTGGAACTCAAGATCTTTCCTGCGCTTATCATGATAACTCTTTTGTCGACTCTGCGACGCTTTCATTTTCTCTCTGATAAGCTTAACCTTTTCCGTAGTTTGACGAACAATCTCAGGTCCAAGCACCACACTCTCACCGGACTCAAACCAACATAAAGGAGTCCTACATTTCCGACCATACAGCGCCTCAAATGGTGCCATTCCAATACTAGAATGGTAACTGTTATTATAAGTAAACTCAATCAATGGCAGATGACTATCCCAAGCTCCACCATGCTCAAGTACACAAACTCTCAGCAAATCCTCCAACGACTGAATCGTCCTCTCTGACTGACCATCTGTTTGCGGATGGTAAGCTGAACTCAACTGCAACTTAGAACCCAATGCCTCCTGAAAACTCTTCCAGAATGTAGAAGTGAACCTTGGATCTCTATCTGAAACGATACTAGAAGGGACACCATGCAGTTTCACTATCACTCGAATATAAATCTCTGCCAACTTATCCACGGGAAAACTGATGTTAATCGGAATAAAGTGTGCAGACTTCGTCAATCTATCCACAATCACCCAAATTGAATCAAAACCACTCGGGGTACTCGGCAAACTCGTCACGAAATCCATAGAAATACTGTCCCACTTCCACTCTGGCACATCTAATGGCGTCAACAACCCAGCTGGCTTCTGATGCTCGATCTTCGATTTCTGACAAATTAAACAAGAATACACAAATTGTGCCACATCACGCTTCAAACCAGACCACCAAAACAACTTTTTCAAATCATGATACATCTTGGTAGCACCGGGATGAATACTCAAATTACTACGATGACTTTCTTCTAGAATTAATCTCTTCATCTCTGCATCATCAGGAATGCAAATTCTATCTCTGAACCGTAACACTCCATGATCATCCACTCTGAAATCACTACCTTCAGTCTGATTAATACCATTCATCAAATCCACTAATTTTACATCCTCTTTCTGTGCTTCCCTAATACTATTCAGAAATTCATTTTTAATCTTCAGCATACCCAAAACTACACTCTGCGGAGTAACTTCACAAACAAGGCTCAAATCTCTAAACTGTTCAAGCAAATCAAATTCTTTCACCATCATAGCAGACATATGTAAGGTCTTTCTACTCAAAGCATCAGCAACAACATTCGCCTTACCTGGATGGTAATTCAATCCAAAATCATAGTCTTTCAGTAACTCAAGCCATCTCCTCTGCCTCATATTCAACTCTTTCTGATCAAACAAGTACTTCAGACTCTTGTGATCACTGAATACTTCAAAACGAGAACCATACAGATAGTGTCTCCAGATTTTCAACACAAAAACCACTGCAGCCAACTCAAGATCATGAGTAGGATAGTTTCTCTCATGAATTCTCAACTGTCGTGATGCATAAGCCACCACTTTGCCATTCTGCATAAGCACACCACCTAAGCCCAATTTGGACGCATCACAGTACACCACAAAAGGTTCATCGGCCTTAGGTAAAACCAAGACCGGAGCTGTCGTCAAACGTTGCTTCAATTCGTTGAAACTTCTTTCACAATGAACATCCCATACAAATGCTCTACCTTTACAAGTCAACTGCGTTAGCGGAAGTGCTAACTTGGAGAAACCTTCAATAAACCTTCTATAATATCCTGCCAAACCCAGAAAACTTCTAACTTCTGTAACTGACTTCGGAGTCTCCCAATGTGATACAGCATCAACTTTGGAAGGATCCACTGCAATACCATTACCTGAAATAATATGCCCAAGAAAACTCACTTCATACAACCAAAATTCACACTTTGACAATTTAGCATAAAGTTTATTCTCTTTCAGCACTTGCAACACAACTCTCAAATGTTCAGCATGCTCTTCTTCGGACTTAGAATAAATCAAGATGTCATCTATAAACACAACGACAAAAAGATCCAAGTAAGCATGAAAAATTCGGTTCATATACTCCATAAATACACCTGGCGCATTAGTGACTCCGAAAGGCATCACATTATATTCGTAATGTCCATATCGTGTCCTAAACGCTGTCTTTTGAATATCCTCATCCTTCACTTTGATCTGATGGTAACCTGACCTCAAATCAATCTTGCTGAACACACGTGCACCGACTAGTTGATCCATCAAATCATCAATCCTCGGCAATGGATACCTGTTCTTTATCGTTACCTTGTTCAGTTGCCGATAATCAATACACAGTCTCATGCTGCCATCTTTCTTCTTTACCAATAACACCGGCGCTCCCCACGGCGATACACTTGGTCTCACAAACTTCTTATCGAGTAAATCCTCTAACTGCTTCTTCAGTTCAGCTAACTCAGATGCTGACATACGATAAGGAGCCATGGACACAGGCTTCGTTCCTGGAACGAGATCAATAGAGAATTCGACCTCTCTTTCTGGGGCACATCAGGGATTTCATCAGGAAAAACTTCAGGGAATTCACATACCACAGGTATCTTATCGATAACCGCCTGATTCTCAATCGACAGGAACGCCATCAAAGAAAACAACTGATTCCCTTCAAGCGCTAACCTCTTCAACTGCTTGGTAGTTATCAACTCCACCTCCCCTTCCTCTTCAACAGAAGAAAAACGTACCGTCTTACTAAAACAGTTAATATGAACGTAGTTGTACTCCAACCAGTTCATACCCAAGATCACATCCATCCCACTCAACGGCAAGCAGACTAAGTCCACTTCAAAATCCTTACCAAACATAGACAACGGACACCGCGACACGACAGACTCTTCTAATTGACCGCCGGACAGACCGACCTGCTTTGATACCAATTGTAACACCCCGTTTCCCAAAGAAAAAAAAAAAATAAATCGCAACTAAATGATAAATCAGAGTAACATCAAAAACGGAGTATTACGCTACTATTTCATTCAGGTAATAAATAGGAAAATTTCTATTTATTTAAATCAATCATGTCAACAATATTCACTAAAATCGCAGCGGAAATATAACAATATTTATTCAACAATTGTTCTATCAAAGTTTGGCACTAAGGTCTCAACGTAATTCATAATAGTAATTAAAATCAACATAATTGTTTTTCAACATAAAATCATAAAACTAATACGTAACAAGGAAAATCCAATAATCAAAGCCCGCCCCGTTACGTATCAGAGCACCTAGACACGTGAGGAGTCCACTCACATCAACAGCTAGTCTTGGAAATCTGCACTTGCCCACAAGGCGGCAATTCCAACAGAAGGGGTGAGATCACAATTCAATAATTAAAAGCATAATAAATCATGCAACAAATAAATCAACTTAACAACATAATCATCATCTCATCAATAATTCATAATTCATTATTCAAGAAAATCATAAAAATTAGTTTTAAGCTTCATCATCTTATCCTTCATTAAATCCTTCTCCTCATCTCATGACACGACACGACTCGACTCGACTCAACAAATGCAACGACACGACTCGACTCGACTATGCAAGACTCTTATGCATGTGGTACCAAACGGAGCATCAAGCCCCCAACTTCCAATGCCTTAATTCGGCTACAGGGCATCAAGCCCCCATCTTAAAAACGGAGCATCAAGCCCCCATCTCAGAATACGGAGCATCAAGCCCCCAACGTCCAATATGTGACACGACGACTAACAACAACTTTACATCAACATCTCAATGCCAAAACTAGGCCAACATGGTTTATAACATAGACAACAATGTCTTACGACTCGATAACCTTGACGTGGACAAGGACTTCTCTCCACAATATTCTTAATTCGTCATATAACTTCAAAATTCATATAAAATTATTCACAAGGTATTTTTGTGTCAAACCAACGCCATTGGAAAGCTAAAATCCTTATCTACAACTTTCATGTTTACACCAAAGACCAATTCTGTACCTATCAATACCAGTTTTTATTTCAAATTCGTGTACAGAGGCTGAAACTTCACTGTGACCACGTGTAGTAATTCGACGATATCTTAAGTTCTAAAAACAGTTTTTAAGTGAAACCAACGCCATTTGAAAGCTAACACAATTATCTACAACTTTCATGTTTACACCAAAAATCAATTCAAAACGGAAAACGTGTGAAAATGCGCAAGAACATGAAACAGAGATGCTGTCACTGTACAGCTCTCGGGAAGGTCATATTTTCTACCCAAAAACTTTGTTTTAACTCCGATTTTCACCAAACTTGGCCCTATAATTCACTCTTACATAACCTAACTTAATAAGACACAAAAAACAACAATCCAACTCCAGTTCATGCACAATTCATTAGTTCTATTCATCAACAATTATTCTTTTTACCAATAACCCTATTCTTTCTAAACTCTATCATTCTTAACAATTCTGACACCAATCATTACAGAATAATCAAGCAGCAATTCATACGTTAAAATTAATAGTAAGAACACACAATTCATCAATTTTCATGGGAATTCACAAATTAAACCCTAAACTCAATTCTACCCACTTTCTCATGAACCACTAATCAAACATGAAGAATTAAGCCCTTAATTAGAGAAGTGAAACCCCACCCTTACCTGGTTTGATTGAATTACAATAGCTCCTCTTGTCTCTTCTCTCTGGCTCTTGGCTTTTCCCCTTTTTCTCAAACTTCTCTGTTTTCACGTGAAACTGATTTTTCTTTTCTCTGACTATCCTTTTCTTAACCTCCTTCATTCTAATTATTAATTAATTTTAATTAATTCCCACTAATTCCTTTGTTTCCTCTTAATTACACCTCAGCCCCCTTAATTCTAAAATATTCTAATTCCTATCATTATTATTACTAACTATTAATAAAATCATTTAATTAAATAAACAAATCACATAATCACATAAATCAATTAAATAGGACTTTAAACTCTACCAAAAATAAAATAAACAGGCGTTACATAAACAAACTCACAGCATCCAAGTTAATAGCATACAACGGCAAAATGCCTACAATAAATAATACGATAAAACTAAAATCACCGGAATATCCAAGTCTCCGGATCTGCAACGTTGATGCACAAATCATTAGTTGAATCTGCAATTGATTGAAGCCGATCCTTCAAAACGAATCAAATGAACACCGCAACAATACGGAAAATCAAATAACGCCGCACAAGACGACGAACAACACAACGCCTCACAAGACGACGAACAACAACGCCGCACTAGACGGCGAAATCACCAAAAAACACAAAAGAAAAATGTGGTATAAGTGAAAACCACTTATTTATATTAAAAGAGAATAACAAACAAATGTAGAGGGTGATTTTAGGCCAAAAAAGACCTAAAATCACCCCCTCTATGAACAAAGATGGAAGAGAGAACAAGAAGGAAAATTTTCTTTTTTGACAATAACTTGTACATCATTTCTTAAAAATAAAAAGAAATTTTTTATATTTAGAACTTAAACAAACAAAACTTCTTATTTTGGTGTGAAAAAAAAACAAATTCTCAACATTATAAATATTTTTCTCTCTCTATTAACCATTTCTATCTCACTGAAACTTCTCTCTTTCACCACCGTCTCTTTCCATCTCTGCATCTTACTCCACCGAATTCGATGATTCTTTATGTATGCCCTCATATGTTGTCATCCCCTCTTAATTATTTTTTCGTTTGTTACTGTAATATATTAGTAAAAAAAATTTCTCTGCATTGAACCCTAGGATTTCTCTTATGTATGTGTATTCTTTCTCGTTGACAATTTGGACAATAAAGGATTCTATGAAGATATTAGTCAATACAGAAATTGAGGAAACAACTGTGTGTTTTTTTCTTCTTTCGGAAAAGAATTTTGTGTTATGTTGTGTTTTTTTTTATCCTCGACTAATTTTGTTCTGCGATCGAGAAAATGTATAACATGAGACTAATTGATAAATGTAGTGAATGAAAACTGTATCTATATTTTGCAAATTACTTAGTTTTTTATAGTGACAAAAAAAGAAAAATAAATTTAATCGGGTCAATCTTACCCAAAAGTCCGTTAGCTCGTAAAAGGCCAGGCTCAGACACTAAATTTTCAGTTTATATTTTATTTCAGACTTTTTAACTCAGTCAGATAAAACTTAATACCCATCTGACCCGGACTGCCCATTTTAACAGTTCTAAATTCGACACAACCTAAATTCAAATTCGAATCTAAAATGAGAAAAAAAATAGTAAATTGCACAAATAACGACCTCAAACTAATGACAAAGACAAATGGCTTTCCGAAGTGGCGCATAGCCAACGAATTAATAAAAAAAAATCAAAACTTATATATTTCATTTCGTGTGGTTCACTCCATTTCTCAAATTTTCTCATTTTCTCATTCTTTTTCTCTCTTCAATGGCTGAAACTTCAACCCTATTCAGATTCCGATTCTCTTCTCCACCTTTCAATTCCATTTCTCCTTCCAAATCTTCCTCATTCATCAACATCAACAACAACAACAATTCTTTCACTCTTTCATCACCACCTTCTTTCTCTCATCAACCTCTTCTCCGTTTTTCCCCCAAAGCTAACCATTCCAACAACATCAGCAACAACTCCGGCGATGATTCTCTTGAGTTCTTTCCTTGGTCCGATTCCGACACCGGTATTCGCTTATTTATTCATTTGTTTTTGTTTCTTTCAAATTCTAGCTGCTTGATTTTGTACCACAAGTTAAATTTGTTTATTAGGGTTGTCAAAATTGAGCTCAATTTCTGATTTTTGTTGTCTTGAAATTATTTTCAGATATTTCTATTTAGATTAGAGATTTTGTGAATAATTCAGTTAAAATGATTTTGGGATGATTTTGGGATGAGACTGGAACCCCTTGATGTCAGAACTCGTTCTGAATTCAAGACTATTAAGACCATCTCCAATGGAGAATTCAATTGTTGAGTACTTAAAGGGCTGTACACATCATTTATTTATAATTTTTTAATAGTAGTACCTAATAAGCACTCAATATCTCCAACACAACACCTCTGTAAAAAGTTCTTAATGGGTCCCACCAATAACTCTACATCATTTAATATAATAATAAATTATTATTTTTTATCTCATAAAGTAATGTGGTAGAAGAAAAATAATATATAAAAATATGTGGGACCTTATAAGAATCATGAGAGAGAAAGTGCTTAAATAAGCATAGGTACCTATGCTTATTTAAGCATAGGTACCTGATAGGTATTATTTTTGCATGTGCTCTAATGAGAGTACCTAATAGGTACTAGTTCTTAATAGGTACTCTTTCCTAAGCACCTTTTTCTAGGAACCAGACTGTGAAAACAAAACAAATAAAATTAAAAATAAAAGTCTTCATTTTGTGGAAAATAATTGACTTGATTAATATGAAGTTAGTTACGTTTGTGTTTCTGATTTTTCACAGAAATTCAATGGGTTGCTCAGGATAGATTTACCTTCTTTACCGATGATGGACTTGTCCAGATTGGAGGCTCCATGGTTCCTCGTCGTGTCAGGTCTTCTGATGTATGATTTTATCATTCAATATTTTTTTCCGGTGATAGTTTTTTTGGTTATATTTGGATTGAATTGCATGTATCTTTTAGTTTTTGGTACATTGCAATAGGTATCTTTTGTCGAGTATCGAAGTTCCAAAATCTTGACTTATTTGGAGAAGAGCCAGCTGGGATTTTTATTATACAATCTGTAATTGATTGTTTCAAATCTAAGCCCCTTTGTGTTTAATCAAACAAAATCATGTGCGTTCAAAACTTATGTTGAAATTGAAATGTTGGAAAAGGGTGAAACCACTTTATTGAAGATGCTTTGGTATTGTGTTGTGAATTCATCTACTTTAAAAGCTTAAGCTGTAATTGGTTATGGTCCGATCTGAGTCTGTAGTTCTATTACTTGTGATTATACGGTTTTAATTATGTACTTGCTCCTTTTGCTTTATTGCATGTTGTAACAGAGACTTAGACTATTTTCCCTCTTATCCCTCACGTCACGTGGAAAAGTATCTTGGTCTTTCATGTAGAACACTTGGCTTCATAGAATCGGCTTCTAACTTTTAAGGCCAAGATATTGTATGCAGTTATAATGAATGAAGTCTGAACTATCTTCATGTTTCACAGAAGCAAGGGAAATCCAAAACTGCTAAAAAATATCAACGGTATCAAGAAAGTAACTATATGGACCCCAATCAAGGCCTTTGTTTAGGTGCACTCTTTGATATTGCAGCTACAAATGTAAGTACCTATTCTTTTGACTAAACCTCCATTATGAGTTATCCTTTTCCGTCTTATAGATTTGAATGTCCTCTTTCCAGGGACTTGATATGGGCAGAAGACTCTGCATTTTTGGTTTCTGTCGCTCCATTGAGATGCTTAGTGATGTAGTTGAAGATACTGTCTTGGAGCATGGTGGGGAGGTAGGTTATCATAAGTAATAATTCCTAAGTAATATGGAGTAATTATTTTTCTTTTAGCAATAAAATAATGGCTAATTCTAGTGAGCACAAGTGAGGTTGTGTACTATGCACACCATTTTATCACTACTAGATAAACAATGCCCCCGATTTGATGCTACATACACCCTCTCCACCAAATCTTTCTCCTCATCTTCCTCTCAACCACTCTTCATGCTTGGACGCAACTTGCACTGCTAGTAACTGAGTGTCGATTTTTGGGTTCTCGGGAGAGGGTTCAAATTTGTTAGGGGTTTGAGCTTGTTGTTGTTAATTAGGCTACTTATACCCTCACAAGACAACAACTTCCCAACTCAGACAATAAGATTTCCCATCCACTTTTCAACGAAATCACTAAGATTTTAGGTTCTGAAATCGTAATCCCGTACTATTGCCCATCTGGTTTCAATTCCTCTTCAGCTGAATTACTGGGTTGTGATTGTGATTTGTGATGCTAATTCCCCATACTAATTAGATTTTTTTTTTCCTTCACTTCTCTGTTATCACCTGTCAACCCAAATTATCTGATCATTAAAATTAATTTTATATGGCACACAGGTAATTGCTGCAGAGAAGGCAAGCAAAGGCAATTTGCATGAAAAGCTAACCATGACTGTTGCAGTACCATTACTATGGGGCGTTCCTCCAGCCTCTGAGACACTTCACCTAGCCGTTAAAAGCGGAGGAGGAATTGTAGACAAAATCTATTGGCAATGGGACTTTCTGTAGATATATATATTAGGTCTTCTAACCATTCTTTGTGCACCCTGTACATAAAATTAGTATCTCTGCTGTATATGCACAAAAAAGTTGTTGTCATTGTATATTTGTATTGTATCTGTGTACATGTACAAAGGATTATTTTCATGTCAATATCCAATTGTCTGTTCTATCAGCCACAATAAATTGTAAGGTTGTGGCCTTAGAACTTAAACTTGAAATTTGACTCTGATTTGATGAATAATTTCCTTATTTGATTAAAATAATTTTATTTTGTCAAGGATAAAAGTAATCAATGGATTAAATTTACTTTGCTACCTTCTTCGGTTAGAAACAATGCAAGTTGAGCAATTTTTCTACGGAATATATAGAAACGAAAATTTTCTTTTAAAGTGACACTTAAGAAAACCAGGAAGAAGTAGGTATAGTTACATTATAAAATTATTAATTTGTTTAAATAACAACCATTTATGTTTTAACTTTTACTCAATTCAAAGGATCAAAATCCTCTCAAAGTTTTGGGTGTTGAATGGTCTCCTCTCAAGTTTAATTTGGTCTTTGAGTATTGGCCATTATATGAGTGGTGTAGTGAGGTGTTAAAATTCATAATGGTAGTTTCTGGTATGTGAGCTTGCTTTCTTCTTTCTGGTGTTAACATTTTGGCTCCTAATGGAAGGGCCCCGGTAATTCAGAGTTCGACCGGTAAGTAAAGTTTAATCATGATGAAATCAAATTTGGGTTCTTCCGAACGATTCATTTTAGTGGTTGTTTATTAACCACTTGAATCAAATGTCTTAATTATGTGAGATTGCTAATGGAGAACAAACATGAAGAGAAAAATGGAGAGGATCTTAATTCAAAAATCACACTCTCGTCATTCTATCTTTTTCATTATATGAAACCTAATTGGCCTTCCTACCAGACAAAGAGATGGTTTGAACTTTAAAAACAAAAAATAATAAAACATCTAAACAATACAAAAAATTAAAAGGAATATATAATTTTATATTTATTCATGAAGTTTTATATTTTATAATAAAACATCCACAAAAGTAGAACACAATATTTTATTGCATGATAATATTTGTGTACAATTTTATTTGAGTACATCAACTACAAATCTATTTTTGCCATAATTTGTAACAAGGGTTTGACCAAAGGAAATTAAACGTCTATATATCGTTTGGATATAATTTGTGGCTCAATTCTATTCCCCTTATCATCATAAAAAATTGCATCTGGAAATTGCATAGGTTGGCATTTCTCACCCATCAATATGGTCTTCTTCCACAAACATCTATCATCCTCTTGCTTCTTTTTTTTCATGCGACTGTCTTTGATTGCCTTGCTCATTGTTTTCAAGCCACTATATGGGATGATTACCTTGGAAATTTTATTTATAATCTTCTTTGGGGTATAGGATAATATGTGAACATTTGTTTCAATTGCTTTCTTAGAATCATGCATGGCTTCTAAAGGTACAACACATGTGAAATGGAAGAAAATTGTAGACATTTTCATATGGTAGATGGAATAACTCATACTATTCATTTGTGTAGTGAAGTAGTGGTATTGTAATTGAAAATATATTTGCACATAAGATTTTGGGTTTATGTGTGTATATATGCTAGAGGTTGGTCAAAGAAAATTAGGAGAAATATATTATATAATGATTTTCCTTAAAGAAATTTGGCATTAAATAACTAGATTTGATAAGAATAAATATGATACATTGATCGGTTAAAAAAAAAATATATGATACATTGATACTAGAGTACATATTTTAAGAGTGAAAATATTGATATGGTCAAATTATATTCATTCTGAAAAAGAAAATGCTAGAAATAGACAAATAGTAGAGAAACGAGACAAGTAAAAGACGGTTGGAAAATATAATCATGATATATAGTCAAATTAATTAAAAAATTTCCTTTAAATAATACCCAATCAAAATAAAAAAAATATTATGGTTTTTTTTAAAAAAGTAAAATAATATTCAAACTATATAAATATGGAATCATTAATATCAAATTTTAAAATAGAAGATATAACAATATCTTAGAAGATTTGTAAAAAAAAACAATATGTTAGAAGAGATAACTTTTTTTTTATGAGCCGTTGGTTTTTTTTTTCTTTTCAGGTTAATGGTATAGAGTTTGACTTTGTAATAATAAAAATATATCCTAGTTTTGAATTTAAACAAATTTAGAGTTTTATCATAAAAATTACTTTTTAAAGTTTGAAGTTCATGCACTTAAATTCTTTGTTTTAATAAATAAAACTATTTTATAAAAGCTATTAGGATTATTTTTTCATTTAAAATGATTTTTTTAATCAACCAAAGAATCAAATATGTTAATAATAATAAAAAAAATAAAAAAGGTGTGCTCATCCTAGATGTTACAACAAGAGTTTATACAATTCAAAAAACCAAAGCAAGAGCTAAATTATCAAAAAGAGATACACATCAAGTAACTCCCAAACAGAACATAGGATTTGAATACCACATATATAAAGGTGAATATTTTTTAAAATTCATTTGATTTTTTTTTCTTTAAACAAATCTTTTTTTTTTTGAAAGAATCTTAAAACAAATCTTAAACAAACAAACATACCCTAAAAATACTCTTGACACTAGTTTGAGCCTACAATTCGATGAATATAAACCAAATAACGCACTCTAAAAATACATAAAATAACACCTTAATCTTGTATTTTCTCTCACAATCACATTAAAATGCTTAAACAAAAGCATTTTTCCTTTTTCCCCTTTTGTGTTTCGAGATTAAATCTTTTTTGCAATGTAATACAAATGCTCACTGTATATTTTTTATGAGGTTTTAGATTTACGGAGGTTTGTCCTCCTTTTACTTTTTCCCAATTTACCGAGGTTTTAATTTCACTAAGGTTTTAGTTTTACAAGACTTTTGCTAACATGTGCCCTTATAGGACACATCACTCATGTAACGCATGTTAATGAATCTAAAAGTGAAAAAATTATCTAAAAGTTGAATGCACAATTTTTGAAGCGAATATTTTTTATTAAAATGTTAGCATTCTCCTTTACTTATTATAAAATAACTTCTTATATATCTCAATGTTTTTCTCATCAAAATTTTCTTTCAACAACCACATCTCTCCAATTAAAACAGTGAACAAGAAACAATGCAATATCAAATTCTTGTATAGTCATTACTTTTTGTCACAAAAAGACTAACAAAATTGTGTTTGGTTAAGTTTCTCTTCACCACTAACATACTCCATTGAATTTTTACAGTATTTCGCCTGTCGATCACATTTAATTTGATAACATACATGACCAGTACAAATGTGTAAACTGACTGCACATTTAATCACTTAATTTCCATTATTGGTAGATGCTTTTTTCTTCCTCTTGCTCTTGGACTTGACGGCGTCCTGCAAAGTCTTAACTTCATTACTTTGCTCGGCAGTTACAGCTGTGTCAATTGGTGCAGAATCTGTCTTGATTTGCTGTTGTGGTTCTTCCGGCTTAGTCTCCTGTCTTGAATCCCTTTCTTTACTAGGCGCTGATTGTCCTGCTTATTTTACAACAGTTGTAAATGTAATCACTAATGAGTAATATTTTGAACTTCAATCTTCTCATTAGACTACATAATACTTGTATAAACTATATGAAGAAGCTATTCAAAAAGGTAGAGAAGCAATTTGTAATGATCCTAGAGGCCCAATTAAGTGTCAAGCCCAAAATAGAATTAAGTAGTGAGTCTAGAATAAGTGATATCCCTATATAATCTTGTATTGGCTTATGGAATGATTATGAAATATGAGAAATTAGTCTTTTCTTCTTATCTTCTTCTTAGGAGGTTTCTCTACCCTCGAAGTAGAGTAATTCTATTTTCTTAACCATTACACAATTACCATTAGCAGCTTTTAGAAGATCTGAATTGATACATTCTGAGTAGGGATCCCTAAAAAGTGAAAGAACAATAGTAGCAAGATATGAAACATATTTTTACTAAAGTTTAAAAGAGCACGTAAACGTAAACATTTTTCGTCAACATAGACAAAATTCAGAATAGAAGCACCAAAATGACCTATAATAGTACTTATTAATTTCAGCAGTTCACTTTCTATGACTGTTACTTTAACATTCTTATGCCATATAGATTTCCATATTATCAATCCATTGGCTATAAGCAACAGTCTTCAATTTAATAAATTGTTCTTATATTAGATTTATTATATATATGAATGAATTGAACAAGAAACAACTAGACTAAAAATAAATTCCAAAAATGAAAAAACAAATAAGCTATTATTAGTTCTTGCCATACCAACTTGAGGGACCACCAGTGAAATTCTTTGAGCCTCCATCTTTCTTTTTACTCTGTACTTGTCCTGATGATGTGGTGTCGCATTCCATAAAATTTGCCTCATCTTTCGACTTCAATTGATCTAGATGATTATCATCTTTACAACCATTCAATTGGTTTTGTTTTCCCCCTAATCTTACAGTGTTTCCACATACATCCATGGAAACAGAGGAAGAACGACGTTTAATCTTCTGTAACGCCCTTTCATTGTTGTGCTTTTCAACCTACAACAATTCAGACAACAAAAGAAATGATATACATTCCATACGAGATTGATATGGCAATTGAGACATATTGCTTGTGTCAAGTACATCTAGAAAAAAGAATATATTAACGCACACTTCAATGCAATGTAAAACAAGTAGACGGCAACTCATATACTATAGTTCCTCCTGTAACTATAACTAAACCGACCAGAGAACTTATAAGCTGAATCTTAAATATGAAGACTTGTTTTAATATTTCTCACCATCAGAGCTTAGCACCTAACACAAAATGTGAGATGATATTAACTAAATTTATTATTCGTCCCAACTAGTCAGCAGCTCGATTGGTAAGATGAAGGACACCAAAGGAGTACTAACTCGGAGGTCAAGATTTCAAACTTTGAAAACTAACATAACCTACAAGCATTTCCCTATATATATATATATATAAAATCTAAATGTATCATTCGCATCATAAGCATTGAAAGCAAATGAGGCCCCTGAAGCTTAAGGATAAATATAAAGAAAGAAAAGACAACTCACTGCATCTTTTATCTTGGCTGTAATATCACCAGCTTTAACATGAGCAAGTTTCAAACAATGCATGATAACCTGTTGAAAGATTGCTTGCTCCCCAGGCTTTTGAATGGCACAAACATCGCCATTTGCATTAAGTGTTGTAGTCATATGTCCAGTCATTACAGCTTCTTCGTGGTATGTTGGATCCAAAACCTAAACATTGTCATATGTAATCAGAAGACGACACTCCTATTATGTACCAAAATCAAGAAAAATGTGCATTAGAGAGAGATCTTTACCACCAGATTTTCGTTACTGAAAAATCCAAAGGTGACAGCAATCGGAAGATGATGTATAATCAAAGGGAGTGGCTCACGCATCTGCAATGGATATTAACTTAATTATAAATAACAATTGTGGAAGCTAAACGGACAACAGCAACAAATGGAAACAGTGTTAAATTGAAGCCGCTAACCTCAGGTGGATGCACTACAACTTGTTGACCATCCTCTCCCCCCAACGAGCATTCAGGCCTTCTGAATGTCAACAGAGAAGCCAATGCAGCAATATTTGCAGCATCAACAAGATTCCTGTTCACAGTTAAAACATAATAATAGTTAGCCTTGTCCTGTTTGGATAAACATCTTAATTGAGCTCTTAAACTATAAGCACTTACCATATATAAGTGTGCATGCATAAGCTATTTGTATAACAAAAGATAAAATAAATTCAAACAGTTTTCATATAAGCTATAAATCATTTTCATAAACTATTATGGAGAGCTTCTTGAAAGAAGTTGATTGATATCAGCCTATGAAGCATGGACACATGCACAGACACTGAGAGTCTAACAATAAATTTTAAAAACAAAATGATATAATTCAATGAAACTGTAAATGTCAGTGTCGTACGACGTGTGTTCGACACTGAAACATGTCTAATCCGAATAGCGTTTGTGCTTCATAGATAGTGGCTTATGAATATGTCATAAGTCATAACTCATAAGTTGTTTTCATAAGTTCTTTCAAACAGTTTCACACGTGCTTATAGCAATAAATAAGTTCAAAAGCTGAAATCTAATTCTAAAATCTAACTCATCCTGCATTGTCTAAGAGATAAAACAAATTCAAACTATTTTCATAAAAGCTATAAACCGTTTTCATAAACTATTATGAATAACTTATTGATATAAGTTGATTGATAGCAGCCTACGAAGCACGGACACAGACACGCTGACAGTCTAACTCCGATAAATTTTAAAAACAAAAAAATATAATTCAATGTAATAGTAAATGTCAGTCTAGTATCAGTGTCACACGACGCGTGTCCAACTCCGACATTGGAACATATCTAATCCAAAGATTGTCCGTGCTTCATAGATAGCAACTTATTAATACGTTTCATAAGCTCTCTCAAACAGTTTCACACCTGCTTACACCAGTAAATAACCTCAAAAACTGAAATCTAATTCGAACTCACCCAGCATTGTCCAGTACATGAATATCAATTCTAATAGCCCAAACAACCTTAGCAGAAACAATACAAAGAGATTCAGTATCAACAGCTCTACTTTCCCTTAAACCGCGATCAATAATCCGTCCTAACTCAACAGCAGACTCTCCAGGCCGTCCAGGCTCAAATTCAGGATCAGCCATTGGAGAAAACTCAGTAAATATCGAAAGTGTGCCTTCATTAGGTCTATCTTTATAAGGTTGCACAAGTTGAGCAGTTACAAAACTCATCACACGTGTTTCACCTAACTGAACTTCTGCAGAACCATCATTCTTACCAAATTTAATGCTTAATTTTCGATACTCTAACGGTCCGCAACCATCGACTCGAAGCTCTGATAGTAGAGCGGTTTGGATGAAATTCTTTTCGTTAACGGTTAACTGCCAACAGTTTGCTAATCTATGCTCCATAATGCTGATGGAAGAAGGAGATGGAGAGTGATGTAGCTAAGTAATAACCAGTTTATCGCTGATTCTAGTGGCCGATGAGCACCTCCGGTGGTGTTTTCCGGGAAGTTGGATTCAATGCGGCGAGTCGAAGTCCAACTTACAATGGCGAAACTTGCAGTGGCTGAATATTTTTGGACGGAGCTGTTTAGTTTTGTTATTTTAGGTTTTAGCTATTTTGTAACCCAAAAAAAAAAGGTTTTAGCTATTTTTTTAATGTTTTTTTTAAGACATTGTTAACACTCTTTAAGACTAAAATAGCAAATTTTTTATAGAATTTTTATGAGAAATTATAAAATAAAGAGTCCAAAGTTACCATTGCGCGAGGAACTAAATTATATTTTGTTGAAGCTCATTATGTACTAACCTCTAAGTAAATAAAAATATTTTTAAAAGAGTTATTTTATTCCAAATAACATCGTTGTGAACTACAACCGTTAATGTTTGTGTGAGTGAAAATGATAATATTCTTTAACTGAACACCTCGAATCTGAACCACAATACCAACTGTCAACAATCTTGAGCACCAACCTGCAAAAAATAATTTTCCAATACACCACAACAGTTCAAATACAAATATTCCTCCCGCACAAAAAAACGCCGCCTCCAAATCCATCCTCTCCTCTCACATGCTATCCCCTTCTGATCGACGATTTGTGTATCAAAATATTTTAATGACTGCAAGTGCACAGTTTCGTCGTGTAGTTTTAAAAGATTATCGAACCACAGAGACCAATAATCGAACTACCGTATTTCTGTTGTCACGGTGTAAATCTAAGGCGAATAGGTGTTTTAGAATTGTTTTGAATTTTAAAACAAAATTAAAATTAAAGAATTAAATTAATAAAAACGGGATATCGGTACGTAACTTAATTAACCGTCGGGAATTTAATAAATTAATAGCGCGCGTGAAAAGGGTTTATCTTTCAGAAGAACTTTCTTAATTTAAAAGTCTAAACCTCACACTCTCGTTTTGTTGATAAAAACCATACTTTCTAAGCTAGGAGTTTTACTGTCACTTTTCTACCACCTTAGCTTCGAAAGTATATTTTGAAAATCAATTAGTTCTAATTAATCCTAACGTGGCTCTCGCTCGTTCAAAGATTAATATCAAATTCCTACTATCTAGTTAAAACCTCAAACTCTCGCTCTATTGATTCAAAAGCTTAGGAGTTTTAAAATTAGGAATTCGAATCAGAAAAATAGTTTAGGAAGTGCGCGCTAAATCATTATTAAACTCCCTTTGGAGAATTAATTTACATACCGATATCTAGAAATTTAGCTAGACATAAAGCAAGAAACAAATAAATAAAAGCTGTAAATTAAATAAGGCATAAATAAATAATTAAATAAAAGCATTAAAAAGAACCTGAAATAAAAAGTCTGAGATAACTTGAATTAAAATTGACGAAAATAACCGGTACAGAATTCTTGACAGGAAAGTGAAAACAGAACTGAAAACGGATTCCCGGTGTGGGAATACCGTTACAGTTACTGTAACTAGAAACCTAAACTGACAGAAAACTGAAGGAAATAATGCGTAATCAGATCTGAAATTTGAGCTTCTATTTATAGGGGAGGATTTGCTAGTACGATCCACAAAAGTAGGAAAGATAAGCTTCACTTTGATCTCATCCAATTGCCATCCGATTAGGAACAGAAAACGGATCAGACGAATGCCTCTTCCCCACGTCACGCAAAATTAGTTACATTTGGGCCTTGAATTCTGTGGCGAGCGCCACAGGGCTGGTGGCGAGCGCCACCATGCTGCTTTCTTGCTGGGCTCAGTTGGGCTGCGCAGATTTTGTGCTTTGCACCCCCTTTTTGCTCCGTTTTTGACACTTTTTGCTCAAATCTCTTCTCCGACCTATTTTATTCGACAAAAGTAAAAACAAATCAAATACTAACATAAAAAGACATAAATGAAATAAATACATATGCAAATGCAACTAAAATTCACCTAAATCAATCTAAAAATACGATATGATTTCGTGTCGTCACCTTCTAAACATCTTCAAAAAGAATTAAAATAGATTTCATGGCCCTTACATTCATCCAACTCTTCTCATCCGCAATAAGAGTGTAGCATCACAACTTATTGATCTCAAGAGTGTAGATGAGAAATAAGAACCTGAATCTCAAGAGTCTGGACTATCGCCATCATTGCTCTTTGAACACATTAGCCTCCACATACGAATGTAGCATCACAACTTATTGATTTTCAAGAGAATTGATTTTGCAATTTAGAAGGGAATAACATCACAACTTATTGTCCGTTTATCTTTTATTGATTTGTAATTAACTTAAATCTATCGATAATATTTACTTCATTAAGAAATTTAATAAAAATAAATTTATTTAAACCAAAAATAATTTATTTAAATTTTTGTCTTTTTGAGAGATTAATATTGTTATTATAATTAGTAATTTAGTACTAATCAAAAATTATTATTAATGGTTTGTAATCCAAGAAAATAAATAATGTAATCCTTCATTCTCTCTAAAATATCTATTTTCTTTTTATAATAAAAATAAAATATCTATTTTAAATTTACAAAACCTAATAGTACTACAATAATCTCTTATTTTTCTCCTTCATCGCTTTCCTTCATTCTCTCTAATTCTCGTACTCCTCCTACTCTACTGTTATTAATCCATCGACTCTTACAATGCATAAAAAAAGTAAAATGTCTCACATATTTAACAAGGAGAAGATGAAAAGACACGCCAAGAACAAAACCGTTTTTCCCGCGAACTCTTCGGTTTTTTCTTCTCAATTTTTCTCTAACCCTTCGTTTTTTTCATCTCAGTTTTTCCCCGACTCTTCGTTTTCTTCTTCTCAGTTTTTCTCAAACCCTATTGATCGTCTCAAAACGTTACGAGAACAGCAACAACAACAACAACAACAACCACAATCCGCCGCGTTCCGCTTCCAACAAAGCCTCTTCCCACAGCAAAATGCACCACAACGTCCTTCTAAACATCAATGTCCGGCTTGTAACGCTACCATTTTCGGACTTAGTAACGTCTCGATGTTCCGTTGCCCTTACTGTCTGGTTCAGCTTGATGCTAATGCTATTAATGTTAATATTGATGTTGAAGAAGAAGCTAACGAGGTTTTTATTATTTTTTTTGTTACTTTTTTCTTTTTAGTGTAGTTGGTGATTGGTGATGATTTGATTTTGACCTAATTTTGAATTTTGTGGAATTTCATGTGATAAATGTTGTGTTGCTTTAGAGAATGATTGTTTTATTTTTTTACCTAACTTGTTGTGCAAGATATATTTTGGAGGGTTTCTTAATTGGTAGGAAAATAGTTTTGGAATGTTCTATTGATATCCTTTTATTGTTGATTAACACTTACCCGGAGTACCTAAGAATGTACCCTTCATTTTTACGGACTATCCTTGTATTTATATCTCATGATTTTTTTTCGTCTTCTTTCAATACGAAAATATATATCAGCTGGTTAAAGAAGTAGAGCAGGATGAAGTTGAAGGTGGTACGCCTGGAGAAACATTTACGGATTATGTAAGTTATAGACTCTAGAGATCAAATTATATTAAAACTTTGTTTGGGTTAATTTATCGAATACCAAGGTCTCTTATTATGCAGCGACCATCAAAGCTATCTATTGGACCGCCACACCCTGATCCGATTGTGGAAACATCTTCCTTGTCTGCAGTGCAGCCACCTAAGCCTACTTATGTTCCAAAGATTCAATATGACTTAGAATTATACAAGACTTTGTCGTGCTTGCAGATCGAGACTTTGGTTTATGCTAGCCAGGTTTCTTCCCCCACATGATTGCATATTGATAATTAATAATTACAATTTAGCTATCATATGTATGATGCTTCTTTCCATGGCAGAGACATCTTCAACATATTCCAAATGGTGCTAGGGCTGGATTCTTTATTGGAGATGGAGCGGGTGTAGGCAAAGGTCGAACAGCTGCTGGGCTAATATGGGAGAATTGGCAGCATGGGAGGAAAAAAGCCTTGTAAGTTTCAACGTGATTAATTGTACAAAGCATACATACTTTGGTTTGTAATTTCGACTTGAGTTGATATTTCATTTGTTCTTTTTAATTCCTATTTTTCTTGTTTCAATTATCCTATACAGGTGGATTTCTGTTGGTTCAGACTTGAAGTTTGATGCCAGAAGAGATTTGGATGATATGGGTGCATTTTGCATTGAATGTATGTTTTCTGGTTTTTTGCAACTAAAGTCATATGATGTGGTTAATATATTTGACAGTTTAAACATGTTTCTTTCTCAAATCTATCCAGTGCATGCTTTGAACAAACTGCCTTATTCTAAGCTCGACGAGGAAACTGTTGGAGTTAGGGAGGGAGTTATATTCTTGACTTACAGTAGCCTCATAGCATCATCTACTAAAGGTCTTACCCGTATGCAACAACTTGTGCAGTGGTGTGGACCTAAATTTGATGGTCTTATAATTTTTGATGAGGTATTGGATTTTTTTTAATTGAATTTATTACTAGTATAAATCGGTATTTCCATCGTTTAGTTTTGAAGGATATTATTATTGAGTGGGATTTCAAGTATCCTAAATAGTGTGAGTGACTTCATTACAGTGTCATAAAGCAAAAAATTTGGTTCCCGAAAAGGGTATGAAACCAACAAAAACTGGTGAAGCAGTGCTTGATATCCAGGTTTATTCATCTTACTCTATAACGGAAAGCTTTTAATATCACTCTTTTCTTTTACCATTTGAATCCCTCATTTTTTCTTTCAATCTAATTTAATAGGCTCAACTACCTGAAGCTCGTGTTGTTTATTGCTCAGCTACTGGTGCTTCTGAGCCTCGCAATATGGCTTATATGGTTCGACTTGGCCTTTGGGGAGATGGAACTTTTTTCAGTGAATTTGCTGATTTTCTAGGTAGTATTCTTTCTCTTATCTTTTTGTTTTTAAAAATAGTAACTATGACTAGTCATCTTTTTTATTCACATTTTATTCAAAATAGTAACACTTGAATATGAATAATTCTCATTAACTTGTAAAAGGTTGAAACAACTATTTATATACATGAGAGATATAATACTATAATATCTATAATAAATATCTATAATATCTAAAAGATTCTAACAAATAATACTATAATAAATATCAATATCTCAACAGTAACTAAATGAGATGATGAATCCAGATGCTCTTGAAAAAGGGGGTGTTGGAGCTCTAGAGCTAGTTGCAATGGACATGAAAGCAAGGTATTAATAATTCTACAAACACACCCACTCGCAGCGTTATACACTAACATGTATCGGAAGTATATATTATATCGACTTCATTTTTCTAATTTCAGGGGCATGTATTTATGTCGTACGCTTAGCTACAAGGGTGCTGAGTTTGAAATTAATGAAGCAACATTAGGAGATAAAATGACGGTACGACTGAATAATTTCTTTGAGCATATTGATAAATACTCTTTGTTGTAGTCTCCCATCTGGTAATGTATGTTACAAATTTTCTTTTGAATTCAGTATGCTCATTTAATAATGAATGTTTTTATCAAATTTCATAGGATGTGTATAAAAAGGCTACGGTATTTTGGGTGGATTTGTATGAGAAATTGAAGTCTGCCAGTTACGTCCTACCTGTGAAACTTAAGACTAAACTATTCAGATTATACTGGGCAACCCATCAGGTATTAAGAATTTAAGTTGGTGCCAGAGACAAGTTCTTCATGTCTATTAGACATTTATAATTTACTGAGGTTTTTGGATTGTTTGCTTTCCTTGTAAAATTGTAGCGCTTCTTTAGACACTTGTGTATATCTGCTAAAGTCCCTACTGCAGTGAGACTGGTGAAACAAGCAATAATGGAAGAAAAATGTGTAGTCATAGGTCTGCAGAGTACCGGGGAAGCAAGGACGGAGGATGCTGTATCAAAATACGTATGTATTACTGTTTAGATCCTTTTTCATTTCCTGCATTTCAGTTGCATTATGTGTTTTATTTATTTATTGCGTTGGATAGGGTTCTGAACTTGATGACTTTATTTCTGGACCTCGTGAGTTACTGCTAAAATTTGTTGAAGATCATTACCCAATGCCAGAACAGCTCCCAGGTATCTAACATGTCGTGTTTTTTATGAATATTTCATTAGTAATGTGAAAACTGAATATATTTCGAAGTTATGAATAAATGTATAACCACTAGTGTGTTTATATAGACTATTCTAACCTACTGGACCTGGCTAATGAGCCGAATAAAAAGTATTGCTAATAATAGTAAAAGTACATTATTTACAACAAGTTTCTAAGTTCAATTCTATTTCAGCAACATCTAGAGTCCCAAAAGTAGCTAAGTCAAAACCTCCTAGTGATGCTGAAAGTGACGAAGAATCTGAAGGTGAGTTTCAAGAAAATTTTGATTAACCTTTTTCATTTATAATGTTTTATGCTTTAAGTGCATATGGCAACCCTTTCTCCTAATGCATTAATGCAGACTTATTCTCAGTCTTTATATGTGATGATAAAGGGTGCAAATCAATTGTGTTTTTATTAAAAGAGTTATTCAATTTGTAATTTGTGAATAGGTGTTGTAGGAAGGCTTCTTATTGTTAATATCTAGAGTTTTGTTGTAGTGTTATTAGTATTCAGGACACAGCAATATTACATGATACCTTTTTAATTTCGCCGTTGATTTAATGCAGCTGCCTCTGATTCTGATTACGGACCAAAAGAGGATGAAAGTGGTGTGTTTTCTTTTTCATGTTATACTAGATTAAAAAGCATTTCTTTTTGTATAAAATTTGGAGAAAGAAAATCACCTTTTTATCATAATGGTATTGTTATCAATTCATAAAAACTCTTCATGATGCATGTCATTTGATGTAGCTGCTGACTCTAATTATGATAAGCTTTACAAATGTGAAATTTGCACTATTGAAGAGGTAGTTTTTATTTACTTATGCTCTGAAAAAGCTTTCTTGAATTACCTTGAAAGCCGAATGATTCACATATATTTCTTTGCAGGAAAGGGGAAACATGTGGCAGTGTTTCCGCTGTGGAAAATACGCTCATCCGTCATGCTTGGCTCCCCGATTTGGCCAATTTTTGCATGAGGAATGGACATGCTTGGTTCACGCTGAGGATAAAACTGTCAAATATCCCCCTCCTGGAATAGACATACTACAACCCCAGAAGAGGTTTAGAACTTAGATAATTTGTTTTAATTTGGCACTCTGGTTTAAATGGCATAGTTTTTCATTAGATATTAAAAAAAAAGAGTATGGCAGTGCTGAATATTTTTATCGGTTTGCAGCAATTATGACATAGCCGTCAGGTGCAGGGAAGAAATATTACAGACGATTCGTGCTTTGGATCTTCCAAACAATCCCTTGGATGATATCATTGACCAGGTAAATGATCATTTGTCAATGCTAGTCCCATAACAATTAAAAATGTAACTGCTATGAAAATATGTCTGTTGTCGTGATTTTATGTTCTGCAATTAACGCTAATTGTAAACGTGTAGTTATTCTAATAGACTCTATAAATATATTATTGATGCAGTTAGGAGGTCATGACATAGTTGCTGAAATTACAGGAAGGAAAGGAAGGCTCGTGAGAGCCCCTAATGGAACGGGGGTCGTTTACCAAACTCGAAATACGTGAGTTGCAAAATGTCTCCATATCTAATTTTGATAAACATAGACTCATTCTAACTGAACTGTATATTTGTATTTTCCCTTTAGAAAAGATGTCGCTGCCGACGTGGTCAACATGCATGAAAAAATGCTCTTCATGGAAGGTAAGAAAGTAGTGGCTATCATCTCTGAAGCTGGATCAGCTGGCTTTTCGTTGCAGGCAGACAAAAGAGTGAGAAATCAGGTAATCGAGCTGTTTGAAAATATTTCCATCCCTTGTAGTTGCAGCTTTTTCTGTCCTATAATTTTGATGGGTTTTGTTCATATTCTGCTCAAAAACAAGTGATGCTTTTGAACTTTACAATTATTTAACGCAAGTTTTTGCTGTTTTGTTCTCTTTGACCCTTACAAAATAGAAAAGAAGAGTTCATATAACTCTAGAACTTCCATGGAGTGCCGACCGAGCAATTCAACAGTTTGGAAGAACTCATAGATCAAATCAAGTCTCAGCACCAGAATACAGGTCACCAATATTTTTTGATTAATTTGATCTTTGAATTTTTTATAGTGATATACTTTTACACCTGTTTAACACAATTTCTTATCCTTGAAAATGTTCTTCAGATTACTATTTACAGACCTTGGTGGAGAACGCCGATTTGCATCATGTGTTGCTAAGAGATTGGAATCCCTTGGGGCTTTGACTCAGGGGGATCGCAGGTAAGTTAGATTCATCAGTTTTGTTTTTCTAGTGAGTCATCGTTGATAAATTTTAACATCTTAGCCAATGTTGTTCGTGCATCCATTAACAGGGCTGGACCTTCATTAAAGGAGTATAACTATGATAATGAATATGGGAAGAAGGCTCTGGAGATTTTGTACCTAGGAATATTGACACGGGTATAATTTTCGTTGAAAATAACAAATGTGTATATCGGCAATTCCAATTTAATAGGAAGTGAATTACTCAAATCCATCTACTGATAAAATTAGTTATGTAGGATCCTCTTCCTGTTGTACCTCCAGGATGCTTATCTGACAGACCAAATACAATCGAAGATTTTATTAAGCAGTCAATGGATGCTCTTGAATCCGTTGGAATTTCTGGCGATACCTTTCTTGGTAATTCGTTGTTTTCCATTGTCTATTATTACGTTGAAAAGATATATAATAATGGTGATATCTAATCAAAATATATTTCTGGTTTCATCATTGACTGTTGTGAAGTTTATGATACCGCATTATCTATGTTTTTCCTCATTATTAAATGGTCACTTCTTATATTTAAAGGAGACGATAGCAAGTCTAGATGGCATGGTGCTTCAAAAAAAACAAAAAATATACATAATATTGGAAAATTTCTCAACCGGATTTTGGGAATAGAACCCGAGACTCAGAATAGGTTTGTATTTTGTGAATGAAATGATTTGATGCTTCTACTTTCAGCATTTTTTTCAGTGCACTAATTTTTTCTGTATCAACAGGCTATTTGAGTTATATTTGAATATTTTGGATCATCTTGTTCAAAAAGCTCGCGTTGAAGGTAGTCTTGACAAAGGCATTGTTGACTTGAAAGCTAATGTCATTGAATTGAAAGGGACTCCAAAGGTATTTATTTTCGTCCTAAACTTCTTGCTGCCACATATTTTCATATGTTACTGTATAGAAAATTTAAGGCTGAAGATAAATTTCCTTTGATGCAGACAGTCTATGTTGATAAAATGAGTGGGGCTTCAACTGTTCTATTCACATTCATCTTCGACCGTGGGGTTTCATGGGAGGTGCATACGCTTTCTCAGATTTCTTAACTAAATATTGCTTTGCCCTAACATACATATTTTACTGATATATCATATATGCATCAGTTGGCAAATACCATACTGAATGAGAAGCAGAAGGCTGGATTTGGTTCACATGCTGACTGCTTCTACAAGTCCAAGAAGTCGTGGTTGGGAAAACGTCGTGTTATTTTAGCATTTGGAAGGTTCGTTCCTGGTTTTGGTCATACTTGTTATATAACTATTCAATTTCAATGGATGATAGTTTATAATGTCCAACATTTATAGAATCTCTTTATCATAGGAATAAGCTTTTTGGTTTCATTTACTGATGTCATTATGTTTGTTCTTCTTTTTGTTCCAGTTCTTCTTCAGCTATGTATAAGATCGTTCGTCCGACTACCGGAGAATCACCTCGGTATGTATTTCAATTATGTGGCCTTCTTTTAGTTAAACTTTCTTGTTTACCCATTTTCCCCCTGCAATTGTAGGGATATGCATTCGTCAGAATTAACTAGAATATATTCAAAAGTTTCATCTTTAGAGGAGGCCAAAATTGGGTGGGAAGAAGAATATGCATCTAAACAGGTACATATACATTATCATCTATAAAAATTTTCTAATTTCACATTATCTCACACTTTGACAATTTGCCTTTATTGTCAGTGCATGCATGGTCCCAAATGTAAGCTAGGTAAATTCTGTACAGTTGGTTCGAGACTACACGAAGTAAATGTCTTAGGTGGTGTCATTCTTCCTGTTTGGGGAAACATACAAACGGCTCTTTCTAAGCAGGTATTTCATCGATTCATAAAATATTCACGAGAAAGAACATATTTTATAGATGTTATAATGCAAATGAATTCTAACTGCAAATAAAAATATGTACAGGCCAATCAAATGCATAAGAGGTTACGCATTGTTCGTGTTGAAACTACATCAGATAAGAGACGTATAGTTGGGCTTCTTGTACCTAATACAGCAGTAACAACGGTGCTTCAAGGTTTCTTTCTTTCTCTCTTCATCCCTACCACCTTTTCTTTCATATGGACTTGCTTTCATGGTTTTCTTTCATAGAAGAAAATGGAAATATTTCTCATTGCAATTAGGCTCGGTTTCTTTAAGAAAAACATTATTATGATGCTTTTCAGTCAATAACTTACGGGTTCGTTTGGTGGTCAGGATAGAACAGAGACTAATAGGGTAAAAGAGTTTGATACGGATATGATATGATAGGGATATCACTCAAAATATACAAAGTAAAACTCGTAAAATACCGCTTTGCCTTTGGTTGTGGATTGTTAATAGAAATTTGTATATCAATTAATCATCAAAAGTTTAATAGAAATTAGTATAATTCAAAGATAATATCTAAATGAACTAAAAATTTATTTTATATAAATCATAGTCTTTGTAAAATTTCATTTTATATTTTTGCAACAATAAAACTCATGTCCAAAGAGAGAAAGGATTGACTTTTGTTCCATTAGAAGACTTCAACATTCAAAATTAAAATTCTTTTCTTCTTAATTATTCTTAGTTGCAAATATGGCATACACTTTTGTTTGAATTTTGGTCAATTTATTTTTTTCAAGGTGATGACTGATGCGTATATTTTTGACATCTGTAGGTTTGCCATCCTTTATTGAATTGGATGATTGAATTGAGCCACGAGAGGTCTCCTTTTTGTGAAGATTACAAACATTTTTTGTTTTAGGTCTTTTGTAGGTTTAACATGCATTATATGGGTGATCGAATTGAGTCATGAGACGTCTCCCTTTTCTGAAGATTTTTTCCCGTTTGTAAAGATTACAAGCATTTTTTGTTTGAAGTAAAACTTAATCTTGTTGCAGTGTTGCTTAATTTTGAGGAAAGAAAAGTACCTTATCTCATTGAGGAAAATTTCTCAATAACCCTCCCTATATTCTTTTCCCTCCCTAACTACTCTATTTGATCTTAGGGGGTATTTAAGCAAAATTCGAGACGTAGATCCCGAAATGCATTTCAGGATGTAGAACCCGAAGTTTTTCAGAGGTTTGGGGGGTGCAGGCACCGAAGTGGTGCCTGCACCCCCCAAAACTCACCCAAAAATCATTTCAGCATCGATGTTGAACTTAAAAATTTGTACCATTTCGGGTTCTAGATCCCGAAATGGTGCCTGCACCCCCCCCCCCCCAAACTCTGCACATACTTCAGGTTCTACATCCCGAACTTCATTTCGGGATTTATGTCCCAATTTGAAGGGTAATTTAGGGTTTTAAGGGAGTAATAGAGAAATGTGGGAGGGCAATAGAGAAATTTTCCTCACTGAGATGCAAAACAGTTGCACCTTAACTTATTAGTGTTAATGTCTTATTTAGTAGATGTAAAATATAGCGAATTTTAATTTTAGTTACTAAAAATAAAAGTGGAATGTTTTAATCTTCCTAAAATTTTCTGTTTTTTTTAGTCTCTAATGACCTATTTATGTTTAAATTAAAGTCAAAGTTATGACTATTTTATGTTTAAAATGAGTATATCTTGTGTCCATCTAATATGTTAATCTATGTCCATTATTATTAGAAGGTTTATTTAAATAGGAATTTTAAAATTACTCTTTTAATTTACAAAAATTGTAAAATGGCACCCATGAATAGAGTGATTAATTATAAAAGTAGGATGCTATGTCCATTACACGTGAACCTATCAAAAAATCATCCACCACATTTAGGTACGGTATCAAACTAAAATCGGAGGTACATAATGTTCGCCTCAATAAAAATGTACATAGCATCCTACTTTTGTAAAGGTATATTGAAATTATTTTATGATGACACATGATTTCTCATGAGAAATTACTGTCAAATTATTTTGTTGATATTAATTCTTTAATTCTCAAGAGAATGATGCCTCGTAATGCAGAGTTTAACTTCAAAATAAATAAAAAATAATGTAAAAAATTATTCTTACTACAAATTGAAATCAGATTCTTCCGTCTTAAAAAAAAGTCATTAATCCCATGTTAATGTATATGATTTCAGTTGATGAATAAAGATCCAAAATGAAAGAATTTTTTTTTTTTTTGTTTGAGGAAATCAATCTTATAGCATTTCATTAATTAAAAGATGTTCAATACAAGAGAGTATTTCAACCATAATTTGGGGACTAACTATATATGAGGCTGCCTTATCTAATCTATCAACCACCTCATTTGTTTGTAGCCGAATAAACTAAACACTAGAGTTATTATAAAGAGTAGTAAAGAGCCTTTTACAATGTGAAATAATATCTCCTAGATCGTGTCATCATTATTGTTAGAGTGAAACTTATCCACGACAACCTTTGAGTCAAACTCAAAATCTACCGGACCCAAGTTTAAATCGTGCACCCAATTAAGTGCGGAAAGTAATCTGAGAGCCGATCTTTACATCACATAACGGTGCAAATTGTTCATACTTTGCCAACACATAAGCACCACCGTCGTCTCAAATACAAATACCAATGCCAACTCTATTGTAGACCGACGAAAATGCAGCATCAACATTGCATTTCACCCGCCCACTCATCGGTTTTTGCCATCGATGTTCCTGCGCACTCTGCTAAATAGGGACAGCAGCTTTGGCAGCCTGTGCAGCGCGCCAGTCTAGTAACATATTATGTGCACGCGTGAAGACAAAGCTCTGCGCGTCTGTGACATTGTTCCGTATCAAATTATTACGTTGTTTCCAAACACTCAAGATAATACACGTCATAAGAGAAATATCAATTGCGTTCATGTGTTGTAGCAAATGAAAAATCAGTTCCGAAGCATTTTGAAAGTTCTGCACAGCTGATGCCATTATAGAATAAAAACTACACATGCTCCAAACATTCTTACTACTTGGACAATTGAAAAACACATGGTAGCTGTCATCTGTATTGTTACTACAAAGTGCATAGTTAGTTGTGCAATTCACGCCATTTTGTTGTAAATTAACTCGAGTTGGAACACAATTGCGACAAATTCTCCATAACAGATTTTTCACATGCAGAGGAGCTTGAATCTTCCACAATAAATTCCACTTACCGTTCATTTTAAGATGTGAGGTATCGATCAGTTCCTGCACACATAAGCGGTAAGCACTTCTAACCAAATACATACCATTACTATCTTCCTTCCATATCCGTTTGTCATCTGTGACAGATTGAAACAATGGAGTTGCCAAGATTTTTCATGCACAGATTGGTTCAAAAATTGTTGTTATAAGAGGCACATTCCAACATTTGTCCTCTTGAAGGATAATGTCAGCAACTGTCATGCCACCATCAATCAAAACTCTAGCATGTTGCATATTTACCGCTGACGCATCAAAAATTCATTTCTCGTTGAAAAGAGGAATGTCACGGCCACTCCCTATGCTCCATCGACAATCTGCTCGTAAGATAAACTTGGAGTTGCAAATATTTGGATTTGACATAATGCGCCATCCTTGCTTCCCTAACATGGCAAGATTGAAAGCAGGTAAACTTTTAAAACCCATGCCACCATCACTTTTATGCATTGCAAGTTTATCCCAGGACATCTAGCGAATACCTTTGAAAGAATTCTTAAAACTACATGGTTAAATATTTTTTAATTCAATGGGTAGAAGAAAATATAATATTTTATATACAGAAGACGAAATTAGAATCTGAACACTTTATTTATTCACTTTAAAAGAGTAAATTTTTTGTATCAAGTAGCCAATAATTAAAATTTTACCATTTAAAAATAAATATGAGTATATCAAAATACAAACTAAATCTCTTTATATTGCACGTAATATCCCTATCTTAATAAACGACGAAAATTCTGTTTTTTATTTTAAATAGTAGCCGTTCGACCAAAAGACTGTCTTGATTCAACACAAATTGACCCTCCATCAAAACCAAAATGAGACAACAAGTATTATTCAATTTTAAGCCTTCAAAAAAATTTACACTTTGATCTCAGTATTTTCCGTCAGACCGTCACGATTTTTTATTCTTGGTTTTTAGTCAATTATGTGTATTATTCAATTTACGTACTTATTAGGTGGCTTGAGAGTGCGACAATCATTCTTGTAAATTGTTTGCTTTCTTGTGTATGGGTCGTTCGGAACGAAATTTTAATGAATCAACGAGTTTTCAATTTTTTTTTGAGCAAATTACACTCACCTCCCCTAAGGTTTGATATAGTCTCAGGGGTGGTGAGTGTTATTTAAAAATAAAGCAAAGTCTCTATCTCAACTAGTGGACAATGTCAAATTCTACACATATTGGTAGTTGAAGGAAGTGAACGTTGATATTGTCTCGAATTATCATTGGTGATGGTCGAACCCGCTTACTTGTTTAAGCTTGATTAACTTTGTTTTCTTTCATTTTAGCTTTGACTTAAATGAAGAGACTAAGGGTGCGTTTATTTAAGATTAAAAAAAAATAGATTTTTTTAAACAAATCTAAGAGATTTTTAAAAAAATTTAAAGATACTTTTCGTTTGTTTATCATCAAAAAAAATCATTTTTATAAAATAAAAAAATTTCTACACTTAAGTTCCTTAATTTAAACAAAATAGAGGGAAATTCTACGGTACAATAGACAAATTGTCATGTACCGATACATTAAACATGATGACCAATAATTATTTGATACTTGTCAAATTATTATTAATAAAATTATTAAAATATAAAATATAAATATTGACTTGGACAAAATTTACATTTTTATTGATTAAAATTCTTATAGTATCAATACAATATATTACAAAAATACTGTAGAATTCTCCTTTATTATTAGTTAATAAAAACAAAACACACTCAATAGCCATTGTCACTTCACTACTCTTGATTCTTCTTCATCTTGTTCTTGGTTTCTTTTCACTTGTTGAGCTGAGAAAGAAAAACCGAAACAAGAGAAAGAGGCACGCACTATAGTGTAAATGGGAACCTCCACTATCGTGTGGTTCTGTTACTTCCCTAACTGCTTCACACATATCTATACCAACAACAACAACAACAACAAGTGCATCTTCTCTCCAACGCCGCAACACCAACCTCTTCCTCTCACTTCCCCCACTCATTTCCACCTCCTCGCTTCCCAAACCAACAACACCACAACCACTAGGTTAACCTCCTCCTTCTTCTTATTCTTATTTTATTCTGTTTTATTTTTCAGCGTAGTGGCTAGAATTTCACCGCTAAAGTGAATAAGTGGGACCAATATGTCCTACCAATTGAACTAAGCGCATGAAACTATTCTGTGGCAAAACTAACAACTAACTAACTAACTAACAATTGAAGTAGTGAAGTGATTTTTAATTCCTAATTTTGATGAATTGTGAATTCAGGAGAAGGAGAAGTTCGAAAACCGACGACGAGATCTGTTCCGACATTCGTCAATTTCTAGCCGACGTTGGACTCCCTCACGACTACATTCCTTCTACCAAGGAGCTTTTACAGCACGGAAGGTTTTTTTTTTTTTTTTTTTCATTTTCAGTTCTAAACTGTTATAATTTGAGAAAAATGAAGAATCTGAGTTTCCGATTGCGCGGCGCGGCTCAACTCGTAACTATATGTGTGTAGTAGTGATAAGAGGAGGAGATTATGCAATTCAATAACTGTAGCTAACTGAATTAGTTTGAGTTTGTTACAGATTATATTTAGAATATTCTAGAACATAGGCTAAGCTTTAACTGAATTTGGAAAATTGAACTGAAAGTCTGAAACTATGCAGTGCAACTAATGCAATGCTAAAGTAGATATAGGGTTAAATTTGTTTTTAGTCTCTGTAATTATTTTGAATTTTGTTTTGTCGTTATACTCGTTTTTCGGTGTCTGCAAATTACTAACTTGCATGATTTTAGTCACTCTTTAGGGTTTCTTCTTTTTAATAAATTCTGGTATGCTGCAAATGATTGGTAGAGTGGGACGTGACAACATAGTTGAGATGTCTTTCTTTATTCCATTTTTGCTTTAAGAAAGTCACTCTTTAGGGACTAAAAACATCTAACTTTGCAAATTGTAGGGATTAAAAAGCGGGTACAAGGGGCGAAAAACAAAATAATGTAATTTTTATAGGGATTAAAAAGCTACTGTTTGTTAATTGAGCATCTATAAACTCCGATAATTGTTTGTCACTAATCAATTATTTAATTTTTTCGCGGTAACAATAAAATATTTTTTCCTTTTAAATTTCACAATATTAATCAAGTATGGTGTTAAATGACATTTTTTCTTTTAGGGATTCCAATTGCTGAATTTCAAACTGTAAACTTTGTTATTATTGTTTTATTTGTTTTTGCAAATCATCTCTAGTAGGGGATTATATGTGTTTTAGGTCTACTTTTTAACTATCTCATCTATTCAACCCTGTGTTTATTTATAGGAATGACCTGGCAAACATTGTCAGACGGAGAGGTCATAAAAAGATCCAGGACCTTCTCACAACCTCATTATATGACGGCATTAATTCTTTAAACACGGGAACAACTTTAGATGAAAGATCGGATGCTGCAAATGACAGTGAGGATCTATTAACAGGTCAAACAAATATCTTCTTTCTTAATGGATTCTTTTTCTGTATTACTGATAATCATGACTGATGACCAAATTAAATACATTTTAAAGGTCAGAATGAGAAGTTTGACGGCGGCTCGGTCGATGGTGTCGTGGTATCAACTGATTTTCTTCAGGGGGACAGTTCTGGTAGTGTGTATGTTGACTCAACACTGAGTTTAGATGAATGCGCTTCCATCCCTATAGAATCCACGGCTAGTTCATCCGTGGAGTTTGGCCTAGGTGAACTGAAAGATCATTCTGAGGAAGTCAACAACATGGCAGAGGGAAATTTCCATCCAACTGAAGTAACCACAATGGAAAATGATTTCAGTAGTTCAACAGAAGGTCTTTATCCCAACTTTGATAGCCAAAGTTCCACGTCAAAAGAAATTTCTGTTGAATCACCATTTGAGACAACGTGGTCTGGAAATTCTGAGTGTCAGGACACTTTAATGGCAAAAATTGTTGGAGATATAACCTTTCCATTGGAAGTTCCTTCCATGGAAAACCATTCCGACACTTCATTTAATAATCCTGATATTGACACTGGAGACAAAGAGCTCGGTCATTTGGAACGATCAATTGATTTGTCCATGGAGCAAAAGGAATCTGGTGTGTTAGAAGGTGTAGATGACTACAATAACAATATTAGTGAAGATGTTCCTCGAACCTCTGAATTTTCTGAGAACAAACTTTCAATTATTCGTTCTGCAGACATTAGTGATATAAATCTAGATACGCTGTCCAACTTATCTTTGGAGGAAAGGGTCGCAAATTTTATTCAGAATGGAGATTTAGATCCTGTTGAAGGTAAGTCTAATATGTAGTTTCATATTGTTGCGATGAATGCCTACAATCATGCCTTGATAGCAAAAACTTCTGATTTGAGTTTCAGCAGATTGAGTAAAAAGAAAATAAATTTAGAAAAAGAAGCCTTCTTTTTTTAATACTTGCCAGTCCCATATTTGTTTTTGTTTCTTTTCATATTGTAAATTTTATAATGCTATGCAACTATGCAATGACAAAGGAAATAGATATATTTGTTTCAAAAAAATGAAAAGAAATAGCTATCTATATACCTTTCTTCAACTCTAATTTGCATTTTAATGCTATGTTGCCTAGATTACAAACATTTCAAAAGCGTCATTGGGAATAACTTCTTCCTGGCCTTTAATTAAAGTCATTGTAATGGATCATTAAGTAAGGAAGTTAAAGAATAATTTATTCAGTATACATTTTATGGACATTGCATACATAAGTCTAGTAGTTCGATTCTTAGAACATATTTCTCATTTAAAACAAAGATGATTCTTGGGAAAGCAAACTGTATATTGAATCAAAACCTATTGTTGATATTCCACCAGGTACCCATCCACCAAAAGAGAATAATGTCATGGCACATAATGGGAACTCACTGACATCAAATCAACTTGTTTCATCTGGGAAATTGGACCAGCCTCATCGGTAAGTGTTTTGTATTATATACGGAATTGTTAGCTACAATTGTTAGATGTTTGTTGTTGGTTGAATCTGAACTGAGATCCCCCTTTTTTTTTTACCTGTGTTCGAACTATACATAGGGATGATCACATGCCGCATGAGGATCCAAACACTCATTTTGACAAGGATTTGGATGCAGAGGTCATTATAAATTCTATCTTGACTGATACCATCTTGAGATTTAAATTATTTTCTTTTTTACTTAATTTCATTATGCAGGATCCAAATGTACAAAATCAAAGTGAGATAAATCATCTCAAGTTCACACTGGTAGTAATTATGAAGTTTCTATTGTGATTTAAAGTATTTATGAATTATTGGCTAATTTTTGTTTAGAATAGTTATTGTTAGGAATATAACTTGTTTTCATCCTCTCTTTTCTTTCTCTCTTTCTTTTGCAATGCTATTTGGCGCATAGTACCAGAAGGAGTTGGAGCTGTCTCGGCTGAAGGAACAAATTGAGAAGGAAAAGGTAGATGGTCGATTATTGAAAAATCACTATAAGATAATCTTCAATTTCTTTTTTCTTCAAAAACTACTTTTTTTTTTTTCTACGCCTGCTGTTTGATTTTACTCTCTTTTCAATGGAGGGGAAAATGTTCCAAAGATAAATTATGACACAACATCCTATTTTCCTAATGTGTATATATGATGCTTTCCTTCATGAGAGAATTTTACAAAGGGGCTATACCTTCTGTTATGACTAACGGTAGCACTTGAACCTCCTCAAATGTCATACCTGCAAGTCATTTTTAAGGTGGATTACTATAGATCAACATGTGTGACAGGTTATTAAAATTTGAAACCAGATGGTAATTGCTTGGTCTTCTAAAGGATCTTTGACTCACAACTTTATATACTTTGATTGTGAGAAATTAATTATGATTGCTTAAACTTTGTATGGAACTTGTAGTCTGGTCTTAATGTTGGAATGTATTCTATCACATTGAATTTGTTTTATTTTTCCAGAGTTTCAAAAATTAAGTATACCTGTCAAGCCAAATATGTATCCCAAATCTGATAACTTCATGCATATTTTGATTTTTAGCGCTGTGTTAACTAAATCTTAGCTTGCTAAAAGCAGCTGAAATATTCGTGAATCTTATTAGCACATGAATGTTAAAAAAATATTTCTTACGGATTTATTGCTCAGAAGGAAGAAAACATTTTTTTATTAAACATATCATGTTAAGCTTCTATCTTATTGCCTCTTTGTAATGTATGGGAGCTATTTCATACAACTTGCTTAGCCACATGTTGTTTTTGCTTTCAGCATGCTTTGTCTGTCTTGCAAATCAAGGCGGAGGAAGAAATCAGCAAAGCCAAAAAACTTTTATCTGAAAAAGATGCAGAGTTGCTCGAAGCTGAAGAAAGTCTTTCAGGACTCAAGGAGGTATCACATTTGTGTTCTTGTGGACTTTTAGTCCACTAATGTATTTGAAGGATCTTGCATTATCTTGTTCTAGTGGTTAGCTTTTTTTTTTAAGCAGTTATGAATAATTTATGAAATTGAAGAGTAAACTAAATAAATTTCCACATACACTTGAACTATACACATAAAGGATGCACGGGAAGACAATTATTTTTAGGCTAATTGGCAGTTATTATTAGGAGTTAGGACTAAGTGAGGTTTAGCTGATAATATATGTACTTGTACAATATGAGTGAACCTAAAATATCATTGGACTGATTTACAAGTGACAATCAAATTCATATTTTCAGTATGAAAATCTTGAGTTCAAACTTTAATCTAGTTGTTTAGCCATTATCTTCAATAACTGCATTGTGATAGAAGTATGCATTTTCACATGAAAGAGTTATTGGTTCCAACGATCCTATATACGGTGTATTTGGTAATCAATTAGTGTAATTATACATTCCCTTTCCAAAATAATAAAAATATTGTAAAACAAATTATGATTAAAATCTGTAGAGCTACTGATTAGCAATGTGATCCTTCTATTTTCAGGTTCTTATTGAGTTCTGTGGCGATGGCGAAGTTGTGGAGGTGGCTGGTAGCTTCAATGGCTGGCATCACCCAATAAAGATGGATCCTCAACCATTAACTAGTGTTATTGACCATGATGGATCAAGGTTCTAAATATTTTAATGACATACGATACTTGAATTTGTTTTGATGCATCAAATCCAATTAAAATTACAATTAGTAACTATTGGCTGATTAAGTTTTCCCATCATTCTGTTCTTGTTGACTATGTTTTGCTTGTTGATCTTATAAAAGGAAAGTTAAAAGTAGTTTATTTATTTATTAGCTGGCATTTAAGTTGAAGACGGAAAGTATATTTGCAATGATTTGATATTCGAATAAGCCAATATCATATGGGATAAAGCGTCAAACTCGTTGCATACCATCCTAAAATAACAACACTCAAATATTGATATCTTCTGTTTGTTGCGATAATATCCAGGAAATCAAGATTTTGGTCAGCGGCGTTGTGGCTTTATCCTGGTGTATATGAGGTGTGTGCATCTTCCACTAATGTTTATGCTATTGACATCTTCCACGCTCCCAAATGGATATAATTAATTGAATTTACTTCGGGATATAGTTGCAGTTCCTTTATGAAGAACATTTCTAGATAAACATGGAAAAAACATTGACTACTTAACTACTTGTTTGTTGTAGATAAAATTTGTTGTTGACGGTCACTGGAGAACAGATCCGCAAAGGGAGTCAGTAGCAAGGGGTCACATATGTAACAACATTTTAAGAGTAGATAGATGATGCATTTTGGTTCAGATCATAACTGCTAGATGTACATAACAAGGTAAGATGATAGTTTCGATCTTGACTCTTAATCATCGATTTAAATAAAAGTTTGGAACCAATGATAGTTTGACGAAATCACTAAGGAACTGTGATTTTGATGAAGCTCCAAAATGTATATTTTTGCAAAATCGCATTGGCACGCTGATTTTGTCAAGTTTACCGCCAATCCTCAAACATGCACTAAATGTCCCCAAATCTATCACGGACACAAACACGAACACCGGACACGTCGACATGGATAAAAGTTTGAGAAAATAATATAGTTCAATGTAGACGTAAGTGCCGGTGTCAGACACGATGCTTTTTGACACCGGACACGTCGACATGGATAAAAGTTTGAGAAAATAATATAGTTCAATGTAGACGTCTAATCCATGACATGTCCGTGCTTTATAGCCCCAAATATATTCTGAAAGTAACAGAATCAAACTAAGGATTGTAAGTTCTTAATTGATAATTGATAGACACACATTTAAATCAGTTAGGGCTTACAGGCACTTACGTTGATGTCAGCGCAATCTATAATATTGAAATTGTGTTTGACATTTGGAGGTGATCTAATATTATTGTGAACTGTTGCAAGGTACATATCAATTGAAGATAATGGTTTTCTGTGGCCTTCTAGATTATCAATTTTGACAGCAATATGGACATAGGGGGACACAACTTGCAAGAAAGAGAAGTATTTGGATCGAGTGTCTCTGATACCATCTAGTATGTACGTTTCAGTTTGAAATTAGTGTTTGATGTCTTGACATCTTCAACGTATGTGCAAGGATTAGTTTGTAGTTAGGAGAAAATACACCATTATTAGGCATGCGATAATCGTGAGCGATTTAGATAGTTTAGGTTTTAACTTTCAATGTCCACGCCATCACTATATCTATTAGGAGAAAATAGTTGCTTCATCAGTATTCATCATATCTTCTGTCATTTTTTCGTGGTTCATTTTCAAAAGTGGCTCACATGAACATTGATACAAATTCATTTGGTTGAGCAATGTAATTTAAGATGCAAGTATGACGGATGGCAGAGTGACTATGTTTCCAACTTCCAAGTTAAAAATATATAAACATGATTGTAGGAGTAAAAATGATAAGTTCCAACTTTAATATATTTGAATAAGTCAAATTTAATGTCTCAAATTTTGTAAAGAAAGAAAGATATGTATATAACACATAATTGGATGCAAGTGTAAAATAATTTTACATGCATACAAATTAAATCTAATACTCCAGTATGATGAAAGTCAATGTAATCTTTAAATTTCTTTTTAATTGTTGTATACTTCCAAACAATTTGTACTTAATTTCACTGCATGATATAGTACTTTTTTCCCCAACATATTTCTTCCACACATTGAAATAACATTTGTAATATTTTTTAGATGAATGTATATTTAAGTATTTTATATATGGGAAGATATCAAATTACACCATTGTAACATTACACCGACAATAATATTATAATGGATATAAGTTTTACAAAATCTACTGTTTAATTGAAATTTTATATCATATAGATCATCTCTAAAAAATTTAAAAAAATTGAAAATCTAATGATTATTATTAAGACTCGTCAAAATTAACATATAAAATATGAACCGCATTCAAAAGGCACAAATGAAAAATTTGAGGGTTCTCACTCAAGTCTCAACATAAGGCCTAAATCCAAGAAAGAAGAGAGGAGCGTGTTGAAAGCACGTGGAAAAGTGAAAGTGGCATCATTAAAATTCACAAACGTAGTCGTGTCTCTTTCTTCGCCTTTCCACTCTCATCTTACTACTACAAAACTAACTTGTCTCAATTTCCATCACAACTCACACCACCAACAACAACACTAGAGCTTCTCCTTCATTCTATTCTATTCTTTTCTATTTTGTGTTGTTGTTTCCCCAATTCCATTCCTTACCAAAATGACGACAATGCTGCTAACTGCTACTTCCATTGCCATGAATCTTCGTCCTCTATCAAAATCTTCTCCATTCTCTTCTCTCCCCGCACCAACAACAACTCGATCTTCTCATCTTCGTCTCAACCTCAAATGTCACTCCAAAATGCAAGACTCACCGGAATCATCTCTACAATCGACGACAACCCCAAACACTGAAACGATCTTACACTCTTTCTCTCCGTTGCCGTTGCTCTACGCTGCCGCTCTCATTCCCGGAGGTACTAATTTACCATTACAACTCAATCCTCAACTACTAATTATAGTTATCTGATTAATTGAGAAGGTTAAAATAGTAATGTTGAATCAGTGTTGTTTAATTAAACTAAACAGATGGAGCTGTGAAATCTGTGTTTGAGCCTTTTGTTGAGATAGTCAAGTCGTTGAATTTGCCTGATTGGCTTGTACATTGGGGTCACCCTGCTAACATGGTAACGAAAATTCAGTTACAGAATAAGAGAAGTTTAATTGGTTAGTTAGTTAGTTAAGTTGGTTAATGATATGTTTGGATTTGCAGGCAGTTGTGCTTTTTGCTATGGGGGGTTATGGTACCTATCTTGGTTTCCGCATACGATACTCTGATGACGTGGTATGCTACTATTTATGCTGTTTTATTTTGTTACCGTGCTATAAATACGAAATTTTCAGTGTCATTTAGCGCGGGGACTATGAAGTGGATTGAACTCCTGGCCATTTACTAGTATTTATTAAATTACAGTACTAATTACTATATTAATTTTATGCTCAATTATTAGTAAGGTCCATTGTGAGATCTTTGTAGCACTGACACATTGATCTCTAATATTGACACGACACTGCCCCATGTAAAATACATTCAATTATATCATTCTCATGTGTCAATGTCGTCTTGTGTCTAGTGTCTGTATCTGTGTCGGTGCTTCATAGCTGAAAATTTGGTAAACTAAATAACTTCATTTGTGAGTGACAAATGCTTTTGTGGATTATTTTTGGTCGAAGTTGGCTTTTGGGGATTATTTATTGTCTTTTTTATAAATAAAAGGCCAAATCGAATGAGAAATTGCTTTTAGTTAGATTGAATTGGATTTGAATATAGGACCAAACTGATTAACTATATGGTAAAATAATTAAATTTGTAGGAGGAAAAGGCTAAGGCCAAGGACTTGCATCCCAAGCTTTTAGCCGGTATGTTTTTCTTCTTTGCTCTAGGAGCTACTGGTGGAGTAACATCTCTACTCACAACAGACAAACCCATTTTTGACAGGTATAAATTCAGCAGATTCTCTTTAACTCCAAAGATTATTACTTGCTAATTTAATTCCAACTTTCCTATCACATGATTTGTTTACTCATTTTCAATAGCAAAATCAATAGTCTTATATCATCTTGTTTGCATATTGCAGTCCTCACGCTGTTACAGGCGTTATTGGCCTTGCTTTGTTGACAATACAGACTATATTACCTTCACTGTTTGAGGTAACAGGAATTTCCAATGAGCTAGCTAGTTTTGATTTCATTCAGTTTTTTTCAATCCATTGTGTTTTGAATCATGTTAGATACACATATATAAGTTCGAACGCATTTTTATCAACACTGAAATTTGTTTCAAAAAAGTAGTAATGGTCGAGTTAATGCGTAAATTAATAATTTCGAACGTGTCTTAAGAGTGTACATGTGCAAATAATTACACAGTCACATTATTGCTTTGCTGTTAAGAACATCAAGAAGCTATCGAACTAAAGTAACCAGTCTAGCAGCTAAGAATGAGTTAAAAGCATTACATTGTTGATTTGTTTGTTATCCACATCCACCGTTTCCCTTTTCATTGAATTTGTTACCACTTTTCACCCCTCACTTTCAGTTACCTGAATGATATGCAGGGAAATCCTGGATTAAGGAATGTTCATGGAATCTTGGGTAGTAGTATCATGACACTTTTTCTTATTCATGCTGCCCTTGGACTTCAATTAGGCCTCAGCACCTAATTCCCGCTTTCCATTTAATCCTACTAGTTATAACGAGGTTATTGATTCTAGTTATATTGTATATTCTTTCCTGTACCGGTTCTTAAAACTTCAATTGAGAATTTTGATTACAAGCATGTTATGTTATCTTATAGTATCATTTTGTTTAAAATAATTCAGATTGGTTGATGATATACACTATTTAGGGGCAAACACGGCCATAATTTTACTACAATTAATGTACAATTACCGTGTGACTTAGATTCCATTCACAGTTTTTGAACTGTAACTAGAAACTAAGTTAACTTTACAAATTAGTGTAGCTTGAATGATATATAAAGTGTGGCAATTGCTACATTATGCAAATTAGTGTTTACCTGTTTAAACACTTTTTCGCAATCATTTGATACGCAAACCAGGTAATGGTTCTGCAGAAAGATCTTCGGATTTCATTGTAAGTAATGCTGCTGATAAATAATAAGTTGGTTCACTGCAACTCTGGCATTGGCTTGACTTGGCTTAAAGAAGCCACAATCTTGAAGTATTGTGGAGCTACATTACAATAAATCAATAATCATCGGCATCAGCATTAGCATGGATGAGCTAGGAAGGGAAAATTTGTATGTTGTCTTTGACCACTCTCAAATAATTAAAAGAAATTAGGTGAATTAATTAAAAGGTCATGCTAACTAGTGCACCTCATCTCATGCACTAGTTAAGCATACAAAACAAACAAGTAAATTTTGTATTCAAAATAAAACTTTTTATATTTTATAAACTGAGTTTTCTTAACTAGTGCATAGAGTACACTAGTTAACATTTCGCTTAATTAAAAAAAGGGCGAACAACTTCTAACCTAACGCTTAACGTTACGTTCATTTTTATATTTAATCATTTTTATGTAAATTTAATTTTGAATTAATTTTCTCTATAGTGTATTGATAGTGTTTGACCCCAACAAAACTCACTTTCAACCTAGAGGGAGGGTGTGTTTGAGCAGTTGGGACTCATCATCTCTTAACCAAGGGTCGAGAGTCTGATCCTCACCTTGAGGTGCCTCCAGCGGTTGCAACTTTAAATTTTTGGGTCATTTATTCCACCATTTGAGGTGCTCCAAGTTAATGAGGGGAATTGTCACTATATTCGGCAGTGGATACTCTAGTTCGACCAAAAAAACTAAACTCACTTTCGGGTATCCAATAATTTACCTTAAAAGAAATGCAAGTTGATCTAGTTGTATCTTTCATTTTGCTGTGATTATGTGAACAAAAATATACTGATCGATTTCTGTTTGAATATATTTATGTAAAATTTATTTGAACAATAAATTTTAATATAAAAAATAATTCCAAAATCAAAAGTTATTACTTTTTAATTTCAAGTAGAATTAATTTTTGAGACAAAATCAATTATAATCTAGATAAATTAAACATATCAAAATCAATTCTACATCGTTAGAATCAATTTAAATCTCTCAAGTCTCAAGTTGGTAACAAGTTGAATCATAAATGAAAGAATGCGTGTTTAACTCTGATTGTTGAACTTAATATTCTTTCAGTTTTGAGATTTAGCTTTGAGATTTAGCATGTCTCTGGTGAGCTTCGAGACATTACTCATAAACTTTGTTGTCCCGTGCTTTAAAATTCATCACTTGAAGTAAATAAATGAGGTACCCTGGATTTGAACCCCATTCGTACATATGTATAATACGATGTTTCTACCAATTAAGTATGCTCACTGAGACGACTCACTCAAAAACCAAATTAGGAGACAATTATCGTACCCTAAAGATTTTTTGGACAAGCAATCTAGCAAATTTCACCGGTAAAGATGAATAACTGGAATCTACGAGGTTCAAATCATGATTTCTGCATATAAAATGTAATATCACTACCAAATGAGTTAAACGCAAGAGTAGTACCTTAAAGTTCTAATGAGTATAATATTCAATCAATTTTTTTTGCCGAAATCTGAATATGCGGTGGATATTATTTTTGCTAGACTTAAATTTGACATCACAATATTTAATCTATGTTTAATTATTTTTAAATAAATTTAAATTTTAGATTAATTTTATAACATTAAATTTAAATTATTTAATCGATAATATAAATCGACTTTTTTTTTGAAACAATAATATAAATATACAACTTTTTGTTGAACAATTTTTTCTTTATTGTTTAGTAGTTAGAATTTCATTTTATAAAATGAATAAATGTACGTAGCTCCTATCCCAATATATAATATATGCAATATTTGTATTGTATCCATGAATTATCACTTGTGGATCAATTATCATCAACATAAATAGCAAATGATAATCAAAAAAAGGAAAGAAAATGCGTAAATCACTGATGATAAATAAATGAAAAAACTTAAAATAAAGAGAATGAATAAAATTGAGAGATGGAGATAGTGCGATAGAACGAGTCACCCGTTTGCATTTCTCTCTCTTCCCTTTCCAAATCCAATATATAAACACTTTCGATCTCTTTTCTTCCTCTTTCATTTCACATTCTTCTCACTCTCTTCAACACTTTCATTCATTCATTCACACTAAGGTACCTTTCTCTCTCTCTCTCTCTCTCTCTCTCTCTCTCTCTCTCTCTCTCTCTCGCTCGATTTCAAATCACACGCTTCATTTCTATGATTCTTGTTCTGTTTAGATCTAAAACTATCTTGTTATTATGATCATGATGATGATGATGATGATGATGATTGAATTTGTTTTTTTGATCGTTTTTTATTCTGTTAATGCGAAACGATTGCGATTTAGAATTCGGAATCGTACTGATATTACGCTAACAGATCCATAACTGGATCTTGATTTGATTTTTTTGTTCTTGCGATTGTATTGAAATCGAAATATTAAGATGTGATAATGCTAGTTTTATTGGATCTGAACAAAAGAAATTCGATGATAAACGATAAAATCGTCGGCGAATAGTTTAATTTGTTAGGGTAGATTCGTTACATTGGTTTCTACTGATTCATTTCTTGAAAATATGATAATTATGTTATAGTTTTATACATTTGTATCATTTTTTTGTTTCTGATATACATGTGTGATGTAGATTTAATTTATATACACCGTCGTGTTAAAATGTTTCACAAGGTGAATTAATCATAACAATGAGATCAGTAGAACCATTTTAACTTATTTATAACTACTTCTAAAGTTACATATATGAATAGTTGTGATTTGTTGATAATGTTAGTTTTTTGATACTGACATTGTATAAAAATTATACTCGTGATTTTAATATATAATAGGTTTTATTCTAACGAAGTAGTTGGATTTAAGTATGAGATTTAAATCGTTGGGAGTATCGAGTTTAGAACCTTGGCTGATTACATTGATAGTGCATCTCTTTTTTTAAATTCTTAATTAGTTCTATCATATTTGTGCAAGAATACTAATAGTAGTTAATTTTATATTCTGAAAGATTATTAATGCAATAATATTTTGTTTATTTTGATAAACAAAAAGTTGGTTGAGTATACTTTTTTAAGCAACAAATTAAAGGAGTATTTAAGAGTTATCACTTTCTTTTGGGATGTGGATGGGGTGAGGGTGTTTTATAGCAGAGTAAATTTTCGTGTGTGAATTAAATCTTTTCCCTTGTGGTAATGGAAGACATTTTGAGAACTTTATTCATTTCATGTATATGCATATGCTATGCGTATTAAATTGCTACCTTTACATTAATTTCATAGACATGCATGCGGTAGAGATTACTACCTTTAAAATGTCCTGTTTATTTCTTTTATTCAAGTCAATTAACATCTGTATATGCTTGGTCTTTTTCATTTTCTGAACAGATATGGATACTTTTCTCTTCACCTCAGAATCTGTAAACGAAGGTCACCCTGACAAGATCTGCGACCAGGTCTCAGATGCCATCCTCGATGCATGCTTGGAGCAAGATCCAGAGAGCAAGGTTGCCTGTGAAACCTGCACAAAAACTAACATGGTTATGGTCTTTGGTGAAATCACAACCAAGGCAAATGTGAACTATGAGAAAATAGTTCGTGATACTTGCAGGGGTATTGGGTTTGTGTCTGCTGATGTTGGTCTTGATGCTGACAAATGCAATGTTCTTGTCAACATTGAGCAACAGAGCCCTGATATTGCTCAAGGAGTTCATGGTCACTTGTCCAAAAAACCTGAGGAAATTGGAGCTGGTGATCAAGGTCACATGTTTGGCTATGCCACGGATGAAACACCTGAACTAATGCCACTGACACACGTGCTTGCTACTAAAATTGGTGCCAAGCTCACTGAAGTTAGAAAGAACAATACATGCCCATGGGTTAGGCCTGATGGTAAAACCCAAGTCACTGTTGAATACAAGAATGATAATGGAGCTATGGTCCCTATTCGTGTGCACACAATCCTCATCTCAACTCAACACGATGAAACCGTCACAAATGAAAAGATTGCTGCAGATTTGAAGGAGCATGTAATTAAACCTGTTGTCCCAGCTGAATACCTTGATGACAAAACCATCTTTCACCTTAACCCTTCAGGTAGGTTTGTGATCGGTGGACCCCATGGAGATGCAGGACTCACTGGCAGGAAGATCATTATTGATACCTATGGTGGTTGGGGTGCTCATGGTGGAGGTGCCTTTTCTGGAAAGGATCCTACCAAGGTGGATAGGAGTGGTGCATACATTGTTAGGCAAGCTGCAAAAAGTGTTGTAGCTTCTGGGCTTGCACGTCGCTGTATTGTGCAGGTTTCTTATGCAATTGGAGTACCAGAGCCACTTTCTGTGTTTGTCGACACCTACAAAACTGGAAAGATTCCAGATAAGGATATCTTGGTTTTGATTAAGGAGAGTTTTGATTTCAGGCCTGGTATGATTGCTATCAATCTTGACCTCACAAGAGGTGGCAAGTTCAGGTACCAGAAGACTGCTGCTTACGGGCATTTCGGACGTGATGATCCTGATTTTACATGGGAGACTGTGAAGGTACTCAAGCCCAAGGCTTGATTGAGATATGGTATTTTCAGAGGTGGTTATCATGGTAATCACTTTTCTGATTTTGGGTATAAAAGAATAATAAAAGGAGCTTCATTTGAGTATATACACATTATTATGAAAGTTATGATAATTTTTTTTACAGCTTGGGTGAAAAATGGGAGCATATGTGCTCTCCTAGGTGTGGATGGAGGCGTTTGCACAATAGGAGCATCCAGGATTTTAGCTACCACTTTGATTTTGATTTTGATTGTAATTTTGCTCCTTTAAATTTGTTTACTGTTAACTGGTTTTTGTTTTCACGATACTCATTGTCATGCTATTATTTCCTTGCAACCGACCTATATGGTTGGTGTAAACTTAGAATATCATTTCTATTATTCATTTTATTCATATTTACTTTAATATATTGTTTGCCATATACTAGCAAATATCTTAGAAATTGTTGTTTTTGATGGAAAACTGCAAAGTTATTTATCTGGCACACCCAAATTTAGGATGACTTACAATTATAAAATGTTACATAGAGAGAAAAATTGCTATCTAATAATTCCAAATTAAATATTTGTCTCATATGAGCAAGATTGCCCATTCCCTCTAAGAGTAGTTTTCTGTGTTGTAGATGAATTTGTACCAATTTTAGAAATTGTGTCGTTTCTTGAACTATAAAATTATGATTTATGTAATACCAATATATAATGAGGATACCTTTTGAAAAATAAAATATGAACTATATAAATGATTATTAAGATAAAAGAGAAAATGGTGAAAAACTCTAGAAATGGTAGAATGAAGTTGATATTCGTTGATGCACTAAAAGAAATAACACATTATCAGTTCCCCTAATTCACACAATTTGAGCAACTGGGTGTTGCATCTGAAGGGAAAGTCTCGTGGTGAGAAAGATTGTTATTCTTGTAAGCTTGGCAATACTCGTGATTATAACACCAAATTAACAGTAATCTGCATGACACTTTGATTATCACATGAAAGAGCAGAATCACTGTGAGTCTGTGACAAGCAAGTTGAAGATCACTAAGAAGATAAACGATCCACTAATTAACTAGCAACTATGGATAGTGTACGATACTCATTCCCTATAGATAGGATGTGAGGCTATTTATTATTTTTCTTGGTGTGTTATGAACAAGGTTCTAGAAATTACTGTTACTAAGAAAACAGTCGAGACAAAATAGTATTGGTAGTGTTTATTATTGTTTTTCTCAGTTTTGATAGAGTGAACAAAAATTATGAAACAACTGCGACGAAATAGTGTTACATCGCGATAATCTTTGTTACGCCCGTAACCTGAATATATTAGGGCTTAATTTGTTTATTAGAAGAGACAAATTCATTAAAAAGTTATGAAAGATTTAGATTTATGAGATTAGGAAGAAATCATGAAAAATTAAGTTATTATACACGCTTGTGCTAAGATGGTGGTCCATTGTAGACTGATGCTTAAAATCATCACCGTTGATAAATATTCTTTAAAATTAATTTTTTTTGAGTCTCTCCATCCTTAGGACTAAAAATTGACACGATTGACGTCAATTTAATACAAGTTACATTTTTATTTCCCATTGTTTTAATCAAACAAGTATAAATTAAGTCATTTTTTTAATTGTATAAATCAGAGTGTCAATTAATTTATCTAAACAACGTCTATGGTTGTTGAAATTTTAGATTTTTTTAAGTACCGATCTACGATGAACCACTTGGAGAAGGGATCTATATTAAAATTTTCTTATTATACATTATAAGATAGTATAAACAATTTTTCCTTCTTAACAAGTGTTCATACTAATTTTACTATAGTTCAACTAATCGTTATTTTTTTAAATAGCATACAACTACTGTCAAATAGAACAAAGAATAACATACAACTCAAATGTAACCTAACCTAATATGAGAAGATTGGAGTAGTGAATTAATGATTAGAAGTTTGATCAAGTACGTGATTAGAAAGCAATTATTGATGTGTATGACGTTAAGAGTAATGGGTGTCACAATTGTATTTACACGCAACATAAATGTATTTATATTTATATTTATTACATTTTCTTAACAAAGAGACCAATATATTCAAGAAAAAAACTTAACCTATCAATACACTCCAAGCAATCATATATATAAAGGGATAACTTTCAAAATAAAATATGCAAATCGTATACCTCAAGTTATTCATAACTATAGCTTAATTAACGCGTGTAATACGCATTTTTTTTGTCACAAACTCACAAATATTATATATTGTACATGATGGGTTATAATTTGTTATATAAGCTGATGTGGTTTTTGATTTGTATTGCGGAATTTGGTCGGATATATTTTTATTAGGAGAAGCTATGGAGATTGAAAAATATAACAAATATGTTATTCATTGTGTTCTCATTCTCTTTCTCTCATTATTATTCATGATATAAGATTCTATATATAGAGCTATAAAAATTAATTTCTAAATCATATCTATCTTAAATAACAAATAAATCCTAAATATTCTAAACAGATATATAAATCTTAGATATAGTATTAATTTTATTTTAAATATAAATTTAAACTATATTTTAATCTAAAATATTCAAAAAGATATTTATGATATAAGACTCTATCTATAGAGCTACAAAAATTAATTTCTAAATCATATCTATTTTAAATAACAAATAAATCCTAAATATTCTATACAGATATATAAATCTTAGATCTAGTATTAATTTTATTTTAAATATAAATTTAAACTATATTTTAATTTAAAATCTTCAAAAAAAATATTTATGTATTATTCTCAACATACATACGCATCAACTACTATATATAGTGGAGTATGTGTAGTAGAATTTGTTTTAAGCAAAGTTCTTGCCTCTTACAAGTTTAATTTATTTCTCTCAAATTAAGAGGCAAAACAATGGCACTAATTACATGGCTTCTCCATTTAGCTTGCAATATTTTAGGGTACCCTACGGAAGAGAAATTTGAAGGTTACCCACATGGAGAGGTCAAGAGTAAGTGGTTGAACAATTTGAATGATGAAAACCCTTCTTCTTATGAGTTTCAAATGCCTCTTCACTATCCACGTTATACCAAAGTTGATTATGAGAAGATGGAAGAGTGGAAGGTGGAATTGCTTCTTAAGGAGTATGGATTAAGTTTCAAGGGTAGTCTTGATGAGAAGAGAGGTTTTGCAATGGGAGCATTCTTGTGGCCTCATCAATATTGAAGGAGTTGTTCTACATAAATCTTTAATTATATGACATATATAATGCTAAATAAATGTAAGAGTTTCATGTTTTGTACTTGATAGTGGTATTTAATTTAATTATGATATATAGATGAGATTTTAATAGTAAAGTGAGGTGTTTGGATAGTTGCGATGTTAAAGAACCGTTCAATTTAGAGAGAAAAATTTGTAAAATTATTTCACACTCTAAATCAAGAATTTTCTATAAGGGATGTCAAACAGGATCGAACGAATATTACTTTATCTCTTTGTTCTGCCATCTAAAATATTTTTCATTCATGTCTCCATTTTCCATTTCGGAGAATTTTCTTCCTTCATTCTTATCTCCACGGATCTCCATAGTTGTAGATCCATCAACCTTAAAAAGAAGCGTCAAATTTATATTATTTTGAATCAAATTATTTGTAAAGAAATAAAAAAGTTTATTGATAAAACAAATAAAAAAAATTAAAATATTATTGTGAGTCTTGTAACAGTAATAAACATCATATATATATATATATATATATATATATATATATATATATATAGGGGGCTGCTAACTTAAACTATGTGGGTCGAAGTTATCAAGTATGTCTCATGTATAATTACTGGCTCATGTGCATGTGGGAGGTTATGAGTAGCTGGGGGTGCGCGAAAACAATGAGGTTGCATTAAGTAATTACATGTGGGGGGTTTATGAGGAGTTGGGGGTGCGCGAAGACAACATGGGGTGCATTATGTAATTACATGTGGGTCATACATTGTTAACTTTTATATATATATATATATATATATATATTGTGTGAGAATATAGTTAAAAGTAGTTCATGATGTATTTAATCATACAATTATAATTAAAAGTAATTTATGAAGGAAAATTGTCCATTTACCCCTCTTCATGATATTGAACCAAAATTGGTAATTTTGTCCCAAGTTGCAATTAATAAGGATATTTTTGTCTATCAATCTAAAATTATGCGAGTCAGCCGTGCTACATGTGTAGAAATGTGAAACATCATAATAAATAAATTTAGTGACCTTTTTAAAAGTAAAATGACAGTCTATGATTAATTTAAAAGTTTTTTAAAGTGCAGAGACCAAAATTCAAGTGACTAAAAACTACAAGTATCTTTTACATATTTAAGTCTATTTTTTTTTATATATATGTGTGTGTGTATATATGAGGCTGCTGCTAACTTTGACCATGTGGGTCGAAGTTAGCAACTATCACCTATGTGAAAAATACAAAGAGAGGGGGGGGGGGGGGGGGGGGGGCAATGGGGCCGCGCATAGTAAAAGTGAGGGGGCGCTAAGTAATTTATGTGGGTCATAACTATGACCCAGGTCGAAATTAGCAATCCCCATATATATACACACATTTTACAGACATGTTTGTGTGTGCATATAATGTTTTTCTATATATATATATAAATAATTTATTGTCCTCATGAACCTAGCTCGATTGGTAAAGAACATTACACATTTATGCTGGGACCGAGATTTAAACTCAGTATATTAATTTATTCACTTTTAAAGAGTGAATTTTTAACAGTTAAACTACCTGATTAAAAAAAAACATATTAGAGGACGAAATATACATGTCATTAAATTGAGTCATGTCAATATTTCTTTGTCAAATTAGACAAAATATATATGAGAGACTGGTAATTCAAAAAGGACAAAATTACTCATTTTAAATTTGGGAGAAAAAAAACACACAACTATGAAACTTAAAGGGCAAAGTGCAATTAAGTTTTTTTACCTTTCCAATTCATAATGATCATGGTCAATATTATATGGATTAAATTGATTTTTTAAATAAGGCTAAAATGTAATTTTAACACCTCTAAATTTTATAATTGTTCGATTATAGTCTCATAGTTTAAATTTATGATTTTGACTCCAAGTTTCAATTTTACATTTGAGGAAGATAGCATCTCATTCGTGCCTTAATTTTGAAAGATAGAAACCCATAGATCATTTATACACATTTCTAATTCTATCTTCCATTTGTAATTTATTTTTTACTCAAATATCCAACCATATAGAGATATTTATAAGATGTTTCTTTTTGGAGCAGTTTGTAATGTTTAAGGGTCATACTAACTATTGTCTTTGAAACACTAATTAAGAAAAAGAAATCATATTGAATGTTATTTTTTTTACACAATTTTAATAATTTGATTATGCCAAAATTAAATTTCATGATGATATCCTTTAATTTTAATTTAGAAATGTTGTGTTCCCATGAGAAGAAGCAATTGAGAAATGATCTATTTCTAATTTGTGTCGGCTAATTATAAGATAATTAAAGTGTCCCTACTGCCCATCACACCCTAAACAACAGTCAACAACCCTAGTTCATCTCCCTTCTCCTCCCTATGTGACCGACACAATAGTGTATTTCATTTCACCAATCGTGTGAATTAATTTGTCCAAATATATATATTCCAATGCAAGAATAAATATTAAACAAGTTCATATTTAGTTATATACTACTTCTCTTGTCTCATTGCATACATAATTGAGATTGTATCTGAAATATTATTAGCTTCAAATATTTTGATATTTAATATTTTTTTTAAATTGAGTACCGGTGCTTGTAGCTGGATTTATCTGGTGCCTTATTTTAGTTGTTTGTATATTGGGAAACCATAATTTAAGTTTTGTACGTTTGGCATCACAGACCCCATAAATAGTTAGATTCGTGGGACATTGGTCAATGGATCATGATTATCTTTGTATGAAGAAAGCTATTCTACAAGATCTAAGCCATTATTTGTCAAATAAAGTACTAACATATTGGCGATTTATTCCTTTTTTTCATTGCTAATAAAATGGTTCTATTTTTTATTTTCTTATAGTTTAAGTTTTTTCTGTTTATAACCAAAAAAAAGTAATTTTTTTGTCCGCAATGAACAAAAAATATATCTTTTATGTTCTTATAAAATTAAGAAATTTCAGTTTTCATTCTTATAAAATAAAGTTACATGTTTTCATCTCTCAAATAATTGTTATTTTGTTTTTAATCTCTAATAGTTCATTTATGTTCATTTTAATATTAATTTTAATCTTTTTTATGTTTAAGTTGTGTCTATAGTATGTTTATGTAATGGATCATGATTATCTTTGTATGAAAGCAATTCTACAAGATCTAAGCCATTATTTGTGTGATAGCTCAAGTGGTAAGAGTTGGGGATGTGGGTTAGGTAGGGGAAAGTCCAAGGTTAAAATCTTGGTGAAAATATTTATCTTTCCGATACCACAAAATAATGTTAAGCCTATAACTTTGTACCCAAGAAAAAAAACCTATAGCCTTATTCGACTTCATGGGTGATCATGGCTCCTCATATTTGGCCGAGACTCTTTCACTTTTTGGCATGATTTGTTAACCTTATTGTAGTGAAGAGTTACCCGCTTTAGTGGTGTTCACAATCCTCGCCGTAAACATGTGGTATGGCACGATCACAACGCCTAATTGTCGAGACCTAATGTTTTTTTACCAACTCTAAAATCTTGACGATCATGATTGACCTTAGTGGGCTTGAGAAAGATTAAATTTACTCCTGTTTGACTGCGGTTATACTCGTCGGATGAGCTATTAGTTGAGACTCAATCGACTTATCTCCTTAATTACATGTCTTGCTGATTTGTATCGACAAATAATTTATTTACTAAAAAAAATAGAGTTTCAGTCCACAAATTTTAACTCAACTAAAAACAAATACTGAAATTGATAGGTCATCTATGACGGCGGTTCAAACTACAATCTTTCTACTTTGTGTGCATGAGTTTCCAATTACTTATCATTTCGTCTTTTGTGAAAGAAAAAAAATTAAAGTTTCATGATCATATTCTTTTAGTGTTATGGTCTAACTAACACCACCATTCATTGTGATATGTGACTCAAACAAACAATGGAGGCAACTATTTAGGTCTAGAGCTTCACTAGAGAAATACATTAAATCCATCAATCAACTAAATAACTGAAAAATGTTATACCATTAATTTCCAACAACACATACCTATAAGGTTACACCTTAATTACTGTTCACCAAAAAAAAATACATTACAATGCATTTTGTTTAATTAATCCTATTCTTAAGTAAGACATTCAGTATCTGTAGAATAGTTTAAGTAGTAAGAGTTATGGGAATATAGGGTGGAAGAGGAAGTTCAAAGTTCAAATTCTAATGGTAGCATTTATCTTTCTGATGTACTAAAAAAAAGAGTAAGGCATCCAATTCAAGTGTGTCGTCCATACAAAATTTAATGGCTTTGGTTGCAATTAATCTTTAATCTATTTTTTCCTCTTTATCTTAATTACATGGATAATTGTCTTGCTTAATTAATCATCTTAAGATTATGTTTTGTTTATTCTAGGAATGTATATGTGTCCCCCACCCCAAATCAAGTTTTAGGGACCACTAAGGGACTGTTGTTGGCCCACTTCATTGATGAAATTTTCATTGGTTCAAACACATCATTATTCACTCGGATTTTTTAGAATTGGCAATATCAGAATCTGGCCCACCCCTTTTTATTTGATGAATTATTTTTTCATTTTTTTTCATATTAGTTATATATGCTTCACTAAACAGTAACATACACAATGAAAGCACAAAGTATTGGGTTAATCCAATCTAGCAACTAATCCATTCACAGATAGTATATAGCAACCAATGTATTGCTTCTTAATGTGTTAATGACATAATATGCATAACTAATTTCTATTAATTGTTGGGGGAATATGATTTCAAGTCTCAACTGAAATATTCATTGATCAGATATTATCTATTTTCAAATCAATCACCAAATTACTAAAAATTTTTCTATATACGTGTCCGAACTTAGACACGTATAGTATATAGTCTTTGCCTATTAGAAAAATTTAATGTGTAATTTGTAAATAACATAGTAATATATCTGAGGGCCATGCAATGTAATTTCATTTTCAACAAAATTTTACAGGGCCACATTTAAGACACCTTATCTACCCTCTTCTGCATGCCGTTATCTTGTCCAAATTCTCCCTCCAAGCTTGAAGGCTTTCTCTCATTAAATAGTTACAAGAAAAGTAGTTGCATTGGGAAAAACAGAATCACATAGTTGAAGTGAGTGACCCTGCAAATTAAGTCTTAATTTAAGACACCTCCTTTTGTCTCTAACCATCATTAGTTGATTATTGTTAATCTTAATTTTCCTCATTTGCATATTTAGATGACCAAATACTTATATAACACTGACACATCAGATTCAGATTGAAGATGATATATCATATTGAAAATGTGTTTGGTGTATGACATGTATCAGTGTCTCACATTGACACGACACATATTCACATTTACACGATACATATTCATGTCTACCATAAGTGTCGTGTCTAATGTATGTGTCTATATCGAGGCTCATAGTTGTGGACTATATGTAGGGACCCATTAATTTTATTTATAGTACTATCAATATGTGTACTGCCATACTCTTCTTCCATATCATATGCACCTTTCACTGAGTAGTCCATCACTCTCATTCATTCACAACTTTGCATTTATACACACAAAGCATCGTTCTGCTTTTCTGCTTAAAATTTAAGTTACCTACCTTTCTTCATGGCTTTTCCTTTGATATTTCTCTTTGCTATTTTATTCTTAATGATTCCTCCAAACAATGCCTATTGGCCACCTTCACCTGGTTACTGGCCAAGTTCTAAAGTCAAGCCTATGAATTTTTACAAAGGTTTTAGAAACCTATGGGGTCCTCAACACCAAAGCATGGATCAACATGCATTAACAATTTGGCTTGATAGAACCTCAGGTTTGAATCTAATTAGTTTCAATTCACTTTAGACACAAAATATGCTTTAAAAAATTACAATGTCATTGTGATTTTATACTGAAATTCTAAAGTATAGTTTTTTTCCCTTCAGAATTACAATGTGACACTGTGATTTTGTCAAACTCACTGTAGATAACACGAGATTCATTTTTTGATTAATAGGAAGTGGATTTAAGTCGAACCGCCCATTTCGATCCGGATACTTTGGCGCTTCAATTAAGCTTCATCCTGGCTACACTGCAGGAGTTATAACAGCTTTTTATGTAAGATTATAAAATGAATTTGATTAATGGAAGGTTAAACATTTTTTCTTTTAATTTAAGTTGAATTTGTAATAAATTTTATTACTAATAAGTTGATAAATTGCAGCTTTCTAACAATGAAGCACATCCAGGATTTCATGATGAAGTGGACATTGAATTTTTAGGGACAACATTTGGAAAACCTTATACTTTGCAAACCAATGTTTATATAAGAGGAAGTGGAGATGGGAAAATTATAGGCAGAGAAATGAAATTTCATCTATGGTTTGATCCTACCAAAAAATTTCATCACTATGCAATACTTTGGAGTCCTAAGGAAATAATGTAAGTCACTATTCATTTTTTCTTTTCTTTTTTTTTTGAAAGGATTCATTTTTTCTTTATATTAATATAGAATTGTACCAAAAAATATATTATGTTTTTGATTTAATTGGTTAGATTTTATTTTAGCTGATATTTCTTTTTCTGCTGAAACATGATATGATAGAAGAAATGTTATTAATAAAACACTCAATAATGTAACTTGGATTTTTGTCTTGTTGGCATTGAATTGTTTGGTCCTTAAAGAACATAGGTAATAGGTAATACTACAGTGTAGGTATGAGTGATTGATATTTTGGAAGATGAAAGGGAAATGCACAATAATTTCATTTTTGAGTAATTAAAGATTGTGAGAAATGAGAATGACAGATTGAGAATGTGTCTAATTAAAAGGGGCTAATCTTATAAGTATTATAGGAGAAAAGAGTATTTAATTATATTTTGCTAATAAATTTGCTGAAATAATGTTGAATAGTGGTAGACCAATTAAAAAATGTGTAGTAATTTAAGACGCGCTTTTAAGAGAGTTTTGAGATAAGTTTTTTTTTTGGTTATAAGAGAAAAAGTTTTGAGATAAGTGGTAAAACAATTAAGGATATATAACATTTACAAGTAAGAATAAATCTATTTCATAAATAACACGATCAAATTGAAGACAACAAAAATTACTTTTGGTATTTATCTTTAAAAAAAGTAATATTATTAATGATCTACATGTACTACTTTTTATGGCCAACCACATACGTTATTATAAAATTAGTTTCACCATAACATTATACAATTTCAGCCACATGAATGTGATTTTTATTAACTTATTTTTTTTCTTAATATATTTGATTTAACTGACATTATTATCAAAAAAATGTAACAGATTCCTAGTGGATGATATACCCATAAGAAGGTACCCAAGGAAGAGTGATGCAACATTTCCACTAAGACCAATGTGGGTTTATGGTTCAATTTGGGATGCTTCATCATGGGCTACAGAAGATGGAAAATACAAAGCTGATTATAAATACCAACCATTTGTTGCAAAGTACACAAATTTTAAGGCTAGTGGTTGCTCAGCCTATGCATCACGATGGTGCCGTCCAGCCTCGGCTTCGCCCTATCGATCCGGCGGGTTAACCCGACAACAATATTGGTCTTTGTGGTGGGTTCAAAGACACCACATGGTTTATAACTATTGTCAAGATTCTAGAAGGGACCATAGACTAACACCTGAATGTTGGGGTTAGAAATTGAAACTTGAAAAAATATGTTAATAAGATTGGGGATGATTAAGGTCCCCAAAACAATTTGCTAGTGTAATTTGTTGTTTTGTTATATCTTTTAAGCTCCTTTACTTTTTGCAAATTTTTTAGTTTTTATTTAAAATCATATTTATCTAAAATTGTTGATAATGAGATAAAAAATTTATTTAGCGAACACTTGTAATTGAGAGAATAAAAAAACCTATAACACCTCAAAATAATTTTAGGATGATCGCCTGACCTTACAAACTAACACGAGTCTTTTCAGCATATTTTATCCTCACTCATATGTTTTCTAAAACACTTCCTAGAAGATCACTCATCAAAATATTACTTCAAGTCAAACACACTTAAGTATGAAGTTCATATTTGTTAGACTCTCATAAATAAGATGCATCTTGTTGGTGTAGGTAGTAGTATCAATCATCCTTGTATAAGTTTTCTTTCAATCATGCAGTCTCATACTTGTATATCTTTTGAATCCCTCTCATTCCAATGTGAATTCAGTCTTTTGCATAAAAGCTGCTAGGAGCTGCTCATTATCATGTGCTATGCATTGGCGAACACTCTCGTCCTTAGCCTCAAGTGTTCGGAAAGAATACATTTTTTTTACTAAAGAATGAATACAATTTTAGAAACAATGAAAATGGTAGTTCGGAAAATGTTAGATTTGTTTATAAATTTGTAAGAGAAAATTGTGATGAAAATATTGAAACTATATTTTTCTTATACTTATTAGTTGAAATTAAAATATTATATGAGAAGTAAAGAGACCCACTTTTTCATGGGGTCATTGCTTGACAGCAATATTGACACAACAAAGTTAGGGAAATTGTGTGGATTTTTTATGTTATGTAGGGGGGAAAAGAAAAATAAAATTGAGAGAGGAAAAATAATAGACAACAAGACTTGTACATCTTGTTTAGGCATATATATAAAAAAATACAGAAATAATATTTAATTATAATAAAGAAATAATATATAATTTTAAAATAATTGAATGATGTATATTTTGATGAGTGTGTCTAAAATGAAATTATTTGGTGCTGTGTCTATTAAATATTTTTCAGAATAACATTAATGTTCAATGAAAAGTTAGAAGGACAATTGATACTGTGAGTTTAGTTAATTAATTTTTAAAGACATCGTATTATTTTATATATATGGGAATTAAACTTCGAACTTTAAACATTTCATTTATTATCCAATTTTAAAAGTGAAATTCTAATACCGTAATACATTATGCTACTTGACAAAAAAAATAAAATAAAATAGGCTGTGTGAATTATCAATTAGTGTCACCAATTTTAAAAAATACTTGCATTTAATGAACATCATAGAATAGAAATAGAGAGGATCTTGCCCATCAATAAGTAATATAATGGAATTGGATTTAGTCAAAAAAATAAAAGGAAAGAAAAAATGGAATTGGATAGAGACATCAAGGTGAATGGTGATATATCTTAGTGCGAATATAGTGTTACTATCTTAGTATGGTCATTTTCATGATGAATGTTACTGTTGTCATCTGGTCATGACATCAATCACATGATGCTGAAGCTATTTTAGTGCTAAAAAAAGGACAGTACCTGAGTACCCGAATTACTGCTACTCAAAATGCAATACAATCATATTTTGCTCAAATTTATCTTGAAATACTATACAAATTCACCAATGATTTTTCGTTTCATATAGTAATATATATATATATATATACAGTGGCGGAGCCAGGAATATTAGAGAGTCAGGGCAAAATTTTAACTACAAATTCACATGTTATATATATAAATAGTAATGAATCAAAATAAAAGAGATTTGTCATTTTGTCAACATAAGTACAATTTAAAATAAAAGAGACGAAACATAACATTGTGCTAAATAAAATCACGAGGCAAATGCCCTTTCCGAGAATTCTTTGCGGTGAATGTTCGAATAATATCAACATCATTAAGTGACTTAAAAATCTCTTTTTCGGTGTAACATATCATCAAGTCATTGAACCATCCATCGTTGATCTTGTTGCGCAATTTAGACTTGATAATCTTCATTGCTGAAATAGCTCTTTCAACGGATGTTGTCGACACCGGTAATATCAAAACCAACTCAATAAGTTTGTACACTAATGGAAATACCAAATGTTTCTCAGTTTGAACCATCTTCATAGCCAAACTTTGAACATCTTTACAATTAGAAAACAAAGCATGCCTTTTCAGATGAAGTACATAAGTTTCAAGTTGATCCCTTATTGTTGCACGGTCATCATCAGAAAAGTCTGCATGATAAATATCAGCAAGACGAGCAAGCTTATCAACATCAAACTTGGAGAAAGAGTTCTTGGGGTCAAGACAAGAGAAGCAATTAAGTACAATGTTACTTCCTTCACTAAAGCGGTGATCCATCTCCACACATATTTTGTCACTAGCAACGTAAAAGATCTCTGAACGATAATGGTGAAGATTAGTGTAAGTCCTCCCTTCTAGCCTTGAACGACCCCGAACTGGTATTTCTTCATACATATCTGGCACCGGAATACCTTTAGCAACACAAAATTCTTGGACATCAACAAATAAATTATCCCAACCACTCTCTCTCAATGTGGCCAACCGAGCTTTGACATCATCAACTAATTCCATGGCAAGCACAATATTAAGATCTTTTCTTTGCAAGATTTGTGAAAGCTCATTTGTGATACCAAACAACTTTAACATAAATTTCAAAATGAAAGCAAATTTAAAGCTCTCCATTGTTTCTATCAAACCGGCCGCTTGAGAAGGTACACGTCCATCTTCATAAACCATACTAAGCACCTTTAACACGGAGGACCACATTTGATCCAAACGAAGCAAGGTAATATGATGTGAACCCCATCTAGTATCCCCGGGTCTAGCGAGACTAGATGATTGGTGCAAGCCTCTTCCTTTAGATATCTCACCACCCTGAAGTTTATCTAAAATATCTTCGTGTTGCGCTTCCGTCAAAGCATCCCTTCTCTTGCAAGATGAACTTGTTGTCGTTACAATCAAGGAGATGTACTCAAAGAAATCATGAATAGATGAACAACTACTAGCAACAGACACAACCACCAATTGCAAACGGTGAGCATAACAATGGACATAGAAAGCATAAGGGTTTTCATCTAGAATCTTTCTTTGCAAACCATTAAATTCACCTCTCATATTTGAAGCCCCGTCATATCCTTGCCCTCGTATCCTTGAAATAGATAACGTGTAACGATCAAGAATACCATAAAGAGCATTCTTTATTGCCTCGGATGTAGTATCTGTAACATGATGTAGAGCAATAAATCGTTCCATAACTTCTCCTTTGTCATTCAAAAACCTAGAAAACAAATTCAACAAGGTTACATGGCGGCATGATGAATAATAGGTACTAGAAATTGGAAAACATATACAACTACTAACCTCAACATCACCGCCATTTGCTCTTTGACGGATATATCACGTGACTCATCAATAAGCACGGAGAATTTTCTATCACCAAGCTCTTCCATAATCACCTTGGCAACTTCATATGCACAAGACGTTGTAAGATCCTTTTGAATGTCACCGCAAATCACTTTGCAACTTTTATCACCATGGTCAAAGGCATGTCTAACTTGTTCATTCTTAGATTTTTCCCGATCAATCAACTCTCTAAAATTGCCTTTGTTTAGAGAAGTAGAGGATTCATCATGGCCACGGAAAGCCATGCCTTGTGCTATGAGATATCTTGCACAATCTACGAAACAAGTCAAACGGATCTTATACAATTCTTCCGATTCCTTAGTTGCTATAGCAAACTTACTTGTTACACTTTGTCTTTGATTCTTATAATCAACATAGTGCAGACACATAAGTTATGCATACTATTATGAATACCAACATGACCTTTCAAGATTTCAGATGCATGCTTCCAATCTTTAAACCCATCTTTTGTGAAAACTTCAAAACCAAAGTGTTCGGCCCTCCCGGGTTGTTTAAAGAGAAAGCAATAGAAACAATAAGCTGCATCCTTGAACTCACTGTATTCTATCCATGTATACTTCTTATACCATGATTTAGAAAATGATCTTGTTTGTCTTCCAAATTCACTACGAGGAAAACTTGACAAATTTGGTTGCATTGGACCCTTCAATATATATGCCCTTCTCACTTGGTCTTGAATATCCGGAGCATACATATGGATTTGTTTCCTACGACCTGGATCACGCACAATATCATTTGAATTAAACTCATTGACCACATTTGGCGGTGGTTCTTCTACTTCGGCTTCCGGTTGCACTACATTCACATTCTCAATAGTTGCTCTATCAACCAAAAACCTCCTCATCTCTGAAATTTGATAATCCAAATTCCAAAGTTAATATTCAATTCACGAAGCAAAATTAACATATAATTATTTAAAGATATAACAATAAAAAACTAATTAATCATGTTAGCAAACATCAACTCATATTATCTCTCATGCTTTTTTTTAATAGTAGTTTATTTATTAAATTAAAGTTTCTAAGCTGTCTTTCACTTAATAAGTCCAACTTCAACACACCAACACCACACAATATATTATATGCAAGTACAGAAACACAAACACTTTATTTAATGGAAGGTGTTCTTTCTAGCACTTGAATCTGCAAGGGAGATACAGAAGAGTACTATTCTCCTTCTTCATCTTTCTAACTGTTGTTTCAATTTCTACCTAAGTTCAAAGTATTTCAGTTCGTCCTTCTCAAAATTGATAAAATAGGACCCATAAGCAAAGCCATATAATTTTAGCTTCATGTTCCCAAAGCAAAGCCTTTGAATTTTTTCAGTTACTAACATTAAACAGCATAGCAATAAAATAGAGGAATAACCTAGGATTAGGAAGAACACGCTACCTTGTTGTTGTTGTTGTTGCTGGCGAGATCGCCGTCACCCGTCGCCCGTCGGTTACTTGAAATCGTGAATCAATGAATCGTCGATCTTGAAAGGTGTTGTTCCTTAGTTGAATGGCGACATTGGAGAAGAAGAAAGAACTTAAGAACAAGAAGCGTACGTTTGTGTTTGCCCTTTTTTGTTTTTTTTTTTATTTGCTGAATTTTTTTTTTCAACCAAAATTATTTTTTCTATTGGGCTGAGCCAGGGCTATAGCCCGTGCAGCCCATATGCTGAAATCGCCACTGTGTATATATATATATATATATATATATATATATATATATATATATATATATATATATATAAGAGAAGATTCATAGATATAATGTGGATTCTTAAAAAAAAAAGTGGATTCTTAACATGTTCTCTTGTCCATATGAATGAATAGGACATGTTAAGACCATTAGTATTATAGTGACCATTTTACAATGGTCTTTGACAGAATTTAAATTTGGCACTTAAATATTATAAAGTCGAACTAACACTTTAAGTGTAATTGATTATGTATATCTTAAAATGTCTAACTCTCAACTTTCATAAAATTTTATAAGATGAGAATTGCTCTCATTTATAAATCTATGTTTAAATTATGCTACATAACAAAATATGCTTAATAAGAAATAAGAAGGTTTAATGTACCAAAAATAAAAGTGTCTCGGAAAGTCCATTGAATTTATTGAGATAAGTTGTGCTTAAATCGAGATCAGAGTGGTCTTGGGGTTAGGAGGGTGAATGAGTTTAATGTAGTTTTATTAGGTAAGTGGTGTTGGAGGTTGAAGACAGAGGGAGGTGGATACTGGAGACAAGTCTTAGATCATAAATATGAGACTTTTAGAGGTGATATCGGCGAGGGAGGTCGTAAGGCATCAGAGTGGTGGAAAGATATTCTCAAAATTAAAAAAATGGTTGTTTATTAGATTAGCTGAGTGATTTATGACTTTTCTCTTTAGTGGGTAGTGGAGATGACTCTTTATTTTGGGATGATCATTGGTTGGATGGTAGAATGTCTTTGAGGGAGCGTTTTCCTCTCTCAGCAAGTCTTTTTACCGATCAAGGAGTGTCAGTAGGTGAGATGTGGCGTAGGGGGTGGGGAGTAGGTGGGGAGGGTTGGAGTTGGAGACGACCTCTCTTTGCGTGGGAGGAGGAATTGTTGGAAGGGTGTTTGTACTTTTTTCAATAACATTGTTTTGCAAACTTATGTAATTGATAAGTGGCTTTGGAGGACACGCCATTCAGAGGTTTACACAGTCAAAGAAGCCTACCATACTTTGATAGGAAGAGAAGATCAAGATGGAGTATAGCGGTACAATAGTGCTCTAGTTTGGAATAAAGTGGTTCCTCTTAAAGTGTTAGTGCTCTACTCGCGATAATCTTTTTAAAAGGAGTGTTTTGAATGTAGATTCACTCAATTGCATTTTTGGTTGCGGAACAGTTGAGACTGTATCACATCTTTTCTTGATTTGTGGATCTTCTCATAAGATGTGGTGTGACATTCTTAATTGATTAAGTGGTGCTATGCATAATAATGTGCTTGCTCATGCTCATCAGTTTAGGTTTATAAGTTCGATTCTTGAAGATTAAAGATTGCTTTCAAGTTATTTAGTTGGCAACTACTTGGTTGATTTGGAAGACTCGTATTGATTGTTGCTTTAACAATAATACTTTTGGAGCGGATTATATTGTTTTTCAAGTTAAAATTCATGTTTGGTGGTGAGGTGTGATTTGGTGGCTCGTAAAGATTTCAATTGTGCTTTTGCTTCTTGGTTTAACCACCCTTTGCTCTGTATGAGTTGGTGAGAGGTGTGATTTTTTATTTTTGTTGTATCCGAATTTTGTTTAGCATCTAATTTGTGCACTTCTTGTGTCAATTTAGTGCATTTTTTCTAATATAATTAGTTCTTTAATTGTTTCAAAAAAATGTATCAAATATTATTTAGAAGCCCAGACAAATTGTATAAAGAGGTCCTTTGAAGTTAATATCATTTGGTGAAAAAAATATTTTTTAACATTATTTATTGTGAGTATGAACTACAATAATATATAGTATCAAATAAATTCAATAATTTATAAAAACATATAATGAATAATAAACATAATAGTTACCTGGACAATAATTCATATTTAAAGCTAATTTGCTTATCGTAAATTTAATACCCTCCTGGCCTCCCACACAATTTTTAAGTTTTTTTTGATAACTTACTTATTAGTTATTATTTAAAATATTAAAAAGTAAGAAAATTGCTGCATGAAGGATTCAAACTCACGCTACTACTGAACCAATTGAAAATTGATGTTTTACTTTATGCGAACTAAGTAGTTAAGCTATATTTCAAATGATGGATCTCAAAAAAATATAGAGGCCCCTAAAAATTTCAGGTCTAAGACTGTGACCTAGCTTGCCTCGTCTCTGAACCGCCCCTGCTAAGAACTCCAGGGGCAAAAGTAAACACTCAAGGATCAATATAATTTTGTAATTTTTTTGAGAATAAGATCAGGGCTAAACCCTCGTAATTTGTGTATATAACAAAATATCTCTAAATTTTTTATTTTTATTAACATTTAGTTCGAGTGGATAATCAACCTTATTTTGCTCTTTAGGTTTTCCAAAAAAATTAATAATCATTAAGAACTTTGTTTCAATATCATGTAACAAAAAAATTCTGTAAATAGATGTATCATGTATTGTCAAAAAAAAAAAAAAGATGTATCATGTATATATGCTATCTTATATTGTTTGGATACTTATTTTAATAAAAAATAAAATTATTCTACCTATGGTCTACTTGAAAACAGATTTCCTACTGTAATTGTGTACAACCTTTACTGGTTAATTTTGGTGAACTCTTAAAATTATTTTAGTATATATATAAAAAAAATTTGTACAAAGTACATATATATAATATGTACCGTTCGATATGAAAGTGATGGAGACCAATTACATCGTGTAAATACATAATCTCTCTACTACTGCAGTAAATCCTGATCCAGTTTATCCATACTGGAGTTTAATCCAATATCCAATGGTTCCTACCAATTAGATCATGTACAGTACTATAAAGCAAATGGAAATTAAGTGGCAAACACAAACATCAAAATGGCAACTTAACTTTGAGGAAACAGAACTGTTCGTCCAAATTAGCATGCATGATTTTTATATTAATGTATATAGACAGACAAAAATGGTGCAGAAAGTGGAGGCCCATAGGGTAAAGATTAAAAAGAAAAATAAGAAAATTGTTGGAGCAATGTAAATTTTAATGGAGAGAGGATAAATTTGTCGAAACGTGATCTTACTTTATCAGAATAAATGTTGAGTGATCTGTTCCACCTCGTAAGTTTGAAGAAGAGGGAGTATGTATTTACAAAACTTTGACGCTCAAGAAAGTGAACAACGTGAAATGAAAGTTTTCAGAGTCAAAGTTTAGATACATGGCCAATGCAATGAATGACGCGTGTGTATATATATATATATATATATATATATATATATATATATACTCTTTCCACCCGAAATATAAGGGAAAAATCTATATTTTTTTGTCCCAAAATATAAGGGAAAACCATTGTTAAAAATATGTTTTTCCTTATTCTCATAAAATTAAATGTAAATTGCATTTAGTTTTCCTTCTCTTTCATTATCTCAATAAACAATAACCAATAAAAAATAGTTTTACACCTTCCTATGCAACTTATTTCAAGAAAAATCGTACAAAATCATATTTCAAATTCTCATAATTATGTTTTTTCTTATTAAGTGAGGTTATTTTTTTCTCTTATATTTTGGGACGGAGGGAGTATTTATATATAGTCTAGCATTGGGCTAATTCCATTGATGGGATGGCAAATGATGTATCCTCGTATTAATGGTTGTCAGAACCTTGACTGATAAGTCATGATGAACAATAAATATTCATCATTCCGATATTGGTTGTTACAGATTTGAAGGTACTGTTAAATGATTAAAGGAGAAGATGTTGTGGGCTGTTGGAGTTGAGCCTGCTCTTTATCTCAAGTTTTTTCTATGAAAAACACTCCCTATTTAAATTTATAGAAAAATATATGGTTATAAAATAAGAACTAATACCACATAAATCTAGAATATATCTGACCAAAAAAACTCAAAAAATTGTGTTGATCATAATGTCGGATTTTTTTTTCATTATGGAGAACTATTCTAATCATGGTGAACAAATGTTGGATTTGATCTTTAATACACAAATTTCAAGTAGTGGAGCACAAATGGAGTATTAACTTGTAAGTATCAAAATTTTGTTGAAGATATAGTTGATACTTACTTGATACATAGCCTGGATTAAAGTACTTATAAATTATATTAATTATGTGATTACTGATTAGTATCAACAACCGACCTTAGCTCAGTTGGTAGAGCGGAGGACTGTAGTTGGCAAATAACAGACATCCTTAGGTCACTGGTTCGAATCCGGTAGGTCGGAATTTTTCATTTTTTTTTAATTCACATTTTTCATATTCACCATTCTTCATCTTAAATTACAATCTTGTCCTTCTTCTAGTCTCTCTACCTGGTTCGTTCAATCGAAGCACTACGCAACCGAATCAACCGTTCCGTTCTCACTGTTTTTTGCATCAACAATGGTAGTTTAGTAATAATTCATTTGTGTTCAGCAATTTTTTCATTCTATTTACGCTATCAATTCTGCTGAATAACTGAAATTGAGTCTTTTTTTAGGTTTGCTTGGTTTGTTTGGTTCCTCTGTTTCTCGTTCCAATCGTCAATGTTCTCCCTATTCTCTTCGATTATCTAATGGTATCTTACACAACACCGCTAATTGTTTTTAATTTACTTAATTATTATGAATTTGTGATTCTAATTATTTTTTGTGTTTTCACTTTTTAGGGAAAAATTTATGGAGTTTTTGGTTGGGAGTACAGGAAACCAGAGAGAGTTCCTCCAGCATGTCCAATTAAGCCTTCAAACAAAACTAGTACTAGTAATAATGTTAATGTGAGTGAGTCAATTCCTAATTTCAGTTTTTTTTTTATCAAGTTTTTTGATAACTATGTGGCTTTTCGTCGATCTATGTGAACAATGTGGGTGAATTGTTGATGTCAAAACATGACTAAAATTTATGTGGGTTTAACTCAGTTGGTAGGGACATTGCATGTAATGTGCAGGACCCTGGTCCACTTATGAAATTCTAGCCACTAGTCTACTAACAAAAAAATAAAATTTATGTGAGTATGATTGTAGGGTAGGCTAAAGAGATTTGATTTGAGGCTTTCTTTGATCAAATTAATGAATGTTACAATTTATAAGATCAACTAATGTTTGCTTGAACTGAACACTGAAGGGCTTATGAGTGATTATTGATTAAGCATTTTTTTTTGGTATGGAGATTGATTAAGCATTTTGTTGCACTTCAATGTGCTAGAAATATTAGAAGATAGGAGATCGGATCATCTGTGTTAGAAATGTTGAATGATTTTTACGAGTGTTGAGAAGTAACGAACATATAGAAGTACTAATCCTTTCGATATTTCTTTGTAAAAAATTTTACGGGAGACATCATATTGTGGAATAGTGTTTGAGCAAAATAATGTTTTGCGTTCTGCTACCAACTGCATATCTCTTTGATTTTTATAGCTACTACAAATATGATTTTTTGAACTAATTATAACAGTCAGAGTTATTGTTGCTTGTTGTTGCATCATAGGTGATGCTGAGATCTGATTCCAATTTTTTTCTTCAAAAAATTATAAACAATTTTCCCTAATGATAGTATTAGAGAGAGAGTAGGGGTAGCAACTATTGTAGAAACCATGGTTGAATTTCATCTTTGGTGTGTTTGGCATGTCTAAAGAAGACCTGTAGATTGTATTCTATAGCTCTGAAGCACCAATATAAATATAGATACCAAACATGACTCGGGCACCAACACATAGAAACCAATAACAATTTGAGAAAATAAAAGTGATTTTATGTAAACACGTGTGTCAATTTAGAACAACCACACTTCTCGGGAACTCAAACTCGCCTTCAATCTAAAATGTCAGTGCAGCGTAGTTCTTTAGTAAGGAGAATAGATCAGATAGATGTTAGATGTTATCCAAATGCTAGAGGCCAAGGAAGACCAAAAAAATTATACGAAACTATGAACAACAATTTAGAGTTCAATTTTTTTGGCTGTAGATATGATTTGACATTGTTTGATCTTTTGTATTCAACCCCACTTAATAGGATCAAACTTGGTTGCTGTTGTATTATAATTGGAAATGCTCTGTATGTTTTGTTGGGTAATGAACTATAATTAGTGAAATTAATAAGGAAAAATTTACAATAAAAGTAAAGAGACTATCCCCCCTATTTTTTATATTGTTGAATTGTTACCTCATACATGATTATTAGGAGGTTGGACTTGGACACCTAAGGAATAATTCTAGCAATTTTCAAATGCCTGTTGTCTATTATGATATTTCATTTGACTGTCAAGGGTTTGTGTTACCAAGTAAAGAACCTGAGGAATAAAAATATGGAAGACATATAAATATATACTTCCTGTAAATTTCCGAGAACCCTTTCAATGAAGTAATGGAATAATTCAACTTTCAAGGGGATCTCATAAACAACAAACAGTCACATACATTCTCAATTGGGAAGAAATCTGTTTGTTGTCTTTTATTTTATCTTTCTTTAAGATGGATTCTATATAAATGTAGTGATGCTTTAAACAACCTGATATTGATCCTACGGTTGTCCTTGTTGATTTTGCTGCTCAACAAGTGCATGAATTATGTTTTGGATGTTCGCATCATGCATGCGATAAATACTATTTGTGTTGGGTGAATGTTTTTGCTTGTGAACAATTGTGTCGGTGATTTCATGTGTAAAGCTTCCATGAATGTAAATATTAACTGAAGTACAATTTACAAATCTCAATGTTATATCAGGATGAGGCAAATGCTGGACCACCTCCTACAGAACCTGCTAAACCTGGAAGTGTAGATTTAAAGCAGGATTAATCTTGGGTAGCTCCTCTACAACAAGGTTTGATAGAAAAGATAAGAAAAGAAAAGAAAAGAAAAATCACATGTTATGGTTCATAGTTGTATCTTATTTTATAATTATAAGTATTGTTGTTGTCATTCTCATCATTATATTACTTGAGATTGTTTATATTTATAATAAAAGTTGGTAGCTGCCTTTGTGTAAGATGGTAGTCATAGTTTTTTTCCTTCCTATTTTGGAAGATAACTCGTCAATATAAATTCAGTTGTAATATTTTTCCTTCAATATTTGCATGTAAAACCTTTAACATCGGGACTTGATATACACGGTCATTCCAAAAAAGAGAAGACCATTTGGAACTTTGTAAGGGACGTTCTGTGAAATAGCAGCACAAGAGAATTTTCTTTTCTCTTTACTGCATAAGAGACTCATCTTTATTTAAAATTTCAGTGTCATTAAATTAGACAAAAAACAACATTCACTAGCCTAATAGAGAATTGATTAAATGACTTTTAGCATGTGAAGATCAGGATGATAGTTGGTTGGGAATTAAAATTATGAGTTTTTATTAGTTATGGGGTTTGTGCCAAATAGAGAATTGATTAAATTTGCTTATGTGGAAATATAGTAGAAAGGGGAGAGACTGTCGAGGTATTATTCTGTCGACCTTCTGGTTTGGGCAGAGAGAGAAATGTCTCATCTCTGATGGATCAGAGATTTTAATCTGGGGTTACAAGGGTTTTCCTTCTGTAGTACATCTATTTTGCAATCAATGATATAGTTTTATGTTTCTCTTGAGGTCAGGTTCCTATCAATTTTCAACTTGACTTTATTTGGGTAGTATATATCTGCTCATCATAGTATAAATGGATTGGTATATATATATATACTGTGATGAGCAGCAAAGCTAAAGAACACTTTGGCCAGTTTCCAATATGGTGGATTATTTTGCCACCCCTACTGGATAGAGGTTCACGCAAATATTTTGTCTTAGAAATGGTTGGAATTTGAAAGTATAAGCAAGAGAATTTGATTTTGAAATATCTCAATGGTGTATGAATCCCCTTTATTGCTTTGGGGTTAGGGCATTAAAATAGTGGTTAGTCAAGCTGGAAGATGGGGCTGACAATTTTGTATTGGATAGTAATAAACTGAGGCTTAATAATATAGAAAAGAGAAGTGTTGATGAAGTTATGAGCAACATCACGTTAACTTTTTATCTGTTGTACAGTTTTGTACTAAGTCTTTCTGTAATGTTTTACTGCAAAATATTGGTCATATTTGATAAAAGAAGAGCATGCTCTACCAAAGTCACTTACAGTTACAGAGAGTTGCTCTACCAAAGTCACTTACAGAGAGTTGCTGAAATGTGGTGGTTTGATAGAATAGCATGTTTGTGATGGGAGGGGTTGCAATTGTAATTCATGTATTGGGTTTCTTTTGGTCGAGACCACAGGGATAGGGTGGAACAGTTGGCCCAAGGATTTGATGCTGCTTTGTATCCAATGTGAAGATCGAACCATCGACACTTAGTTTAAGGAGGATGAACTCCAACCGCTCAATTACACTCTTGGGTTTGATGTATTGGGGTTTGCTACTACATAAGCAAATATGTAGTTTTAGGTGGTAACTGTATATCCTTCGAAGGATGATCGCCGACCAGAAGATAATCTACCAATTACAACGAGAATCACTTGGCCTCAATGGGATTTTCTCCTCAATACTTATAGTGAGTACTCCTATATAAGGACCTCCAGACTCAAAGCATACTTTCTTATGACTGCCTTGCCCAATTGCCTTCTGTCATTGAAAGTGAGGATTTGGTTGCATGGTACGCCATTGCTTCCATCTCTAGAGAAATCCATGTGTGGCGACATCTCCAAGGTCACCGTGAAAGACAGAATTGTCATAAGCAAACTCTTTTATTTATATGAAAAAGACTTTGAAACTTCAATTCATACAAGTTCATCTCACTAAAATAATGTTAGAAATAAAATATGAGCCAGTATCCGTTGACATCAAAGTTTATATTGACACTAAATTCTATCCATTCTATCCATTTGTTTTATTTGATCTGATGGCTAAAATTTATTCATTTAATATCTATTGTCATCGACAAAAATCATCTACTTCCTTGTGTGAAAAGAAAAGAAAATCATCTCATTCTTCACTCCAAATTCATTCCCTACAAATCTCATCAACGAGTAAGTTTTATTATATATATCATCAACATAACAAAAAATTGGATATGTCATTTCTTACATTAAGTCCAAAGATCTGGGGTACGGATGATTGACACGTTGATTTTAGTATTCCTTAAATGAGACGGTAGATTTGTATGTTTTTGTGAAAGCTCGACTCCTGTTATTTTTGTTTAATAGATTACTTGTAAGTTGTAAATCTTCTTAAAGTCTAATAAAAGAATAATGATTTTATATATGTTTTAAAATTTTAACAAGAAGAGGAAATCTTGGCCTCAAGGAAAGCATATGACTTTATCATTTTAACAAATGCTACCATCAATTATTATTTTTTTTCTTAACATCATTCTCACATTTTATTTTGGATTTTATTAATTTTTTTTGAAAGGTGGATTGAATTAATTTAATTGAATTAGAAATTAAAAATTACTACTACCTCTACCTCTCTTCCTATTTATAAGAGATAAATTTATTATTTAGATTATTAAGAAACTAATGTATTTGATCTATCTAACAACCCAATACATTAAATTTTTAATGAATCTAAAAATTCAATTTTTTCTTATAAATAAGAACAGAGGTAGTAACTTAATTGAATAATGGTGTATCATCGCTACGGATCAACTCTAAATTTATGGATCAACTATTCTACTCTTTGAGGTGTCTTTAATCTAGCGAAAAAATAGTCACTTTATTCGATCGGTGGTAGATACCTAATCTCGACAAAACAAGAAATTTTTAAGATGCTAAACTAATTGTTTACTATAATTATTTTTGGCTTAAATACACCTTTGGTCCTCTAACTATTTTCAAGGTTTCACTTTGGTCCTCTAACTATTTTTCGTTTCATTTAGGTCCTCTAACTTTCCTTCCGTTAATCAAATTGGTCCATTCCGTCAAATTAATTCAAAAAATTGTTTGTTCTTACAATCTACATCTTCTTCCTTCTATTGTTCTTCATCTTCTTCAATCAAAATCCAGATTTTTTTTTTGAACCATTCAAAACTCATTTTTATTTTCATTCTTTATATTTTCTTCATCTTAATTTTATTCCACTTTTCTCCATCTTTTCTTTCATTCTTCATCCTCTTCTCTCATCAAAACAACACAAATCAAGTCATGAACTTGTACTTAACTACTCTTCATCTTCAAATAAAAAACCCTAATATTTTATTTCAAAATAAAGATCCAATTTGGTTTGCCAAACAACACAAAATACATTGCCAGATCCAAAATTAAACCCCTCCAAAATTAAACCCCTTTTGCAATTGCTAATTAAAACAAATAATTTTCTGTCAAAAATTTTTTAAAACAAATAATTGATTTTATAAACAGATCTGAGTTTGTGCATATGAAAATGATTAATAAGGGGAATGAAAAAGATGAAGAAAAGTGGAGTAAAATTAAAATGAAGAAAAGATGAAGAATGAAATATGTGAAAGAATAGAAGAATAAAAATGAGTTTTTCATGGTTCAAAAAACAAAAATCTGGGCTTGGGTTGATAAAGTTGAAGAACAATACAAGGAAGAAGATGAAGATTGCTAGAACTAACAGTTTTTTGAATTAATTTGACGGAAAGGACTAATTTGTTTAAAGGAAAGAAAGTTAAAGGACCTAAATAGAACGAAAAATAGTTAGAGGACCAAAGTGAAACCTTGAAAATAGTTAGAGGACCAAAAGTGTATTTATGCCGTTATTTTTTCGACTTAACTGTTAATTGTTTTAGTAGAATACTCGTTATATTCTTGTTTGATTGACGATTTTAGCCACCGGCAGAGAACCTGAGGCACAATTCTACTTTTCCTCTATTCTAATTTCAACGATCCACATCATTCATCACTCACTCTTGAAGAGGCACACCTCAAAAATCATTTCTGCTCTACACAAAACCCCAACGACTCCAAAATGAGTGGTGAAGAAGATGTAAAGCATCTTGAAGACTGTTCTGTTTCCAAGTTAGTATCATTTCCTCTCTCTTTATATTTCCCATCGATAAAAACCTATCTTGTTTCATTCACCAATTCATAGACATATATTCTTGTTTTTCTTGATTTCACTTTCAATTTTAACATAATCACTTTGTTTTGGTGGTTGTTGCTTGTATTTGTATTTGTATTAGAAATTGTGGAAATAACACCAATATTGTTTTCATCATTTTGCTTTTAAATGTTTGAGGATTCATTCAGGTCTCTTTATCTGAGATGAGAAGTGTGTTTTATTTGCTTGATTGTAGACTTCAATAAATTATAATTTATATCATTGACATAATATTTGCTTGTTTTGTATAATTAAATCTGTAATCACTTATGTTGAGTTTTTAATGTGTAAATTTTGTTTTACGCCTCTATACTGGTTGAGCCAACCCTGAAACATGTATATAGTAACATAACCAATATCTAATAATATGTAATGAATAGCTTTGTGTTGTTAATCTCGTATAGCAGCGGGTCGCGCATATGTAGTATCAACAGGGACTAGCACGATATTAATGCCGTTCAACAATTAATACAATTTTAAGTAAATTGATTGGAAGATATTTGTGTCTCTGTTGTCGATCTCCCCCGCGCCGGCCGTTATCTCCCCGTTCCGCGCCAAAATCGAGAAGGCCGCGTCAAGGTGGTGCTGTTACCCGTGTTAGGGTGATGCGCCCGCTACGGCCGCGATCTCCCCCGCTCCGCGCCAATTTTTGGGTTGACCGCGCCGCGCTGAATTCCGAGATTGACAACAGAGATTTGTGTGTGTAAAATGCAAAATATAACAACGATAAAAGATGAGTAAATTAACAGAGAGATAAGATTGTTGGGATTAGACTTCATTTACCTTTTTCGTACGTATTCTTCTGATCAATTATACAGACTCAGCTATTAATCAATATCATCACATATCGTTTGACAAACATTATTTATGTCTAAACAATGATGTGAATTCAATCGTATTGATTAATCGACGATCTCTCAGCCTATTAAACAATAATCAGTTTAATACTTAACAAATGATTATTGTAGTTCTAGATTCAAAAGGTATTTCTCAAAAACAATTAAAATCCATAAATTTAAAAATTGAAAACAAGGATAATATCAATATTGATGAATAAATAGAATTTATATAATGCCATGAGCAAAAGAAATACATACGAGTACGGTTAATTACATCTAACCCCAACAAAAGAGAATTTAGCTACTCATTGTCATGGTAGCTAAGTTATGCAAAGATGAGAAGAAAAGAGATGAACAAGCATTAATGGTTGATTTCTCGATGATTGTGCGAATCCACCTTCAATTCCCCTTGATTCTGGTCTTGCCCTGTTTTGCTCTCTGTTTTTCAGTGTATGGAAGTGTAAGAATGACACTTGTTCTGTTTTTGGTCTCTATCTATACATGTCTTCAAAACATTAGCTCCCTTAACGACAGATGACTCGCTTAGCCAGCTGGCCTTGCTTCATCAATAAAATTTCTGCCATATCAGCATTAGACCGCCTTATCTCACTTAGCGAGGATGCGCTCGCTTTGCGAGCCTGCTCATTTAGACCTCGTTGAGTATCGCTATTTGAGACTGTTGATTTTGGAGACAATGATGGTTGGGATTAGGTATAAAAGGCAAAAGTTGGCTATTTTCCTAATAAAACTAATACTTACGTAATAATTGAGATTTTTCAAAATAATCAATGAATTTATATATATAATTTATTTACATGTGAATAGAAGGTAACCGGGCTACAAGATGCGCCTCTACCCTTTTTTGGATTGCAAAACTCATTCTTTTAAATACTACATCCATAGACCTAGGAGAAACAAGTCAATAAGACATGAGCAAGGTTGTCAAACTCGGTTTGTAATCAATCAATGCTTTAAAATCATTTTCATTTAAGCATGACATGAGCAAAACAATTACCAACTTGAGACTAATCCTTAAAATATTCAAAGAATTAAAGCATGATCATGGCATTGCTATGCCTAAGTAAGATTCTCAACATTCTGATCAAACTATCAAAAATCAAGTGTAACCACTAATTCTCACAAGTGAATCACTCAAGGGTCAAATGTTTAACTCAATCCATACAATGTGATTACAACAATTCGATTCAAACATACATCTAAGCAATATCACAAAATATGATATCAATCATGGATCACTAAAGTCTTTATTAGGGTTGTAATGGGGCTAGGGGGTAAAGAATACTTATTTTTCTAGGAATTCAAAAGGCCTAAGCATAAGAGAGCAAATATTTTTATAAAACCTATTTACAAAACCACACTCTCTTTTCTTATTACACACAACCAGTTGGTGATTCTTTTGCATTTCTACACTTAACAACTGTTTCAATTTTATTGACATTTTCTTTTTGATTTTTCTTTGAATTTTTTAATTGTGTTATCAAGATACTTTTCATCACCATCACACTTGACTCTTTTTCTTTTTCATGTGACTCCTTTTTCTTCCCAACTTTCACAAAATCTTGATTTCAAATAAATGCTCCCTTATTCTAAGGCAAAAGGACATGAATTTGTTTTCCTTTTAGGTTTTAAATTTTTTTCAAAATGAATGCAATTTTTCAAAATTTGGCTCAAAGGAGTTTACTAAGAATCACGTCTCACAAGGTATGTTTTATTTGACCAAGTGGTTATGCTCCAAATAAGAAAGATGACATTGATCATATCCATGAATCAAACACATAGCACGATTCAGCTAAAATCAACCAAGTAAAACTCAATTGCCAGTCTCTCGCATTTGTAAACAATGAGGATCACACACCTTACCCGGCTTGACTTAAGTGATTACCAAATGATTTATCATGTGCAACAAGAATAATGAGAATCATCCTAGGACAAACAGCATAATTCATGAACATGTCGAATTCCTAAGCAAATTTCAAAAACTAATCAAGAGTTAATAAAGCTTCACAAATCTTTGTTTTCATGCTAACTCATTGATTTAAAACAAACCTCTCTTTAAACTTTGTAAAGCATTTGAGCTTGCCTACTATCAAAACATATTTAAAACATTTAATACTAGCTACTTACTAACTTTAAAGTTTAAACCATAATATAAATAAGACCAACTACCATTTAGTCAAAAAGAACATGTTTGCTCACACAAAACAAACACACAATTTGTTGAACACAATGATTACAAATTCAAACCACATGTGAAACAAATGATTAAAAGCTTTTAAAGATATCACTCGTTAATGATGATCTTTCAGTCTATATATCTCTTTTAAAATCAATCGGAGCTCATCATCATCATAATTATCGTCTCCTCCTAGTCCTTGTGTCTCAATAGCATCATCACTCTCGGTGGCATGATCATCATTGTCATCACTAGCAACAGTGCATGTCACTTAGCGGAAAATTGGCATGTCCCCAGGCCAATCAACTTTAGTCTGGAAGTTGTGTCGTGTCATCACCCGATGTGCAACAAATTCTGATTTGTCAAACTGCAACTACAACATTGTTCATAGAATCTCTGAATAATATTAAGAGCTCTTTTGGTTGGATGCATTGTGGTCTATGTATGGTAATGCCAAGTTTGTGATTGGGGATCTCAATCGGCGAAAGTAGGTGGGGCTGCAACAACATGTTGTGGGGCTGGAGGAATTTGTGGTGTCGCAGGTGGTGCAGGAGCTAGTTTTCGGTTTCAATTTGTTTTACCCGGAGCTTGGGTGCCTATTCCCTGCATGTCAGTAGAGGGAATTAGGAGATTGAGGCGATCTCTCAGTCTATTTTGGTACATAACCAGGTACTGCACGGGTAAAAGAAATTGAAACTGTGAACAAGCCCTTCTAGCTCTAGCACCCCAAGCTCCTCCAGCCCCACAACATGTTACACCTTCATCTGTTTTCATCAATTGAGATTTCTGATCTCAAGCTTGGCATTATCACTGACATGACCAAAATGCATCCAACCAAGAGAGTTCTTAATATTATTCAGAATTCTATGTACTTGTTGCAGTTGCAGTTTGGCATACTAGATGTTGTTGTACATCGGGTGATGACACCACACGACATTCAAACCAAGGTTGCTTGGTCTCGGGACTGAACAATTTTCTCGTAGGAGGCAAGCACTGCTGCTGGTGATGATGGTGATGATGCAGAGGATGAGGAGGAGACACAAGGACTAGGAGGAGACAATGATTATGATGATATGAGCTCCGACAGATTTTCAAAGAGATAGATTGACTAAAAGCTCACCATTACTTAGTGATATCTTTAAAAGCTTTTAGACATTTATTTTTTTAGTTAGATATCATCACAGGTTTCCTTGTCTTAGATGTTTTTGATGTGGTTTGAATTTGTAATCATTGTGTATTTGTGTGTGAACAAACATGTTCTTTTTGTGAAGCTTTAAATCAATAATTTCTGAAGCTTTATTGTTCACAAATGCAAGAGACTTACAAATGTGTTTTACTGAATGTGTTTGATTCATGGATATGAATCAGTTCATCTTTCTTACCTTGTGAAAAGTGATCCCTAGTAAATCATTTTAAGCCAAAATTTGAAAATTTGCATTCTTTTTGAAAACTTTTGCTCAAAGGAGTTTACTAAGGATCATCAAAATCAGACCCATCTTCTCATTTTACCCGGAGGAGATGAGACAACTTGATGTTGGTAGTAAAGGTGTTGTTGGAGATGGAGATTTGAGACTAGAACATGGGACAAGGAAGTGAAGAAGAGCTAGACAACTGACAAGAGAAAGATTGACTGAAAAGCTCCAAAACTCTGAATTCATTTTAAATAGCTTTCGTCAAAAATATGCTTTACTTTGAGCATATATGTTTCTTTTTTGGTTTGAACAACATGTTAATGGTTGGTTAGAAATGATTCAAATGTGAGTGATTGGTTGAAAATATGGTTCAAAATCATTTTAGACCTAGCCGGTGACTTGTGTGCATCTCCATGTTTTATATATATTGTGTTGACAATTGTATATTACTCTGTTGATGTTGCATGAATCTTGCTATTACTTGAGTGTTGACAATCATTTTGCAGCCGCTATGACTGCGTCGTGACCCTATGACGTAGAGCCAGAGGTGAGCTTGTTTGAGGGAGAAACATAGATACAGGGAGAGAGCTTGATAAAGAAATTAATTCATTCTTCTGCAATTTTGAATATTATTCATTTCTTTTATTACATTATAACTTTGTTTTTTTTTGTTACTTTAGAAATGTCTTCTTCAAAGGTGAATTTTGTTCTCAATGTTACTGAACATAGAAAATATGCAGTGCATTAGGCACTTGGGTGTTCTCTGTGGCAGGAGCTTTGCTGGCAATTCCAGTAGGGATAAAGCGAAAGTCTTTGGCACCCCTTGTATTTTTTGGCACCACCGGAACTATGCTGGATATTATTATGGGAATTACCGCGTGTGAAAGGGAACATGCAGAGCGACAAATGAAGCTACTTGAAAAAGCTCATAGTACTGCAGCTGAAACTTCGTTGGGTGAGAAACATACTGATTCATAACCTCTATATCATGATGTTAACAATGTTGTCAAATTTGTTTGGTCATATAAATATAACATTTTAAATGCAATTTTCCGGTAGCCGAATCAAAAGTGCTTTTAATTTATGTTTGTTGTTGGCCTTTATCCGGCAGTGTAAACAAAAGATGAATATCTGAATGAGAAAGGTTTCTTAGTTTGTTTATATCCCTTTGATGCTAATTGTTGGTTTATTTACAGGTTTTTAATGGTACTTTCTTCATTTTTTTTATTCAAATTTGTTGGTTATTCTAGTTGTAGGGGTTATCCATTTGAAAGTTATCATATTTTCACAAATTTTGGCCTTAGTTATCTCCTTTGTTGTAGTTAATGTTTTGATTAGTTGATGATTAGTATTGTAGTATTATCAACAAATTTCAGAACTTTAAGTCATATATCTTACTTATTCATAACCTTCATGAAATATTATCTTTGGCTGTGGAAAGTTTGAGTAAAGGCTCTGTTAAAAGAATCGATCTCTGTTAATAATTTTTTTTATAGACATCAGTTAAAAATCAAACTCTAAACTGATTATTTTTTACTATATGCAAAACTAAATATTACTCTCTCCGTTTCTTTTAAAGTGCCGTTTTAGAAGAAATTTTGTTTCAATTTAAATGTCATTTTGATAGTTTAAGGTGACAATTTCTCAATTATATTCATACTTCTCAATAACTCTACTTTATATTTTTCATAAAATTCTTTTTTTTTGTTAGGTAGCTAAAAATCCACCTCTTAAAAGTGAATAGTGGGCGTATAGTAAAAAAAAAAGCTCATAGTAAAAATCCACCTCTTTTTTTTTAACCTGAATTTCCGCACTTTCACGCAATACATTGAACCAATTGAGCTAAACTAATGGAACAATTAACTTCTTTTTCAATAACTCTCACTTCATTTCTTTTTTTGAAGTCTTTAGAAAGAAAATGTAATTGGTGGATTAAAATGAGAGTTGAATAGGAAAAAAGCTCCAACAATCTACTACTTTGATTGAAAAGTTTTATTTAAGATGACATTTAAATTGAACGGAGGGAATTTTGAACATCTCAAAACATCTCCAATTAATCGGAAACGCAACAAAATAGAGACAAATTAAATTATGTACCACTATTAAACCATATCTCCATCCATATATCCCCATGTGGTATAAATCGATCTAAACTTTCTTGCGTCCAAAAAAAATCTAAACTTTCTTATTGTCTCTATCACAATAATTTATTACACATGTCAGTGTCACATAGTAGTGTTAATTGGTCCCTCATTAGTATCATTTACAAGAGTGAATAATATATGCTTTGGTTGGGTTCACACGAGGCACATGCAAGGAATCCACGTTTTTGCTATGTTTTAATTCAAATTAATACTAACTTTTCAAGAGAGCATCTTCTTCATCGAAAAGGAGTGGTTTTGGATCGTTTTTGACAAGAGATCACTTGTGTTTCTTTTCATTTTCCTTTGATTTTAATAAGTGTTTTTATACCGTTTAAGTTTTTTCTTTTGTGTTATTTTTTTGATTTTATCGTCTTAGTGCGGCGTTTGTAATTTCTCGTCTTGGTGTGGTGTTTGATATTTCCGTCTTGTTACGGTGTTCGTTTGATTCAAATTATCAGATCAACTTCAATCAACTACAGATTCAATCAATGATTAGGTCTTCAATGATGTAGATCCGGAGTTATGAATATTCCGGTTACTTTTATATTGTCACATTATTTGTAGGTTTAAATATACCATTTTATGTTATTAACTTTGATGCTGCGAATTTGTTCGCAGATTCATTCTTTTCATTTTTAACAATATTAAATTTGTGTTTGTATTCAATATATGTATTTTATCAATTTAAATGAATGAATATTTTATTAATAAAAAAACAATTCAAATTAATACCGATCCGATCTATGGTATATTCCAACTAGATGCACATCAAATCAAACAAAGAGATACATTTATAAGTTATAAGTACGTGTCCTCTAAAATGAATTATTTGTGTTTGGTTTTCTTTTCTAAGCCATCAATAATTACTCCTTCCTTCCCCACAAGGAAACATTTGGAAAAAAGATTGTCTGAAAGTAAACCACACTTTCAACTTTCATTATAATATTATTAGAGATTTTTAAATTATATATTCTCTATTTAGATTAGGCAATAATACACTAATAATCTTTTATCGTATATCGAGCTTTCAAAAAAAAAATTATCATGTTTTTCTATTTAAATATTTTATCTTTTATCTCTTATAATATACATATCTATAAGACTATTTTTTCAATTTTTATTAAAAGAAAGCTGATATGGCTCGTTGCATCAGATAATTTTTTTTCTCTTTTATCAGTTAAAGTTATTGTTATTTATCAATTGAAGAAATCACGTATTACAAATAATTCTTTAAGACTTTAAAACATTGATGACTTAAGGTGCCATCATAATAAGGATGCTAATTCTCATAATTAATGTATGTTTTATTTATTATTTATAAAAAAAATAGTGATGTATTATGTAAGAGGTCATTTTCTCCAACTTAGCATGAGGTTAATAAAATGTTAGGAATAGGGGTTGTCAATATTCATGGAAATGAATATTCTTTTTTTCGTCAAAAAAAATAGTCATGGAAATGAATGTGAAAAATAATTTTTGTTAACTAAACATGGTTGCAAGGAATAATTTGAATGACTTTTAAAATATTATAATAACTTAAAATTACAACAAAATATGACTCTACCTTTAGTGTTTCAAGTTTTTTTAAAGGAATTTTTTTTGGTATAATACAATATATATGTGTTTGTGGTACTGTTCTTCAGTAAAATGTGTCCATATTATTATTATTATTATTATTATTATTATTATTATTATTTAATTTAAAAACAAAGAGAGAGAGAGAGAGAAGTCTCTCCAAAGAATTAGTACAAGTGGCGTTTTTTATTGGACATGTGGTGTTTTTTTTTAATAATAAAGAAAAATTGTTATTAAAAATCGGACAAATGACATTCTTTTATTCAAAATTCGAAACGGTACCACAAACACCTATTGTATTGTACCTAAGTTTTCTCCTTTTATAAATCCTAAACATTGTGTTTTATAAGTGTCTAACTGTCTTATAACTAAATTTTTCGTAATTTTCATTATAAAAGTGTGTCACATATTTACAGAGAGGAGAATGTTTATGTTGATTATCTTGCTAATCCTTTAAATTTGCTAGTGATAGCTTTTTATGCTATATAAACACACAAGCACACTTTTTTTGGTTCACCAAAATTTATCTCATTGAATTTTTCTGATAAATTTTTTAACAAGACAATTATCTATATTTTCTGTTTTCTTGCGTTTTAACATAGTCTCCCATGTTTGTTTTTTTTCCGTAATTTTTATTATGTTCCCTTGAAATGCTAGATTGTGAGTAATTGGAGTGTCAACCTAATTGAAATGTCTTTTTCTCATATAATGTTTTTAAGCCTCATTGATTTTATTTTTTCATATAAAAAAACTTACTACTAATAAAATTTATTTTATATAAAAAAATTGTAAGAGAAAGTACTTTCAAGTGGAGTTAA